>CM077790.1:19448912-20115578 GCA_039737535.1 Lagodon rhomboides
AAACTTGTTTAGTCCAGATTTGAGTAATTTCCTCCGGGTTATTCAAACAGATCAAACAACGGAGGTGGTGCCCCTTTTACGAGTGTATAATTGATCCCAGTGATTAATTACGATTATCAAAGTAGTGTTTCTCCTACATGGTTTAACACACAAACGTACTTCAAGGAGTCTTCGACTGGTTATGAAACAGTATCAGTTTAATACCGATGCCTCTATATGACCTACAGAAGCAGATAAGACCATCAGTGAGAAGATTGGCTCTTTCTATAATAGTTATTCTTAATACCTGTCAATGGCTTGGATTCCCCACGAAATCACAACATTAAGGGAAATCTTGATGACTTTACCTTTCTCAACAAAATGGCTATTCCCAAGCTAACCTATGGGTATGACTGGCACGAAAACAAAGTTTCATCATCATCATATCACAGTTATCAATCTTACATAGCCACAAAATACCTCATTGCTATGGATCCTGCAAACAGCTGTGTTTGAAAAAGAATAAACAGCATGAAAAATATCTTGCATCTTTCTTTTTACAAGCTTCCGTAACACATGGAATTGCCAGCCAGATCAAATACCACTTCAAAAATGAGAAAATAAACTTTTATTCCAAGGGTGTTCTTGCTTAAATTTGTTGTTGAAAGAAATCTGCCAATGGAAAAAATGAAAATTGTCTTCAAAAAAGTGAAAATACTGAAATAGTATTTTCTAGGTCAGGGCTGAGCAAAGTGGGTCTGGGCACCAAAGTTTACTCGCCATTAGGTATAATTTTAAGTTTCAATCAAATTATAAAAAAATAAATAGGGAATCACAGTTAATGCTATTTTTATATTTTGTGAGGTAAAAATGCTCTTAAAACATGTAGGATCCTTAATGATAATTAAAAATGTCATAATCTGAACGCAGTGGGCAAAGTGACCTGTCAATTAAGGGAACTTGACATTCCAGTGCCTAGAAATGAATCAAATATTCTTGGTAAGATTTAGAGTTTTTGTAGTTTTATTACAGGGGGTGGTGCTGCTCGTACCACTTTAGTTAACAGGGGTTGCTTACCTTGCGAGGCAGCTGGATTCATAAGAACATGTGATTACCAAAAAATCCATCTTGCCACGCTCCGAGGTATTTTCTTGTGGCCAAACACACAGTGGTTAAACCAAGCAGCGTCCTTTGAGGAACCACTGGCAGCTTGAGACGGCAGCTACAGGCATAATTTATGTGTGACGACCAGCAAGAGAGGCAAAGTCGTTCATTTGCAAACAACAATGTGACTCCTCCAGAGGTTAGCGTAGCTGCTATAGCATAATTCTTTATCAAAACTGTAGACTATTTAATTGAAAGAAGAACAAACAACGGCACTAAAGGCTTTTCTTGATTGAAAAATGTTTTCGCTTGTCTCTTGACTGACTTTGGTACGAGTTTGATTTACCAACTGCCTCCGCTGTTCCGCTGTTTCAGCGGTCTCCTACTGTTGATCAGTTAGCCAGTTTTAGACCATGATAGACAAATAGTTCGTCCAATCACCTGCCAGGTATTTTTTTCCCTCCCTTCCAAACTATCTGGCATGTCAGGTGAAGGGGTTGCCAGAATCAACAACACATGAAAGTTCCTTCTAGCAGCTTTCAGTAAATAAATAAATAAATTGAGCACGTGTTTTCTGTGATGCAGTGCTGGGAAAAGAGAGATTTTGTTAAGTAGAAATCTATAACAAGATTCCTTGACAGTGTTTGTCCAGCACGGTAGATAAACCACGCAGCAGCGATGGCTATGTGAAGACACCGTCCAGCTAAAAACAAGAGAAGGTCAAACTTTTAGGAAACGCAAACCTGTTAGATCCCACCCATCTCTGCATCTACTCCTCACAGAGCTCTGTTTAGAGAGATAGGAATTATCAAAGTCACCTTTGAGCTCAGTAGCCCGTCTAGTGCTCGTGGTATCACACATAATGACATTCAGTGTAGCCCAGATCACATTTATGATAGCATATTTGATACAGCTGTACACCAGCAGCCTAAAAGAATAAACCCCCCTCTCTTTTTTCTCAGTTTAAACACAATCCATTTTCCAGTGTAAATCACTTGTCACTCCATTGCAAATGTAACTGCTCTGATCTGAAAGAGAGAGGTGGAGAGAGAGAAAGAGAGAGAGTAAAGATTATCTTTTGGGCCATTTCACCGGCATCGTTGCGTGACAGAGACTGACAGCTCTTTCAGATGACTGACAGGTGTCCTTTGAAATGCCGGTGAAGCAGCTTCTGTTCAGACTGTTGAAATGCATATTTGGAGCTCTTATCATAAAGGCATGGATGGCCCAGATAGGTGCCGTTAACATTGCAAATGGCTCCAGAATTATTCATTGTCAGTGCTGCGGGAAAGAATGGAGGAGGGGGGGGGGGTGAAGTTTGATTATTCTGCTCACACAATGGCAGGGTGCTTAATGATTCCTCTCCACCTTGGCAGCGGCATGTGCCGACTTCAGGCGCTAGCGGCGGGTGACACAGGTCTGGCCAAGTGTTAGAGCAAGATCATACGTCCGGGCCCCATTTTAATTTCTAATACATTAATCTTTTCCTCACAGATCCTCCATGAATATTCCAGGGCTCCTTGTTTGTCGGGAAGGCTGTCTCGCTTTCATCTATTCAGGTGGTTTCATTCACTGTGAAAGCCAGCTAAATGGACCCGATCAGTCAATGACAACCGGGATACAATAGAGCCCAGTAACACGTCCCTTTTCTCCTTTCAGCCTTCTGATAGACAACCCTGACACCTGCTCCCTGGGGAGACCCTCCGCCAAGTCAGTGCACTGTTCCTTGAGAGACTTCCCTTACTTTATCAGCCCATAAAGGATTGTCACAGGTGACTATATCAGCGGAGGTATGGAGCTGCTCCCTGTGACCTGCCCCAGCGCTGCGAGGTCGAGGCACCACGCGCCGCATCACAAGCGGATTAAGGTGGCTTAAACGCTGTCATACAAGCAGACTCAGTGCTTCACACTTTCTAAAAATGTTAAGCCTTTGTTCTCCCCCATTAATTAGCATTGTCTTAAGTTCATTAGACCACTGCTCATGTTGTTACTAATGAGGCAACGTAGGCCACCTACATCAGCCGTAGCTTTGTAGAGCCTGACCTGACAATGGCTCCTGAGCTTTCCTGTCCACGGTGTAACGGCGTGCACACAGAGGGATGCGGGAAACACAGCCCCGAGTGAGACTCACACTAATTACTGGTTAAATTTCTAAATTTAATGATCATTAGGTAATAAAAACTGAGGATGGGCAAGTACACCATTGTCTATATATGGTCAACCAACTCAATTATCTGTATCCGTAGTCAAAATGGGTGGGGCTTGAACCGGAAGTGTGCAGCTCTTGGAAGTTAATTACCCTCATCAAGGAGGTTATGTTTGATTGGTAATGCAGGACCACACAAAAATGGCGATGGAGGATGGGTTTCGGTGGAGAAAAGACCCCATTAACTTTTGAGTTTTGGTGGTTTTGAAGAGTGTCATGCTGTTGTTCCATCAGCCCTTTATTTATATTTCTTGCATTGTTTTTATTCCCAAAGACCTGCCTCTACTCTGCCTCTGATTGGCTTTGACCTTGACATTTTTTAGAACCCTAACCATCTTAACCTAATTCTAACCAAGCAACAAAAACTAGCCAACCTGAGGGACACTAGGATATTGTGGTTTTAGAACCATGGGCGGTCCCCCTAAGAAGGTATTGTAAAAGTTTGTTCTCTTCTTTTCTAAGAGATATTTCAGGGCAGTGCGCTTGAGCTTAATCCAAATGAGCCCATCAGTCAAACCTCCTTTTTTCCACAGCTAAATGAGACTCACCGGGGCCTGTGTTCTAGAGCGGCACCACACAGTACTATAACTCAACGTAGAGAACACCTTAACAGTGGAAACTTAAATGTGCATTGGCATATATGGATATTAGAAGTGTCAAGCCCTGTGATGTAGATTGGGTGCCATTCATAATTATGATATCTGATTTCGGCTCAAAAGGGACGCTCTGGAGAGAAAGCGGGGGGAGAGCACCGATATTTTAATGGAGAGGAGACAGCCTTCTCCCTCAAGGAACATCTTCACTGACAGTGGCTGCTGGAAAATTGGGATTTATACTTCCTGTTTTCTATTAATATGGAGATGAATACAGGTGTTCCTGTGTCGTAAAATTAGTTTAGCTCTCGCAAATTGCAATTACACGTGTTGGGGAGAGAAAAGTGATGTCTATGCATTTTCACAGGCAAGAGAAAATGTGGAGGAAATTAGGAAAAATATTGAGATTTAAAATGAACATAATAACGTGTAATTCTATCCTCTCCAGCCCCCTCAGCCCAGTCTGGCAGCTGTACCTATTTGTTCTGGTGGTGGCTTAACAGACTAGTACACTTTTCCTCGCTGCTCATGCAGGGGAAAAGGCGCAGCGAATAAGCTGTGAAACGTTTTCAAGGGTTAGGACTTGGGAAGGGCTTCAAACCCCAAGGAAGTCATCCAAAATTCCCTGCTGTCGTCCTAAGGGGCTTGTGGAGGGCATTGTTGAACAGAGGGCACTAGTGAATGTACCAACAAGGTGAGGTGGGGCTAGAGGCAGTGATCGGCTTATGGCTGGTACACACTGGCACAGCAGCCCACCAGGACAAGTCACTTTCCTCTCCAAGACACTGTACGCCACAGACGGTAGTGAATATACTCACACAATTTACTTGTGTGATAATTTAGGCACGAGTCGTCACTTTTAGGTTCTAACCAGCCGTAAATTCACCGAGCATACTGGTAACAACAGATTAATTTTACATTTCTCAAGGCCAATATGGTAGTAAGAAGCTCAAGTAAGAAATAATTCAGCTAACTGTTTATAAAGTTACACCAGAGATTTCATATGAAGCTGCAATCAAGCTGGCAAAGTCACCGATAACCTGGTGAGCTCAACAGATTACTCAACAACAAATCAATATCATTACAAAAGCATTTGATATTTCATTGGGAAGCCTTCTTCATTAACATACTACCTGCAGAAATAACACTTACAAATAAAAACAGACTTTTTAAAGTACTTCAGCAAAGCAACCTACCACTGAGACAGGATACAACAGGATGGTAACAGTGTGTGGGGCTTCCCCCTCAAGTTTGCATGGGCCGAATAATGTAATGACATATTATGGCTAGTAATAGCAAGTGGAATCATTAACTCCGCTAAGCAAGCAGACCCTGAGTAAGTGTATTTTTTAAACCAAATAATTAATCGCATAGAATCGCTAATCATGCTCTCTGCAATCTCCAATAAATGTATTTGTATAACTTTTAAAAGAATAGTTCAACACTCTGGAAAATACACTTTTTTTTGCAGAGTGTTAGCTTAAATGATAAGATTGATACCACACACCGGAATGAAGCTACCTCCAGCTGCTGGTTAGCTTAGTTGAACACAAAGACCGGAAATAGGGGGCAGCAGCTAGCTTGGCTCTAGCTAAACGGAAATGTAATAAAAATCACATGCGCGCGAGAGACTTCTGCCAGTCGAGCGGCTAACTTCTGTTTTAGCCCCCCGCTAACTTGAATTGGAATAAAACAATTAAACGGTATGGATATTTTAAACTTTCCAAATGCCATCGGACCAAAGGGATCTAATTCCGTTAGTGAAAGGAGACAATGCAGGGTTGTGACACACAACTGTACAGCTGCTTCTTTCACAATGTAAGCTTATGGGAATAGAGTCTTTATGGGCCAGTGTGCATCACCTGATGTTGTAGCCTAATTACACGGATTGGCTACTATGTCAAATTGGCTTCAAAGCCACTGTTCCTGGGGGCTTGGCATTTAACAAATGAGTTTGCAAACAATTTGTTAAGCTTCAGAGGTGCTGGTAGGTGGATTCGGTTACCTTCCGACTGGTTTCCCCTTCTTCCCAGTCTTTGTGCTAAGCTAAGCTAACAGGCTGCTGGCTGTTGCTTCATATGTGTTGGACAAATATGACAGCGGTATCAATCCTCTGAACATTTTCTTTAAAAAAATAAAGAAATGGTAAAGAAAACGCTTAATTGGATCACAGCCATTCAAAAGTATAAGTGTGAGGATGACATTAAGGCTAACTATGGCAGGCAAAAACATAATTTTGCCATGCACTGCTCAACTGAAAAAAATGTCCAAAATACACATTAGAGTGTTAATTTTAGTTGTCAATGTAGGCAAATTAGCGCATATCTAATTCGATAATGCTTCATTATCGTTTTATTTTAAAATGTTTTAATGTTTGCAATCAACTAGGGAAGTTTATAATGGTAAAATATATATTAGTTAAAATTCATACCGTGTATCAGTTGGTGCCTGTCCATTCAGTTTTTGTCCCTAGCGGTTATTCAAGTCCTGTGACTTAATCAGCATCAATGTATTTCCACTTCTGCAGTATTAGAAAACAAATGCACCCCTGATTTACAACGAGACGTGCACGCAGCAGCATTTACCTGGCACCCGGCTAACTTTCTCTCCACAGTAAATAGAGAGGCTCTGGTATTGAGGCGAGACATTAATTCATTGTGTCAACCTGTCCCCCTGGAATATTTATGATGCTAAATACATTTAATTAGGCACTGGAGCTGTGATGGGAGAGAAAATGCACTGTCAGTAAAAGAAAAGAAAAAAAAAAAGAAAGAAAAGATTTTGTTACCTCTAATGCTGATAGGCTGGTAATGCCGCTTACTCATTCTCAATGACAGGAGCAGCAAACACACTGCAGATGGAATTTGAATCACTCAAAATCATTTGTGGCATGTTCATTACAATGCCATCATCGCACCTGAAGAGGATGGCACTGATGCTTACTGAGAGAGGGAGTATTTTCCTGGGCAGGATTTGGCGTACCTAAGCAGGTATTATTAATTGCCCTTCATTGAGACTTTTGCACAGGATACACAAGGCATAATCAAGTTAAAGGGATTGACAAATAGAGCAATATGCTGTGTGTGAGCTGCAGTGAGAAGATGATGATAATTTGGTTTTTTTTTCTGCCAGGATAAAACTGATGCTCTGTTTAGAAAGTTGAATTTAACGTATTAAGACTTTTACGATGCATGTCTTTGATTTGGGACAATAAGTATGATACATTTGCCGATCAAAAAAAAACCAAAGTGAGTCATTTTAATTTAGATAAGTGACTAAATGAATGTATATTTTGTCGTGCTGTGCTCCAGATATCACAACAACAAAAAAAAAGAGACAGATTTTGATGCATTGGCTGACAACTTGGAGTAAAGTGAGACATCATGTCTGTCTGTGATAAAAACATGGCCACAGTAAATAATAGCCAGTTTCCATCTTGACATCTGTCATCCGAGTGGAAATGGATGGGGAAATGACCAGCTCTTTATCGGCCCGAGCTCTGGCTGTGTCACCGGCTTGAATGATGCAAATAGAAGATAATATCAGTGCTATACTGAATGGCATTACTCCAAATGTAATGTCATTAAAAGGGTGGGTATTAGCTTTGCTGTCTGGAGGTGGTGGTGTGGGCTGCTCCGGCTTGACTGACACCCAGATTAAGTGCAGTGACAGGGAGCACAATAAAGTCATCAGAGAATGTGACATGTCAGTTAGGGGGGGATGAAGGGATGAATTGTCACTCTCTGTCATAGCCCATCCTCTGCCTTATCCATGATGTCCCATACACCACCGTGGGAAAACAGGACAGCACGGGCGCTTCAGACAAATATTTATTCAGAGGACAAGTATACCCACTCAAGCTTTCCTGTTCACTGCGTGTTTGTAAATTTACTCCCAGAAGAAGAGAAGATGATGGATGAGAGGCAAAAAAAAAAGTGGCCACTTGCTACTTTTGTCAATGTAATATATGACATAGTACGGAGCATAATGTGCTTTTAATAACTTTCGTGAAATTCTGGCCCCAGTATTTTAATTCATATGTCATATTAAGGTTGAGCTGTCTTGAAAGAGAAATTTGATGCATACATGTAACGGACGACACACAATATTCTTGTAGTTTTAACAGAATATACTTAATTTACTCTGCCAGAATCAAACATATAATCCTTTTCTATTTATTGTACCTGTAACAAAAGAATAAATCCATTACATACCTTTGTGTGGAGCTGCCTCAGGACCTCAGCATGGCTTTGGAGATGCAGTATCCCTGGGATTTTACAGGGGGAGTATACAGTCTGGCCAAAAGATGGCAATGTTGCAGTGCTGAATTCCAAATGAGATTTCTGCTGGCTGGCCCCCCCATCGGAGACTGGCCACTGCCTTCCCCTGCAGCACTTCTTCTTTCCAAACTAGCCCAGATATTTGTCATCCTCACTGGGTACAACTGCACTGAAGTGTAAGAATAACGTTAGAGTCGACCACTAAAGTTCCACCCGCAAAACTTGATTACATGGAGGATGAATGAAAAGACAAAGTTTGGCGTGATAGGTTGAGGGAATTGGGCCACATAACATTGAATGCACTATTTCCCCCCCTTGTCCTACACACAGTACCAGCTGCTTAGTATCTAAGTAGTGCCTTTTCTTCATCATAATTTATTAGTATTTCTTTTTTCTGTCACACAGATCAATTTCTGTAATTATGAATAAAAAAACAAAACTATTTTACCCTTTAAAACTCAAGCTTTTACATAAATCTCCCATCACCCCCTGTATCATGTCCATACATTATAAAATTAAGTTTAGCTAGGTTAAGTGCAGCAGAGTGTGTCTTTTGAGTGTTTCTGAGTAGTTACAGACAGTAGGAAAGCATTTCAATGCATTTGGTGCAGCCAAATAGACACCCAGCTGGGCAGCAATTGGACAGCTATTATAGCACTAAGATACTCGAAAATGTGCCTCCGCAAATGGATGACGAAGTTATGTCCTATACTGAAAGGGTTAACCGCTGAAAATAAATTGTCAATTGGCCACTCTCAACAAAATTACATCCTTCTTTGATGCTTGCTGTGAGGAGGTTTAGAAAAAAAAGCTCACAGTTGAGAAGGAGAGTCTCATTAATTCAGGAATAAAAGAAAGTTGCAAAAAAAATAATATATATATATATATAAATATATATAAAATATATATGACATAACTTTAACTTTGTACACCTGTTTGTAGGCTCTTAAGTGACACTTGTTTGCTGTGTTGTTTTGAAAGAAGCAGGAATAGAACCCTCTCTCCCATGGCCACTTTGCCGGTCTTTATTATTGGCTTATTGCCTTTAAGCTGTCACCACTCAGAGCATTTCTTCTCTCAGGGGATTGTCTTCTGGGACTCGAGAGAGCTCGGCTGGCTGCGACTACTCAGCTCTGTTGCACACTGCTACTGTGTCATGTTGCAAGCAATGTGCTCTCACACTGTTTATTTGCCACTGATTTAAACATAATAACACCCTCTTTGACATTCAAAGTATCTAAGTAAGACGTGTCCGAGTCGACTTCAAATTTTAATTTACAAAATCAGTTAATCAAGCTTTTATTTTGGTGTATATATTGCAACATTTCTGCAGTTTTATTGTTATTTTTTTCTTTGACAGAAACTCCCCTGTTTAGAACCTCTTTGTTCCCTAAGCATATAAATTGCTTTGTACAATAGGTTGTGGATGTCTTACTGCATGAGGTCAATACATACGAACAACACAAGAGCTGAATGCCAGTCGAGCCTCTTTGCCTTGGGCAACTGTTGTTTATTGGCTATTGCATTAAAGAGAACCTGCGCCAGGTGGATGTTCAAATAAAATCCCAGAGACACGGAGGAAAAACATAAATATTTGTAATTGCGGATAAAAATGGAAAAAATCACAGTTTATTATTGTATTCATACACAGTTAAATAAAATCCCCTGGAAATCTGTTCACTTTATGCTATGCAAAGAATAAAATAGGATCCTTTGTTTGGAGATGTGGCAAACAGTGAGGCGCGAGGAGAAATAGCTGATTTGAAGTGTATAGAAATCCCAAGATTTAGCAAGAGGGTGTGATTTTCTGCTCCCGAGCCTAATCCCACCATTCCTCCACCTCTCCACTCTTATGCCAGTCACATTTTCTAATTAGCTTTCCCTGTGGAGGAAGAAGATGGATTATATTTTAATATCTGGGGCCTAAAATTAGTTTATATTTTAGCAAGTTAGCACTTCTTAGAAGTTGATTTACTCTTGAAGCTGTAAAACCCAGTGAGCTCGCAATTAATCATTCTCTTTTGGTCTTGTTCTCAAGGAAAAAAAAGAGGCTACGGTGTCACACGCTGGATCACAATAGGTAAACACCTAATTTACACTATTTAGAAATCACCTCTCTAGTATTGTACAACACATGACACTCGCTCCCTCGATTGTTCCGTCCTGCTCCAGTTATTAATTACAGCACACTTTTAACAAAGCGACATTGTCTATGACTAATCATCGACACAGAATGATTAAAGATGTTCCTCGCTTTTTTGAATTACTTGCTTCCCTTTCGTCTCTGCTCATTCATGAGCTACATATCGCTGCCTCTTTTTTTCCCCCTTCCTCTTGGTCAAGAATTCGGTTTGCTGTTATCCGATTACCAGCGTCCTGAGAGGCTTTCACAGGCCCATCCATCAAGACTAAGGGGTTGAAGGAGAGCCTCGACAATGCTGCTGCAGGGATGTAAAGCACAGAAGGAGTCGTGGTTATTAAACGGTAAGCATGGATTTTCATAGAAATAGAAAAGGTACGACATTGTGTAATGCTCTTGTAATGTAACTAGAAAGGTGACAGTGTATTCTTTCCCCAAATGAGATAAAAGTCACCTGTTTTAACAAAACTTCAAAGGGTTCGCTTTATGAATTTAATCCTTTAAAATAAAATTTGGCCATTTTTAAACACAGAGCTGGAATAAAATGACACGTCAAAAAGTTGTCATACCGGGAGGAAAAAAGACTGAATATGGCTTGACAGAAGACGCAGGAGAATGGATGCTTCCTCACCACGCAGCCCTCCCTCACAGCCACACAGTGTGAGGAGAGCACCTCCTAAGCCTGGATCTGGCAAGGCTTTGGAGCGCTGTTTGGTGACTGGAGGCAGAGCGGTGTCGGGAGGATCATCAGTGGCTCTCTCCCAGGGAGATGAGCGGCATAGGCCAATTTCATATGCGGGGCTCGGCCCCTGGGTCTGAGTGGAGGTGGGCTGGGTCCACCCAGTATCCTGGCTTCATTAATCATCCCGCCAAGGCTTACCGGCAAACCCCCTCTCCGCCCTCTCCTAGACAACCCCTTGGATTACACAGAGCCAGTGAAATGTCAGCCCAAATCTGAGTCTTGATGCAGATAATCATTTCAATAATATTTCTCCATTTGTGCCCCCGATGCCAGGGGAATAAAGCTTTTCCACTGTCAGGTAGCATAAGACTACAGTTGGTGGGAATACTTGACTCTGAGCCAGATGGCTTAGCCATGCTTGCAGCATATGTTCAACAAGCAGTCCTGTGCCAAGCACGCATTAGGTTTTTATTAATTTGAAGCAGGCAGGAATGCATACATATATATTTACCTGATCCCACCACACCTCGCCAACCTGCAGTACTCCCTATAGAGAAGATACCTAGACTCCACTGGTGTCTGCAGAAATAAATAAATATCACGGTTCTTAGTGAACAGCTTTAACAAACAAAAGTGGAAAGATATTTATAGTTTCTAATATCACATTTCTACTATTACCACAAAATACGTATTAGCTAGATATTATGTTGGAGGAAATTAAATTACAATTAAAAACGGTCCCATTTCCTGTGGCCTTTTTTTAAAATGAGATTGAGTTTGTTGCTAATAAAAGGCAATTATAATGTATATTTATGGCACTGGTGTCTGCCATGGTGGCGTTGGGTTGTTACAAAGCAAATTACCATTTAGATGCATGAATATGCTTGGGTCCAAGACAAAAGAAACAGTACTGCATGGGAGGGCAAATTTATTCATTACCACTAAGTTGAACTTCCCTTTAACAGCCCTGTGCTCTGCAATCCTGGGAGTTCTTCTCTCAGTGACTTATGGTGGTGCAGAGGGGAGGGGGGACGGCGCGCCGAAAATGTCAATAGAAATAGTAAGTGTGAGAGGGAAGGCTTGCCTAATTAGTGCCCATTTAGATTTTATGACGGCTCTGAGATCTGCTCTTCCTGACAGAGAGCACTATAGTTGCATATTGTCCTAGCCTGAGGGAACCATAGGAAAATCCAGATTTATTGTACCTATCATACCAGCATATTTCATTTGCCATTATGAGATGCCATCTTGCAATGATGCGAGATTATTTATTACAGATTAAATTGTGGGACCTGGGTGGTTGAGGAACATTTCAAAGTACCATTCCTCTTATTAACTTCTTCATTATCTGCCCCACTGTGATCTAAAAGCTCCCTCCTTCCTACCTGCGTTAACAAATACATTACTGATTGGACCAGGCCTAACTGTTTTTCTACTCTCTGCATTTTGTTTCCTAACATTAGTGCTGGTGCGCGCCACACCTCATCTGTTTCCTTTTGTTTAGTGCAGACTGTGATTTCATTAAGGCCTAATTTCACATCGAGAAGTTGTTTCTTTTTTTAGACTAGGTTTTTTTTTGTTCAGAACCAGTGGCCACACAGAGGAAAAGCCCAGTTTTATTAAGAAAAACACAAAATTTTGTGGAATATCTTGAGTTTTAATTACATTGAGAATTATATTTATGTCATGTCTCGGGATACACTTATTCCCGTTTTGCGCCGCAGTTTCCAGACGCTTGAGTGGGTTTTATACATTTTGTGTATTAGCTACTGTTTATTTACTATGTCCCTTAAACCCCAGGATGTTGGCATTTATCCTATTTACACATCAATATTACATCTCCACAAAGGCCTTGAGAGTTGCATTTAAGTCATTGTGCAGGGTGGTATTAAAATGTACTCCATACTGTGAGGGGAGCTCGTCAGGGAATAGCTGGGCCCTGGACTCCCATTACCCAGCATAAAAGTGTCAGCCGCTTTAATTACATTCATGCCTTCGCCGGTCCATTTTACTGCAGCCGCAATCAGATTTCATGCGGAGATCTCCTGCCTGCGTCTCAACCGTTTGTGCGTTTTTTTTGTGTTGAGGTGAGGATCTAACATGATTTTTTTAGATTTCCGTCTGAAGTCATGATGTACGACTCAGGGTGGTGTTTAGACGTTAAGATATTACAGGTGTTCCCAGCCGGTCACGGATGTGCAGTCACATGTCTGAAGCCCGCTCGCTCGCTCTACGTGAATTTCAGTGTCTGTCCCTGGAATTGTTGATTAAGTTGGCATACCCGGGCCACTAAATATCAGTGCACCCCGCTGAGAGTGAAGGAATTGGTTGTACACAGGACACCCTCGCTGAGAAGGGTGACGGCAGAGGGGAGGAGTGGAAGGGGAGAGGTGGTGGTGGTGGTGGGGGGGTCAAGTTCCACCGGTCAGACTGTTAGCGAGCGCAGAAGAGGCAGTGTCACTTACTGTTTCACGGGGAAGCTTCCTGACCTTCTAGGAGTGAAAGCGAGATCCTCTCTTGTTTATACTCAGCCATGGATCAGTGCGTGGAATATGTCTACATCCTCTCAGCCAATTTCACACAGAGGAGGCGCGGTGTGGGCGGCCGACACAAGCCGTTTCCCCCGGACGATGAGGCCCATCCCTCACGCACGTCCTCGCTCTGTCTGCGACTGGAGGTGTGGAGACAGACACAGACAGAGGCACTCTACTGCTCCACTGGGCCACAGAACTGTCCCCCTTCCCTGGGGACCAGCCTCTGACTCCGGGTCCTTATCTCAGAGATGACGTACTCTCTCAGCCAAACAGTAGTGAAGTAATTAAGAGATTTATTGCTTTGGTCGCACTTCCAGGATAATTGTTTGTTTCTTTTTATGTTGCATTTCAATTTTTTGTTCAAATGTGACTCGGATGATGCAACACGGAGGGCCTCAGCTAAACAGCCCTGCTATGAAATGACAAGGGAGCAAGTCCTTCTGAAGGTAATTTATGGGCCGAATAAGTGGACATAAAGCACTCAGGTGAATTATCAGAGAAGCCATTAATTACCTCTAATGATTTGATCGTGACAAGCACATTTGCTATAAAAACTATTTATGATGCGCATTAAGGCTGAGCTTTTCCTTAAAATTAAGCTTCGAGCATGTATCAGCCATTGCAAAAATAAGCACAAAACAATCCTCCGAATTCTTAATTAGAAAAATAAGGGATTTATACCGTTGTGTCTCCATCCAGTTTCTGCATTAACAATCAAAAGGTAATCAAACCTCAGTCAGCGATCCCACTTCAAAAGCACACACTCTTGGATGAAGCCTCTTCACTTCATGCCCAATTGATCTAATTACATAAAGGGAATTTTCTCCCTCTGTCTCTCTGACATAGCGGTTCCTGTTAGATCCGGCTGTTCAGTTAATTAAGTCTTCATTCTTCATCGCAGTGGTGGACCTGGGAACATCATCCAATATTCTGTCTTTCCAGAACCCCCTTTCAGCGCAGCCAGAGGTGAGCGCCGCTCCAACCACTGTCCTATGTTCCTCCATGCTGCTTGCCTTGTAATCAGCGACCCCTGTTACTCAATTATGGGGTGTGAATTTGGGCTCTTTGGTGACCTTCTCCCAGTGATCCTACTACTGACCCTTCAATAAGAGCGCAGCCTTCCCACCACTGCTTTGTTGGTTGCATTGCATTTTTTTTTTTTCATTTGCGGGATCTTTATGAAGAGGGAAATGAAAGAAAGCGGGTCACTCGTGTTGTGTTCTCACATCTACCCACTTCAGAGGCTCTGAACAGGAGCTTGGTGTTTACTTTGATTCTATGTAGGGTACACCTTAAGTTCAAGGGTTGGAGGGCAGGAAGCATCACTCTCTTGTAGGTAATCATATCCAGCTTTGTGCTCCTTGTACCCCGACACTGAGGGTGGCAGCTTAAAGGCTGTCTGGAGCCTTGTTCCACCACCGGACCACACTTTTGATATCCACAGCAAGCTGCAGCGAGCTTCCCGCACCGGTCTGTGTGATCCTGGAGGATTCAGCTCAGTGTTGATGTACAACTCTTCTCTGTAGCACACCCGTTTTTTTTTTATATACCGTACCTCATTTCCAGCACTCCACGGTTTTAAGATGACATATTAGCCAGCTCCGGGGTGGTTAAAGGTGATGCAAAGATTACAGCTATTTACTGAATTATCTGTCTGTGAGACTACCCTCATATCTCTGCATATATTACCTTGAGCTTGAGTTTAAAGAGCGATTGCTCAGAACAAGGAAGTTAAAGAGGCAATTACATAATGAAATGGGCCATCAATTCTGTTCGTGGCCTTTTTCTCTTTGAACAGAGATGGCCCAGATATCCCCGGTTTAGCTGACCCAGTAGAAGTACAACTGTTTGTATTAAACTCTCCTTTATCAGGGGACTAAGAAGCTGCATGCATGGGTCTGTCTGGCTTTCTATCTCCGCGCCTTAATTCAATTATTAATTACCCTTCCTCTCAGAGCAGCAGCGGCCATTGTATTTACAGTGTTTCCATGGTGACCCGAGCCCATTTATAAGGTTTGTGTCAGTATTAAGACAAGACCTGTATTCAAATGGCCTCCATCTAAATATAGCAGTGTCTCATAATGTGAGGGTTATTAGAGTGAAATTAACACAGCTCCATCGCAGGCTGGATTACATTACAGACAGCTCGCAGTAGGAATGTAAGAAAGTCACTTTTTAGGTTGTATTGAACAGTTTGTATTCAGATGACAGATATTTACATTCTATATCATATTATACTCACTGGAGAATGAATTGCATTATCTGTAAAAACACATTATGAACCAAATGGGAGCCTTTTTTTTGGAGTACAGTAATTATATAGTATATCAAAGTAATTACGTGTACATCAAAGCTAATTAAAACCTGGGAATTATGTGATATGGTCAGTAATTAACTGGTAGTTATTTAATAACATTGTGTGTCATAGCGATAAAAAGTATTTATTACTTAATAATATTAAAACTGTAAAAATGTATGTACTTATTTGACAGTGGTGGAAAGAGTACTGAAAATTTGTACTCAAGTACAAAGACATTACTGAAATATAACTCAATTACGAGTAAAACTACTGGTATTGCCATTATACTTAAGTAAATGTACAAAGTATTCTTTTTAAACACTACTCAGAGTTACTTTTTAACCGTTAATTAAACATGAGGAAAGTTTGGTAATTAACTTTTAGTTATTTAGCTATTATTGCTACAAAAATGTAACTTTATCTAAACATTTCATGTTTACTAGGATGCATTAATTAGCGGTAGAAAAAGTTATTACATGAAATAACTAACATAAAATGCTACATTGAAAAATATAAAATAAAATGAATGTACTTATTTTAAGTGAGTATAACACAGTGATTCTCTACCGTTTACAAGTAAATACTGTATGTTGGCTCAGATCTCTATACATCTAGATACAGTGCATGTTATGCAAATGTAAAAGAAAAGTAAAAAATAACAGTTTCATGCATTACGCAAGATGAAAGTGGACAGTTAGATAAGGTGAACTCAGTTTTCTTAATTTGATCTCATGTGTTCCACATTTTTTTTGTCTTATTATTCAGTCAATACAAACAGTATTCCTGTAAACAAGCTGTAAACAAGACATGTTCTATATTATTAACCAGTTTTTACATCATCTTTAATTCAATAAGTAATTTATTTGAACTCACCATTACGTTTTTGTTCGATAAATTATTGAACAATGACCTGGTAATTATGTGTAATCGTCAGGCTTGGGGAGTAACAGAGCACACGTGACGGGATTATGTGATCCGGATACGCAAAAAAAAGGTAACTGTATTCCGGTAAAGTTACAGAAGACAGATGTAATTAGATTACAGATTGCATTGGGATAACTAACAGGATTAGAATTTTAAAATAAAGAATTATATACTAGTCCGTAAGCATGTACATATGTACACATGACAACACTTCATGAGTCTCACACAACATCACTGTGGCTCTGAGGGAAATCAAATACACACGTGTGTTCTTACAGAAGACACAGTCAGTATTAAAATTACATATGTTACTTTATCAAAATGTTTATTCTCTTGTCTGTATTTGCAAATGCTTGCTTCTGAGGTAATCCAAAAGTAACAGGAAGTAATCAAGTTACATTACTTTAGCATTGTGATACTTGGATTAGATTACTGATTACATTAACCCTCCCAACCCTGGTAATCCTTAAAGTTTTTCCTATTACCATAATTTCTGTGTATTTCTGTGTCACCAAAAGCTACCTATGTAGCACTACACCTCCATGTCAATATAACTATTTCTCTATACAATAATGCACATGTTATAAACTCCAGAGGGAACTTTTGGTTCATGGAGGCTTTATTTCCAGTCACTCAGTAAGTGTAAGTGTACTCTCGGCAGCCTAAGTTTCCCCTCTCTTCTGCTCAGTGTTACGGTTTTTACGTTTGTCCTTAGTCCGCGGCTCTTATTCGGGCCCAAACAGGACCCATACCTTCTGTCACAGCCTCCAGCCCTGGGCCCGACGGCAACCTGCTGCCAGGCCTATGCGCGCTGCCAGTTGTAGTTTTTAATTGGCCATCTGGGGAAAGCTGGATCTAGTGGCTGGATATTAATCAGTAAATTAACCCAGCCATAATACAGCTTCCTCCCAGTGGAAGCCCGGCAGCTGTGGGCAGAGAAAGAGAGAGCGAGAGCACGAAAAGAGAGATGAACCATAGGCTGGAGAGGCTGAAAAGGGAGGCTCCCGAATGGGCTGGCCCGTGATTGAACATTTCCTCTGTGTCCCTCGCCGCGCTCCCCTGTCTGCAGCGCCGCTGACCCCCAATTTGTGCGACAATCACATGGAGGATTATCTCCAGCATGTCAGTGCAGATGTCACAGGTACTTCCACTCACTAAGGACAAAGCTGCAAATTCAGAGTAAAGCTGCTTTTTCTGGCCCAAACTGACAGCTGTATTGAAAGCTGGAGTGATTGGAGCGAGAGTGCTCTACAAAAGTTCAGGGGGAGGTTACTTCTGCAAGGTCTATCTCTGTGTGGAGAACTGCTGTGTGTGCGCGCGCGTGTGTATCATTAGTGTATTTGACTGACTGGAATTGCTGGCGGTCCCCAGAGTTAACCAATTAAAAGGCTAATGAATATACAACAGCTAATTATTATAAGTAAGCTAAATTATCATAATAGCCCGCGCTTACAGTTTCAGCTGAGTTTGGACATCCTGAATTTGTAAGGCGCTCACACACACCGCTCGACACTAAAGGAACAAATGATTGAGCTATTATGCTTGTTAAAGCACATCAAAATAAACAAGGTGAAGCTTTTTTTGAGATTGTTACATGCAGTCCTATCATAGTGTATGTAATTGTATAGAATGTGATTGAATTTTTCTTATTTTTCTTTATTGTTGAGTAACACTAAATATTAAGGTACACATATTAACCATTAACTAATTTCTTATTAACATGCATATTAGTAGAACACTGGCTCTTTAGTATTGGCTTTGATCAAGACCTCAGAATGACGATTCTGATATTCTGGACATTTAACACTTTTAGTTTTTGTGTTTTAGTTACATGAGAATTTACCATATTTATGAAGTGTTATCAAGGGAGAATGACCATTTGTTGGTACTACCACCTTACAAAGCATATCAGGATCTTAAGCCACATACAACAACTTCCTCACTTACTACCAACAAGCTCTAATTTGGAAAACTATCAGTTAATGGCCGAGTAGTTGTAGAATATGGCAATGCATAAGGCATTCATTAATAAGTGCTTTATAATGACTAAGAAAGAGTCAATATGCATGCTAATAAGCAACCAGTCAATGGTTACATGCGTAGGGGTCATTTACACTTTGTCTCCATCACTTTTTAAAGAAACGTTAGTTAAAAATATTCTTAAATCAGCTTGCGCCAAGAAAGCTTGACTAACAAAGCCATTATGTACTTTCTAACCGTAATTATCTGCTCTGGCCTCGTACGATCCACTCATTACATTGCCTTAAACCCAAAGAAAAATAAAAGACATTTCATGTCCCCATCACTTTTCAACACAAAGTGACATGTGTACTCTAATTTAAAGAATGTACCATTTCTTCATGAAACGTTATCTGTTTGGTTGAGTTACATCTCCAATTATTTCCAACAATATTTCAAACCCAGACGAATCCATCATTTTATTCAAGGTAACGCTGTGTTTCATTTGGTCGCCCTGTCGCTTTTAACTTCCGGGAGAGAGTCAGAGAGGGAGGAGGGAAGTCGACCAACGCGACTAAACACAACGTGAATAAAACGATTGCCTCCCCTGATCCCATGCCACTTGTGCCTTTTGTTTTGATTGAGAGACCTCTAGTGGCAGAAATTATATACTGTGCGTTTAAAAAATAATAATGATGATACATTTTATTTACAACACGTTTTTTTTGGTACGCAAAGACACCTTGCATAAGTTAAAATACCCAAGAAATAAATGCAGTTTAATCCTGCAGCACCAACATTTTCATGAAGTCCTGCTCATCCATTTACCTCTGGAGAAACATCGAAGCAGCGTCTCTATCAGGTGACAAATGTCTGATCTCCCAGTATATGTTGTCATATCCACCAACTGTACATATTCTTTATCCAAATGAAACGCTGAGTGAATGAGGCTTTATGTTATAGAATCAACTCCTGTTTTAAAAGCACTACTCATGTTATATGTCCTCAGGAACACGCTGGTTCAGGCTCTCCCACTTGTTTTTTTCTTGAACCGCACTGGTTCACGTGGTGCGACAGCCTCGGCATTCAAAAAAAAAACAGCATCGCAGCGGATGTCACAATACATCACAGGAAAGCAATGTCAACCACTGACCCACTCTACCTCTTATATATTCATGCATAGCAAACACAAAGACGCCAAACCCGTGCGGCATATGCCATCTGACCCCGCAAGAGAGCTTTTATGGTGTGATGTCATCACGCCCCATTGTCATAAATGAACCACCTCACTCCTCCGCCTGCCTGTCAATAAATTTTCAAGGGGGGCCTCCGTCATGTGTCCCCACTCTACTGTGCTCCGGACGGACATGAAATAATTGCCATGCAAAGAGTCGCACGTTTCCCTTTCTAATTTTAAGGGTCAACAGCATTTTAATACAATTTTAAACACACACACAGTGTTTTTTATGATGCATGTACAAGCGGCTTTTGATAGCTTAACCAGCCAAGCATGGTTAAAGAGAGAAACCATTGCAGCTGCTTCCAGGACCCACTTAATTTAGTCCCCTGACCCCGGTTCACCTGAGTCTGCATGGAAATCATAATGCAATTCAAGTGTGAAGAAAAATGATATACTGTGTATTTACCCCAAATATTTATGCAGGGCCTACTAACAGTCATGCTTACTCCTAATAAAGGGAAAGTGATGCCTTGTAACACCCGGCGCTGCTGGGTTGCTCCTACATCGCCTCAGGCCATTGTTTCCTCCATTATCATTTTCATTGGATTCTATACAGAGGCAGTGTTTGCAGTGTTTACAGCGCCTGCCTCGGCCTCATACTGTATATTGTAGGCCTTAGGTGTTTTACACAGCAGAGATTTCTGTTAGAAATTTTGACTTTATGGTCAATAAAAACTCCACAGTGTTGTATCATTGACTCAGAGGGACACATGTGGCATATTGCGTCCCACATTTACAGACACCAGGTAGAAAACAGTGTCGGGGGGTAATGTTAACTAATAAAATAGTAAATGTTACACTTATACACATTTTAATCAGTAATGGAGTAATATAACGCGTTTCTAATAGGATTTGTGGTAATATCATTACAGTTACTGAGTCCGGTAACGCGCTACCACACCAAAGACCTACCGGGTTTAACTCTTGTCAGTATGGACATGCTATACATGGCTAGATTAGTTAGACTCTCCACATATTTTTCTATTCTTACTGCCCGGTACTGTTGGGTATGTTCGTTTTTTTCCTTATGTTGCTGCCTAAAACATGACGGTGTCCCCACTTTTACTCCAGGACAGCCGCTGGAGAATTACAAGGCCATTTGTCTCTACTCAGACAGAGCGCAGTTTTTGCGGTGAGTATAGTAGCGAAACAGTATTCCCCTCCTCCATTGTATAATACCCAGTCAGTTGTCCCTCTGCTGTTATTTTTGCAAATAAATGACATTTTTATTTTACAGTCACTCACAGGTTGTGTAACTCATTAATCTTCACAGACAATAATATTGTAGAGAAACATGTTACCTGCTAATGAACGTAACTAGCAATATGTCACTTGCCCCAACACTGATAGGAAACGGCACAATAGCATCCAGCTATAAGGGAATAGTGATTTGCTATGATCTCTAGGTGTTTTTTTTTCTCCCCTTTCTCTGCCGTATTCTTCCGTCCGCTCAAGGTTGCAGTTCACTCAAACTGACAGCTGCTGCGGGGGTCCAACAATGTGTCTATTGCTCAACATCCCCACTATCTGCTGACCTGATGATACCACGCTCTACCTGAGGGATGAGAAGTTTGAAAGCACAAAAGGATAAAAGAGGAAAATCCTCCACACAGTTACACCCCTGAATTGGATTGTTATTCTTCCGTTCAGTTCCTTAAGAAGTGTGTCAATAGCTATTAGCTCCCTAACAAGGGGATCAGGTGAGCCCTGTAACAGCAAAGCAAAGCTCCCTGAGGCACAATCATGTTCTATATTTCCAGTGAGGAGGTCGGTACTGTACTCTGGGTAGCAATCTTCCTGGAGGCCTATTAGACTACTGTAGCTGTATAAAGAGTCAAGCAGAGAGGGTGTCTCATCAGTGCTGATAACAGGGTATCTGGTCAAGTCATTAGCTCTCCTCTTATTGAATTCCTCCAGCCAAATAGACCAAATGAAGCTAAATAAAGCTATGGATGGCGATGAGCCCTACAGCTCATTAATATGCTGCCACTTCGCTCCTCTCCTCCTCGTCCTCCTCCTCCTCCTCCTTCTCCTCCCAGAGCCACACATGCCTTTCACTTCTTCCTCACTCTCCCTCCCTCTCGCCTCCTCTGTCATTCTCAGCTCATCTCCTCTCCCTCGCCTCCTTCCTTCCCTCCTCTCTCCTCCCTCACTCTCTCCTTGTCTGGGGGCCCTAATGGCGAGCATGTACAGCAGCTCTGACACCGTCACATCTGCTGGCAGAGAGGGTCTCTCCCTCACCACACAGCCTGCTAATGAG
Source organism: Lagodon rhomboides (assembly GCA_039737535.1). Taxonomy (NCBI): domain Eukaryota; kingdom Metazoa; phylum Chordata; class Actinopteri; order Spariformes; family Sparidae; genus Lagodon; species Lagodon rhomboides. The sequence goes on from CM077790.1 coordinate 19,471,113, forward strand.
ATCTTCCCCCATTTAATTAATACCATAAGAATTTTAATTCTGACTGAATCAATTTAATGTGATGTGATTTTGTCAGCTCTATTCCCCGAGTAAGGAAAAAAACAGAGCGGGCCCTGATGCTTATTACATACATCATTTCACGGGCCCTGCATTCCCTGCTGACTTAAACAAATTCTAATTAAGACTAATTAAAGCATCATTTATGAAAACGCTTGTGATAGTTATGCAAACATTCTGGGTGGGTATGCTCTGCATGATAATTACCCCCCGGTTTAAATTAAGACCTGCTCCCTGGCAATTATGCTAGCCACACACCAGCACCTCATGGAAAACGTTCTTTATTCAATTCCTGCAATTAAATATGAGACCTGGCTCCTGAACTATCCGCTCAGAATGCATTTTATAAGAAGAAAAGGGTGATTATGCATTGTTGTTTTTCGCCCTCTGTCAGGTGGAGTAAATGGAGCCGATCCAGTGCTCTGAATCAGAGTTACACTGGGGTTAAAGTGATGATCATAAAGCAGCCAGTGGTGACTGATATGCAAGGTGACACCCGCCGCATCTGGTGAGGTGATTAGTCCGTGTTTTCTAGGTGAGTTTTTGTCACATTAGCACTGGTGAGGCAGATGTGAGCAGATGCACTGTCTCAGATCTCCACCTCTGCTCACTTTTGCTGAATTACTTCAAACGCACAGAACGCCCACGACTGTACACTATGTTTTTTGTGATGTGCCTTAATTTGGCTCTTTTCTCAGACAAGAGTTAACACCTTTAAAAAAGATTGTCTGTGATCTTAGAAAAATATCTGAAGTTGGTCTGTGGTTGTACCAGCTCAGTGGAGAGAGCATGAAGCCACCAAGCTAAACAGTGGGAAATGGAAAATACATAAATGTATGTAAAGATTTAAAGATGCCATTCTTATTTCTGCGCGCCAAATATGAAGCAACCATCGAAAGTCTGAAACGGAAATATAAAGCTACAGCCAGCAGTCGGCTAACTTAGCTTCGCTAAGACTGGAGACAGGAGAGAATGGCTAGCATGGCTCCCCTGCGTAAAACATATCTTAACCTTTACATTTAGTCTTTTTTTACAGACACCGAAAAGACAAAATGTGTTAATGTGTGAGCTTTAGTTGTGCTGGTTGGAGGATATTTTTACTTTGAGAAAGATTCATGCTAGTTGTTTTCATCCTGTGTCAAGTGTCTATGCTAAGCTAAGTTAGCCAGCGGCTCATATTTCCCATACAGATGATTGACAGAGCTTCCCAGTCATGTTAAAAAGCTGAATAGTGGGACACCAACCCTTAAAGGAATATGACACTGACAATGACATTTTAGGAAATGCTCTTTCTTGAGATTGATCTCCCATTTCTGTACACACACGACGTCTTTGCTCAATCCATGTACAAAAATATAAAAATGACGATTTACTGTTTGCCAATCTATTTTATGTAAACATGACAGGTAACTGGAGACTTTAGGAAGAGAGGCCGTAGCTAACCACTGCAATAAACGCAGAATTGTAAGTTTCACATCTTGTACAAATTGAACAAACAATATATAACATTTTAATTACAGAGCTTTACGTTTTGTTTGGCCGGAGCTAGACTAGCTGTCGTTTCCACACTTTTTGGAGATCGGACACGGGCCAAACCAAAATTTTTCCACAGATGGATTCTGTCAATTTTAGTTTGTTCTCATCACCCTGAAGAAAGTTCAGACATTAATTTTTCTAATGAGTTTGGTTTTAATCAGTTATTTGATGCTGTCATGATTGAGCAGGTGAGAACTTCACTGCCTCATCACCACCGCACAGACTCTGGCTCCAGTTGACATCACCAGTGAAGTAAGGCAGCGCTTGTATTCAGCATATTTTGGCTCCATTTATGTTCAGTGGGAAGAAGTGGAGATGCGTCGTCCATCTTTATATATCTCGGTGATCAAATTACGAATATTGCTGTGAACGAGGTGATCAGATGTTGGCCTCCACGTTACGTACAAGCCTGAGAAATAGTGAAAGCATATTACGAGAACAGGATTTCCCACCCTTTCAATAATTGTGCTGATCCAGTCTCTTATGTCAGCTGGCCGTTAATAGACATCCTGCACGACGCTGCCTCTTTATCTGGCTTTTAGCAGGAGTTTACAGTGCTGACGCCATTACACCTATCAGCTCTGTTGATACGGCAGCACACTCCCAGCAATACATTGTTTCACTGAGCGGAGGACTGAGGCTATTCTTACTTTACAGGCTCTATTTAAAGCATTCAGACATATTAATGACCCTGCACCTGTAACAGTGCTACAACAATAACATGTTTATCTGAGTGAGAGACCCACCTGTCTACACAGGTTTGATTTAACAAAATGTCTTTAGTGGCATTTTCTGCTCCTTTATACTTTGACTATTTTTCAGAGGGAAATATCATACATTAGGTTGTTAAGTTAGCTGGTTACATGTTAATGCGTCATATCCAGTTATACACCAGCATAACACTGACAGGGGCAAGTTGGCAATAAAAGCCCTTTTGATACTTTTTGTTGATGACGTCTATTTGATGGAGGACTCTGACTTGTAATGCAGTACTATATTTAAGTGTTATTTGTGGTAAACACACTGACATTTGTGAAAACGAGATAACAATTCAGAAAACACGTTTCACAAAACACGACACTTCGGAAAACACAACAACATCTCACAACACACAATGACATTTCTGGAAATACAACATTCCAGGAAACAACAAGATTTCAGAAAACACAACAACGTAATCATGTTGTTGTGTTTAATGAAATGTTGTTGTGTTTAATGAAATGTGGTGTTTTTATGAAGTGTTGTGGTGTTTTCTGAGATGTTGCTGTGCTTTGACTCCTAGGGTCTCTACCTATTGCCGTGTTTTACTTTACTAAATGATCCAAATAATTCTTTGACCACTGCCCATGTACTAGGCTTTTCCTAGTTTCCTATCACTGTTCAAATGGCCGCTCATCACACACATCTTTTGTGTCCTGAAGCTGCCGTACAAGATACCTAGTGTCGCTTTACAAATAGAACGAAGCACAGATGTGAAGCTTGATATGAGGCATGGTAATTCATCATACTTTTAAGTGCTTTTAATAAAGTTATGGCTTCGCCGCGCTCAGATGGCTCGACACGGTGGTGTTGTTTATATGTTTGCACAACACTTATCACTTCTGTCATGTTTGTTTACTTTTCTCAGTGTGTTCGATTTTGGCAACGGCTCAGCATTATTGCGTTTTACTTCATGAGAGGCAGCTGGTTCAATAAGATGAGGGAGAGAGAGAGAGAGAGAAAAAAAAACAGGCCCTATTCCCAAATCAGTTGCTGGTAAGGTTGAGGGGAACTGGAGCAGCAGGGAGCAGACCCCGGTTCCACCCACGTCCTGTTTTACGTGCGCTGCCTCTCCCTGTACATGCAGATGGCACAGCGCTCCCAGATTTCATTTGAGGTAATCAAATCCCTCCACTGCTCCCTTTAGAAAGGAGGAGTATTAGCGGCCATATGTCAACCAGATTTGTCAGATTATTCATTACAATTAATTGCTGTTCCACTTAAGGCCTTTAAGGCTGTGAATTGCTCCGAAATCTATTGCAAACACAAAAATTATGAGTAAAAGACTTTGGCCCTGTCATTCAAATTTCAGGCTGACCTTTAGCGGAGCCTGGCTTTTCTGAGGGAGTGCAGGAGAGAGAGCCTTTCTAATTGGTGTTTCTTCAGCCTTTTTTATTTTTTTATTTTCCATCTACAGGTAGAGCGTCTGTCTTTATTGACAAGGAATACAGGGAAGACTGTTGTGCCAGTCCAGAGTGATTACATCTCCAGCCCACTGAAGTCCACTGTTCACATTTTGTTGCAGCACACGCTCCTCTAAATATACTCACATATTGGTTATATTCATATCTGCAATTTGTTTTGCTTATTGTTGGGATGCAGTAACACCATAGTTAGCTTTCTGCACACTATACACTGTCAACTGAATTTCAATGTGGACCTTTTTCGAAGGTTGGCTGCAAGGCAGCCTAATAGCCACCTGAATTAATGTGCTGTCCAAGGATATGAGCCATAATACTTTGGTGATTAATGTTTCACTGGTGCTCTGCTTCCATAGTTAGGGCTCAGACCCCAGAGATAAACTATTCACCACATACTCAAATCACATTCAACCAACACGCAGAATCACATTCAACTCTAAATTACATTTCTTATTTGTGTAGTTTTTATTTTTTTCCCCCAGAAAAACCAAACCTGACTTAAAAAATATTGATTTTAAATCCTATTAGCCCAAATCACACCAAGTAGTCCTTGAAGAAAAAGTCACAGCAAATTACAGCATCGCGATTGACTATGATTATGATTGAAATCCGTGGGGCTGATGATGTATTTTGGTTAATTATGGAGTAAAGGCACTAGAGGAGTGACTAAGCCTGTCTGATTGGCCCACTTAATTGTGCTTTATGAGATAGGGGCTTACCAAGCAGGGCTTAGAGACTCAGTGTTAGGGGGCTGAAGTAGGAGGAGAAAATCTCTCTCAGGTCATATTACCCAGGCCAGAGTTAATGAGAAGGTGGAGGTAAGAGAATCCATCACCATATCAATCTGCACCACCTCTCCTTTCACCTCTGCTCTGACTGCTTTTTATCTTTTCCACATGAATCATCATTAGTGTGATACAACATTGTCATATTCATAGTTATATCAGATTGACAAGGTTTATGTTGTTTTATTGAGAAGACATGCTAAGCTTTTAGAGTTTATTTTATTGTAATTGCTATAATTGTGTATGATTCAGTAAAAAACATATTGCCCATCATTGATCACAGACAGGAGGGTCCACGTGCCTCTGTCTTGTTTCTTATTGTACTCGACGGCTCAGGCCGCCTCAAGTGCCTCGGAGCAGCTCGATGAGATCTCGTATCCACCTGTATATCGGGCAGAAGGAAGCGTTGAAATATTTCAGATTCTCCTCTATACTCTCGCTGCCGGCGGATCGATGCTCTAAACGCCAGTTGCCTGGCCTCGTCTCATCACTGTACTCCCGCCGACTGACACATCCTCATTATATTACAATACGGTTGCCACTAAAGGTCATTCTCCCAGAACATAATCACACACAATCAAAACCACAAACTTCATATATCAAGGAGACAGTAAATAGCCTCAAGGTTTATTTTCTGCTGCCACAGAAATGCTCTCGGTCTATTCATAAGCTGAAGTTGTGGTGACTTGAATTAAGATCTGATGGCACATAAACATGATGCAGAAAAAAAAAATCATTTTAGACATGTTCAGAAGTCACAAATAATTCAAAAAACGTATAATCTTTATTACACTATTTAGATATGATATTCAGTTAAAAACTGTTATTTAACGACGATTTTATCAACCATTTATCAGATTATTAGTCACTGAAAGAGATGGCTGCTGTGTCTGAGCATCTAATCTTCCCCTTCCTCCTCCATCAGGAGTGGGTTGTCATGAAAAGAAGTGTCAAAGTTAAAAAAAAAAAAAAAGCGGAAACACACCCTCTCCTCCATATTACCATAATGAGGAAAACACACTTAGTGGGCCATGACCTGATGTCATCTGATTATACCCATGATTAATGATATCCTTTTACCAAAACATGCCACTACTGTAACTGTCTGGGATTAAAAGCAGCAGATGGTAATGTATTCACGCTTTCAGTAACGTCTCCTTATATACAGCGCGAACCAAAATGTGTGTGTGTTTAATACTTGCTATGGTGCATTGTTGTTAATGGGATTTTTCTGCGGAAGATTTTATTGATTTTATTTTCTGACTGGTCCGTGTAGTTTTTTTTTTTTTTATGAACTCGATGTGTACAATGTCACAAATATCCCTGCTAAATCACAGTAAAATACTGGAAGCTACAGTTGCCAGCCAGCGTGACACTGTTACTCTACAGTTTACCTGCTGTGATCTACAACAAGTTTATTACTGTAAAAAATAATACAGAAATGTGCCGTATATTACCTTTACAGTTTATTATTTAAAATCTCTACGTAGGTCCATTATTGTACAACAGTTCCTGTATTTTTACAGCAAATTTGCTACAGTGTAGTTTTTGTGTTATGACCTTCTTTTTGCAAGCTGTAAATGACATGAATATCCCGCACTATCTGTTGTGGAATTAGACCAATTTCCTACATGTGCACATTGATAAAAAGCTGTTATTTTCCTCTCCAATGTAGAAAAACTATTCCATGTGCAGTCTATAATTGGTCAGCAGTGTACTGTAAAATAACAAACTGCTGTTGACACTTTCTGCCCCTTTTTGGTGTGAAGATGATCTTAATAATGGCGCACCAGTATCCCACGAGAGAGCGGAAAAGCTGGGAAATGCTCGCCCAGCTTTAAAGCATCTTGTTTTGTACTCAGACTCCAGTCTCCAGATACCAATGTCCAGTCGATGACTCAGTTGAAAATATTTTCCTCTGGTTTTTCCTCCGTCCAGACGCCATGTCAACAAAGCCCCCAGTGTTACGGCGATGTAGGAGCCACAATGTCAGTCTGTCTGGTTAATTGCGAGTGGGATGAATGTTAATTTACTCAGTCAAGAACCCTCTTTGTCGCACTTTTATAGCCCAGAGGTGTAGATTTACATCTTAGGGATACAATGAGTTTTAGCTTGTGCTAAAAGGGGGGTGATAGGGCCCACATTCCTTGACCTCCCACGGCATATTGTTCTATTGTATATGAACACCTCTCTGCCACAGAGCAGCCCTGGTCAGGGTAGGTGTTGAAGATGAGGGGGGGCATCCTGACCCCTAGCTGAACTTGGGCAAAAGGCAACACTCTATATTTGCTCAGCCTTGCACGGTCGACTTCACAGCGCAGAGCGTGCACAACATACCTGTCAACGCAGCTCGGTTCTGTCTGGTATCTGCATTAGATTTGTTTGAAATCACTGAGATGTATCTATACTGTAATGGACAAATTGAACAGTTGAGTCGTGGCGCGACTCTCAGGGAGATCTACCTCACTAGTACAAAGTGTAGTCCTGTGTAATTATAATAGAGGTGGTCCTGGCCTCGGGGGATTGCTGCTGGAGTTTCACCACAAAGGTTCTTACATGAATTTGCTCCAGAAATCCAGCCCGCGTTTGTGTATTGGGCTGTCAAAAAATTAAATGAAAAGTCATTCTAATAGGCGACCCCTGGCCTAGTTCATATTTCCTGTCAATTATGAAAGTATGAAGTCATGCATAGTTATGAGGCATGGGCGGGCCTATTAAAATTCATAAATGATTTGTGTTTATACCAGGTTACTCCAAACCACTTAAATCCACGTGCTCATGTAGAACTAATGCCGCTCCCCACTGTATACCTTAGGAAGAGGCAGGTGCATTGTGCCTCCCCCAAATTTTAATAACTTGATTTTAGATATTACATTAAAGACAAATCAGACATGCTTTTCCTCGCGCGTTTCCAGTTGTTTGTTTAAAGCCGGAATCTGCATTCAGAGGAACTCTCTGCCAACTGCCACTACAATGGGCTAATTGTTTTCTGGTAATTATACCTTCTTTACCAGTAAACGTTTTGCGGACCTCTTGGGCTCTCGTGTAACTCAGGTGCGTGTAATTACATTTCTTAAGGTCAACCTTTCACCAGGATGAATTAGTGAAATTGCATAGTTGACCACTTCGGGGCATGGATCCGAACGCAATTATCTTTGTTAATAGATCTGCTCTTCAGTGGCAGAAGATGATTCAGAACTGATTGACACAAAACATGTGACGCAGTTTTAAAGTTGTCTCACAATATTTGATCATTCTACTAATTTTTTCGTGGACAAAACATCCAAATTAACTCTCCTCTCATTACTCCAAGTGTTTTGGTATTTAATCCCTAATTTTGGTGTAAATACTGGCTTGAAATCCACAAACACTTGATGTGTTTTCTCTCACCATGTGGGGCCTGCCGAGAGATATTGATCAGAGCATATCCTGGTCAATCAGACTAAATGATTGCCTATAAGCCCCCCCAGCCTTCTCCTCCTTCAGGCTAGAAGGCATGAGGGGGGATCCGGCGAGGAAACCGAATTATAGGCAGCCCAGATATGAGCTGCCTGGCCACTGATAGTTCCCAGCAGCCTCGTGGAACTGAGCAATGCAAATGTACAATAAACAGGGCCTAAGCTGGTGGAGGTCTTTCAATCACACAGGGGCAATAGTTCAACCCCCGCCATGCATAATCCCAGCCTTGAAACCCCTGGGACTCCAGCCTCCAACCTGCTCAATGGCACAAAGATATTAGATAGCCATATGTAGATTTCGCTAGGTAAACAGACTCTCATGATAACACAATATGCTCTCTTTTCTACCAGGAATATATTTGAAGCTAAGTTCTGCTTTCTTCTGAGGGAAAGGCTCAAATTGAAGGCTTAGCTTTGCGCCATCAGAATTCGATGCAGCTGTTTGCTTTGTTTAACGTCCTTGATATATCTCTTGCTGAGAAGAAATTGGTATCTCTTCTTTGTGAATTAAGTTGCCGGGGTGTTTGCACTGGACTGAAGAGTGGCTGATAGAGGGCCAGTTCAGGGGGGGTTGAAGTGTGTTTGGACAAATGGTAAAAATACTGGTCGGACATGCAGAAGAGAGGCAGAAGAGAGGCAGAAGCCGTGCTTTGATCACGACTTAAAGCCGATGATTTAATTGACATCTGAAATTTATCCTGTGTATGATCATCTTCGTACAGTATTTGACATTTATGGTGGATGTCTCCCCTCGACGTTTCAGCTCATGAGGTTAATCCTTCTCCGGGACATGTTTACTTACTCCGTCACTAACTTACACACCCACGCACACCCACTGAAAAACATTCACACAAGTATGAAAACACACACAGTCTCTGTCTTTCTCTGACATATGCATCCACCAGAGAAGCCCATATGGAGATAAATGACAAGTGCACACACACATACAGCAGGGAGAGTGTCTGTCTATAGGTGGGGGGAGGGTAACTTGGGACAGAGGATAGGAGGATGGGGTGGAGGGTTGATGGGGGAGGTTGGGGGCTGTTGACAGTGTTCTCCAGGTCTGTGTAACCCCCTCCTTCCTCCCTTCCTCGCCAGCGGCTCAGCAGTCCCAGCAGGAGCCACTCCAGCCTGGGGAGAGGGTCCTTCCGGACAGCGGGGGCTCCAGCAGGGAGGGGTGGACGGGGGGGCACAGAGAGAGAGAGACACACGGCACGGGCCACTTTAGGCTTTGCATCACATGATCCATGTGAAAGGAGGCGGCTGATGGGGAGCTGACACCGATCATCCGTTCTGCCCATCCATTATGTCAGATAGTGTGAAGTGACAGGAGGACGACGTCTTCAATATCCAGTAGATCAGGCTCTTTTTGTTTGCAACAAATGTAGTAGAAATAGCCACAGGAGTCCAAGACAGGATATGGCTAAGTTGTTCGGAAATAGCTCTGCTCAAATGCGACTGCCAGTTTTCTCACTTCTAATTGCTTTAAGAGTTGATTCTTTGAATTTCAAACCTATACCATCGATTCGCCCGTGCACGTGTATATCTGAGTATTTGCCGCTAATGATGCCTCTGAGGTGCATTTTATTTTGTCACAGATACAGTGCTGTAATTAAGTGGCTCTCAGTCCTGCTCCTCAGTACCCAGAGTGCTTTTTGTTTTCGGTCCTACCAGATACTTAATTTCATTCAGCTGGTGTTCCAGGTCTTTAAATCAGTCCCTGATTACATGACAAAAATGAAAACCAGCAGGGCTCTGCATCCGAAAGGACCAGGAATGAGAACAACTGAAAGTCAGCGCAGTAGAAAGCAAAAAATGCAAATCAAATCATCTAAAAAGGCGTCTGAAAAAACTCAAAAGTTTGTGTCAATTTTGAAAACTTGTCCTGTAGGTAAGCTGAAGGCACGAACGAGAAGCTGGAGGCTGTTAGACGCACGTGAGCCTGTTCAGCAATGTAAGCACTCGTGAGCAAGAGATGATAATGACGGGATAATAGGAATCTATTAGTCCTTCAGTTTTTGTACGCCTAATAATTAGATTAATTGAATGACACTCATTTAGAGAAAATGAGGGACCCAGTGGTGTTAATTCAACCTGTGTTTCCAGATGCTCATTTCTAAACAGCTAAGTGAACTACCTAATCATAGCCCACCATCTGGGAATTCCCCTCCAAGGCAGCAATAGGAGATGGCGCCATAATACGTTTTAAAGACATCGACTGATGGTTGCCTGCAACTAAACATATTGAAGCCGCCGTTTAGCCTCTCCAGCTAACAAATAGGGGGTAAAAGTGAGCGCCTTGATTATTAACTCCCCGTTCATTTAGGGGCACCTAATGCTAATTTCTGTCTTTTATAGGAAGGTAAATAAGGTCATTATGGCTGTGTTAATGATTAGCATATCTCACAGGTGTAATTCTCTGGGAGTATTGCTCTGAGACTCCTTCAGTAAAAATCACTCAGTGCCACGCCAACAAAGATGGGAGACTGACTAATTTATCCCCAAATTTGCACCATGTACAAAAAATCATGCAAATGAACCGGGTTCTCATTTGGAAGACACAGCATTTGGGTGACATTAATCAAAGAAAAATATGCAGACAAAGGTGACAGTAATCCCAATACTCGTGCATAAGTGGCACAGCTGTGATTTCGCTCACTGTATATTTGTACAGTACCTGTGCGGACTGGAGTGAAAAAAATGGAAATTCTATACATTATAAAACCACCTCCTCATTATTTTTATTTTAGCTCGCCGTTAGCGAGAGGATATGGACTTTGGAAAAAAAAAAATTCACACTTAGGTGCTCATGCCTTCCAATTACAATAACGCAATTACAGATATCTGTTGGTTTTTCCATTATCACTTAAAGTTGGCAAGGAGCCAAGAAAATCCCGCCTGTCAAGAGAGAGGAAATCTTGTACTTTGAAAATGTAGTTTTGTAGCCAAGATTAGATATAAAGTCTGCGATGAAAGTTGAGGGAATTCTAGTGAAGTCGTTTTTAAATGCAGGAGACATCTGTCGAGATAAATACCGCGGGTTCATATGTGTTTTTCAGTCTGCTTAATGATGATTGATACAGACATGTGATAATTGTAATTATCTCCATTGCCTCTTGCTCTGTACACATATGCATCTTCATTAGCTGAGTCAGCGTATAGATATAATATGGCCATATACAATTCCTTGGAGTGTGAAATTTCCCAATAGTCGTCTATTTATGTGTGAGAGCGGTGCAGTGCCACAGCCCGAGCTCACCTAAGCTCTCGCTGAGTTGTAGTGCAACGTAGCCTAATCCCCCAACAGAGCCGTCAAGCCAGCCTGCAAACAGAGCTCACTGCTGGCTCTCTCTGCGTGGAGGGAGCAAACCAACATCATAACAAAGGGTGTTTATGGAAAAATAGATGCTGGCGCAGCCGACCAGAAAGGGCTTAGCAGTGAGCAGACCCCGCTCCCACCTTTATCCTTCACCGTTCACATTGAAATGCAAATATCAAGGCAGGGTTTCCACCCGCGTGCCACTCACAAATTGAAAAGCAGTTTTTATCTATGCAAATGCAAGCATGGTAATTGAAGTTAATCAATCAATGCTAGCTTTCACTAAAACCTTGAACATGATTGAATAAAGTAATTATCATTCAGGAGAAAATGATGAAGTTGTAGACAGCATGAACCTTATTAAAGGAGGATTTTGAGTCACAATGGCTTAATTTAGCCAGCAGCCCCCTCTGTGTCTTCCTCCTCTTCTCCCCTCTGTCTCTGCATCTCTTTCTCACTCCTCACTTCATCCCTCTTTTCTTCGCTCTGTGACTCAATCTTGTGTGAAGCATTATAGCTCACTGTTAAGAATATTTTAAGGCGGTGTGAAATATGCCCAAGTCAGACCACTTGTGGTACACGCCGTGAGGAACTCCTGATGGAAAAATTTATTTCAGATTTAAATTGAATTACTTTTTTTTTTTCCCCACACCATTGTCACACTTTGGGCTGACAGGACAGTCATGCACTCCTGTAGCTCCAGTTTGTGCCTCTCATGTGTTACTATCATATTTAAATCACAGAGCTAAGCATCCAATTGATGTCAGTTTTTTTTTCTTTCTTACACCGATTCAGATACCTCAACTTTGCACATCTGCCAATTTTTTTTAATAGCTGTACACTGCTAACCCAGTGTGGATTTATGTTATGCGTGTGCTCGTAGTTACACAAGACACTTGACATTTATGAATGTTATTTGTGCATTAAAAGGTCTGTTAAGTTGCATACAGGTGTATTTAGTAGAAACGGGACAGTGACTTTCCAGCAGTGTCCCGTTTCTACTAAATCAATTATGTGGTATTGCATCGGTGCTTTAGACTTGTGTACTTGCCAATACGTGAGCCAGCATTTTCCAACCCTTGTTATTTTGTAAGAAAATATAATTGGGAAGAAACATCATTATGTAAGATTATAACTGATACTAACATTTCTAGCTGCCATCTCTGCTTAGATTATGAACAAGAACTGGAACTTGGTTCAGACATTAAAAATCTTTTTCAAAGTGCAGAAAATGTCATATTTTCTCAACCGGGAGTCTTTGAGAGTTCTCGAAACACCTTGAGAGAAGCTGTAAGTGTTAATGAATGACTTTCTGGGTTTTTCAAAGATTGCTGGTAGGGCTGCAGGATATGGTACAGAAATCATATCGCGATTACACTGACATAAAAAAGATTGTAGTTAGGGATGATAAAAGAATTAATTGTGGATCGTGATGATAAAACACAAGAAGTTGATCATGCTAAATTTTCATTATCGGGATAATCATGAAGATCGTCACACGAGTAACTTGAAAAAGCTGTCTAGCTCGCTGACGTACAGTCCTATATATATTGTTTTCCTGATTTATTTTGGATTTCCTCAGCCTGTCACCATTACTGAAGCTCGGCTTTCACATTGTATCGCCCACAAAAACAAGTGAAATCAGATGTTGTTTCACATTTGTTTAACCTTTAATTGTGCAGGGGGACCTTATGAGTCATCATTACTTATTTTAGATTCTTTGATTGTTTTTGATTGTTTTTCTCTCAGTAAAAAAGTCTGATATGTGATGCAATAATAATATTTGTTTCTTGACAAAATGTACAGTTTAAGGGATTTCAGTATGTTTTAGTGCAATTTTAGTTGTTAGTATAAAGTTTTTGGAAATGTATGATGATTATTGGGATAATACCATGAAGCTCAGTTATGTTGGACAGGATAATCATCATCCTATATTTTTATAATTTTTATATATCTGGAGAAGAAGATCTGCAGACCAGGGCGTCTCTGCAGCACTGCAGTACTTCTTTATAATGTTGTTTTCTCAGTAATTTTTATCTTTGGATGTTGCACTTGGCTATATTGCAGTTTTGTTAATATTTCAATTAAGTGTGCCCTAATTGCTGTGTGTTGCAGAAATAAGTGACTGAATGGATGCCTGTGGACACGTTAAATGCAGACCTCGAGGAATAGTGCCGTCCCCTCAGAGCTTCACCACACTGACCGAACCCGAACCTCCTCTGATTCACACTTGATGTATCTGTTCTTTGAGGGTAAAATGACACTTGTACATAATTGTTGAGATTGGGGATGAAAAAAAAAAGAGAGATGTCAGTGTCAACCATTTTCAAATGAAGCCCCCCCCTCCACCACCACCCTCAGCTTCCACCTGTCAGCTAAGACGGTGGTAATTGAGACTTCCAGTCTGCTGTGCCTGGCTACCTTACTGTGACTTTCCTGGCTGCTCTCCTCATGGCAGGGCTAGTTAAAGGCCTCTTCGGTTTGTCACAGAGTTTAATATGCACCCTACATAATTATGCAGGATTCACAGTGCTATCAAACTGCAATTCAAATTAGTTCAGGATTAAAGGCACAGAACAGTACTGGTTCCTTAATTGCATTGTACTGTGCTGATCACATTCAAATACCCATTACTCATTCCCTCTGCGGAGCAATAAGTCAGAGGGATTAATACTGAGGCAGGTGACAGGGCCAAGCCATTAAAAGGCAGTTATGCAGAAAGCATGGCTGGTTTTATTCACGTTAATGAAATCAGCGAAATGAAACTGTAATAGATTTATCAAAGCTCAGATGGATTTGCAGTAAATCAGTTTGATTCAGGCAATCAAACTGGACAATGGAGATAGTTTTCAGCTACAGCAGTGGATATCAGGCAGCAGCATGTGAGAAGTGCTGATATTCTTCTTGTGAGGATTTGGTGAACACCCGGTGCCTAGGCCCTATTCCCAGAGCTGGGCCTGCTCATTTTTGTCAGCTAAATGGTGCCAGTGACTGATAAAACATACTGCCTTCCAGTTAAACACCATATTCTTCTACCCCCTTCTCTCATCCCACACTCTGTCTCCCTCTCTCTCGCTCCCTCTCGCTCTCCTCTTGAATTTATGGACCGTGTGTTGCTGATTCTGGCTTGTTATACAGTGCACAAGCCCATGAATTAGAACCTAAATTCACTTACATCAAACGGATTAGTGTTGAAATCCATCTGTCTGAGCTCGTCTCATGGCACAGGGCTTCAAGTAGCCGTCCAACACAGGATGCTGGCTGGACAAAACTCTGGAAAATAATAAAAATACGTTTAGAAATTTATAAGAATATTCTCTCATTAAACATAGTTTGCTTACACTTTCTTTAGCATTTGTAAGCAGGATATAAACATTTAATACGCACACAAAAGCAAAGCAGTTATAGGTAAAAAATATTTCAAAGCATTTATTAACATACAGAACTTGTCAACAACTATATCAAATTACAACTGAGTTACTATATTGTCATGTATTATCTGTTATCCCACAGCAAGAGTGTTTCTATATAAGAATTGGCCACCTGTCAAATTTATACTCAAAACAAACAGCGTATCACCAAGATAGCCGCTAACTGTAGCTGCCTTAGCTAGTTCGCTCCGTTAGCCGTGCAGCTAGCAGCTCAGAGCTTTGGACCAGGACTGGCTGGTGCTAGCTTTATCTAGAACGCTTTCAACTAAATTCTTACATACTGCCCCTTTAAAGTTGTCAACAATTGCATTTTTTAATGCTTACATCCACTTACAACTACATTATAACATGTTGTAAACCTGTTTGTATAACACTTACATAAAACAACACTAAACTACAATGGCACTTAGTAGAGCGCAAACCTCCGCCAAGGCCCAAAAGTTCCCTTTAATACAATCAAGTTCGCTCCAATGTCAAATAGAATATATTTAAATCTGCTAGATCCAGATTTTTGTTTGGAACTGCATCAAATTGTACTCACTCATATATACCAGAACACCTAAATAGATGGATAGACGATACATGCATCGAAATGCATCTTGCTATATAAAAGAAAAAGAGAAAAGAATCCTGGATATGTCTCTTTATTCAGATATGCACCAAAAGTTAACAGGGTCTATTCTGGGCTGAGACTCATTGTCCAACCAAGTTTCGTGAAAATCTGCTCTGTAGTTTTTGTGTAATCCTGATAACAAACCAACCAACCAACCAACCAAACAGACCAACCAATGGGCAAAAACTTAACCTCCTTGGCGGTGGTAACAAGGTGACTTAGTGTAAAGTGTTTCCCGTAGTTTAGCTTAGTTCAGTGTCATCTGTTATGACTTAATAATAATATTTGTTTACTCTGTGAACTTTTTTGGACACATCTACATGGTCAGTAAATGAAATATAGCATTACACCTGTCTTTCACTGAAAACCACCGAGGATAATATTATAATAAATCATGTAACTTGCTTAGGAAAGTTCAGATGGAGACAAAAAAAATCATATGGAGTCTAATACATACAGTGCATGTTTTAAGGTTCACAGTAAAAAACAAAACAAAAAAATACACAAATTTTGACTGGCATTTAAAAAAAATTTCAGGTAACTTCATCAATTCTCAGACTGAGCAAATGTAAAATTGGGGACTTTACATGAGCCAGACAAAAACTTCAGGTTCTCCTGAATCAAATGATGCATCATATGATACCGACTGCAAGAATATGGGAGGAAAAACTAACTAAATAAAAAATTGTTCTATGTTATTGAGCTGAACTACGTAACAATGAAGTGTTTATATACTGCTTCTGTAAGGAGAGTTGCAGCAAAGTGTTACCTCATTTTAGCACATGTTATCTAAAATAAATCAAATTGTTTCTTAGTCAGAAATTGAGCCAAGCGAGGAGTACCAATTGGCAAATCAATACGTGACATTTTGCATTTAGCGGTGTGTACAGTGTGTAGGCGCTTGCGTTGAGAGAATCACACCAGCCGTGTCGGGTTTTCTCGAGTCCTGCTTGACACTTTTTCAATGTAAAAATGGTTAAATGACCTGAGCTCAAATGACATTATTTTTAAATGTGTTCTTAATGAGTCGTCCACTGTACAGTATAAATTCCAATTACATCCAATTAACCCCAATCAGAAGCACCTCATCTCTAGCCTCTTTTTTTATTTAATGGTTCGCTGCGGCTTCAACCATTGATTAGGCTGAATGAGCAGCACTACTAAATGACCACCTTGAAGGAGACGGGAGCTGTTAGCCTTAATAGAGACGGCCCGGCCATTACACCTCTGTGTGCACAGTCCCCCTCTTTTAACAGGCTAGATCAACTTTTATATTGGGGTCTGACGGGCCTCTATCCAGGTTGATTTTGACTTTAGCCCATTTGCTTCCAGGGAAAATGTTAAGTAGAAACCTCCCATCCATGAACACTAGCACATTATTTTCTAATTACAATGCGTTTAGGTCCTCCAGTAGGCATGCATGATTATACACATCGCCATTTGAATGTGTACACAATGGAGGTGTTCTCAAAGCCAAATGTTATTGTTTGAATAGCCTGAAAAATATATTCATTAAAGGCAAAGAGGACACTAAAAATGTGCCAATAATAACAATAATAACAACGAGCACTGGCCACTATAATTTATTCCAGTTTGAAGTGATCACAGCAGCTTATTTGGTCAGGATCAAGACAAGACTCGACTGCGAGAGAGAGACAGTGAAGATTAGAAAATAAAAGCACAAATCCATTCAACATAAAGTATCCTCGAGTGTTAAAACTGGCAGCAGACGCCCGGATAAGCCCTCCCACACACTCAGTCTTGAGAATTTCCCTGTTTGTGCTCTTTTGAGGAGTTTTGCATTGCATAATACCCACGTGGCTAGCCACAACAATCTGTAGATTAAGCCCAACAAAAGTGTGCATTAGAACTCCCTGGCTTAAACAGTTTCATAAGTGCATTCAAAATACAATTCCCTCACAATTTGAGCTTTGTAAAAACAAAAAGCAGCGCTCGTTTCTTAATGAAAGCACCCATAGTTGACACTGGAAGTGGATTAACCAGAGATGCACAATAAGTCTTTGAAACAGCCTTCATATACAATTGTCACAGCAGAGCCAAACATATGAAGGCTCCCTTTTGACAGTGTGCATAAGAAAATAATTGCTTTATTTATAGATGGTGTGAAATTAAGCACACTTAAAAGCCCGGGACAGTATGGTTTAATCAACCGCCTTGATTCATGCACACAATTCACACAGCAGCTGAAAGCGGGCGGTATTAAATACATTCCCTTATTACTCTATAAATGCAAGTGGCCAAGCAGACAAAACCCAAGTAATAAATTAATAGTAATAAAAACACCAACTGCACGGACAGATAGAGAAATTAAAAGCCAGCAGCATCAAATACAACACGCCATTCAGCTTAATAAAACCCAAGACAATAACATTTGTTGGAGCCAATCACATGCACCTACTGTAGGATATTTAACACATCTAATGTTGATTTGTATCTCATTTGGCATCCACTGAATTAATCTAATAAATATTGAGCATTTTGAATCCTTCTGGGAAGGATGATGCTCAGCTTCTGATGGCAGAGAGTGAAGAAGGCAATTATTTTACAATTACGCCTTGAAGTCCGACGGCACTAGAGGGCCAGTTCCACCCAAATCACAAACAGTACATTTTCTCACATGGCCCTAGTGGCTTCTAGCCATACGGACTATGTTGGTTTGGTGTGTTGAGGTTTTGACATTTGCCTCTGTGATGGTGAATTATATTTTGTTTTTGCTGCCCAAAGCATGAAAAACTAATTTCTACCAAAGGAATAGTTAAGTTAGTGTGGTGATGGCAGCATGAAACTTTAAAGGAAATATTCCAAAAATTGTTGGTTGAAAATTAGCTGAAATGTTTTTGTTTTTTTGTTGGGACGAGTGTGTCCCTTTGAGACAGTTTGCATCATCAGCTGTGCTACTTGCAGTGTTCATCTAATTGCTTGTGATTCCTATTTGCATGTGTTTTTTCTGAGTTGATCAGATTCTCAGGTCTGACATTCTTTGGCAGTAGAAAATAACATCCTAATTTTTCCGTTGCCATTTCAAGCTTCTTCAGACAACATATAAGTTTTAAATTTGGACAAATATCGACGTTTCTACATATCACATTCTCATGACACATAATGTACATGAGCTAACTTTCATGTCAAAATATCCATTGGTTACAAGCGTTGTAACCAATGTCCCAGACTTTGGGACACTTCCCAGCTGTATCAGTGATAACAAACTGGATATTTTTGATGAGGTATCTGGACCATTCCAGACATGTTTTTGCCAACAAAACAAAACATTATGGGTCAAAACATGATCTTTTCCTAATGCTCACCAAGTCTTTTTTTGTATCTAAACCTAACCAGAGCATAAGCACAACATTGACATGACTGAAAATTAAACCTAAAGAAAACGCAAAGTTGCAACATATCACACATCACCAACATTTATTCTGCCAATTGTTTGCGTTTTTAATCCTGCCTACAAAGCTCTGATTGGTTAGCTGTATTTTCAACCACAATAAACCATCAAGGAGAACAACAGTTGAGCTATTTGAATCGCTGACAAAAATGTCTGAGATTTGAAATCAGGCTAAGAACATAGCTTGTTTTTTAAATGTTTTTTTTTTACAGCATCTCATATTTATTAACCTGCAAAGTAGTATAATATTCAAAATAAATATTTATGGAAAAAGAACAGAAGAAATTAAGTGTTACAGAGGCTAATAATAATCAACTCAGTTAATAAAGTGCCTTTCAAAACCAGTATTGCAAGGTGCTGTACAATGCAAACAATCAGGAAAAATAGATTTTAAACAGGAATAAATATAAAATCGATGAAAATTACACAATTAGGCAGCAAAGAAATCAAATACTCAAACAGTAAAAACAATAAAAAATACACAATTGTGTACAAGTGCTTACAAAACAGGTACTAAATCACATTTGTATCGTCCATAAAAGTAAAATGCAACATCAAAATAACTCTTTTTTGTAATGACATGGCAGCTAATGCTTTATTGAACTAGGGTTAATGGTAATCGGACCGACATCCTTGTCAGTTGACCCCTCACTTTAATGTTTTGTTTAATGATAAATGTGATTTCAAGTTAAACACAAACAGATTAAAAGCACTGCTGCATAGGTCCAGTTGAGTCATCAGTCACCTGGCATTTTCTTTATACTCCCACTTCAAACTTGTGTGCATTTAACAGCTCACACAAAAACACTAATCATAGTCATTTTGATAATTTTCAGTCTCACTGTTCGACAAAATATTGTACCTGAAATCTGTTCCCTTATGAGTTCTGCATTATGTAGAGATCTAAAATGATGTTATTAAAAAAGGGAATAGAATAGAAATTAAATTCTCTGACGTGTTGGCTTTAAATTCATCACTTTCAAATGGCGATAAACCTCCTCCACCTCTATCGTACCCCTTCCAATTAATAGCATCAGTAAGTATACAAGGATCCTCATTTAAAGCCAGAAGTTCAATATCAAAAACTCCCCTAATTACTTAGATTTCAGCAGAATGTGTCATCAAAATGTCAGAAGCCTCCACACTTTAAACACGTCTCGCTGCAGCTTTAGACATCTCGTACAAGTAGAATCCACTTATGACAATGACAGCCTATTGCTGATGAAGTACTGTACAGAGAAAGTATATAACACAGGCTACCTTCGGATAATAACTCTACTCTGTGAAGGAGGTGAGAGCATTATATAAATGTGTGACCATTTGGACAGCGAGTGGAGTGTATTTTTGAGTGCGTGTCCATCTCAGGTTTGAGGGTGGCTCAAGATTCCCGTGACCTCATGCTTCCACAGCAAAGGGCCTTATCTCCGGAGGGTCAATTACTATTCACTTTTTGCTTGATCTTGTTTGTTTAACTTGACACAGTGAAGAAAGGCCTGACATTGACCAGAATCCGCTGCATTAATGTGTTTCATGTTCTGCATTCATCATTGTCACCGAGCCGGAGAAGACTGCCAGTGTCACAGGAGGACAGGAGAAATGAGGGTGTGTGTGTGTGTGTGTGTGTAGCGGCGGCAGGAGAAAAACATATACAGGTACGTGTGTGGAGTCGAGGTAAGAACATGATTCATTTCTTACCTTCAAGAACAACAACACTAATACAGATTTTCTTTTATTCTTACCTTTAAGAATGTACTTGTCCCTTATTCGTGCACTGTTTTTATCTATCTGATCTGTGATCCTGTGGTGGAAAACAAAAAAGATCATATATAAGAGAAGTCACAAATGTATGCCTGTACACCAAAAATAAGAAAAAAAAAATAATAACAAAAAAACTCCAAACAAACAGAGAAAACCTGCTATAAATAAAATGAATACATAAATAAATACATAAAAATACATAAATAAATACCGGTGGTTCCACAGTTGTGCAGATATGTTGACTTAAAATTTGTGGACTGTGCATGCTCCACTTTGTCGCTTTCCATGGTGATTCCTCATGCATTCAACTTATTTTCTAATTTTCAATGATCAAACTAACTAAATAGTAAGAAATGCCCAAATAATACTGTAAAAATACCAATTCAAATCTCTTTCTACATAAATGAAGTTATTCAACAACATTTTTTTTTCATAATTTTCAGGAAGCTTTACAACATACATGCCTGTTCCTATAAACAGTGGACTGATATAAGTTGTACTCAGAATTCCACATGGATTTTGTGGCAGAATAGTGTGTTACGTGGTCCGGCTATTTACAACTTCTCAGTTCAATGTGCGATGTGTGATGACAGGTAAAAACTTGTTAACGTCATTCATAAGTAATTCTCACATACACGTGGTGTACTGTTACAGCATGTGGACAGCTAATTCTGGGTTTAGTTCACAGCATGTCTCTTTGTAATATGTGCTCTTGGTCACTTCTGGTGTCATGTGTCACCACCTACACTTGAGCAATGTTCAAGTTTGTAACATGATTCTTTTTTGCCGGGACAGGTAGATCATTTGTATTTGTGTGTATTAATTAGAATTATTTCACAATAATCAGTTTTTAAATGTTAATATTCCAGATTGACACTTTAAATCAACTCTGTCCTTATTTGTTTTTCTACTTAACTGTAGATGCCGACTTCCAGTACATTTTGCAAAACAAGGAGCAGAAGTCACTCCGAGCAATACCTTTTACATACAGGTAGTAATTTCATCCATTGTTAACAGACAAATGTTGAATATTGCAGCTTTAAGTTTGTACTGAAGTACAGCCTCTAATAGCCCTAAAAGTCTTTAGCAGTCCTCACTTTGAGCTAAACTCTCACAGCGGCCATGTAAGGTTTTCAAACTCTTCTTTATCACTAAATGGGGCATCATAATTATAGCTAAAAAAAATTTGTAGTTTCATCGAGGTCATTGCAGTGACGGTAACATTGATCAACCTAGTATTTTAAAACAGTTTTTCATAGATCCTCAGGTCCACTGTGTCACAGTTTGGCCTTGCCCATCAATGAAAAAAACATGATCTCTTCCATTGTCAAGTTATCAAAAACAAACATGCAACATACGGTTACATTTTTAAAACAAAAGCACCAAAACTTCTTGGTTAGGTTTTCTGAAAAAATCATGGTTTTGCTTAAAATAAGCAAAATGTATACTTTCTGCCTGTTTGCCTCACAAACCCTAATCACCTGGGTGACTGTCCTATGAACATGCCAACCATTCGTCCTTTGTTCCTTGTACGCGTGTACTTTTTCAAGCTAAACCGTCACATCCCCAAGATCACCTCTAGTGGATCAGCAAGTCTATTTCACACTGGCGTAAGACTCACTACAGAAAGCTTTAAGGTTTTTACAACTACAGCTGACTCTTTTCACATAACTTATTGATTGTTGTCTTAAGACCTAAAATAATCTACTGTAACACACTCTAGAGTTTAAAACTTCAAAGACAACTTCTACAAAAGTGAATTTGGGGTTAGAGGCTTCCAAAAATCTTTCCGGGCAGGTTAAATGCAGAATAATATAGGCATTTCATATCAGAAATGATGAAAATTCTTATGAATATGTCTCTTCAGTATTTGCTGAAATGTGTTTAATTTAGAAATTGTGTTGACAGAAACTCCCACACGAGCCCCTACAGCAAACCCACAGCTCAATTAGTAGTGCAGCAGGTTCACTCAGAGAGACCTGTCACTAACTGAATCTGTGTTTACAGGTAATCCATACTCTTCTTATCAAACTGAGCTGAACTGGCTTCAGCTAACAGCAGGACCAAAATACAGTCCTGTGTGTTATTCCCCAGTGGCTCGGGAACACTGATTGAATGTTCACAATGAAAGTTGTATAGCACACTCTTACTACAATACTACAGGGCAGAGATTATTTTAATGACTTCTTCATGATGTACGGTGAAAATTCCATGAACAGTTTTGTCAGTATTCCCTTCAGTTGACTGTAATGCAATGAGTGGTTACTCCACAACATTTTGGAGGTAAGTTTATTTTAGTCCACCACATGTATCCAAAGATTTATTTTTTTACTTCACAAATTTAAATTAGTGCCTATAAAACATATGCAAATGTATATCTGAAAGTCTATTAACAGAAACATTAATGGGTGACTAATTTGATTATTTAACACATTTTTCATGCAAAAACATTGCAAACCCTGTCGCCAAAATAAGTGTAGGCAGTTAATGTTTCTGCAAACTACATTTATGTTGAAACTTCACTTTATTTTGCAACTTGACGTTTCTTTTGGTTCAATTTTCAATTTAAGGCTGTGCTGATGATCTGGTTAGGTTCAGACACATAATCCATTTAGGGTTAGAAAAGATCATGTTTTGGATTAAAATACTTGGTTTGGTCGCCACAAACATGGCTAGAGATGACTTAACTTCAGGTACGTAGCTTATGACACATACAAATGTGAACAAATCAGTTATTGGCAGAAACATTACCATTTTTTCCTGGCGACTGGGCTAAACAGCCTCACGAATGTGAGAATTTACTGCTTCTCCTTCAAATCATTTTATTTATTTTAATTTAAATCATTTTGACTTTCGCGTTATTGGTTGGACAAAACAAGCACTGTGAAGGTGCCGCTCTGGGCTCTGGGTTATTGTGACAACAGTTCTCATTATTTCCTGGATTTTTACAAACCAACCAGTTGATTGATTATTGGAGAAAATAATCAGTCGATTAATCCATGCTGAAAATAACGACTAGTGGCAGTCCAATACAAAATAGTTAGAATAGCTCAATCAACTAAAACAGTAAAGTCCTGCTTTTACATGAATGCATGTGTAATAATAATATAATGTTATATTATAGTATAACAGCCATTTTTCTACATTTGTTATTTTTACTTTTAAAACGTAAGTGCATTTTCCTGATTATAATTTTATATCATTAGTATTGTCAATACAGGAATTGTTAGTAGAAGTGATTAGTAAAATAAAATGTTTCTCCACCACTAATTTCATTTTACACTGAAACTTAACAGTGTCTTCATAAAATGTTTTTTGATATTGTCTGAACACGTATTGCAATATGTGCCACATCAATTCTCTCAAGTTTTGCAGGTTTGGTCCTAATCACAGTTCAGTAAGGGGGGATCACAGGGACAAACAACATGGATGTTCTGTTCCCATCAACATCTGGAGTGTTGTTACTGATCCTGCATGTCAGACTAGAAGAGTCTGAGTGTCATGGTTACTGAGCTAAAAGAGGATCATCAGCACAGGACTCCTGTGAAAGGAGAGAAATCTAAAACCTCTCCACTTCTCGTAAAGGCACATCAGAGAAACAACACCTAACGGTAATACACACACACATTGATCTTAACCTCTTACATTTTCTGAACATCTATTTATTTGAGGTTCAGTACAGACCCTTTTCATGTACTAGTCAGAATAATGAAGGGCACTTGTAAGCATCCCCAAGAGACCAGGATATGTTTTGGGAAGGGTGGCTGAGATGAAAAAGATTTTCATGTTTACAACTTGCAGAGTTAGTTGTGTAAAAGTACAAAAGAAATACTATACATGGTCAGTATACCACTATACTGCACTATATCAATTAGAATAGTTCTTCAAATCACAGACTTTTGGCTGATTGGTTAGGTAGCTTGAAACTAGTAATGTAATTTTGGTTACTTCTTTATGCCATGTATGTGTCCTAATGAACAGTTTAACTTCACATAACACAGGTGTATGGATAAATATGTATATATGCATCATCAAGGTTGTTATGATTAAAAGAATAAAAGGCATACACTGTGCAGACAGTGTGTGAAAACTAGAGCCAGTTGATCTCCATTTTGGGGGGTAAACTTAACTGGGAATTTATCGATTATAAGTTACCCTAAGCATCTCTTCTGCACTATAATACCATCAGCTAACTGATATATTGGTCAGGCTCTAGTGAAAACAAAAGTAAAGTGTGGTGCTCATACTGACAGGACTGTCAGGGAGACTAGACTTAACATTTCAAAATCACTGGAATCACCACATACAGATTTTCAGTGAATAACAAGTCCCCTGCGTGATTTGTAATATGTTAAATAAATCAAAGCCCAGCAGACAACAACAAACATAATAAAGCTAAGAAGAAACTAGGCACTGATTGCACATTTCAACATAATTCAAGAGACGGGATTAGGGCCGCAACTAATGATTATTTTTATTATCTATTAATCTGATGATCTCCACAGTTTCTGAGTGCAACACAAGTGCCAGGTCTGTAACAATTTCTCAGATGTAATGTAGGTGCCAACTACAAACAAAACTCATTACATCATAACAAAGTTAAGCGTTGAAAACGTGTGTTCAAACATGTTGAAGTAAACATGTATGTAACGCTGTGATCCGACCCTCTCACTGAAGTTACATAGTGCAGAAACAACTGACGCTGTGCAATCAACGTGAGTTTGAAGCTGTTATTTCAAGGTCAAATAGTTACATAATGTTGCTTTAACAGATTGTTAGCATAGATAGTTTGGTCCATGGGAACATCAGAAAAAATGGCCATTACAATTTTCTGAAGCCCCATGTGATGACTTCTTTTGTCGGACCGACTGTGTAAAACCATTAAGATATTTAATATTCTGTCATCTAAGACAAGTTAGACAACCAAATACTCATATTTGAGAGCCAGGAGCCATCAAAAGTGGAATTTACTTAAATATGTGTAATTCAAGTGACTTAAAAAATTGTTGATCAACCATTAATTATAAAAACAGTTGCCAATTCATTTTCTTAAAAGTGTCACCGGTTCCTCTAAAAACCAAGGAAGATGTAAAGGACATGTTTCAGTAGATATAGAAGCTTTTGTGATGCTACTTCATTCAATTTGACAAGCGTTTGTATGAGAAAATATGGCTTAAGTATCATGAGTGCATCTGTGGCATTGGCGGGTGCTGTGGGAACTGAGATCCTAATCTGAACACACAATGGCAGACATATCAGACCAATTATTTCATGTCTCTGGGGATTTCTCAGTATTAATCTTGATTGCTCAAATAGATCGACACACTCAGATGAATCTGGAGAAATCAGTGACATCAAATTCCCCAAAAATGTAATTCTAAATCTGTGCAAGAGGTCTAATCTTTGAAATATAATTAGCAACGCACACTTCAGTTGGCCTGCTGTTCTTAAACAAAGAGTAGTTTCCTTTCTCGTAAAGGTGCTGCGAGGAATGCAAGAACAGCAATCAGATCCACGTCAGGGCTGCACGTCAGATGACTTATTAAGAAGAGAATGACAGGAAGGGCAAGGTTTCAACTAAGCTCAGCAGAATCAAACTGTATCAAAAGTACAACTAGGTAGAGCGCTAATAATAGACCAATACAAACAAAACTCCTGACAGGAATAGAACAATCACAACAATGCCTATTTAGTGCTCACGCAGGCGCCGTGAATGGCTTTTGTGTGCTGCTTATTATTGCAATCTCAGTGTAGCAACGGCACAGAGCAAATCTCAGTAATTAACCTATGGTAATGACAAAAGCCAATTTATGGCTCTTAAAGATCAAATGTATCTGGGTTAATGTGAGGTCAGTCTAATGCATGTGCGGGAATAGCGGCGCTGGAATTGGAGTAGCTGGTTGGGGAGAGGTGTACTGGGATTACTGCCAGTGTGAATGGTGCTGTCAAAAACATCCATTCTAAATAGACAGTAATGCACAAGCTGGTGTCAGGCTTCATTTAACACAGTAACACACACATTGTGAACACATTTGTAAGCTCAATCAGTGCGGCGAGATAAACAGAAGGCAGATTAAATAGACATGTTTTTTTTTTTTTTTACTGAGTATAGTTTTTTTTGGGCAGCCCGTCTACAATAATGAACACGTCAGTTTTGAATATGAAACCTGAGTCGTCTGCGCACTTTAGTTCCCATGCTTTACTACGAGCTTCACAATACAAGGAAGAGCCTCCTCTGCTGCCTGCATGTTCAGGAAGCCCAGCAGTGTCTACCACAATGGTGCTACATACTGTACATACTCTTTTACAGCACGAGCCCAGTTTGCAGGAACTTAACGACCCATAACCCGGAGCTTCCAATAACCTGAACTTTAAGGGGAAAAAGTTGAAGGCTTTTGGTACAAGGTTGCATGTGTGTGATGTGTCTCTTCAGAGCGGTAGAGCCCTTTTTGAACTGTTGAACCCCACCTGAAACCAGACCAGCTGCCAGCTCTCTCTGCACGGCTCTCTGGCGCACTGCTCCATACTGTCAAACCAAGTTACTTACTTGATTCTCTCCTGAATGCAAGGACAGGAAGGTCTCCAGACCTGTGCCTGCTGCAGTTTTGTTTTGTTTTTTTGTCCGCATGTCAGGATTTAACTGGCCCATTTGTGGTCGAATAGCCTTATTGTACTGGTGATGATTTAAAAAGTAACTAAGTAGATAACATGGTGTTATGCTAACGCCTACATTGGAGCGGTAAAGGTGTCTGAGGTCTTCTGATGAGGGTTTGTTGGTTGTTAAACTAAACTCAAGCCTCAAAGCTCAAAAGGAAACTGCACTGTTGAGGTGTGGTCTCTGAGGTTGAGAACTTTCTCACTTTTGATTTTTCTTTTTTTACGACTATCAAGTTTTACTCATCTCAAGCCTGTTTGTTTTTTATCGTGAAGCACTTTGTGTCCCAGAAAGCCGCAGCATAAATTAGCCGACTTACTTGTCCATGGTTACATGAGCCGTCCTGACCACTTCGTAGGGCCCTGCCTCTGTAGGTAGGGGGCCAGATGTTGGGCCACCTGGACACAGTGACAGACAAAACAGGCATTAGTTATTCAGCCAGACTCCAAACAGAGCCTACTGACAGATCATGGCTCCTGGGGAGTTATGCTGCATTTAAATAGCACCTTTTGATATTAGATCAATACGACGGATTAACAGTCAAGTCACTCATGGGCAGATGCTGCGGGGAGACAGCATGCTTTGACTGTGATACATTATGTGCCAGAACTAAACAAAGAAGTTATTTCAATTCCAATGGTTTTGTTACTTTTTTCACAAAAGGTCAAGCGCTGTCAAAAATATCAGCATATTGACCTTTTTAAACATTCCAGAAACATTGGGATCATAGATTATGCTTTCTTCCCCTCTTTCTCGCCGACGAAGGGTTAAAACTCATTCACACCAGAGTCGCAGGGGGCTGCAACTCTCTGTGCTTGTCATTTGCAGGTCATTGTACAGTTCATTTGAAGTGTAACATGGCAAGGACTGTCCTGATGATATGTGTATTGTCAGGAGGACAGAGACACTGTGCAGGATGACAGCCGGCTCTGTTACTACTTGAGTCGATGCGTTCCCTTCTCACACACTCACTGGTGGCTTTTTCACGTAGTCCAACACCTACAAACATCTTGTCGTCTGTGTTTGCGGACCGACTCAAAAAAACCTGCCAAAGATTTTAATGTTTCTTATAATCTTTGAATCTTATCTTATCTTTGTTGTGGGACAAACATCTTCCCATTGTCACAGTTAAACTCTCCTCTAGAAAGTTTTCTGAGGTTCTGCTGTTTATCTACTTTCTCATATCCCCTTGGAACGCAGAGCTTAATGGATAAGGCTGCCAGTTTTGTTTAATTTTCTTACTGCCAACAACTCCCCTGAAAATAACACAACCAACAATTAAATGATCCCAATAACAAGTATTGCGTGTGCATCCAAAGCCTGATATCTTATTCCTCTGTGCAACGGCGCTCCGAAAAACAACTAAATATTTCACAACAATCATTCCAGCTCTGATTGAAATAACTGCATGTGTCGAAAGATATGCAGGTATACAGAGTGTTACATGTATTTGGTTAGATCATTCATTTTCACTGCATTGCTGTAGGG
This sequence comes from Lagodon rhomboides, assembly GCA_039737535.1. Taxonomy (NCBI): domain Eukaryota; kingdom Metazoa; phylum Chordata; class Actinopteri; order Spariformes; family Sparidae; genus Lagodon; species Lagodon rhomboides. Next base: position 19,499,805 of record CM077790.1, read on the forward strand.
AAATACTTTACTAATACTAAATTGGGCTGCATCATTCTTAAAGCTGCTGTAAGTGATTTTTGAATCAAAAATAAGTGTCCAATAGCAAGTGTTTGGTCAGCGCCCCATGTATCTCCTCCTCTTGCTCATGCAGTAAAAGTGAAAAGAAATGTTCTGGTGTCCCTGCCGACTTTAGCCAGGACAGAGAACTCTATGAGGAGGCGGTCCTGTCTGCTTGTGAACACACAGAGAGCAGGTTCCTGATTACCACTGAGTGTTCATGTAGTGACGTAGAGCGGAGCGAGATGATCGCTAACTGCGAAACGGACAGGAAGTTAGCTGGTTTACGTTTTGCATGCGGTGACATTTGTTTTGTTTTTTTACATTATTCCCCTCTTTTCTGCAGAGTAACAATTGCTGCTATAGAGATGGATCCCTCACTGGCTTCGCACACACAGAAATATTAGAATTTGATTGGGTGTGGTGCTGTATAAGCTGTGGTTGTGGGTAAGCAAATCCTTTTTCCCTGGCTCTGCCCAGGTTCCCCTGACACTAGTTTGTTCAAAACTAAACCGAAGGAGACAGCTGGTGCCAACAGAAACGGAATATCTGACTAACTTAAACTGTAACTGTTTAAATATGGTCAACAATATAATATCATGCCATTTAACACGGATTATCTGTTCAGGTCAAGAGGTGGGAGGACGAGCCAGCCAAGATTATTTAAATGGAAGTTGACCAAGACGCTCCGCTCGCAGTGTCACAGCGAAAGAGGTAGAAATATTGTACCTTTCTCCACCAATACTGGGTGTGCTTGAGCGGTCAGGATTCACAGCAATCACACTGAAATTGCTTGCTTTCTATTATTACTATTACCATATTTAAAACAAAATTGGTTAGTAAATTCTTTTTGATCATGACATGAAATGGTCATTGTCACTAATGTCGACGTTGTTGTTCCTGCAGACTGACAGTGTCCTTGGAGTTAGGCTTTATGACCAGGGGACAAAATACACTGCCGGGTGCCGAGGACATCTCCTCTCCTGTCTTACACAAAGACAGCAGGAAAAGGCATACATGAACACGCAGACACCTACGGTATTATAACACACACACATCCTGCAGATATATCCGACTTGTGTGTGTGTACAAGCACGCCCCTGAAGTGAGTTGTGTCTTCTCTCTATTTCACCGCTACAGCAGGAAAATAAACGAGCTCCAGCTGCCGCTCCTCAACAATCCACTTTTTCTCGTAGCGTTGTGACATATAAAGAATTAAATATTAATACGCTATTGTGTATCGATTGAAAAAATACCTGCCACTATAATGGGCCGGTTGATATTTCTGAATAAAACAATGACAAACTCGTTATCAAAGGGCATTTTTTAAACATTCATGACAGCAGAGTAGCTGTGGAGCAGAAGGGCCTCACATGGGCAATAAAAAGCACGCAGATGAAGACAATACCCATTTATAGTTGTTCAAAATGAAAGTTATGCATGATAAACAATGTCTCTTGAGCTGCATTAACCTTGGAAGACCTGGCACAATGGATTCAACAGTCCAATTGATTATTCTGATGGGTGAAAAGGTTCAACTAACACTTCTCCTGAACACTTATAAGTCACAGCAGTGTACAGCTCCGATAATAAAACACATCTTGTACGACTTGAAAGTAAATAATCACCGTGAATAAAGAGAAGGGGCTCCTTTGGAAGTGAGGGCTGAAAGATTGGGCTGGAAATGTTCAGTGAAAAGAAGGTTTTTCATCCTTTAATTCCAGAGGCAGAGTGAGCGACACTGATGCCTCCTTTGTTCGGCTGACTCATGGTTGGGGAATGGGAACTGTTGTGTGGTGTGGAAAGATTTCACCACAAAAACAGAAAAGAGAGTCCACTTCAGACTGCAGGAGCTGAACAAAGAGAGTCTTTAAACATGCCAGTGCAGTCAGTGGAGAGTCCAGTGGAGTCAAACTGAGTACAGTGGCGTAGAGATCTGCTGCTAGACATGCAGAGACTCTGGTGTGACTGTTAGAAGCCATGGAGACCCTTCTCCCTCAAGGGGAGGACTGGGGGGAGACTGTCCACCATGGAGGCCAGCAGGTCTTCTGAGGTGTCACCTCCACACAATGTGACAAACCCCTCTGGTATGACCCTTCTTCACACCCCCCCATCCCCTTCCTTCCACCTTCTAAGACAATTGAGTGAAGACCCCGGTCCGGGCACAACCACAGGCAAGGACGGAGACCGTGTGGACTCCGCCAGTCACAGCTTCTCGCTCCATCACTTCACACTTATATCCCCCGTGCTCTCCTCCGTCCCTTTCCTTTCTTCTTTTTTTTTCTCAGGCTTCAGGCTCTCACTGCTCATTTTGTGACTACAGGACTTTTACCAGGGTCTCGCCCAGACATACGCCACATGTCACCCTGCCGTCCGTGGCCACACTGCCTGAAGCCAGATGTAGTCTGAGGCTTGAACTGGAGAACCACTGTGACACATTCCCAACAACCCTTTCTCTGTCTTATTCTCTATCTCTTACAGTGATGGAAGAAGCCCTCAGATCCTTTACTTGACTTATAATACTAGCACAAAAAATAAAAATACTCTGACTGAACATCCTGCATACAAAATTCTACTTAATTAATAAAACACTGGCAAAATATTTGAATTCACAAATAAAAGAAAAGTAGCCATACATCATTATATATTTCATTGTTCCATTGTTATCAATGCATTAATAAGTAAATATCATTTTACTGCTGTGAATGGTTGATCAATCTGTTCTTACCCCTGACCCCAGGTCATCAAATACCAATATTTATGTCTCGCACAAGGCAACTTCTAGCATCAGTATGACACCGCCAGAAAGCCTTTCTAACACATGGTTAACGTTGTAAATCAGTCATCATTTGGTTTGGTTTAGGCATCGAAACTACTTGGTTAGGTTTAGGAGAAGATTATGGTTTGGGTCCAGATAAGTTACATTACATACGTGATGTGTAATAAATTATGTATGTCATGTTATGCTATGTACGTAACATAGTTTATGTACGTTATGTAAGTTAACTTATGCTCCATGGACTGTCAAATGCTGACTGTCGTTACACTACGTAACCTGACTTGCTCAGAGAATCTAATATTGCTCAGAGGGAAGAGTTAAAATCAAAATCAGTTGAAAACCTGGTGTGCGGTAGTTAGTGTCTGAGATGCAGAGTGGCATGACAGAAGTGTTAGGTGTTTGACAACCTGGGAATGAGAGTGCTTGAGTTGATTTGTGCCTAGTTAGGGCTGTATTGTGGGTAGTTAAGTAGACTTGTTCCAAAACTGTGTTGGACCTCCTCCAAAGGGTCTAAAAAGATAAATCCTTGATGTTGTAATATGATTATTGAGAGAGTGAAGAAAAAAAAGATGAAAAGATCTTCTTTCCATCAGCTCTGTGGAAAGAAGATCTCTTCACATTTGGCAAAGCAGGGGTAAAGTCCTGGGATCAACAGAGGATACGTCGTCTGGAAAACAAATTTGATGGAAATCCAACCCAGTTGTTGAGATAGTCTCAATGAACAATGTTCTGCTAAATACATTTGTGTCTTAAACAGTTATATAATAGACTGTCTGAGCAGGGCCGCTGATAGTCCTAGTCATGCCAAGGACAAGATAATCTCCAAAGGTTGTCCCAGCTGACTTACTTTAGGGTTAAAGGGCCCTTTCTTGGCCCTTCCATTACCCTGAGCCTGTGACAACTGATCTGGTGTGCCTCCCTGTCAGCCTGGCATCTTAGCAGTTTAGTGGGAAAATTCTCTGCTGAAGTCATGGACAACTCATAGACATTCGAAATATGACAACATTCACACAGTTTTTTCGTTAACAGCGAACTGGATTTTGTTTTTAAGTTGAATCCGAAAAGTAATTAGTAATTAAATGTAAGATTAATGGATAAATGTAGAGGACTAAAAAGTAAATTTCTCTCTTAACTGTAGCTAAAATAGTACTCAGTTGAGGAGTATATGCACTAAGTTAATTCATACCACTGATCTTTAACTATCTATCCATCTTTCTTGCGTGTGTGCATCAGTCTGTCTATAACTGTCTCACAGTCTCTCTTCTGCACCTCACAGGAAATCAAATGGATTGTTTCATTCGACTTTTTCTCAGTTTTTTTTCTTTTAGCATATAGAAGGCAGAGCTAATATTGAGGAATGCAAAAAAAAAAAAAAAGAAAAGAAAAGAAAAAAACCCTCATGGACTAATCTTGTGCTGAGTACAGCCATGATAATGATGATGGATTAGAAATACAGCAGTGTATTGGGATTACAGTGCTATTAACTGGCCAGGGGAGGAGGATGAGGAGGCAGACCGGTATCAAGCTAATCAATCAAATAATCGGGACAAGCCCTTGTCTACTAGAAACAATTAGACCACTTCTCCAAAATCAATAGCCCTGCATTCTGTTTAGATACCCACTGGTCACTCATTCAATAAAGCCTCCATGGGTTTTGATAAGCCTGCCAGTCGGCAAGGGCCATTTGAGGCTCCGAGTGGGAGAAAAATACATCAAACGGGCTCCAGGAAGGCCTCATAAAAATTGCAAATCGAAAACAATATAATTTAATGTGGCAAAGGTTATTTTTCCACTTGTTCATTATCAAATGTCTCATGTGAAAGCATTGCTATAAAGGGGGGGAAAAATCTATTTTGCTGAGTGTTTGGGGAAAACAGGAGGGACATGTATTATATCTAAAGGAAAACAAAATAACGATGGAATCAAAGGGGGTTCATAAAGTTGCTCTGAGGAATAGTCCTGGTAGTAGAGGTGTCTCCTGTTTCCAGCACAGCTCCCATACATAATTAAAGCAGGAATTTGTATCTGTCTGCACTCTGTGGCCTCCTGATGAATTAATATCTGGTGGAAGTCCTACACAGCCATCAGATTAGCTCATTTATTTCTGTCAGCTGCTTGCTCTATCAGCTATTTGTAAATCAGAGAGGGTGGGTGGGTGGATGGGGGGGTTGTTGAGATTGTTGGACGTGTATTTATTATCATAAATGGCTGTTATGAATTAGGCCTGATTCAAACGTCCAGGCTACAGTGCCGCAAGTGTAAGTGCACAGTGATGACTCTTTTTTTCCTGGGAGAAATGTTATGTTGACATTGTTGTGCTAGTTATACTTTCGCATCACAGTCGTTCCCTGCATATAAAAACACTGTACTGTGAGACTGACTGCAGCCACACAGTCATAGGAGAAACTTGATGATTTTCCAATTCAGTGTAATTTTGAGATTCTGTGAAGGTTTGCAAAAAACCCTGATAGAAAATGTCCTGACTTCTCATCAAAAATATCCAGTTTTGTTGCTACAATCACTGCAAAAACAAGGTTCTGACCTCTCGCCAAAAATATCCAGTTTCGTTGCCCAAACACAGCTGGAAGATTTTCAGACTTCTAGTCAAAAATATACAGTTTTGTTGCCACAAACACAGCTGATAAATGTCCCAATGTCTCCTTTAAATTATCCGGCTGTTTCATGCGTACAAAGGTCGAAACGCTGCCTCGAATAGTGGTCTCTGGCGTAGCTGTAGTGCTTCGACCCCCCCCAGCTCCTGACATGAAAGTTTTGTAGAGATGTTGATATGATAAGTATAAAATGTATAAATTCTAACACATCTGTGGTTTGCAGATATATCAATATTTTATCCTGGTGATTGGGCTGAAGTTCAGTGTCCTGGCTGTGCTACTGGCTGACTTCAGTCAGGATGAAGTGGACGTCCTCCTCCACAACGACGCGTGGGTGTGATTTCCAGTGAGAAGGTGACGTGACAGGATCCAGGAGCTCCACGTTTGTCGGCACTGGAGGTGTGTTCACGTTATGTGCATGAGAGGGAGCAGGGGTAGGGAGGGGAACAAACAAGAAGACTGCATTAACCTTTGGTCTGCTGGGGAGGGGAGGGCACGAGCGGGGCCGGGCTGGTTGAAGGGACACCCCATAATCAGGCTCCTGTCAGCGCTGTTTCCAGGAGATTAATTCAGCTGGTTTCAATTCCAGCCGCTGCTCCCCGAGCCTCAACCCAGGGTGCACATATTGTCCTGTTTAAAACACATGCACGTGGCACTGACTCAATTTAACACAGGCATAGCTGAGGGGGAAGGCTGGGTCACAGGAGTAGCCTTCCTCCCTTGCAAACACAAATAACATGCATCAACAAGAAAAGCGGAAATCCCAGCTCCGGCTGAGGCGGAGAGGAATCCAATCAGAGCGGAGTTGCAACCTCCACAAGAGGGAATGGTGTTTGATCCAGCTGGACCGCTAAATTACACTCAGGAGATGTAAATCTTCCGTTAGAGTTAAGAAAATAATTCCGTGTCGGCGTGATTCTCCTCCTGAGTGACCCATACCAACAGAGCTGCCAGACAGTGCCTGGTTGTTGTGGCCAGAGGCTCAGGAGTCTCCGCTGGCTAATGAACTGATGAGACGGCAGCGCTAAGGAGCAGGTGATACAGGGGGACAGTGACAGAGACATAGGGGCCCACCGTTAGTTACCTGTAATAGCCCGGGATGACGATGTGCACCCCAGCACTGGGCTGACAGATGTCGGGGTTCTTCTGATCATCCATTTTCCGCAGCGCGTCTGTAAAAGGTCCCGTGGCATTGATAACACATTTGGCTCTGACATCAAATTCCTGCCCTATGAAAGAAAACAGCATCAATCACCAGGGGCTATTCATCTGTGGCTGGTGACAAGCCGGATTATTAATTTATCAGCGAACGCCCCCCTCTCTCCGTAATAGAGTGGCTCGAGTGTGTCCATGGGAGACTTCCCAGGATTGTAATTAATAGGAAACAGACATACCTAATTTCCCTCTTGCCTCTTTGTGTCACAGAGTAGCTCAGTGGCAGTGACTGAGGGAGCCTTTTGAAATCGTGGAAGGGGAAATGTTTGTTAATGTGATGCTTGATGTTGACGAGCTACAGTATATAATGGGACGCATATCAAAAGATACCACGAAGATAGCAAATGATCTGTTTTGACAACGAGATGAATGACGGATTTTTTAATTTGACATGTGATGCCGCCACTGCTAAGAGAGAGGAAGAGGAAGGGGTGGAATGAGGAGGCTCGTAAGCCCCCCGAAAATTCGTGTTTTTGCAAGGAATGAGAAAAAAGACAAAGAAAAAAAAAGCACAGATGACAAAACTGTTTCTATTATCCTTTCAGTCTAAGCCCTCCCTATGAGAGGCCCTCCTCTCACATTATTAAAGTGAGACATCTCCTCCAAGAGCACACTTCCATCTTTTAAAACATCAGGGGGTGGTCATGTGTTGAGATCCTCAAATCTTGGTTATTCATGAAATGTTTCAGAATACCATCTTTTACCCTTAACTGCTTTATTCTTCCAAAGCCGGCCCTATGCATGACATTTAAAAGGTAAGTAAGGCCATTTGGAGTACGCTAATTCCGTCTTATGTTCCTCCCTACAAGATCTGAAGCAGCCCCTCTACACCATAAAACGCTTATAAAATATTAAAAGCCCCTGCATTAGATGTGCAATGACTATGTGCAAACTAGCACTGAGTAAGAAGTGCTGGGAGGGCCCCTGTTGCGAGAGCTAGAGAGAGTGGGAACAGAGCGAGGCAGGAAGGAAGGAAGCGGCTTTTGTTGGATTTACCTGTGATCACATCCCTGCAGTGCGCTCCGCAGACCCTCTCCTTCCCCGTCTGAGGGTCTGCCCTCTTCAGTAGGTGCACCACTTCAGTGTAATTGGCTATGGCAGCCCCATACCTGGCAGCAGTGAGGGCGATGGCGAGGTTCATTCGAGCATCGTTGTGTTGTCCTGCAGCGGGGGGACAGGACCAGAGCAGGGGGATGTGAGTCACCCCGAGCCTGTGACTGGTGGTATGGAAGTGTGTCGGAACCGATATGTCACATCTGTCCCTGTCACTTTGCATCAGCGCGATGGCTGCTCTGGCCACACAAGGAGCACACTTAAAGCCACAGTGGCCCTTTGGCCTGAGTGTGGGCCCCCCCGACCGCCCCTCCCCGCCCTTCTCCGGCGCTGGGAAGGGGAGCTGCTCCTCGGGAAAAGGCAGGGAATGCGGGGATAAGGAGCAGACGCATCAAAGCTTTAAAATTTACCGAGAGTGCAGAGGTAGGAGCTGACGTACCTGTTTTTTGACAGTGTGTTTTTTTTTTTTTGCCCTTCTGTGTAGCACATGATAGTGTGTTATTACTGCCTTTAGAGCATGCTCAGTTAGTATTATATTATTGTTTATATTTTTTTTGTATGGGCTTCCCACTTAACACTCTTTTTTTTTTTTGCTACACAATTTTTCCCCTTTAAAGCTAAATAAAAACTACACACACCCTACATTTTAAACAGAAGGTTTTCTGTTTAAATACATCATATAATCACTGAAAACAATCACTTCCCTTCCTGATAATCACATTTCTCAGCTTGTCAATATGACAGTAAACAGCTCTTGACAGCGGCTGATCTGCTCCTCCAGCCGAAGATCCTGTGGCAGAATCCTCTTAATGACGGGGAGACCTAATATCAAGATTTATGGATTAATCCCTCTTCAGCTCTAAAATACCAGAGATCTATATTCAGAGTCACAAGGTCACAAGTTTTGTAATTTAAATGAAAGGGTGACTAAAAGGTGACAAATGAACAAAGCCCGGTTTCATTAGGAAGTGATTCTTATGTACATCTTTGAAGATTTATTGCCGGACAATCCCTTGGTTCAAAAGTAAAGAGAGAATAGAGATGATTAATCACTTTTAATGTTGGTGTCTCGGGTGACTTTCTTTCTATTTGTTATTGCCAAGGAAGTTCAAGTCCTCATTGTTGGCCGGGGAAAATGTTGCTACTTTGCAGGAATGAGCGGGGTCCTTTGTGCCCTGATTTATTTTACGTTTGAGCGACTTGAGGCTAGCTAGCTGGTGGGCTCGGCTTAATGCTACGGCATGCTGGAAGCCATTCCCCCCACTACGGGAAATAAATAAATAAATTGAAGCAAAAAGTAAAAAAACAAGAAAACAACAGATTTAAAGGCCACATTTTAGAATGAATTACATACAAGAGTATGCACCCTGCCATGATGTATTAGGAAGACCATGGAATCTACTTCTTCATCTCTGTAGGGTGAATGTGACCATTATAGTATGTGGTTAGCAAACTTATGCCACCGGTGGTGTGCGTGTGTGCACATGCATACACAAGCAGACACGCACGCACGCACACACACACACACACACACACACACACACACGTGCAAGCAGCCCAGGCTTGAGAAGGGCTCGGCACCAGTAGGCAGTGTCTGATCCTTGGTGATTGCTGAGCCTCGTCACGACCTTTGACCCGGTGATTCACAGCTCTCTGTTGTAAGCCTGTCACAGATTGGCACCGGGCAAAGAACAGGAGCATTAATACTACATTAAATGTCAGGAATTCAAGGATTAGTCAGATCGCGGTAGCAGGATTTATGAATGAACGGCGTAGCGCGGCTGTAACAGCCCTGACACGCTGATGAAGATAACAATAATGATGATGATAATTATCAGCAGCAATTAAAAGCCAAAATGGCCGAATGACAGAGGCAAAGCTAAATGAGCATCAAAGCTCCCTGGAGGAACACGAGCCCCCTCCTCCCTCCCATCCCGCCCCTACCTCCTTCTCCGCTCGGCTCGGCTCACACCACCACTCGTTCCAGCCTCCTGGAGGTACAAAACTCAGTGGAGTGAGAGGAACTCTGCGGCTGGACAAAATGCAGCAAAATGACAGGGACAATAATGACAATGAATTTCATGTCTCCCAGTCATAGAGCCAGAGATGCTTGGCTGGGCTGACTTGTCCAATTAAATTGTTACAGGTACAGTGGGAGATTAAGTTATTATCCCACTCCTCTATAGCACAAAGAAGAAGGGCAGAGTCTAATGCAATGCAAAAACACAACAAGACAAAAGTTTAAATACGGTATTTATAACGTGTGCGATGCAGCTGTGAGTTTATCAGCCCCCTTCACGGGAATATTTGTGTTATTTGGAGACGATTGTGGTTGTCATTTCTTACTGAGTTTTATCTTTGCAAAGACTGCGTTTTCTAAGGCTAAAGCATGTCTACATGTTGAAACTATCTGACCATGATGGCTTGAAAAATCCTGAGGAGATGAACCCGAGCAGTCAAAGCCCGATCCCCAGTAAAGAAGGTCAGGACAGAAAATGTCACTGCCATAATGTACCCAGTTGCGTATGGGGAAAAAGGATGGAAAAGACAGCTTGAGGAGGAATTAAATACATGTAAGCGTTCTGGTGTTTTTAATTTTCGTATGCCTTTGTCTCCCTTCTACTCTAATTGTAATAGAATTTAACCTTTTATTCATATTATAAAACTCTACAAATAGTCTTTCATATTTCCTTTACAGATTTTGCTGCCTCCTAGAAGCAAAAAAATTGCTTTTATAAAACTGAGCAAATATAAATAGCCCATGTAAAATACCCCCCTCTCCTACTTACTTCTGCTAAATGAATAAGGTTGACAGATCACTGCTCAGATAGTGGCCGTATTCCCTCAGAAGTATGTTGCCTTTTTGCAGTACATGGGAATCCACGTATCCTCAAATGCTAAATGAAGTCTGACAGATAGCCTAGAGAAATAAAGTTGGGAGTTTGCAGCTACAAGGGAGACCTTGAGTGAACAGGACATGCTATGTACACCCTGGCTAACAATCAACATATGCTTTGTTTTTCTGATGCCAACACGAGGCACACATAGCCCCGAGAAAGATGGATCCTGGGACTGGTTGGAACGCGATGCCTACTGGCTATTTTCCGTTTTAAAAAATGCTCTTTCTAATTTGTTTACGCTCGCACAGACAGCAATTACACGGCTGTGTGAGACACAAGATATTTTACTAAGAAGGTATGATCTCATATTACTGACAAATAATAATTAAAACGCCTGATTTAATTGTGTTTTTTTTCTTCCTGGTTCCACACTCTGTGATCTAGACACCTTCTCTGTGCTGTTTTAATTACATCTAATTTATCTAAAATTCTCAAGGCTTTATGTTTATTTTTGGCTAATAAACAGGCCTTAAATGTGCACTCAGCTCCATACGTGTTATATTTGGTGAGACAATCTGAGAAAAATCTTTTCTGTCCTAAAACTGGTTCTCAAAGCACAAAGGGCAATAATTCATGTTCACTATAATTAAGTAACACCATGACAGAAAGTACAACTATTGTGGTCATGGATTTCAGACACTTCCTGCAATAAAACATCTAAAAGAAAAAATTCGGATCAGATCAGGCCCTGAGACAACATCTTATAAAATAGGGATCCGTAATTCGTGTCAGTTTAGGTGTCCTTGACGTGAAAAAGTTCTGAAAGTCGCATCACTTAAGATGTTTTCCTCACACTCACACGCAAGTTTTGCAATCACAGGAAATGCATAACAGGCCAAAATGAGATTTCTACAATTTGCAGTCAGATTGCTGCAACCAGCGTCTCCAGCTGTGATAAGTGCTGTAATTTTTGACATTGCACAAAGTGATTCATACACTTTCCTGGTGCATAGTAATGTGTACAGCGCACTATATCACACATCATAATAAACAATGCCTTCATGAGCATGAAAGACTGCGAGAATCACCACCTTGCAACACCAGGAGAAATACGACAGGGTCGGTCGTATACGCAGTGGATCACGTGTGACCACGGAGTCACCGTCTTTTATTCCCTCCTTGTGATCCTGTCATCAGTTCCTTCTCCATGACAGTGTTTGCAGCACTGAAACGGACTTTATTTTATGAAAGGCTTGAACTCTGGTTTGACTGATGATCGTCGGGTCAGATATGGCTTGGGGAGGGGGGTTCTGGGATGGTGACAGGCAGCGTGATGAGTTAAGACGCTGCCACGGCCCGGCAATGAGAGAGAAATCAGAAAATCTCCTATCCCCCCCTCAGTAATGAGCCACACCTGTACACTGCTTTAAATACCAGAGAGAAGCTTTAAATGTCAGGTGCAATTAAAGCTTATGATTCAAGGCTGCACAAATCAAATCAAGGCCCCTGAGTTCACCCAAGTCTGAGAGAGCAAAGGCGAGATGGTGCTGAGATGCCGTGGACCACTCTTCTCTTCGCCTCACACTTCAACGGGCCTCTCAGCCCAAAGGTGATTGTAAAGTTTACTACCATCTCCTGAACTTCTCCATCTTCCCAACTCCATGCCTCTTACAAGGGAAAGGTTTACTGCTTTTTTCTCTGGTATATGAGGTGAAAAATGATCAGAGAACAGGTGAAATGAGGTTTTACTTGTACACCTGAAGTGTATGGATGGGGTTGATAGTCGACCAACTGGACTAGGCTCATTTCACTATTGTGACTGGAGGAGGCGAGAGTCAAAATGGACCATTTGTAAGAAATAAATTATATTTTGATCAGGGCTGAACTAATGATTTTCATCGCAGAATGATTGCTTTCTTGATTTTCCATTAATCATTCCATTACATAATACTGCAGAAAACTGTGAGTCCAAGGGGACATCTACAAATGCTTTTTTGGCCAATCAATAGCCTGAAAAATGAGAGATAATCAATTTACTATCGCAGAAGACAAAGAGAAACACCAATCATTCCAGTCCAATCACCAGAATAAATATTGGCAATGTGTGTTTCTGTAAACCACAAATATGTTGACATTTTACGTTGCACAATGCTGTTCTTATGGTCTGGTCAGGTCGAGGCAAGAGAACTACTTGGTTCGGCTTAGAAACTAGAACTAATTGGTTTGGGTTAAAGTCACTACGTTACTTATTTAATTTCTATTACAAATGTACATTTGTACCTGAGTAACTTACGTTATGTTATGTACGTGATGTAAACTTACGTTTGTCACTTAAAAGAACTAACCGTTGACTTCTGGTTTCATACTGGACAAGAACAGCGATCTCCTGAATAAAGGTCCAGTGCTCATTTAACCCGACCGCCATCTCCGTCTTCGTCCCTGTACAGACCTTTCACTCTTTATAGCAATTCTCCTGACTTCCTCCTTTGCAGCAGTTATAATTACTACAGCAACTAGAGGTCGACACCAAGCAACAAACATACATATGGGTCCTATCAAAGACGTCTTAGAATATATGATTGTTTTTCTGATGAGGATGAGGAGGATGAGGAGGAACAAACATAAACATGTCTGGAAATCGTCTGGGACATCTAATCAAAATTATACAGTGATTTCACACTTACGAATGCTGAGGCACCATCTCGAACACTGGTCTTTTGCGTTGCAGCCGTCTCACATTGCTGTCACATCACCACCATCCTCCGATCCTCCTGGAATGAAATTCAGCTCATATACAAGTAATTTGAGCGTGGTGGATATGGAACATACAGATTATTGTATGCCTGGTTTGCAGAAACTTACAATGGCAACATTTTATTCTGTGGCCAGACTAAATAAATCCCATTTGGGAGGCTGGTACAGGGGATTTTTTTCAATTTTTTTCTTAGCGACTAAATGTTTTCGCTGTTATTGTAAGTCAGTACAATTTTAATTCAGCCCTTATTAAGGTTCTAAAGTAATACATTTAAAAAATCTATGTGCACATTTGAATGACAGTAGTGACCCTTTACAGTTCACCTTCTCCTGCTTGTATCAGAACATTTCATTTCTCTAATAAAGACCCAAAATCGTGTTTCCTGCACCTTTATTTGTTATTAGTTGATTTTGAGACCTGAATTAGATTTCAGGTTTTGGAGTTCAAGCCTTCATAGGCCCATAAACTGCTGCTTTAATTTGCCCTCTGTTTCATCCAAGACATGTAGTACAGTCTACATTTTACTATTGAGCTGCTGACTAGGCAGTTGTGTTTCCTGCAATCACACTAATTGGCCTCTTCTGCTGCTCACCTCCAGGACCCTCGTATGTTCATACAGATAGAAAAATAAGGCACCTAAAGAAAACACAAGCCGAGAATAATGAGATTTCTCATATACTGTGAAATGTAACAGAAAATGGTGACATTTCAGTTTGAACCTGGGTGACTCGTCTTAAACAATTCACAGACAAAAGGAGGACACATACGCTTCATTTCCCCTATTACTGAGAGATCACTTTATGAATTAATCCACAATGTGATAACAACAGAGGTCTGCCAAGTTGTAAGATTTCTTTAAAACAACTTCAGAAAATTCCAGGCAGGCAGTCGTTCAAGGCAAACATGTCACTGCTTCCCGTGAATGAAAAATGAACATGGGAGGGTAAATAAAGCAATATGACCAGAGGGACCAGGAATTCTGCGGATAAGTGTCAGCTGCGGAGAAAAAATGAAGCATTTACCTGTTTGTAATCTAATTTCATGATGGCTTTCTGTAGATATCGGACTCCTCCGTGAATGAGCTTGGTGCTCCGGCTGCTGGTGCCTGATGAGAAATCGTCTCCCTGCACAAGGGCAGTTTTGAGATCTGACAATAGAGGAGCCAAGGAAACACATCAACATTTGGATACTTATTGTCCCAAATCTTTAGAGTGGATCAAGATGCTACTCACATATGCACAACTTTCCACTGTAATATTCATGACGAGAACAATATTGTGGGGCCATACATATTCCATTGGTTAAAAACAACAATCATTTCCACCAGTGTGACAGCATGAATCTCAAAAAGGAACTGCAGGTTTTGAGCACACAGTTAAAAAAACAAAAACAAACAAACATCACAAAATAAATCTGAAAAACATCAGTTTTTTTCTTAACATTTATATTAACACGTTTGCGGGAAATTATGACTTTCACAACATTTTTAACACTGAAATCGCTCTTTACTTTGCCTATTAGAAGCTTCTTTGCTGTCCCAGATGGTCTGTAAATCCTAGTTTTGAAAAGAAGAAAGGAAGAATAACTGAGGATTAGCAGAAAGGGTTTGAAGCCCCCTCCTACACAACCATTAGACAACACGATCAAATAAAGAGGCAAACCACATTTAAGAACCCTCCGACCAGCAGCATAGATAATTGATTTGGTACGTAATGGTAACCACAAGAGGATGCTCTCCCTCACTGGAAGAGAACAAAAGAGTTAGCGTTTATTTTTTGGGTGATTGGACTAAAGACTTATTAAGGGGAGAAATCCTCACAGTTTGAACATGCTGCTGCTGCTCGAGACTTCACAACAGAAGTGTGAAGCGCCTTACAGATGGAGCCCCAGAGAGACGGCTCGGAAGCAGCTCCATCACAATGGCAAGGAGGTTATGCAACATCAGGATGGAGAATGCCCATTTGTGGTTGCAAGCAGGGGCTGAACGAGAGTTTGTCACATAAAAAATCCTCTCAGAAAGCTGCTCCCCAAAAACCATGGCACTGGTGCTTAAGAAAAAAAAAAGATTTTCCAGTTTGAATGCCAAATGCATTCATAGTACAGGAGATGAGATCGTTTTCAGCCGATGTGGGGTATAAAAACACATAAAGCACATTGACCTCATATCACTGGTTGTGGGTGAAGGGTTAATGGTCCAGTGTGTAGGATTTAGGATGATCTATTACCAGAGAAGGAATATTACATTCATAACTATGTTTTCATGAGTGCATAATCACTGGAAACTAAGAATTGTCGTGTTTTTGTTACCTTAGAATGAGTCTTTTAGTCAATTACGGAGGGAGAAGGTCCTGCTTCACGTAGTCTGCCATGTTGCAGCGCCATCTACAGTCGTGCAGGATGGACCAACCAAACACTTGCTCTATAGAGGGCTTTTTAAGATTTCCAGGCTTTTAGTGGCCACCGTAGGGAAGGGGGAGCCGAGGGGTATTCAGTTGGTTACAATCATCAACCACACTGCCAGATGCCACTAAATCCCAACCCAGTTGCCAGGATAAAATGTTGGCAGTCTGCAAACCACAGAAACATTCACATATGTACGTGTCATAGGCTACGTACAATATTGACATTTTCTACAAAACGTGTCATACCACATTCACATTAAATGTTTATGACCTGACTTTCATATCGTGAGGTCGAGGGGATGAAGGCGGAGCTACAGGCGACAAGGCTGTCAAGCCAATGGCTGCAGTCTGAGTGTTAAACTAGATGATATTGTTGGTGAAGGACCAGAGCGTATTAACATTTGTAAGCCTGACACTACTGGGTATTTTTGTTTTGTTGGACGTTTTTGTGGCAACAAAAGAATTTTATTTTTGACAGGAAGTAGCCACATCTCCATCTTTGTTTGTGGTGACCAAAACAGGTAATGGATGACATTATTCTAAATAAAAGAGCAAAACCGACAACCGGTTAGTTTGTGACTTTGTGTTGTTTCTGAATTCTTTTAACAGGTGTTTGGGACTCAGCCCAGCGAGCCCAAGATCACCTCTTACTTACTCACTTAGACGTTCAATAATTTTTTCCTTTTTAGCTAAATGCCATGCTAATCATCTGTCAAATCATGGGATTTGCTGATAATAAGAAAAATGAAGAATATCACCAGACTTATCCTTTAAGAGGCTGGAGAAACATGTTCACTTCTATATAATTTCTATACTCTATCAATCTCTATACTAGCTGGTAAAAGCTGTACCATGTAAATCAAAAAGAGCCTCTAGTTTTCTCTAGTTGTACAAGTAGTAGTAGTAGTAGTACAATGCCTCAATGTCTCAAACTAAATCGCCTGCTGCTTGAATGAACTACAGCTTCTTTTTTTCTAAACTTCAGAGGACAAGAGCAACTTACTCCCAGTGAGTGCATCTGACCAGAGTCAGTGGCTCCTCCTCCGACGTGGAATTTATTAATCTCCTTGGAGACCTTCGAACGGCTACTATCTGAGCTCCTCTGGGTGGGAACTCATCCACGTACCTGTTCAGCCGCCTCCACATGCTACACACGGGCCCTCAGCATCCATGCACAAGAAAAACCAGTCATCCATTTCATTGTCATGTGACTCCAGGGGACAGTACATATTAATAAATGTGTTTCATTATTATGCATATGTCTTTATATTCCTCATGATGGATTTAGGAAAAAAGAAGCCATGCATTTTCTGTGACAGAGCTGTCAGACACCATCAAGCGATAAAAAACAATACATCACACGCTTATTTATATTCCACTCCCGATAACATTTCAAAATATTGTCTTTCGAGATTAATCACAAAATCTGCATGTGGCACGCAGACGGGCCGCACCGAGACATGTTAACAAGCAAACTTGACTAATTGCGCGGTGTGTACTTAGTAAAGAAGATGATGGCGCAGGATTATCTAAAATAAGCAAAACAGAAGAAGACAAATGACAGCCATTCTCAAGTTCACTGCAGTTGTTAGTCATGTGCACATTACAGAGGCACCATATGATCTACCATCTGTGAGACGGAACAGACAGCAGAATACAAAGAAACTGCAATTAGTGTCGGAGTAGCTTATTATTTATCCCATTTATGGTCTGTGATACATAGAAAAAAAGAATCTTACAAGTACAATCTAGATCTAATGTACTTAAAAAACATAATCTGAAGCCTCCTCATTATATTAATGAGACTTTGTTCACAACACAGCGCACCAAGTATCGCTCTGCAACACTTGGCAGAATCTCACCTGTTTTTCTCTTGTACTCTGCCGGCTGAGCGAGGCTATAAAATGCAAACAAGCCTCCTCTCCTAGTGACAGCGGTTCCCATTACCGCCTTGTGGAACGCTATGCCTCCTCCTGCAATGCACAGATACAGATGCAGCTCAGTTGGTGATCAACAGAAAAAAAGAGAAGAAAGAACAGCAAAGGTAGCAGTGAAAGTAATTCATTTCTGAAACAAGCTGCAGTGTGGCATTCTGGATTTATAGATCTCATCTTTTCTTAGTTTTCCTAAAGTTTGCAGGCCTTTATCAAGGAAACATGTGGTATCAAGTATTGTACTGTACTTTGTACACACATTTAAGGTACTTGCACTTTACTTGAGTATTTCCATTTCATGCCACTTTATATTTACTCACTTATTATTTGTATGTAAAACAACATATAATAAGATCATAAAATATGTTATGTATGATATCTACATTTTTAAATGTTTAGGTTTAGGAAAACATGATATTTTTGGATAACTTCTCCCATGTGCTCATTTTTCCAGTCTTTTTCCCAGAGTCACAAAGCTATGATATTACAAAAACATGATTGGTCAGTTGCAGTGATGATCCTGGAGCAACATCAATTCTGATGTTCCAGGAACAACACCAATATAGGACAGCCGAAAATACAACACTTTTTAGTCAGTTAGGCTTGTGACCTTCTACAAGAAAGCACTGTCTGGTGTGGGTATATATATATATATATATATATATATATATATATATATATATATATATATATATATATATATATATATATATATATATATATATATATATATATATATAATTGAGTGAGCAAGGGTAATAATACAATACGTATCATGTGACCATTTGGAGGTGCATGTCTGGAACCACTGGACTAAACCACCTAACTATAAAAGAAGTAGTTAAACTAGCTCTAGTTTGACCAGATACAACAATTAAATGTTGCTGACACACTGATACATTTGTATTAGCAATCTATCAAAGTCATAATACATCAGTTACAGGGGACACTTGAAGAATGAGCACTTTTACTTTGATGCCACACATGATAAGTTGGAGTTTGAAACCAGGACCTGTAATGGATTATTTATACACTGTTGTATTGGCACTTTTAAGTCAGTTAAGGATCTGAATACGTCCCCCACCACTGGAAACATGACCAGAGCAGTGCCTACATTTACTCTGTTGTTAGAAAAAAACATTACCATCTCAATGCTGCCTCTTCTACTGGTCTGGAACCAGTCTGCCTCCTTACGCCACAGTTTGAATGGTGCGCTGCACTAAACTGAAGCCACAAGGAGAAAAAAATCCTCCCATCCAGCTGCTTAGAGGAGAAAGCCTTGCAGCTTAGGCAAAGCTTTACCCAATTCCCTCATCATCCATTCTAGGACACTTTAGTGGGGCCGAAAATGGAGCCGATGAAAATTCCTGTACAGAACGAAATGTGTGCCGACTATCGGAGTGCAACCTCGATGAGCAGGCCGCTAAATCTGCTCACACCTCGAGACATAAGCTGCATGTAGCCTCATTCTTTGTGTCGCTGAAATAATTCAATTATTTGGTCTCTTGCTTTTTAGGCAAAAGTCTTCATCTAATACATTTTCCAGTGATTTCTTTAAAGCCTGATAGCTGGTGTCAACGACATGGTATATAGGAGTCCTTAAGGCCTGCATTCATAACTATTACAAAGAGATTCACTTTACACTATTTAGCGTCCTTCCAACCTTTTATAATTCAGATATATTATTATTAATCAAAGAGATTGACAAAGAAACTAGCAGTTTGTCTGATTTTCACCAGGGCACAATCCAGCCAGCAATTGATTGTGGCACCAGGGACACCTGCAGCTTCAGAATACATTTTCACTTTCAGGAGGAGAGAGAGAGAGAAAAAAAAAAACAGCACCACGAGGAAATATTGCCCCACCACATGAATATGCAGGGACTTGATACCAGCAGTGTCATTACTAATGTTGCTGCCAATTACAGAGCATGTCATGACACTGTGATTCATGAATATTCATCGTTGACTGATATAGACAGCAGCAGTATGCAGAGGCCTCTATTCCCATTTTACTGTCTCATTGTGAATGGTGAACAGGTACCTCCATCATGCCATGGAGGCGCCTCCCAGCTGCAAGACAAGCTGTTCCATAAGGCATTGCTAGTTAACAGTGTGTTATATAAAGGTGTATAAAAGTGATGAAGTGCTCCCCGGCTCTAAAGAGCAGGCATTAAAGCATATTAAGTAGACATTTAAGCTTGTAAAGAGGGAATCTAGAAATGGAAAGAAGACACTGAGCAAAGGGATGCCTTCAGGGTCGGGCTGTTCAATTCTCAGAAAGTTTGATACCTGCTGGTGCTTGGAAATGAAATGAGGTTTGTGTGAGGGACCAGCAAATTTTGCAAACTACCCAGGCTTCGATTAAAGGGGAGTCTAACAACTTCTATCTAGTTTTTATTCATGGGCTAACTAATGTGAAGTATCAAGTGGATCAATCAACGATTAAGGAAATAAAAAAAGTGGAAGTTTCTCAGTTTTCTTAAGTAATTTCACATTTTTGTCAAGTAATGTCCTTCCCAGAATATTTCCACTTTCAACGTGATACATCTCCTCCTCCACACTTCACAGAGAAACACTGTTCGTCTTTCTCTAAACGTTACCTAACAAGTAAGATGCAAAATGTGATGAGCTGATGTATATGAAGAAACACCTACAAGTTCAACTGACAGTATAAATCCAGTCTGACTTATTGTACAATCAGGTCCAGCTGCAACATTAAAAAATGCAAAATATGACAGTCGGGTGACGTTTCATAGTTGACAAAACATTTCTGGAGCTACACAGCAAAACGGCATTGCAGCATTCTCCTGAACAACTGAAGTAGGTGGGTAATTTTTAAAAAGTAAGAAAAACAACTGACTTTTGAAGAAAGTGAAGAAAAAAGTCAGAGCTTGTCCGGTGTAATCCAAGTCGCTGGAAGCCCTGAGATCCCAAATGGATTTGAAAAGACATTATTTACGCTGTAAACACAGTAAAAATGGTGTTAATAACCTCTTCTCAAGTCAATTTGGGATCTCAGGGCCTCTAAAGACTTGGATTTCGCTGGACGAGTTGTAGGGAGCCATTTAATGTTTTTATTTTCAAAAACTTCAGTTGTTCAGGAGAATGCTGCAACACTGTCATGCTGTGAAGCTCCAGAAATGTTTGACAGACCACCGAAATTTCATCTGACTTTCCTTAAATTTTCATTTGTGGGTGAACTTATTCTTTAAAGTGCTGTTTACACATTAACAGTGGTGGAAGAAGTATTTAGTTTTTGAATAAAAGATACAATAAAACAATATTTAACTACTCTATCATAAGTAAAAGTCCTGCATTATCTTGTTTAAGTAAAGGTACAGAACCGTTAGGGGCAAAATGTACTTAAGTATAATAAGAACTCATCGTACAGCCACGCTCATCAATGTGGAGCAAATGTTAACAACTCTATGCACTATGTGGCTGCTAAATCTGTGCGAATCATCATTTCTGACTAAGCTGATGCTGACTTAAGACCATCCAGACAATAAAAATCATGCACAAAAAGAAACATTGCCATATTTTGGAGAAACGTAATATGTTCTGTTTGAAAGAGATTCATGCGCTGTTGTAAGCTGAAGCTTATTTTTAAATGCCTACATGGTCATGCATCTTCAATTTGATGAATGTGTTAGAACATCAGGACCATTAAATCACCTGCAAAGACATATCTGTACCTTTATAGTACTGTCAGTTTCTTTTTATACCTGTAGTGAACTTGCATTCTCCTTTTTTGTTTTTCTTTATGTTACTGTTACGTCCACGTCAGATAAATTAATTTAACTAAACTAAACTAGAATGTAATCATAATAAAATAATAAATGTAGTGGAGTAAAAAGTACACCATACTCTGAAATGTGGTGTGAAAGTGTAAAGTGAATTGAAAGTATCTCAAAATCAGTACTTGAGTAAATATACTTTGTTACATTCCATCTTTTCACGTACATCACTCACTATGATGCTGTCTGATGGTATCACTCAGTGCTCAGAGGTCATACTTGAGTAAAAGATAAGATATTGTGTTAAAATATTATTTTGGCAGAAAGAAATTCAGAAAAATAGTACCTGAGTAAAAGTACAAAAAGTACAAGTAAAAGTCATTCTACATATATTTACATGAACGTATATATTGTGTACTGGGTTGACTGAATATTTGATTATCGGATCAGATATTCAGTATTTTTCTGATTATCTGAATCTGTGTTTATGTTTTGTCTTGATAAAATAAATGATTTCAGGTTTGAAACTACTTTGGTTTTGATGCAGCATGCAATTTAATCTAATCTACTTGTGCAAAGTAACTAGTAACTAAAGATATCAAATAAATGTTGTGGAGTAGAAGCACAAAAGCTTCCTGGTTTTGAGATGTAGAAAGATGTGAAAGATGTAGTGGAGTGGAAGTATAGAGCAGGAAAAAATGGAAATACCCAAAATACAAGTACATCCAAAAATTGTACTCAAGTAGAGCACCTGGTAGATGTACTTAGTTACATCACTGGTTTTAGAAAAGTACTTCCACTGTGGCATCACTTCGAAGTATCTGAATACTGAAATCATCAGTGCTGCTCCCCTGCTGAAATACATTCCTGTCAAACTCTCATAAGTTAGGTGAGCTCCATGCAGCTGCGCCACATCTGCACAAAAAGACACCAGCTCTGATGTAATCTTTTGACTGGCATTATCTTTATCTCTTTGTTTCCAGGTGAAATGTACAAATAAAACGGACCAATCCACGTGGGCCAGTACCTGAGGAGCCCAGGAACTGGACGCTGGTGAGGTCCAGTTAAACCATTCACCTGGAGCTGAGAGAGAAAGTAGCTCTGTTCACTGTGCTGCTCTCTCGCCCTCCATGCAGCCGCTGGTCTGCCTGTAACTGAGGATCCATGAGCACCATGCAGCCTTGAGAGCAGGACAGTGTCTTATCCGCTATTAAAGGGCATTTCCTGCACATTTCCGGGTCGTACCTGCAGAGAAATTCATAACAAGAGAGCTGTGACGGTCTGTACGTGCGTCTCTCCCTCTCTCTCTCTCTCTCTCTCACACACACACGTGCACGATCGCGCGCCAACACACACTCAGCAGAAGACATTTCAAATTTTCAACAAAGTCAAAAATATGATCCGGCGGAAATAACTTCTGTGTTATTAAAAAACTAGCTCCTCACTTAAAAAAAAAAAAAGACTGTCGATTAATTGGGCATATAAACGGGGCGTTAATTATTCCTCGGTAAAATGGCCAATTAAACTGCTAATTGTGTTTTCATTCCAAATTCTAAATGGTAACTGGGCGACAGGAACACAGTGCGGCCGTGCAGCGTCCTGTCATCAATGTTTACATACAGAAACAGTCTGGATCTGTGGCACACTGTGCGTAAAAATAATTGTAATAATTCCAACTTATCAAAAATCAGAACTTTTACCACATTCTTCAGGAGGTGTGTGTGTGTGTGTGTGTGTGTGTGTGAGCTACAAACCCTGCCTTACAGCCCACCTGAAAAACGCCTGGGCGGGACCACACAGCCTTAATGGGGGTTAGGTTCATTAAGGAGGTTAATTGTAAGAAACAGGGGCTGCTTGATGTATGGCTGGTGAACAATAGTGTCCTCTAGAGGTGAGTGTAACCATGATATACAGTTCCTTTGCCCAACCCCAACCCACCCTCCGCACACTCTCTGTCCTTGTGTGCACTGAGACTGATGGCTGCTCCTCGGCTCGTATAATAAAGCATCAGTCCACTAGAAATAACGCGCACGCCGTGTGCATGTGGCGCTCCCTTCCTCACCTTGGCTCGCTTCCCAGGGCCCGCGTGCGCGCTGGAGAGATCCAGGCCAACTTGATTGGCTACAAGGTGCCGCCGTAAGATTACGCTCAGATCAGTTATTCCATCGCTGCGGAACAATAAGGCCAGAAAAAGATTATTTTGGCGACTGCGTCAACTTGAGCGTTTTCTGCGTCACTCTCCATTCTGCCCGCTCCTATCACGTTTCCCTCTCTGGGGACTAAACTGGTCCCCGACCCAATGACAACTGGCTACAGGCCCACTAATTACCCTCCTCCTCCCCCCCTCCTTCCTTCTCCACCACTATACCAGCTCTATGAATAGGCAGCCCACCCCGCAAATCCCCACCCCGTACACACACCCCACACCCCATCTGAGGTCTAAATTTGGAACACAATTGAAATAGAGAAAATCCTGTCAGGAGATAACGAAGAATAATATTGACCCCCTTGCTTCATTAGGCCTGTTTCGTACGAGTGGAGTGAGTCTGGCGTGTCAGCTTCATTGTGACATAACCGTGTGCTAGATGTGCCAATGTGCACTCATCTCAATTTTACACTAAAACAACAACTACCAGGCATGGATGCTGGAACTGAAACGAGGCTGTAATATATGCCGAATTTACAAGAGGGCCCAAATATTTAAGAATTTGTCAGAAACAGCGCCTCTTAAAGTTTCTAAAGTTCCTCCAGAGCCAACAACTCACAAAATTGAGCGATTTTTATAAGGGAGTCTGGTGAATTTCTCCCCATCTTCATCTCCTTTGAGGGATGTTTGCAACTTTTTTCCCCCCACCATATCAAATGAATTGTCAAAAACAGTCCTGTGTGTTGATGTGGAGCAGGAAACACAAAGGTGGTGACTTAAAGAAAACATCAGCACAAGCAGAAGCTCGTTTAAAAAAAAATGCAGAAAGTACCAGATACTTTTCTCAACACAATGAAATCACAGCACAGGTCCCCGAAAACACGCGTGACTTTAAGTCCTCTGCAAACACAGAAGGTGTCTGAACCGAGCAACAGAGGGCTTTTCGCCCTCCACTACATCCCCGCTAATGTCCATGTGGGAAGCAACATAGAACACATACCACAAGACAAACATACTCGCCAGAAAAATTGGGGCTTGAGAAAGTTCCCGAGCGGATTGGTCCGCGCCGGTGCCGACGCCGATGACGTCGCGCTGTGAAACACGTGGGCCACGGTATCCAGAGCTCACATAAACAAAGCCACATTGGCCAGACTGGGTAGTCGAAGCTCGTGTCGCTGTCAGTACGCCGGAGGAGTCACACGGTTTGTCTTGCCAGCCTGAACCGCCGTCCTGCCCGCCGTCCTCTCTGGCATTGTTGGGGAGCGACGCTCATGATTTGGAGCTTTTACGGAAATTGATGAATACCCCCTGCGTGCTTATCGCATGGATTGAAAGCCACGATCCTGATGTGAAAGAGGTAAGAATCACTCGGCTCTTTCTTTTCTTTTTCTTTTTCAGCACAATCTGCGTGTGCGCTTCACTCGCAGCCATTTAAAACAGATTCTTTTTTTTCTTTCAGCTTTTAGTCCAGCTGATATTATACAAAACTGAGTCTAACTCAGACTGTTCGGATCTGTGGCTGTTACTTATTTTACGAGGATTTTCAGCGTTTCTGCTTTCCTGACAAGTTAGTGTCAAGTGCGCGAAGTTGTTCTCTTCATCGCGAACAACACCAACAGTTTATTATAAAAAAAAAAAAGAAAAGAAAAAAAGAAGACAACAAGTCTGTATTTTGTCAGCATTCATGCAACAATTTTTATGACATTTTTCCAAATTTCTGTGCGCAGATCCAAATTTGGTTACAGCTCGTGCGTAATCGTCTGGGTCGAATCCGTCTTTTATGAGGGGATCATGTGCTCATTTCTGGATATTGTTTTATTTTGTTATATCTAGTAAATGTCAAAGTGGTTTGTTTTTATAGGGGAAGATCCGGAACAGAGCCGCTTTCTTGAACCCTGACAGCCAAACAACTCCTGACATTACCCATTTCAAGTGTCACCGAAACACTGTCAGAAGACTTGAGGTATGATATGGAACATTATTTACTGATTTAAAAATAACACAGGTGCATGCGGGTTGCATGTTATTTTATTTTGAAATTACCTTATAATGTAAAACAACTGTTTTTTATATTGCCTTGAGTCCAATTTGAGTAAACTGTGAAACTTTTTCCTACAACATTTATGTGAGAATTCCCGATGTGTTCTTGGTTTTCCAGCCATGCCCTGCGTTCAGGCTCAGTATGGATCATCACCTCAAGGAGCTAGTCCTGCTTCCCAGAGCTACAGCTACCACACCGCCGGAGAGTACAGCTGCGACTTCTTAACACCCGAGTTTGTGAAGTTTAGCATGGACTTGACCAACACTGAGATCACAGCCACTACTTCTCTCCCGAGTTTCAGTACATTCAT
Source organism: Lagodon rhomboides (assembly GCA_039737535.1). NCBI lineage: Eukaryota > Metazoa > Chordata > Actinopteri > Spariformes > Sparidae > Lagodon > Lagodon rhomboides. The sequence continues at coordinate 19,525,670 of CM077790.1, forward strand.
GGACAACTATAACACCAGTTACGACGTTAAACCGCCCTGTCTGTATCAGATGCCCCACTCTGGAGACCAGTCCTCTATCAAGGTGGAGGACGTCCAGATGCACAACTACCACCAGCAGGGCCACCTGCCTCCCCAGTCGGAAGAAATGATGGCTCACTCTGGGCCTATGTACTTCAAACCCTCCTCTCCTCACGCCCCGAGCACACCAAACTTCCAGGTTCAGCCCAATCACATGTGGGAGGACCCTGGCTCCCTCCACAGTTTCCACCAGAACTATGTCGCGGCCACGTCTCATATGATGGACCAGCGCAAGAATCCGGTGTCGAGGCTTTCGCTCTTCTCCTTCAAACAGTCCCCGCCCGGCACTCCCGTCTCCAGCTGTCAGATGCGGTTCGACGGGCCGCTGCACGTCTCCATGAACCACGACAACCCCGGCGTGCACCGCGGCCTGGACGGCCAGAGCTTTGCGGTGCCCAGCGCCATCCGGAAACAGGCTGGCCTGGCCTTCCCTCACTCCCTGCAGCTCGGCCACGGGCACCAGCTGGTGGACAGCCAAGTGCCATCGCCCCCGTCCCGAGGATCTCCGTCAAACGAGGGTCTGTGTGCGGTGTGTGGGGACAACGCAGCCTGCCAGCATTATGGAGTGAGGACCTGCGAGGGCTGCAAAGGATTTTTCAAGGTGGGCTGACACGACAGGAACTATGAGTCAGTGAAACTGTTATTACATGAAAGATACGGTGTGTGTTTCTGATTTTTTTTTTCTCGGCGCAGGAGAGTTCAGATCTGCCTTATTTCTTTAAAAAATATAAAAAAACAACACCGCCTGAACATTTAATAGAATCACATTTTTATGATGATGATGAAGCAACACATAAAAATTGCGTGCGTAAAATAACTTTATGTCACAACAACGGAGGAGGTAAAATATGACAGTCTATTCCCTCTCCATGCAGCGCAGTGCCCAACACGAGATGACAGATATTATATCGTTCCCATCTTTACATTCTTTTTTATTTTTATTTTGGTGTCACTTCACGATCCACAGTCCGTGTTCTGTGTGTTGAGTTATAAACAGGCCTGCAGAGTGACAATGTGTTTTTTCTTTTCTTCGCAGCGCACCGTTCAGAAAAATGCAAAATACGTGTGTTTAGCAAATAAAAACTGTCCTGTTGACAAACGCCGAAGAAATCGTTGCCAGTTCTGCCGCTTCCAGAAGTGCCTTGTCGTCGGAATGGTGAGAGAAGGTATGTCTAGGCCGTGTTTTTTGAATTATTTCAGACCAATCGTTTGTATTTCCACACTTGGACACTGTGCGTAAAAGCAGTTTTTGCCTTGTACCTTTTAAAAGTATTTTACGCACAGCAGCAGGAGCGCATATTGTGTGACTTATATCTCATGTTTTTCTTCCAATCGAGTTGTCCGGACGGATAATCTGAAAGGTCGGAGAGGACGGCTGCCATCCAAACCCAAAAGTCCCCAGGAGCCCTCCCCACCCTCGCCGCCGGTGAGCCTTATAAGCGCACTCGTTCGGGCCCATGTGGACTCCAACCCCTCCATGTCTGCTTTGGACTACTCCAGAGTAAGTAAGGTATCACAGACTCAGAATTCAAACGCACTCAACACATAGACAGGAGAAAGAAAAAAAAAGTGAGCAAGAGTGAAAACAGAAGGATGAAGATTGACGGCCTTTTTTTTTTTTTCTTAATTCACTCCTGCTTTTAGGGAACAATTTACTGCCTTGAAACTTTTCTGTAACACATCGCTGGATTCTTAACTCTGTCGGGGCTTTTTAATGTGGCATATTTTCCCTCTAAGTAAATCGCGTTGAAATAGAGAAGTTAATAAAAAGAAGACATGAATTTAATTGTAAGAAAGCGCCCCTCTCCCTCTTGGAAATGGGCATTTGCAATTTCACGGATTATATATTTTAAAGGACCTCATTAAGGCGCTGTTTAAATTAAATTCCAGTTCCAGGCTAACCCTGACTACCAAATGGCTGGAGACAACACTCAGCACATCCAGCAGTTCTACGATCTCCTGACGGGCTCCATGGAGATCATCCGGGGCTGGGCGGAGAAGATCCCCGGCTTTTCTGAATTACCGAAGCAAGATCAAGATCTCCTCTTTGAGTCCGCCTTCCTGGAGCTGTTCGTCCTGCGGCTGTCGTACAGGTAACGCCGCGTGATTATTAAACAAAACAATCTGGGCTTTGGATAATTATCAGCTCCTCCTTCAAGCTTCATTGCCTTGAGTTTTATTAGCCGCCCAATAATAAGAAGCCTCTTAAATCCCCATTTACTGCCGAGCGTAATTAATGCCTTTTTTTTCTTATTATTAATTGCAGGTCCAACCCGGTGGAAGGCAAACTTATATTTTGTAATGGAGTGGTGTTACACAGGCTACAGTGCGTCCGTGGATTTGGCGAGTGGGTGGACGCGATCGTGGAGTTTTCTTCCAACTTGCAGAGCATGAACATAGACATCTCAGCGTTCTCCTGCATCGCAGCTTTGGCCATGGTGACAGGTGCGTAAAGAGGCGGATGCGCCTTTGGAAATGCATGCAGAAAAAAAAGAAAGAAAGAAAATGAAAACAAAAATGAAAGTGAAAGCATCGGAAGTCATTTATCTTTTCCTTCTACGTTTTCAGAGCGACACGGGCTCAAGGAACCCAAGAGGGTCGAGGATCTCCAAAACAAGATCGTCAACTGCCTCAAAGATCAAGTGACATTCAATGGCGGTGGATTGAATCGTCCCAACTACTTGTCAAAACTCTTGGGAAAGCTCCCAGAACTGCGCACACTATGTACTCAAGGTCTGCAGCGTATCTTTTACCTAAAACTAGAAGATCTAGTCCCTCCGCCAGCAATAATTGACAAACTGTTCCTCGACACCCTACCTTTCTGAGTCTGACTCCACGGGAGAGACCTCAAAGAACTTCCAAAAAAGAAAAAAAAAAAAAAAAAGAAGGGAGAGAAAGAGACTGTTTTGAGTCAGACTTGACGAGATTTTTATTATTTCTGCAAGCTCCGTAGGCGATAATAGAACAACAGCACCCTATTATGAGTCACGAGGAAAAAAAAAAGAATAACAAGAGGAAGAGAGAGTTTGATTGTTGTGTAGGCCTTTTAAATCATTCAAGTTGGGTTATTTTTTTTCTTTTCTTTTCTTTTCTTGAGTGCCAAATGAGTGAACCATCCTCTCCAGTGGACAAACTGTCAGCGGAGTTTAATCCGGTCTTTGCAATCACTTACTGTTTTATTTAACATCGGCTCTACTGATTCAGTATACTCAGATGTAATATATTCCATTTATATATATGAACACACACTCTCGCACGCACACACACACACCCATACACACACACAGTGTATATTACGATAGATTATGTGATGCCTCCAGTGCATCGGTTTATAACATGTGTACAAAGTTTGTTATAATGAAAAAAAGATTTAATTTTTTTCTTTTTCTTTTTCTGACTCGTGCCTCTATGTGTTTCTGACAGGATCCCCAAAAAGTATCCAGAAAAGACAACGCATGTTCTAGGTTTTTCTTTCTTCTTCTTCTTCTTCTTCTTCTTCTTCTTCTTCTTCTTCTTCTTCACTTTTCTCTTTATAGGCACTTGCTGAGGTGATGTCTATATATAATATATACCGGACACTATGTAGTCTGCTAGATTTGATACAGATTCGTAGTTATGGCACTCCTTTTATGTATGACGCATATGTGGCAAAAATATCTCATCTGTATAGAAAAATGAGGGACCCCATGGTGTTTGTAAAACTGTCAGACATTCCTTGTTTGTATGTGCTGTAAGTATTGTTGCTGTTGAATATAAACGTTTCTATATATTTATTATTTCTATTTGCCAAGAGCTACACTAAGCATGGTGCAATTTAAACGATTTCAAAAACCCATCCAAGTTCATGCTGAGCACGTTGTCTATGTTTTTATGTCTTATGAACGTCTAGGTAGTTTTGATTTAACACGTTTTTTGGGATAAAGTGGAGCAGCTCCATCTTATACGAAGAGGTTTTCATGAGTGTGTGATGTAGGCCCCACTTCTTTGACATCATGATGTACTTACAAAACTTCTGTAACGCATTTTGGTGCCGGATTCAAAAACTTTAGAGAGAAAGAAATATTTAATGTTTACAAATAAAACTTTTAAATCAAATCCCCCCCACCACCTTTTTTTTTTTTTTTTATTGCTAAACAATTTCTCTGAAATTAATTTGATTCTTTAGATGCAACAGATCGGACCGAGCTCCAAACTTATCATTCCAATTTCCATGTTGGTCGTCAGCGCTGCTCACAGGCCTGCTTTGCGCAAAATCAAACAAGTTAATTGTGATTGCTGCTTTTTTCTTCGAGCATCTTACCTCAACTAAATGTTTAAATCGTGTAGACGTATTTAATTCACCGAGAAGCGCAGCCCATTGACTATGATTATGTCGCACACACCTGGCGGGCCTTTGGTTTTATTTTGAAATCTACAAAACAATACGCCGAACATACGCATTATTTTGGCCTTTGATTTATCGAACGTTTCCGACTTCAAAATAACTTTTTAATACACTCCTAATTTCGGCAACAGCTTAAAAGTTCGCCCCTGCATGCGTGTCTATATTTCTAATATTCGAGCTGTATAAAAAAAGACGCTTTTATTAACACACCGCAGCCTCCTCTCATCTTCTAATGTCTATTTGTATTTGACAAAGAAAAGGCTACAGCGGATTAAATATAGGAGGCTTCATTCTTTCGTTTGAATCCCGAATAAAGTCAAAAAAAAAATTTGAGCGCACATTAAAAAAAGAAAATCATATTTTATAATTCAGCCTGCGGATGCGCTGATGCAAAGATCGTCTTTGTGGACAGACTTTCCTTGTTGCCTCACAGCCAAAGGATTAAAAAAAAAATAAGACGTCCACCTTTAAGATTATTTCAACATGTATAACAGCCCGTGTTGCTTTACTTTAAAACCAGATTGTTTTACACGTGCCGACAAGAACCAGAGCTTAAACTTAAAATAAAAGGCTGCAACCTGCTGTTACAAATGAGAAGAAAAGCGCGTTTATTGTGAAAGCCTCGTTGCGCACAGGTGCGTCACAGCGCTGGCACGCAAGAAAAGATATGATGATGCCAAAACACAGGCACATGTTCCATTTTCTTTACTGCTACAGTTTGACGTTTTTTTTTCTCCTGGAGGCGTCTGTTGATGTAAAGACAAAGTAACCTGTTTGTTTTTTCGTACTTTATTTATCCTCCCTCAAACCCCCGGAGAGTCCGGCTGCGCGGCTCTGTTTTCAGCCAGGTTAAAATCCCCTTCCTTTAATCCGATGTATCGATTGCCTTCACGCGATTCGGGTCGCCTTGAGATGTTCCCGCGCACCAAAATCTGCATATGGCAGAAATGAAAGCAAAATTCAGAAAACGTGTATAAAGCGGCAGCGATCGGCCTGCGCGCGGTGCAGCAGCGCCGCTGTCACCAAGCCTTTCCTTCAGGTCTGTCAGAGCAGAGAAGTGACGCCAGGCTCTGAGGCATGTCTGGGACTTATCCTCAGCGATTCCACATTTATCACATGATCAAGATGAAGGGAACAGCTTATTTTGAGAGATATTAGCAGCAGGCAATAAATTGTCTAAATAATTAGATCGTCAGTGTGAAGTGCTAATTCCAAGGCAAATTGGGATTACACTCAGAACCAGTTTGCTGACATTTAGCAGATCTGTTGAAAGGCTGCATTACAATGTCACAAGTTCTCTCTATTGACTCAAAGTACAGTTGGGTCTCTTTTTTTTTTTAACATGTCTATCTCCACACAATAAAACATGACACAAGTAGCTTCATACTTGTGTCAGTGTTTGTGCATGATTATATATGCTGGAGGACTTTGAGTCGAAATTCATTAACAGCCCGCATGTGTGTTCATTTCCTCGCCACACTTGACACCAGAGGGGAAGGTTCTAGAAAAGAAAAATCATCCTTCAGTCGCTCAGCCTCGTCTTGGGCTCCAGACCAAAGCCAGGCAGGTGAAGGTGGCCGTCTTTTCCGAGGACGGAGCCGCGTCCTCTGCTGTGTCCGCTCGCGCACAAAGTACGGAGGAAGGAGTCAGATTATGAAGAGAGCGAGAGGCTGCTTCACAATTCACGCCATTAGATGCTACCACACACTGCGACGATCAGGGATTATGTTGCACGCACAGCTGCACATTGCTGCACTTTTGTCTTGTTCTGTGATGCAATCTGACAGGTAGACACACGTGTGGCGCTCGGTGGGTTTGAAGTGCTGCAGCCCTGCTGTAGGTGTGTGTTTGGCCGGGTGACCATTAACATCAACGGTCCCCCCCCCAAAAGAAAACACACCCGGACAAGGCCACGCTTTCTTCTGACTCTAATATGTAATTTTACAAAAGGGTTCGACTTTGATTCACTCTGAGAATGAGGCCAAGATAAGCCAGACCTTTGCTTCATTTGATCCCAGTGGTGGGAGAGCACTTGACCTTTCACCTTTGCACTACATGAGAACTTGGTAGGCAGACATACGAAGAGGAAAACTGCTCGAGCTGCTGCTGGAATTACGTTTACATTAAATTATATTTTCAATATGCACAACCAACGCTACAAACTTCGAGTGGATCCATCTTCTCTCTATCCGGCATTTGAGTTTCAGACACAACCTGTAATTTTCTCTGACTTCGACAAAGCCAAGAGTAAATTACAGTTAAGTATCATCTTTCTTTACATTTTATGTGAGTGGCATTAAAAGTTATTTTGAGCCGCACAGTGAAAATCTTATTGGAACGCGTGTGAGCAAGACCTGAAATAGATCAGCGCGGCGTTATGCCGAGTACAACACCATAACATGCTCTTTATTACTTGCCGTTTATTCTGAGTTTTTCAGTATGTCACTGCACTCTGATTTTCATGTTGCAGCTCCGCGAAGAGGTTAGATTGCACCGAGTTTCAGCGGGAAGTCCTTGGTTACCACTTTTCATTAATTCTGCTACTTTTCATTCATCCGGAGCGGGCAGCGTTCGCACTCCTCACTCAGGATCACTTCCTGTCATGTTACCTTTCCTTCTGTTCAGGCAGGGCCGGGCGTGCGAGCTCGCAGTAAAACATGTTGATTACACAACTTATGAATCTCACGAGTCCTGCCGACTCTAGCTCTAAACAAAATGAATGAATAATGAGCTGAATGATGGCCCTTTTGATGCCTATAGTTATATTACTGTGACTATTTGATTTACCATATTGAAATGCTGATGATTGTCCAATAAATAATGCAAAAAGCAGATTTCCGTGTGGCGAGGCAGCAGGAGAAATCCACCTTGCATATAGATGGAAGCGAACCGTGTCTGTCCCTCTCAGCCTGTGGCCCAGAGCGGCTTTATCATTCATAGGACTAAACAGACAATCAATTCAGCAGCCATGTATGAAGGATGAAGGGATGCGACAAGCTGTGAATGATGAGGAGCCAAAAATCAAAGGCCCCACTCCTTCTTAGCTCTAATGGCCATTACCAGCCCAGACAGCACCAGTAAAATGAGGTTAATCATTTGCACAGATCCTTTCAAAGAAAATTGACTGGACTTGATGCCTCGTCAGATCACTCATAAATATTTACTTCATATTAAACAGCTGTGTATGCTCTGTTATTGCGCATTGATTTCTGACGGACGCCATCAAATTATTGTTTCAAGTGTGGTCAGTGGAAACCATTAATGCAACGCTTGTACCAAGACTCAATTATGCTAACCGCAAAGAAATTAATAATGCAATGAAACTGACAGGACATAATGTTAGGGAGGAGATTCTTCAGGTTTCGGCAGATTTGGAGGGAAAAAAAAGGGCGATAGGGTGATTTTTAACAAATTGTCATATGATCACCGGAAACCACAAGAGTTCCGATCCCCGTGTGGCTGCATTATACAGTTTAAGTTTATGGCCACGGAATGTATCAGTATTGAACACACGGCCTCAGTCCTTTGACCTTATTGACAGAATGAAATCGGAAATTTCCTTAATAGAAAGAGTTAATGTTTCCTCAGGCAGACATGTTTCCGATTCAATTAGTTTTAATGAAGCCGGTGCTCAGTGGTTACTGAAGGAGAAAAAACAGGCATAAATGCCTGATGGTAATAGAGGACATATTAAGGAGGAAGGGATCGGACACACCGTGCGTGTTTCTAAGTGGCGAAAAAATGCCTCTATCAGGCTGGTAGGAGCCGGTGGCTTGGGAAGCAGTGAATTGTATGAGCCTCAAATGATGCATTAGGTCTCTGGGGCGAGGCTGGAGGAGACTTGAGGAGCAAACTGTAAAAACACAGAAGAGAAGAGTCTGGTTTTGATGACGCACGTGCGGTGTCACTGAGCGGACAATAACATCATGCCTCTCGCGAAAACACACTCACATCATTTTATCAATTTATCATATTCTTAGATTTATATGATTCTGTAAAATTCGTACTTCTAGTTTTAAAAAAAATGCTGTCCCTTTCATTTACACCTTCGACTGTGGCAATGTGACCGAAAGCAGGGCTGCAAACTCCCCCCCTCCTCCCTCATCTGATGTCAGTGTGTAAAATGTCAACACGGTCAGATGCACTGGCTCAGTTCCCGCCAGAATATGCCCTCATCCTGTGTTATGGTTTGTGCCGCTGCTCCATGTGAAGTGAAACATATTAAACACACCCATGCACATGTAATCTGTTCATGTCTTTGAGTCAAATTGTGTATGTGTGTGTGTGTGTGTGTGTGTCTCTTCTTCTATCATCTGCTAAGTGTAACAATTTCTTTCAGTCCTTTGAAGCCTTCTTCATGTGTATTTGTGATATAACGTCTTCGATTTGTGGGTATGTGTGCATAAGTATTGTCTTCTGGTCTTAAAGGCTGCATTTACAGTAAAGTGATGTAATTTTCTGGACTTCCCAGCCTGTTCTACTTGTTCTAACACTTGCCTCGACTCACTTAGTCATTATATCCACATCATTGAGGATTATTTTCAAATGATCTCATTGTGTTAACATTTTGTGAAAGTATCAGTAGTCATCCCTACAATAATGTCCCAATATTGATATCGAGTATTTGGTGAAAAATATTGGGAAATTTGAGTTTCTCATCCTTTTGAAGAGATTTCTTATAATGACCACTAGTAATCCCTGCATTATTGCCCCAATATTGAGACATATATCCTGCGTCACAATATTTTAAGGCCATGTACCTGCTAGCATAGGGGCTTAAGATGCCGACGGTAAAACCTCACTGGTTTGATTCTAGCAGAGCGACTGTGCTGCATGCTACTCACCCAATTCTCTCTGCCCTGATTTCACATTTGTATCTTTTGTCTGTTCTCTATTTTTATCTTATTTTTTATTATTTAACCTTTATTTAACCAGGAAGGCCCCTGAGATTAAGGTCTCTTTTTGTTTAAGGAGACTTGGCAAAGATAGCACACCGTTACAGAGTTACAGAAATTATACAACAGAGCGAGTGAAACAGGAGCACATTTAAATATAGAAACGGGACAACAGATACATAATACCAAATCCAGATTAGGAACAGCAATTGCACTCTTTGGTTACAAAGGTTTTTTATATCAATGTTTTGAACTATCTTATTGAGACAAAATCATTTAGCTGTAGTGTGTTCTCTGATAAAATGCTTAAAAGTGCCTCCCAAAATACCTCAAATAGCAGGTAAATATTCTCTTTTTTACTCTCCCCAAATTACAGATTTATTCATTTAGGACAAATGTAAGGCTTTATAAACATTATTTTATTGTCTATTTAAGAAGTATTCCTTCTTACGACCACTGGACCTAAGACCTGCAGTTATGACGCCACCCTCGATTAAAGGTCCCCCTCTGGTCAAAAATGTGGCCAATAATATATACAGAATTCACATTTATTGATAAAAGTGTACATTTTCTTTGTGCTCGTCGAAAATCTGATTGTAAGAGGCAGGTCTATGAGCATGATTTGTAACATCACAAATAGTCTGGAAGGCAATCCCGGTCCAGTATTCAGCATACACAAGATATGAGTAGAGATCTGAAGTCTCCAATGCACAAACACTAAGAATGGACTTCTAGCTGAAGTGGGAGAAGTCTTGTGTCCAGCGGTGAAACTTATCATCATATTATGTAATTTTTAACAAGGGAGAAGGAGTGGGTGCCATTTTAATGTTCTAATTTTTTTTAATTATAGCTTTTTTCCCCACAAAACAACATGTCAGAGCCTTTGCTTTAATACACATGTGGAGGGGATCTTTAAACATTTGGAAAAAGGTTGCTAAGCTACAAATTCATCCCTTCTGTGAATCTTTTGCTTCCAATGTGAAGCCCAGTGGAGATCAAATCAAGTTACTTTAATGTTTATGCATTGTGTTGCAAAGATATTTAGCATGCTAGCCAGCTAGGCCCGGCCTGTCTATGTCCAATGCTCCTGGGCTAGTGATGTAAACACCAACACTTCCCATGCGCTCAATCTAAACTGCTAGCTGCATAGCTAACCACGCTGGCTAGCTAATGGCAGCTATCGTTAGCAGCAGTTACTCAAGTAATATGCTATTTGTTTTGACTATAAATTAGACAGGTGGACAATTCTTGCATATAACACCTTTAAGTGTTCTTTACCTTTGTCTTTGTCTAAACGTTTTCATTGTTATAGCCACATATGGACGATATGAGACGGCTTTAAGTGTTGAGTCGGCGGTAAAACGACCACTTTGCTCTGCTGTCTGCTCATCTGTTCACAAACTGGAATCGACCGGATCACAAATATCCATGAGTCAAAATATACAGGAAATCACAACAATATAGACTATATTCCTCAAGATTACAATAAAATGCACTCTAGATCATATTATACAACTAAATAAATATATACTTGCCAGTTGTAAATGGCCCTTACAACAACTTTTTTTTCCTTAATCTCCCCCGCTCTGACTAACACGAGGTAAACAAGCCTGAAATTCACTCACACTCTTGTTTGCTGCTAGTGTATTCATTAATATCTGTGTGTACCCACAGAGTGACAAAGATGCTGACAAGAAAGTGCCAATAGATAGTAGAGTGGCTGCTTCTTGAGGGGTCAAGAAGGGAGTATGGTGTGTGTGTGTGTGTGTGTGTGTTGGACAAAAGGGAAGGGGAGAGGGGGGTTGTGGTGTGTGGTGTGTGTATGTGTGTGTGTGTGTGTGTGTGTGTGTCACAACAGTCAGAAGAGAACCAGCCCAGGCTCCCACACAGCTTTGTCATATCACTAGGAGATTAGGAACACACACATGTCAAGCTAGGCCGAGCCTGCTGCAATAATGCACCTGCCAGCTCTCAAGATCCACTCAACCCCTGTTCAACCCCTCGCTCCTACATGCGAACACAAAGGCACGCACTCACACATAAATGTGCCAATTTTTTTTAAATATTGATCCCCTTCCTTAATGCACGTGTAGAAACTGCAGGATATGATTTGAGATCGTTGGAAACCCTATTGAAAACAGCATTAAGCTTACTAACTTGACACTAAAAAGAGGAATAAATCTAATGAAACGTGAGTATTTATTTGTGCATGTTACAGGAAAATGTTGTTCAACAGCGAAAACCACAAAACATCACAGACATGAAAAGGTTGGGATGTGGGAAAAGTGGATATTTTACATGAAAAGTCTTGACGGGAGAAGGTCGTTGTCTTTCTTCATGACAGAGTTCCCCGAGAAAAGAAGAGAGAGCGGAGGCTCAAAGAGATTCATCTCCACCAGGAGTCAAGGTCATCCAACCTAGTCATCCTAGAAGCACTTGAAAAATATGGAGTGAAGACTGGAGATATTCTTCCCCCCCAAAAAGCAGTGCTGAAGGAAGACTCTGACTGAAGAGAATCACTGACCTTCAAACAAGCTCTCTATCCATATAGAGTAGGGGAAGACATGCACAATCCATCAAAAATGCACATGAACTTTCCCTCTTCAAATAGTTCCCGCTTGAATAGCAGTCAATGGATCAACTATGAATATTGCATGCAGTGAATTGCGGGGGATCAGATTGAATTCACTGTGAAATAAAAAAAACAAAACAAAAACAAATGGGTGATATTAGAATATTATATTTTGGGTTCACGTCTCAAACAACGCGTTTCAAACCCTGTTTTTGTGCGCAAACATCTAAGACGTAAGGAAAAGATATCAGTACAAAGAATTCAGATTCTGCACTGTGGTCATGAAATTGCCTTTTGCCACAGTCCCTCCTCAGGAATGGAAAGATCAGTGTTAATTTTCAGCCACTCTTTGATTGGATGAACCTGCCTCCCTCTTGCACGACATGGCTACCACAGGTCAGTGGCTGGTGCAGCGTAGCATGAAACAAACAAATAGAAAAAGGCACCTCGTGGCACTTGACTCTCGCCAGAATGCAGCTGACGGCGAGCCTGCCAGCGTCCTGCAATAACGACCGGTGACTCCTAACCAAAAAATGGGAGCGCGAGAGAGAGGGGTTAGGAGGAGGGGCTGGAGGGGAGAGAGGGAAGAGAAAGAGAGCTGGTTAAAGGGGGAAATGATGGATTTAGAGCTGGAGATGTGGAGGGAATGGTTGGGAAAGAGGTGGTACATTTGATATCGGACAGAAAAGCTACGCAACAGTATGAAGGGAGGAGAAATATAAATAAGAAATTGTTGAGAACGAGGTTAAAAAAAATTGTGATAGTTGAGATGTTCAGCACAATTAAAGTTTAAGAGTTTGATGAGACACAGGGTGCTTTAAAACACCAGGTACACACTTGAAACAGGTACTTCTAAGTCAAATCTTAACACAAAGCTTTAAAACATGTTTTGTGTTTTGAGTGTGTCGTCTTTCCTTAAGATGCAACTTCATGATGTTGGTTTGAACTGAATTGAAAACTGAAATCACTGAATTTCATGCAACCCATTTTTGGACAAATCCCACAACTCAACACACAGTGATTTATTTGAAATTTGTACTTTTGATCTAAACAGCAAACAAACATGTTGCCAACAATGCGTCTTCTTTGTTTTATAAAATACTAACTCTGTTGCATACAGTAGGGTGATCTTGAAACAAGCAGTTGTCCCGAAGTCCTGTCCTAATTGTCCCGAAAATGAGACTAAACCAGAGTGATGATTAGTTATGAAATGCCAATACAGCAAGTTGTAAAAATACAAAATATATTGTTGATCAATCAGTAACAAGGTCAAGGTAGAACATAATAGTGTCCACTCACTTGAAAGATGTGAAAAGGCCAAATTTATAAAACGGACTTATGATCAATTTTGATCTTTTGATCGAAATTATCTCCAAGTAAAGTCGAGGCGTGATGTAAGTGATTGTGCTGCTGGTTATGTAGGGCTATTGCAGTTTGGGAGCCCTGGCTTCAATCGTCTCGACCATCGCTGTGACCTTATCTTCCAACAAGTCTGATTTTGTGTTTTGGTACATGGATATTCTTGACTAAATCCTTATTTGTGCTAGCACTGTATCAGCAGAAATCACAAGGAAGGTGCAGTAACTTAAGTTAAGGAGAGATTATAGATCACAGGTCTGTAAGTTAGTAAGTAATGGGATTCTCAGAACCTGATCAAGTAAAGCTTTTACGCTCAACAACTTTTATGAATCAAATGTAAGCATGCCATTGGAAATGATCACAAGACTTATTTTTATAAAAGAGGCCCCTGTATCTCCGACCAAACTGTCAGTGGTGGAGCTGCATGATGGGTAGTGTCGTTGCCAGGTTTTGGCAAGGAAGAAGAATTTGCAGAATAAAAAGGAAAGTCCTACTGAGTCGATTTTTATCCTTTCCTTAACTATGAGTCTGCCAATGCTCTAGAGGTGCGTTGGACTTTTTTAAAGGACATTTTTTTAAATTAAATACAACATACATGAAGATGTGCATAGAAATAAGGACAAAGCAATTTTCTTACTGTACTATGACACTAAATCTAAACACAATTGGGCTTCAAGACTGCCTTCTCTAACAGTCCGTGTAAAATTGATAAAAAATAAATATATACAAGCTGGATGGACAAGCCAAAGAGGGTTGGAGGAGGGTAGGAGAAGACGAGACAAGACAAGGGAGAATGGAATGGAGAACAGGAAGGCCAGGCCGATCATCCTGTGATATACGAGGAAAATAAGTCTGATTATCACAGAAGCCGAGAGCATTAGACAGACAGTTGGGAGTCATCTCAAAACTCAGGAGGGAAGAGGCAAGACAAGAGGTCACAATTATGCCCCGCTCGCTGCACTCCCCTCCTCCTCATGAAGTCCTCTAATATATTCGGTTAGTTCCTGTATGGCGCGAAGGGGAAATTCTAATTAAAGGGTGGGGGGAATTTTGACACATGTGAGGCAGGGATCAATATTTAGCACCATAATCAGCCATTCCTGATGGCTTGACGGTGTCACCGCGAGCAGACTGCAGCTCTCCATTAGAGGGGCTCGGGAAGGAGCAGACGGGCAGCCGAGCAGGCAGTCGGCCAAGCAGGCAGGCTGCAGAGAAGCACCAAACTCCCAGCCATCATGAATCAAAGCAAGTGATGCCTCTCGTGCTCCATGTTGCTTTGCTTTTTATCTTCATTCATCCTCTTAAAGGAGAAAAGTGAACTCTGTCAGACTGGTTTGTGATGGGGGTGCAGGGGAAGTGGAAAAGAAAGGAAGAGAAATGTCGTGGAGGGGACACAGTAGATCAGGAGGAAGTGCAGCTGTCAGGACTTTGGACTGGGAGATGATTGTGAGGTACACAGATGGTCCTGTCTATTGAGCGATTTCTCTTCTTGGTTTGACAAATATTTCACTTGAATTTAAAACGGTGTGTATTTTTGGAAAAATGTGCCGACATTATCTAAAGTTACAGTACTAATAAAGCAGGTAAATGCCCCGTTAAGTGATATGTCATTTATGTTTTACTGATGCATTTTTCTGTTGTAGCGGGTGGAGGTGGAGCTTATCATTACCTCCGCCAAAGAGGTTATGTTTCCGGTTCGCTTAGTTTGTCTGTCTACAGGATTTCGGAAAAATGAATTGCCCGATTTTCCTGAAAAATGGTGGAAGAGTACAACATGGGCTAAGGAATAAACCATTAAATTTTGCAGCTGATCCAAAGCACAGGGCGGATGCACAAATTATTTTCACTTTCGCTAACACTACGAGATATGGTGTTAGGCCTTGTTGGAATAAATGCCATACAAATTAAAATCCAGTGAATGGTCAATCCAGAATATGAACGCCAGGATAAATGTTGGCAATGTATGTTTCTGCCAACCTCAGATACGTTGAAACTTCACATTTCTGTATGTTGCACCTTTACATATCTTTAGGTTTAATTATAAATTTCATCTTCTGACAATATTGTACTAATGGTGTACAGGTTTAGGTTTAGGCGTAAAAACCACCCAGTTAGCGTTAGGAAGACGTCATGTTTTGGCTTAAAATAGCTGTTTCGGTCGCCACAAACACGGCTGGAGGTTGTCCTGATGTCTCCTTAAAAATAACCAGCGGCATCACACAAATGCTGAACACAGTCTTGAACTGTGGTCACTGGCTTGACAGCCTTCGTGCCTATAACTCACCATCCCCTCCACCCCATGATATGAAAGTCAGGTCGTAAACATGTGGTGTGAATGTGATATGACACGTTTTTGTAGAAATGTTTGTAGCCTATGAAATGTACAAATGTGAACATGTCTGCGATTTTCAAAAATGCTGCCAACTGCCAACATATTACCCTGGCAACTGGGCTGAGATGGCAGGGAAGTGAAGGTACCACCCTCTACCCACCATGGGAGAACGGGTACAACTGTATCATCACCATAATTTTAACACTTTTATGTAAAATAAGATGTGGCTATGGAATCATGAATACACACGTATGATGCAACTAATTATACTAATACGTGTTTTTTTCTATATAAAAATAAAAATTTGAGCCAAGTGAAAATGTATACCTTGTGAACATGCAGTTTTTCTTGCTGACTGTTTTTGACAATAAGCTGCCATGGTCACGATGTAATTTCAGGCTAAGCCTGCAGTACACACATGGCAAAGTGTTTTCTGGTTTTCATTCCAATTCCAATAGTTTTAAAAAATATATCCACAAGTATATAGTAGCTATGCTTGCAGATTTTATATCATAGAACAGTGCACTATTGGCCTTTGTGGAGGTCTGCGTTCTTTGCGTGCCCTTCTAGTTTTCAACTATTTGGGACAGCTTTACGTAGTTTAATTTATAACAGTGTATCATATTTTGTAAGCTCATTGTGTGTTTTGTGTCAAAAATCTTCCCTTACCTATTAATTGTTAACTGTAAGTATAGTTTAGCAAGAAAAGCACAAGTACCTCAAATTTGTGTTTAAGTGCAGTACCTGATTAAATGTACCTAACACTGATTTTGATTAAAAAAAAAATCTTTAAAAAGTAAAAAACAGCTGTATTTAATTTTCTAAACAGATACACACACTCTCACTCACACAAGCACATACAACATCTGTGTGAACACGGCTGCTCAGCTGACATGGATAGTGATAGTGACCACTGACTCAGTATCAGGAACATGGTGTTGTTTCCAGAGGGCAAGAAGAGAGGGTGAGGGGCATGTGGAGGTGTGTGTGCGTGTGTATGCGTGTGTGTACGTGGGAGGGGGGGGTTAGCCAAGCCCAGGGTGTCCCCTGTCTCCATGTGTCAGCCCATCTCCTTGTTCTTGCATGTCAGTGACACACACGTGGGTACTTACCAACCCAAGTTGCTCCAATTAACGGCTGTCCCACTGCGCTGTCCGTTGTGCGGTGTGCTAGCCTGGGTGACAAGATATGGTCTGGGATCTGTCTCTCCAGTGACATAAGGAAGGAATTTTAAGAGGGAAAAGTGATGCAAACACACACCGCCTCATGCTGCGCCCAGATAGGTAGATAACAAAGAGTCTTGCAAATGAGTGGCAGCGAGGAAGGCATTGAGGATTCTCTAATTACTTGCTGCAATCTATCTAAGTCACTGGCTTTCTAATTTGATTTATCAGAATGCATGAAATCCCTTGGAATAATGCCCTTATTAGAAGGACAGAATTGACGGGGGGACAAGAGGTCTGCCGAGAGGAGGAGGAGAGCGCAGATTTAAGCATCAATTACAGTCAAAAGGAGAATTAATAGTTATTAATCCACAAACAGCCTCCGTTCTCACCGCTGCCTCTCTGCCACTTGGAGACAGACCTCTTCACACACAGGCGCATGCACATGGTCACACACATGCAAGAATATATACATACGCACAGATATTTTTTCTTTTGCTGCACACGCATGCCTACAAACCTACAGGTGCAAACAAACACACACCCACACACATATATTCATGAGTCGAAATAAGCAAACACAGGAACACAAGTGCATCCTGCAGAACTGAGTGAAAATGAGCATCTTTAAAAAAAATTGCATGTGTAAGAGCAGGACAACAGTAACAACGACAAGAAGCCATAAATATCTCTTACTGTGGAGGCTTCGTATCATTTCGCTCACCGGTGGATCAAAGGTCTTTAACTCTTTAACTAAATTCTTGACTGACAAATTCAATTGCTGTCAGTCTTCCAGGGCCCTCAATGTAATATGTGCATTTTGATTCAATTTGCCGCTGCAAATACATACATATACATATTGTTTATCCGGTTATGGGCACAAAAAAATCAATACTTATATCTGTGCTTTGTCATTCCTAAGTGCATCATGAAATAGCAAGATATCCCTCTAATTGAATCAAACAAAACCACATAGATTGTTAATTTTGTGCTATTAAGCTTTTGCAACATTTACAATGTCTTCTCTTTAGCCTGTTGATGACTCTTGTTTGTCCCTTGTACGGCAAAAGAACATTTTATATATCTAAAAATTGAATTTAGAAAGGTCAATCTCTAAACAAATAACAATAAATCAAAGACAGAGCTAAACCAAGGAGAGGAATTCAAAGTACACGGGAACAGTTGTCATAAGCTCATATCATTAGAGACAGAAAAATATTTTATTTTTTGCAATGTCAAGGATAACTAGTTTGTAATGTAAAATTATTATGATCATTCAAATCATGCTAATTAATTCATATGTGACAACACTGCGTTTTTTGTAAACCCACGTGGTCATATCACATGCACAAGAATAACAACAAAAGGACAGCTTGTCATGTTAAACACTTTAAAGAGCTTTGAAGTCAGCAATGCTGCATTAGGTGACACTCTGCTCTGAGTTTTATGTTAAATCCCGTGGTTTTTGTTAAAGGGTTGCTGAGTGGCTGAAAGGAGAATGCCAGTGTGCTGTTGCCTTGCTGTCACTCACGCAGAAGCAGTATTTAGACAGGGAGCTGAGAGGTCCGCTCCGCTGCCAGCTCCTGCCTTTTAAACAGCCCTTTCCTCAGAGAGACAGCTTAGCACTGAGTGCCAGTCAACCTCGCCTGCCCAGCCATGCACCCCCCCACCTCAAACACACACACACACACACACACACACACACACACACACACACACCCTTTTTGACAGCCTTTTTGCTAAAGAACAATTTGGCAGAAGGGGAGAAATGATCATATATGGTCAGACCAAAAGGTACGTTGTAATGGGTCTATCCCCCCGTTTCAACAAAGTGGAGCGAATGGCGTCTGGACAGCAGATTCATCAGCATTACTTGAATGGAGGAACAAGCTCATACAGCATTACATGGCTGACAGGGAAGATGAATCTAGGCAACTCGGCGGCGCATCGGGGATCCTCGCAGACCTTCAGTCATGGCCCGTGGTAAAGACTGAGGGATGGGAGAGAGGTTGTGGAGATAACACATCACGCCCTGTCTTCGTCCCATATTATGATGCTGTCCTGTAGAGTGTCTGGGACAATACTGTGTTAGCTGCCAGAGTGCCGTTGACATCATTGACAAACCTCTATGGTGTCAGGCAGTCACTCACACTTCTACTGGGTGTCTGTCATCATGCTCAAACGGTCAGGAACTGACACCTTTTCACGTGAATGAAGATTCTCCAGTGACTGACAAAAAATAGTGGATGGCCTTTAAGGAGGGGAAAAAGACACAGCAAGAATAGCACCTCTCTGCAAAAGGAGAGACTTATAATTTGCAATAATGGCACACCAGTAGCTCTCAGAGAGAAAATTACAGGAAAAAGCCGATCTGAAATATCCTTTTAACTGGCAGAAACACATCCATTGTAGACAGAAGTCTTGTTTACTTGGTAAAATGGCATCAATTAGGAGCGGATGGCAAAATTAGCATATTCTCTTAATGGACTGGCCTTTCTTGTGCAGCGCTCTCGCACTGATTGTATGGAAGGGACATGTTAAGGGAGACTGAGAAAAGGTCAGGTGTCTGCACCGTTCAGGTGATCATATTTTTCACCAAACAGTTGTGCATTCTCCATGGCTATTGTCATGTTATCCTGCAGTTGAGAGCAACATTCCTGTATGCGGGGGAAATTTTTATTTCAAATCGCTGCAGAAAACAAGTCACTCATTCTGACACTTCTAAGATACTGGACGTGTAGCCCTTGAAAATATCTGATGTGTTTAAAATATTCAATACGCCTGTGTTTTCTATAAGAAAAAAGATCACAGTGAGCATCTTATGCGCGTGCACACACACACACACACACACACACACCAATAAATGTAGCTAATAAATGTAGTGAAAATGCAATAAAATCAAACAAAAGAAACCAACTTCTCAACAATACTTATCTGTAAGGAATGTTTTTTCTTTACTGATTGATAAACATCAGCACACTGTCGGGATTTAATCATACCCATAAAAAAATATAGCTTAAAATTAGAGAAATTAACAAACAGTTTAAAGTGGTGTTCAATATCCTGGCACTGTGCTAATCAGATTATCTATCATTATTAACAGCCCTCCATCACTTTGTAAGCTAATTAATTCTTAAAATGATATTTCCTCATCAGTGCTGCAGTAGGTATCTCTGGAAAGGCTCAGCTCCTCCCAGCCAGACCGAAGCCGCAGACTGCAAATTCTCTTCCCCCCTCCTCCCCTCTTCCCTTGTGCCTCTGCTCCCACCACCCCAAATTGACTGGTCTTGCACAGTTGCAGCTGAACAAGAAAGGAATTGCTAGTGTCAAGACACAGTTTACAAATATGACATCTCCTCTGCCATGGCTGGAAATATGAAATATTGATTTATGTGCAGTAAAAGGTCTTATAAAAATGATCACATACACATGAGGGATTAATGCGCAGAAGATCAATAGAAATTTCATTCTTGACACTGGACTGTCACCTATGGTGAAATGCTAAAATAAAGAAATCAATATTATCTATGAAATGTCAAATTTATTATAATTATGTGGATGAAAGCTGGCCAAGTGGCTCCCAGGGGGCTGAGAGGGATAGGGTACCGCTCTCAAGCATCCCTCATGGCCCTCCTTCTCAGGCTGCCAATTTTGAGAGCAATATTGGTGTAAAGGGTTTTCACCCGTTATGTATGGCCTTGTTGTAACAAATTCCTCCTGGAATATTTAACTGTGGAGAGACTGACAATGGACAGAGCCGCAGTTCATAGCCTGCAGGTTGCGTAGTTAACAGCTGTTAGCTTTGGCACATATTGTATGACTCTGCCCTCTCGATTGAAACCTATTTGGCAGCTGCTGCTGACACCGACAAGTCACAGGCCACTAAAGTACGATATCTCAGCATGCATCCAGGTTCAAAGATGACACATTCAGTCAGGCTGGTTATTGATCTTGAAATGTAGTCAGTAATCTTGCTGATTTGTTTTATTGTGGACCGTATGATACGCAGCCATAAAACTATCATTTTAATTAAGAAAAACAATACAGTTTTAATCCAAAATGATTTTATGGCAAGTCCGACTAGTTTGTCAAGTTTGTAAACGAGCTTCTCCATATTCAAATGATAATAAGAGACTTCTGCTCTTTATTGGGCTTTCTCAAATCCCCCTCAATGTTTTATTTGCTATTGCATTTAAACTAAGAGCTATTTGTGTTCATTCACTTGTTTTCCATGTCTAATTAATATCCTTTGAATGTGTGGGGATCAATTTATTTAATCAATGTTGGGTAGTGCCTCTGGCCTTCTAAAGGTCACTTAGATATGGAATGGGAAATCATCAGCGTCAGATCACAAAGGGGCGAGCAGGTAATTTGAATGTGGCAGGCAAACTTTGCATGTATGATCACACATTTCTGAAAAACTACAGAAAATTATTTTTCCTTTCCGGCTTCTCATTTCAGGCAATAGCCTTTTTTTCCCCCACCAGAGGCCCACTGTACACACTAGAGTGTGGCAGCTGTGTAATCCCTTTAACAACCGACGGGGCTATTAAATGAACCGGCGGTGCAGCTGCAAATAGCCAATAAAGCCAGCACAATATCATCCCTATTAAACAGTAATCTCGGCAGGCTTAAGAAGTTCTCTGAAAAATGGGAGGAAAACCATAACAAAATGTAATCAAGCACAACATTGGGATTTTCCTCAACAAAAAAAAAAAAAAAGAAAAGCCAAACAATTTTCACAGCAGCTTACATGAAAGGTGTCGAGCAACATCGCTCGAGCCTCAGAGAACTTCTCGGCCCCTTCAGGTGACCACGGTTCGCTGCCTTATCACAAATACAGACGCACACAACAAATAAAATGAGCCTGTCAATCGAAGCAATTTATCGCCACAGATATTAACAGAGAAAGGGAAACAGGGGAAAATAACAAATTGTGCAGTTACATTTTAAAAGTGGCCAAATCGAATTCATAAGATCACAATTTGAGAGATAGAACCCAGTTTATTTTTCCTCCCTTTCACCGGCTTATGTGCTCTGTCAGATGAAAGTCGAGCAGAGAGCCGCTGTTGATGGAGCCTTTGAGCCTGGGAGAGGAGGCAACGCAGCCTCTTGAAGGGGTGCCGGGGACAGCGATAACCAGGGAGGCCGCGGGAGCTCCCTCCGCTGCCGGGGGAAGGTGTTCCAACTTATCAGAGTCCGCACGCGGGGAATGATTACCCCTCTGCCGGACCGATTACTGCTGGCTCTCCGGGTCAAAAGCAGGCCAGGATGAAAGAGAGAACTGAAGCCTCCTATCCTGCCTCCAATCATCCATTAGCACTCAGAGCGAGGGGCTTGTCTATGCCCCCCCCTTCACACCCCCTCTCCGACACAGGCTTGTCAGTCTGGTGCATAAGAAGAAGAGGGACGTAATCACAGGCGGGACTCTCACTCGCACCAATGTCATGGAGGATAGCGTGGGGCCTTGCAGAGGTAATTTATGGATCTGAGTATAAGCAGCACTTGCTTGACATATTATTTATTCATTTGAGTTTGTTTAAGAACAATCCTCGTCATCTGCGGTGGCGAGGTAAAGTGTTGAGCGGTGTTTACACTATTGATGTATGGTATATATGCTGATCCACTCACATGAATACGAATGTGAAGCAGGGCAGGAAAGCACAAAACAACAGACACATCAAACAACAATAACTGATTGCAACACACACCACTCGAGATTTCCCTCCTTTTTGTTTGCAGTATTCTAATAATGTAGGAAAAGGCATGAGAAATGTACACACGCTGGTCTTTCAGTACACCGGCTGCCTTTGTAAGATCTGCTGTGTATATTTTTGCACCGATTCAACGCGTCCCCATTGAAAGAACGTTTTCTTCTCTGTGAAATATCACAACGTTCTTGAACAAACCACATCAGCCTGAAACTGAAACAAAAAAATAGGGGGCAGTACAACTCAACAGAGTTACAACTAACTGCTGCTCACTATATACTTTGCTGTAGCTATCAATAACATGGATCCAGTAAAAGAAATCAGGATACAGCATTGGAGGCGAAGCCCCGTTTATTCCTATTAGCTTTTGTATGTTGTGGCCCATAGAGCGTGCACATTTGGAACATCTGCCAGCTGAGGAGCTAACTTCCGGTTTTGCCCTCTGCTAACTTGAATGTAAATAAAACAATTTAACAGTGTGGCTCTTCTAGACTTTCCAAATGTTGTCAGACTGAATGGTTCAAATTCTGATACTGAAATTAGTAATTTTGCAAAAAATGATCAAGCTGCGGCTTCTTTAACAGTGCAAGTTCAAGGGGAAAAGTCTTTTAGGGCAGGAGTGCATCAACATGTGCACGTTGTAATAACATGGTGTGGCCACTATGTCAAAGTGGTTTCAAAGCCCGGCACTGTTCCTGGATGCTTGATTTATAGCAGTAGCTACTAGCTGCCATGGCTCTGACTAGGCTCTAAAAAGCAGCATTTAGAGCCTTGGATTAAGGATTTATCCTGACTAGACCAGATTTTTTTGCTAAATTTTGCAAATTCCTGCCGAGTTTGAATGTTTCATGATTCGTTAATAGGACAATTAAAAATTCCGAATGTGTATGGTTTTATTTTCTGGTTAATATGGAAAATTGACATTTTGTGAGTTTATTTTTTATTAAGCTATAAAGTGAGCATACAATCAGACTATGGCTTGAGGAACAAAGTGGTATTACGTGTCAGGGCGGACCAGGGCTAGCTGGCTTAATGCTCGCTTCAGTGGATAACTAGTAGGTAAAAAGACAACAGACAGACTTCTTTGACATAGTGTAGAAACTGTTAATTCTTAATCTTTTGTTGATAATGTTAGGTGTTTTTAATGTCTTAAACTAGAATTCTGACTGTATGTTACACATTGCACCTTTATGGGTATCTACATTTAATGTGTCACTCTGTATGCATTCCCCAGCTGCCATCATGTTATGGATGGACAATGGGCTGGTGTAGCACGGCTGACCAGACTCACCTCTGCCTATAACAGCACAACCCTTCAGATTAAGGTCAGTGCTTCAGTCAGCTACCTCTCACTCTGCTCTCTTTAATACCAGGAAAAACTCCAGCCAATTGCTCGTAGTATCTCTGATGAACAGAGTGTAAAAATGTGTCTCCCTATGCTTCTATGCACAGGTCAGTGTAGGGGTCTGTACAATACAACAGAGTGATGCCTTGCTCAGAAACCTCAATCGTGTAATTCCAGTGACCCATCTATTTGGTGATATGGAGAGCTGGGTCTCAGGGGAGCAGGGCTGGCAGTGTGAATTTGGGACAGATGTGCATGAAAGCTGTGCTGTCTCTCCCACAGGTAAGCCAAAAGAAAGGCTGCAGGTCAGTCCCGAGAAAGGAAGAGTGAACGCTGCCATTTACAGGCTGCACTCATATGGAGACGGAGCTGCCACACACAACACCTGGACTACTGCTCAATTTCAAGTTTAGGGACAACGGAGGACTTAATGTGCAAAGAAAATTTTAGATTAGAATTTTTACATTTCCCCTGACAACTACACAAAGTTCACCTGCTGAGGAAGACGGTGTGGTACAGCCCCAGAATGGCTGGATGGATATTATAGCGAGTCTGTTTTTCAGACATGCTAGTCAGTTTAACCACTTTGTTCAAGTCTCAACCATCACATCAACTATTTGATGGATTGACAAGAAATTCTGAGCAAATACCCATGACATTCATGTTCCCCAGATGATGAATCCTATTGACTTTAGGGGTCCCTTGACTTTTCCTTCTTGCGCCACCATGCGGTTGATATTTGTGTAGCTAGTGTTAGCATGCTAACATGCTAGACTAAGATGGTGAACATGGTAACTGTTAAACCTGCTGAACATTAGCATGTTAGCATTGTCATCGTGAGCATGTCGCCATGTTAACGTCAACATTTAGCTCAAAGCCCCACAAAGCCGGTGGCAAGGCTGTAGACAGATTTCCCTGAGTTGGTACTCCGGACTTTTGGAGTGTTTATTAATTCAAAAAGTTGTAATGTGGAAACAACATGGATGCTACAAGGGAGATGCGTTGCATTTATCTAATTAATAACTTTTCTAACTAATCCCGAGCCCCCATCTTGGACAGCAACAAATGGTTACAACCTAATAACAATTCACATATTACATGTGAGCAAAAAAAATTGATATGCAATATGTGAATTAATAAAAATGTTTTTTTTTTTTACCATCAGCCAAACATTTACTTTTGTCTGCCAAGTCCTGTATCAAATTTTATGCTGACTTTCCAAGGGGGGCATTTCATGTGAATTTTCCCCATTGAGAATTTATTTTTTCCTCTTATTACGTCATCTTGTGCAGCTTCTGCTTCGGTAAAGAGCTGCTGAAGTGTCACTTGGCAAGAGAATCAATCCATACATCCACCCCGGATGCTTTTCTGTATCTTTCACAATGAAAATTATTTTGTTCCAGGGGTTTTTTAAGTATCACAATTGCCCTGTAGATTTCCAATAATCAGACTACTTCTTTGGAGATAAAAATATAAAAGGAAACAAGAGGCAGCAAACAACAAGAAGGCAATCCCATATCAATGTAAAGTCTCAGTGAAGGGCTGAGGGCTTTATGAACATTTCCTGACACGGAATCAATGAGATAAACCCTAATATGACTGATAACTTCCAATCACGACTTAAACAGCAATTCAGAGTGACCATCTTCATCCCATGATGCATATCTTTATTGAAAGGGATGATGTCTTTCAGGCTGACACTGAACCTATTAGAGGCCATCTATTGAATAGCAGAGTAATAATGTTACCTCCATGTCAAAGGCTTCTGTGTAACAAGATGTGATCGCTGTTCTGCATTTAGGAAATACTGAAGCAGTGTCAAAGTGAGGGCTTCCTGTGTAATAGAAAGACTCAAAATTAGTCTTCACATGAGTAGAGATAAGAACTGACCTTGGCCATCTGAATCTGAGCCGACATCAAGCATGTGAGAAACAGTGACCAGTAGGACTGCAGTCATATTGTTCCTGAGTAAAATCTTTATGCTGTTGTTCCGTCTATTTTGAACATGCATAATAAAAAATATTCTATGAATATCTATTTAAATATCCCTTTAAATTGATAAAATCTGAAAAAATAAAACGCACAAGAAGAAAACTTAAAGGAAGCACATTTATCATTCAGATGAAAGCGCAAGTCGAACAAGGTAACAAATTTCAGAGGCCTGCACAAGCAAAGAGGGAGATCTGACGACATGGAGAGACCTGTGGAAACGCTGTTTTCAATGATCCAAAGCATCTTGTCTTGTCCTTTTCACATGCTTCCAATGAATTATGTATCTGCAGTGATTTATGGTGCGCCATGCTCAACCGTCTACCTCTCCCTCAACGTGGAACCCTACATGGATTTTTCACAGGGAGCCAACTGGGAAAACCAAAATTGCTCAATTTAAGGAAGTAATTAAAACTGTCCGCAATCAATATTTATCTTTAGACGGACCCTGGTGGGGGTTTAGTGTCTCACCATCCCCCAATCCTGCCCCATGTCTAACCCTATGTCCCCCTGCTCCTCTCATTGACAGCTGTTCAGCTCCGTCAAATAAACCAGAAACAGGAGCAAGCTGTTCCCACTCAGGACTAAAATGACATGTGTCGTGAAAAATCAAATTACCCTAATATGTGTGCTAGCACAAGTTCAGTTCACTAAGCTAAAGATCAATTTGTTAGGGAATCAATGAGGGATAACTTTTCTTTGATTGTGTTTTTAGTGCAATAATTAAGCATAATTCTAAAACAGCCGATCCATCATTTCATCGCAAACTAACACGTTTAGATATTATGAAACTTTTAAAACTCATGAATAATCAAAAGCTGAGCACTCAGATGCAGTCAGATAATTAGTTTGACATTATCCTCTCACCTGTGCACAAGTGGAAAAGTAGAGCAACGCAGTGCTAGATTGACATAGAAAGAAGAAACCGGATATTAATATGTATATATGATATTTATCAATTTTAAATAAACAGATGGAATTGATTTCTTTATCTTAACCCACTTCATCGACTTTTATAATTAGAATATAAACAGCAGAATATACATTTTTCAGTACACATTATAATGTGGTTGTAAGGAGATATAAGAATGTATAAGATGTTTATTTCAATCCCCATAATGAATGATGAATGATATAGCATTATAGCTTTCATAATACATGATTACACACAGCATCTTTTGACTGAATATTGTTTATGAATTAAAACTACCGGAGACATGCTGAGCGGCTGACAGTTCATTCTTTACCATGTAAATTCAAGTTTCACAAAAATGTAGATCTAAATGTCTTCTGCAGTTTTCAGCTGCATCTCATCTTCTTCTCAGAGAAACATTTTTGTGTTTATACTGCGTATAACTTGAAACAAAGAAATGTCTTTATCAGTTGACACAAGCTTGGTTTCGATTCCAAATGTAGCACAAAGTTGAACTAAATTTTGAACATCTACAAAAGAAAATCCATGCATGTGCGTTGCTATCCACTACTATTATGTGATTATCAGTTGTTTTGTGAAAATAAGCAGTAAATGGCGGTAATTAATCCACTGCAGAAGAACAAGCACAATAAGACTACGTGGTTAATTGAGTGCCCGTCAAACATTGTAGAGGACAAAATTATGTTTTCGTCTATCACTGTTTGTGTGTCATGATTTATTTCCGTCTATTTCATTGCGCTTTGCTTTTAAAGATGAACCAACTTTTCCTCCTCAGCCAAGCTTACAAAACTTTTCTTCTCTCTAGGTACTTCTTTCTGCGCTTATGCTCAGGTATTTTGGGGCACACAAATTGAAAATGTGCATAACAACAGGTAGATGGAAACCCTTTACAGACAGAACTAACCTCTACTATGATGAGCTCTACAAAATAGAGGTCAAACTCCACAATAGTCCAATATATATCACTCACATTAACCTAACCACGATATAGGGTCATAGGAGGAGAACTTCCATCAAAAGAAAGTAACCCGGAGTCCCCAGACTGATACATCACACTTTAATTCAACAGGGAGTATTTACTTGTGATCAATTGAGTGAGGTGAAACAGTCATGTAAAACAGAATAGTGGTGGCATGACAGTTTGGTTACACTGTCTTCAGAGACCTCTTGCTGCAGGCAGAAATCATGTCTCTGTCATTCTATATCATCAATTTTAATTATCCTCACAAGTGCTCATTCTGCTCCAGGCAGCAGTGGGAAAGGCAGAATCTGGGAAAAATTCCTTTAATCTATTTGGGACGTGAAGTGTGAGGTGAGACCTCTGTCTGTCACAACCCCCCCGCTCCAACACCATCTCGCCCCAAAACCGCACACACACACACACACACGCTTAATGGGCTTGTGCTTGGATGCACACATGTACAGTTAAAAGGATCAGATGCAAGCACACATCCCACAGACAGGCACTTCTACTAAATGTATAAATAAGTCTGTTTATCTGGTTTATCTTCTATTTTTTCCCTCTTGAATGCTGTTTCTTGTGTTGTTGTAGCACCCCACGAGGAGTCAACCAGTAGGTCAATATAGCAAAGGTCATGCACCTCCTTGCCAATCTCCTGCTGTAACTGAACACCACACACATTTAGTGATCATTATGACACCCCCAGTTCCTTCTGTCCTCAATAACTTGGCGGGGGTCTCACTGGCCACAGCCACCCCTGCTGAGTTAGACCACCTTCTATCTACCAACAGGTCATGCCGACTGCACAGTTACTGTTTGTTGGTTTTTCTAATTGGGCTGCACTGGGCTGGATTAGTGGCTTGATGAGGATGCAGTGACACACAGTTCTGGTTTGGCAGGGAAGGACTGTTGAGATTATTTGGGTTTAAGATTGTGTTACCTCAAGCACATTAATAACATAACATCCATACAGGGCTAATAGCATACAGCTACTAAAGATTAATAAAAACATATATTGTTTTTACACAACGGTATTTGATCAGTACTCTGTATCAGCCGATACACAAATTTCAGGTATCTGAATCCGCATCAGGAAGGGAAATGGTATTAGTACATCTATAAATATTAATGGTTAATGGTCAGTGGTGTCTATGGCCCAAACATAAATACAGAATCTTTACCTGTGTGGCGTGACATTGAGCGGAAGTCACAGTGACAGGACGGAAGAAGTTTGACTTTAGTTTGAGAGCCACTCCGTCCCTTAAAGCTTCAGTTTTATGACATAATATTCAACCATCATAGAACAGCGATGGCATTTCCATATATACTGCTGTTGATGCCATTATTTACTATACAATGTCTGACGTTCAATCAGACCCTCAGTGATTGGAAATCTGTAGCAGATAAGTGTACAATATGGTTAAACCCAATTGGGGCAAATTGCATGCATTTTTAGGAATCATTAAGTTATTAGCATCACTAGAGGGGGCAGAAAAACACTTGAAATAATCTCTCTGCTAATTGCAATCAATTTCTCCTTTCAGAGAAAACTTCTGATGCCTTCCGGTATTCTGCTCTTCATGGATTTCATCCTAACAGCAGCAACAGCAACAGCGTAGTTTGCCACTGAGGACGGATATGTTGAAACATATCTGAGGATATACAGATAAATACTACATCTTACTGCAAGAGCTATGCAGGTACCGCTCTGCATGTAGCCTCAGCCATAAAGTGCAGGCAGGAATGACCCATAAAAAGACATAATTAATAGAAAATGGGTAGCCTGTGATTGGCAACCGCTGAAAAGTGAAACAGACAGCACGAGGAGCTGATAATGAGTTCTGGCATCGGTGAAAAATTCCTCTTGCTCCAGGGTGAAAAAGAAAGGATACTCCCCCTCCATAAAAAGAGAGGATAAAAGAAATAAGTTAGAGAAAATCACTGGGCAGCTTTTATGTTTCACTCTGTCAGCTGAGTGTCAGGGATTTGCTGTCATAAAGATAGTGAAAGCTCAAGAGCTGGTGCTTACCAAGAATTAATCAGTTTAGGGTTTGGTCCTGAACATAAAATGTCAGACATTGCCTCTCAACTCTTGTAGGTGATTTCTTTGAGCCGAACAACACAATAATCCCACTCTCACTTCTATTGAAGGTCAAAGTTGGTCAGTGAGCCAAGAAATACCATATCAGAGCTTCCTTCCTCCTCAATTGCTGCGAGTATAAATTACGGAATTAGTGTATTGATTGCCGACTGTGGCTTCGAGCAATCACTTTTACAGCCATGACAAGATTATTTTATCCTACTTTTCCTGTATTATTATATGTTGTGTTTGAGTTATTCTACCAGCATGGGAAGTGACAGCTTGAATTTATTCAATAAAGCGGGGCAGTTAGGGAAGCCAGTGAGGCAAAAAACAGAAGACATGGCATGAAGGAGAGAGACGGCGTTCCCGCCTGCGAGCCTGCCATGCGAAAATAAAGAAAGATATCTGCCCAAATAGAGCGCTGATCAATACGTTCATACAAACACAAGCACATCATTTGTTAAGTCTTGGGTGATAACTTCACAGTGATGCACATGGGAAACTGCAGGAGTGAGGAAAACAAGACATCACGAATTACAGATATTAGAGCTTATGATGATTTGTAATTCTGTACATTAATGGGAAATGCGCTGCCGTGTTTGATTTCAGGAAAAAACAATGCATCAAAATAGAAAAAAGCCGTCAAATGATGCAATTGTCATTACACTAGTAAAAGTATTTAGTCTAATACTGGAGATAAAACCATTTCTTTTGTTTTTTTGGTGTTTTGCTGAATGGGTCCTCGTATGATTTGTGTTTGTGTTCTAACAGCAGGTATACGAGGACTAGCGAGCACGAGCATGGACGTGAAGTGACGCACATTTATGCTGCCTTACCAATGACTGTAAATCAGCAGCTGTGGTGGTGATGCACAATAAAATCCGGTCGGGGAAGATTTCAACCTGTTTGTTAAGCCCTAATGATACACACAGACGCTTTTGGTAAGAAACACTGATTGTAAACGATGTGTTTTTCATACAATGAGCTCCACAAGACTTTTAAAAAAAGTGTGCCTAGCAAAAGATCTGAAACTCTTTTAGAGGATGATTTGTAAGTATTACAAATTGTTTTCAGAGTTTAAATAATTTCCGGGTAAGCAAGATACAAGCAATCAAACACTGAATTTGAGGTGCACCTGATTCGTCTATAATAATTCCTTTATTGGGTAATGATTTACTATTCACCTCTGTATCGCTTCCAAATAAGGGTGAATATCTTTGGGATTTGTTTAAAACCTGTCATCTGAATGAATCTCATGTTTTAAGCCCTGTTATGTGCTTTTAGCAAAGCTGCGTTTTCAGGGAACTTGGTGTGTGAACTGTATATGCGGGTTCAATTAAAAAAGACAAGGTAGATGAGAATGAAACTGAAATTATTCTTAAGGGGAGGACAGGCAACTGACTATAAAATGATAGCGTTGGTTGATGCTGAATCGTGCACACGGTATTAGTTTGTTGAATGCATGCGCAAAGGCAAGCACACGGACCACACACTCACATACAGCATGCACAGAACTTGCACAAAATATGTGGCACACATTAAAACTGTAAACTATTAAAAAACAGATTGTTGCCTTCCATAAAAACAGTCATTTGACGAACTGAAGATTCATGTTCTTTTGTGCTGCAGCAGCTGGTCGGGTGAGAAAGTAATAATAAACGTGTGCTGTGATTGATGTACCTTCCCATATATAACCTAATTTGTATTGGTTTTCACTTATTCCCAAAGAGCTTTAAAATTATAAAGAGGTAAAGTGAATAAATGCTTGAACGACAATGAGACAAACAACAGACAATCAAACAAAGGTATTTTATACCTACAGTATATACTAATGTGAAAAGAACTCATAAAAATTTCCCAGTGCATAAAGTGACATCTTTAAATTGCTTCTTTTGTCCAACCGAGTCCAAAACCCAATGACTCTTCATTTACTAAGAAAAGCAGCAAATCCTCACACTTAAGAAGCTAAAACCAGCAAATGTTTGACTTAAACAATTAATCGATTATCAAAATAGGCAGCAATTAAAAAAAATAAAATCTTTTGATCAACTAAATGATTAAATCGACTTATTGTTGCAGTTCTACTTTAAGCGATACCCTCAGGACAAAAACAATCATTTTTAGAGTTGTAGTGATCAGAACAGTTTCCTCAATGACTCAGTGACCACTGAGATAAAAGCATGACTCTACATTAGTTGTTAATAACCTAAGATGAATACCCAGGAACCAATATGAAAACCAGCATTGAAAAACTGAGACAATGCCTCCGTCTGCACATGACAGACAAGCATCTTCGGTCTGTATTGCATCGAAATGACAGGACCCAACATGAGTAATCTGACACATCTTGATCACAGCACAGTCCTGATCTTTCTGTCACACTGGGGATTAAAACAGAAACACTGGGCTAACAAGGGTCAGATATGAAATTTCAAGGAAGTGACACATGACAGGACAAACAATTAAGTGTCAGTATGCTGACCTTGGGGCAACACTTTTACACCATGACCCCTCTACGCATTAGTCATTCCACCAGCAGCATGAAGGGAGGAAAAGGGGGAGCCTCGGCGCTCTTGTTCATCCGATGCCACAAGCCCAGTGTTGTTCATTGTTTAGTCGTTATGATTAAAAGATGTACAGCGCTATGGAAATTGGCGAGCTTGTGATTTGTCTTTGTCCGAACAGCCTCCTACAGTATTCTGTGCGAGTTGCAGAGGTGCGGCTGAAGGTAGTTGCGGTCTTTATACGACGCGCGCAAGCAGGGATTACACAATATACATATGAACACATGCGTCAGTACATTTCAGAAGTAAAGACATAACATAAATAAGTATGTGATTCCCTCCTTACTGGTTTTGGTGCTATGCTTCACCGTCCAAAGACTAGATTATTTTTTCGTTGTATCTGGACTTCTTTACAGGAGGAGCCTCTATCAATCTTTGGATTTTTCCACTGTGGAAGCTACACAACCACACCTCAGAAATCAAGGATGTAATTATTCATGCAGAGAGCACAACATGAAGGAGAAAAAGCCATGTTCTGCTGAGTATTGCTTTTAGAGGAGGCAACCAAACAAGCAATGGTGGCGCTGTAATCAGTCAAACCCGACTGCTAATTCTTCAGGTGGTGAAGAGCGCAGCATCAGTATCAGTGTCCCTTTTTACACCAACTACAGAGGGAGACCTTCTCTTTCTTCTCTTTCAACCCTCTCTACGACCCAGATCTTTTTATACATTTATATAGACTTGAATGTTTCAGATAAAGCGTATATGTAGATGCCTGTTTATAAAAAAAAAGAAAGAAAAACAAACAGCTACTGAGGAATTAGCTGTTGTGGTGGACGGCTCAATCTGTGCCTTAGTATAAATGTAAGGCTTATACTTTTATAGCTTTTATAGCTTTTTCTTCCACCTGTTGAACATTTTTTATTATTAAAATGTCAATCCTGAAAAAGACTCCAACTAATTATACAAATATAAAACTTCATTCAAGATAACTTTCTCAAATATCTGCAAAATGACCTGTACTGACTACTGCCTTGCACATAAACAAGTATCGGCTAATTAATCATTAATTTCTAAAGGTGTTTTTTAATCATCATAGACATTGGCCAGCATGGTCTCATTTCTCCGTGACAGCTGGTGATGCTTTCCTGTGATTCACGGTAATCCACTTTTTATTATGAAGAAAATACTGGTATTTTTTTATACAGCAGGGAATGAATAAATATTGTACGTGGCGGGGACATATGGTCTAAACAGAACAGAAATGACAAGCCAAATGTGAGAGGAAAAAACAGCTCTTACTACTTACTTACTGTACTTTCTGCAAACGATTAAACTGTTTTATTAACTTAAGGATGCAGAAGACAAATTAGAAATTGCTGGTATGTTTAATTAAAGCTCCCTTAGTCTACAATTAACCCAAAATCTTAAGTTTTCTGTATCTTTCTTTAATTAAACGTACAGTGTTGTACTGCAAACAGATTTGAGGATGCAACAAAATCAAATTCAGACTTTTGACAACTCACATAGAAACTGGGCACAGTCTGTTTGAACCCAAAAAACAAAACAAAACAAAACAAAAAAAACCCAGTGGTTCAAAAATCATCTGTTAGCAGGCAGAGCAGCAAGCAACATTTACTGGAAATGATACAAAAACCAAGACACGTATATTAACTTTTCATGTTATAAGGTAACAACATCAATGATTAAGTGTAAGCACTTTGCCTCATACTGTAGTTTACCTGCTTTGATAATGCATACTATTATGTAAATGAACGTGACATGACCCAAATCTGCTCCGTGTAAATTAATGTATTTTACCTTTAAGATAAGATGTTGAACCGTTTGTGTAATATGTTAACAAGACGGCATAGCTGAGATTTAGTGGCTAAAAAGTGGCATAAATTATAATAAGATGAAGCTGCCGAGCAACTCTACAACTAAATGATTTCCATAAAAAGCATTTATTTTATTGTATTAGTAATAATAGTATTTTCAAGGTGCAAAACAAATGTCATTACTCATCTGTGGTGAAGCTGGCTGCACCACTGCAGCAACTTGCTCAGTAGTCATAATTTTGGGTCCGTTAGACCTCAATAAAGTTGAGGATTTCTTAATTTTCAAACTCACAGCGAATCAGAGTTTTAAATTATATTTTTCATTTCATATTTCCATATTTACTGTTGACTCATCTGTCATGAAAACAGTTATAATTCACGTAATTTGTCTGATTACAGCTTTATGTGATACAAAGATGTGAGTTAGGATCACAAGTGTTCATTCCTTTTCTTCAAAAATGTCATTTTGACAGAATAACATAGCTTCATGTTGCACAGGCAGGATGTATTATGATAAACCAGCGGATTCTGGTAAAGAAACATCTATTTCTTCAGCATAATCTGCAGGGCAAAACTTACTAAGAGCAAATAAAGAAAAGACAATACGGAGAAATCCTGACAAATGTAAACCTGAATCAAAACCATACAAAGAAAGAATACCAGGCTTTGCAAATGAAAACAAACAAAACAAACAAACAAACACAGACAAGTTTAAGAAGCAGATAAGTGGGGTTATGACCGTTACAATATAAAGCGGGGAGGTTGACTGGATGGAAACAGGGGGCTGGGGACACCTTTTTTAAACTACTTCTCCTGCAAACAGCATTATCTTGATTAAAGTTTAATTAAGGATCACATTTGGCTGTGCCTTTCATCGCGATCTACATGAGCAGATTTCCTGGGGCTTAACTCTATCGCTGGGAAAATCCTCCTTTATTACTTTCAACCTGTTGTAAAAGCTGTTGGCACGGAGGGACGGCTGCCTCATTCACTGGCCTTGTTTGCTGCTGGAAAAATCCCCGAGTCTCAGGAGATCTCCCCACAGTGGTTCAATTTAATATCTGTCCTATCACTACAAGGCTCGGGCTCATTATTAATGATACTATTCATTAATTTCTTGTTGGGCTGATGTTATTTATTAAAATATTAAAGAAAGCTCCTGAGACACTCTCACGTAATGAGGGATGTGTCCTCCTTCCACAAACCCCCTCCTCCCTCCCCTCCAACCCCCCTCTGCTGGATGGATGGTGGGTGGAATTACCCCACTCGGACGCTGCTAGCCTGCGCACCCTCATTAGTCGTTCTCCAGGGCTGAGTGACACCATAAATCCATTCTACACATCCACCACCGGCAGCCATATACAAACGCACACCGCTTGCCTCGCCCCGTTAATGAGCCATTCCCATGCACAGGGAATTGACTAGTGTCCATCCGCCATAACTGGACAGTATTTTTTGGAAGAGCTTAAATTGAAGCCTCGGTATAGATTTAGGGCGTCGGAAAACAGTTTCACTTCTCATTAATAAACTATCATGTTATAAACTTGAAATTGAACTGATTGGCCATGTCGGCAGTAGTAAACAGAGGGGTGTTGACTGGTGAGGCAGATATAACTATATTACTATAACGCCTGTAGACATGATAAGAAAATAAAGCAATTATTACTCCTTTTGATTGTTTAATACATGGCAGGACACTTAAAATACAGTCTAAAGGGATTTCATTATCTGTAAACACTCAGTGGCCACTTTATTAGGGCACATGTGTACACTCTGTTTCAATTCAATACAACAGCTCGGACATTAATTCTACTTTATATGTGTAAGGTTCAGGTTTTGTCGGAAATGTGTAAATCAAATTTATATGTTTATTACTTAGGACAAAGTTAAAAGTGATACTGTACTGGACTGAACATCTTACTGAGAGGCGTTTCTAAGTTTTTGTCCTCCCAGTTTACTTACATGAGGGGAGCAGAACATTACAAACATCTCTAAATATATTCTACACAGGGTCCAGGCACATGCCATGGCCTTAATGCCACCAGGGGGCCCAAACAGAGGAGGAAAACAACTGCCTTCTTTCAATAACGTTTAACATACATTTTAAAATCTTTAAAAAAATAATCTGGTCTAAAACTTTGTTCGTATAATTATTTACTATTCATTTTTAATGTACACAATGTTAGCTATGATTTTCTTAAAAGTATCTGACGAACCAGTGCACTTGAATACCAAAATATATAAATAGATAAGCTAAAATAGATACCTTACTAAATGAATGATTATAATAACAATCATGTGACCTTTAAGTAATTTGGTTTGTTTACTAAATACCGAAATTTGCTAATAGGGAGGTCCTGAAAAGGGTCGACCAAGAGTAATGCTGTTCATTTAATCCGTCCATGAATATATTGCAGTCTAACCTTGTTGCTCAAACACATATTTTAAATGGTAAGACTTTTTAGTAACCATTGGCAATAAATCATACATTCATAGCTAATTAAAATTTGGTTAATAGTTGTTTCAAAATACTGTGTGGTTCATCGATGAACATTATTTGAATGATCATTACAAAAGGTGCAACTGATGTTTAGAAACCTTTTCAGTATCTTGATAAATGGTTGATAGAGCATTTCATTGTTCGTTAACGGTGAAATAACTATTAACTAAGGTTTAATTAACTATAAATTTACCATTTATTAATTATGGTTATTATAAAGTGTTGCCAATTCCATTAACACCATCAAAACAGAATACAAAAAAACAAACCCTGATCATTACAGGCATCATCCTCATAGCAGAGCTGTTGTATTGCATTAGCTTGTACAGGTGCAGCTAATAGAGTGCCCACTGAGTGTATAATACAGCCTAATGATCAAATATTTGGAGAAATGGTAACTACTCTAAATACTGAATTAGCATGTTATCAAATGTAGGATAAAAATTGTATATGATTTTTTATATGATGCCAGACAGCTAATAAAAACAGACTTGTATCTCAGTCACTCCATGAGAAAGCCTGAAGTGAGTGTTTGAAGAGGCTTAAACATTACATCGTATGTTGCTCTGGCATCTTAAATATGTGTATGTTGCCAGTTCCAAACCCCTAGTATTAATGGCTACACGCAAAAAACCCAGGAATCCATTAATCATAATAATTAATCTGATCCAATTATATTGCAAAGAATATAACAAATTGCGGGGAAAAATAATGATCTATCACTGCCATGTCACAGGGATATGGGACTAAAGCAGTAATTAGACAGAGGGATTTTAAATAGTACACACCGAGCGAGCAGCTGATGGCTCTACTGTTTGAATCTGATGATGTAATTAGAGACGAAGTTGAACACAGTGTTTTGGGGTTTTTCTGCTGGTTCAACTAATGAAGGTCTAGCTGGAGGTTTAACCAGCTTTTTAGACACAAGATGTACAAGTAATTAATTTTTTTTGTGACTGTAAGTGCAAAAATGAAACTGTGTACTCTGTGCAAGGAGTGTGGCTTTTACGTCATTATGTAGGATTCCTGCACAGTGAGGTGCAAGGGTTTTTTTGCGCTGAATGTTGTGTTTATTTAAATTCAGCTTGGGATTGCTGAGAATGGTGAAATGTGGGTGGTGTGTGACAGGAATGCAAGAGGCTTCGGACTATGACGACTTTGATCTCAGTCTTGCCACGATTACAAAGACATCCGGCGCTTATCACGGCTTCACAACAAGACCTCAGTGATGCGCTGAAACATGTGAAGATGCAATAATTTCCACAGAGCAGGTAAATCCTCATCCTACATGCAGCAAATCCGGTGTTAAAACATCATCCTAGCACACACAGTGATATACGCGCCACATTATCACTTAAGCACAAGTAAGCTATCCCTAATAGAGAACAATAAAATTGGATATGGAAATAAACAGCCAAGAAAACCATAAAGGAAAGAGACTCTCTACAAAAAGCCCCATAGAAATCCTCCTCTGCTCGCTGTTATGGAGTCGTTGGCTTCTCGTGAGTACAGAATTAATCACCTGCCTGCCTTTCTGGTCTCAGCGCGAGGACCGGAGGACAGAGGTAATAAGACAAGCCCTTCAGGGACACACCGCCGAGTATAAATATCAGCTGCTGTGCATATGTAAATCACTCGCACTCACTTATTTATTTTTTTAATTTCTTCTCAAAGGCTCAAGTGTGCTAATATCAAATAGCAAGCTTTTAGGGAGTGTTTAATGGCTGTTGGTGGGTGGTAGGGAGCGTCTGGAGCGCGCGCCCGTTCATGAGTAATTAAGGGGTGTTTTGCCGAGCATAAATAATGCTGTTTGTATTGGCCCTGTGCAGGAGTGGAGCGCGGAGAGAAGAGAGGAAGAGGCTTGGGTGGGGGTGGAGGTGAGGCGGGTGGTGGGGGTTGGTGTCGGACAGACAGGAACAGCAGGGGTTAAACCCCCTCAACGCGCACCTCTCCTCGCCGCTCGGCACCTCTTAACGCTACACGCAGGCATGGAGCGGCTCATTTGTTAGTTCTATACCACTCAGCATTACTTAAAGAAAATTATTGTTCATGAGGATCGCTGTGACGTGGGGGGGATTACAGTGTTTCTTTTCACTAACCTCCCTAATCGTTCTTTGATAAAATAAATGTCATAGCTGGTGCAACAACACGATAAACACCAAAACACTGAAGATGCACAGTTTGTGTGGCAACATGAGCAACAATATAAGGCGAAAAAGGCACCCCGTGCATATTTTGTTTACTTTATGGTCATTATTTTTCACACATACCCCTACTGTGACTCATATTTTGCCATCTGAACACTGAGTGACTGAGTGTGCATTTTAGATTTGATTTTTCAAGGGGATTTTTCTAGAACCTGTGGGTAATTCTGTCTTTGCCTATAAGTCTCAAAGGCTTCAGAAAAGGCCTGAGGAGATCAAACGATGCAGATTTTCTTCAACAAACAGTATATAATTATGCATGTGACGGGACTCAATCGAAACAATGTCAATTGCCAAAAAGTATTTTGCTAATTTCAGTCAGGCAAACAATCGCTGGTTCCAGCTTTTTAAATGTGAGGCTCTCCATATTTTCTTGAACATATTATGATAGTGGCTGAAGAGTCTTCGGGTTTTGCACTGTTGATGTGTGTTGTGATGAGCATTTTTTCCATTTTATACACTAAACCATTCAACGTGACGATAATCTGCAGATTAATCAATAATGAAAATGATCCTTAGTTGCAAGCCTAAATGTATCAAAGTTGTGTTTAGTCATATTAGCCAACTTCCTTCCTCGCTCTCTGACATATTATCTGATGTTTCTCCAGATGTTTTAGTGACAGATGACAGATGAAATGCTCCGTTACCTTCTCTAGTTTAACATGGTTGTAGAACATTTGGGATAATTTAAGTGCACAATTCAACATGCTCTTCTGATTAAAGTCTAGCTGTTTTCGGCGATTCTAATGTGAAAGTTACATTGTATATCTTTAAATTCCTGCTCCAAACTATCATTTTGATCCAAAAGTTACATCTCAACCTTTCATGTTGTTGTTTGTTTGTGTTATCAGAGGTTCTAAATGTAATATTTTTAAAAGAGCTTTATGAATAATTATGAATAATTATTTTTATCAATATACCTTAGCAGACTATCCGTGCATGTTACTTTCTCTGTGGGTATTAGCTGCACACATCTATTACACCATGTTAACTGAACAGTATTATCAAGAGGCTTTTGTAACAAATCCACCATCCAAAAAATGTAATCTGAACAGTGTGTACTCTTTCACTGGGGTGGGAAATAGAGTTATTTCCTCACACATTAGTAGAGGAGCTGACAGGCCATAGAATGTACTGCACTTGAGCACACTAATGGTCAGTGAGTAACCCCTCCTCCTCAACACCACCTCTGCAGACACTAAAGAAGTCGGAGCCATTTATAGCTCCTTCCTTCCTGTCTCCTCTCACCTACATGTTCACCTGCACTTAAAAATGCTCAGGTATGTGATGCTCTACTTGCCAAAGATATCACTCCAAGTGGGGATATCTTCACACAGGAAGAACATAAAACCTTGAGATTTAGATTCAAGTTTTTTGAGTTCTTTTTTACTTATAATTACAACAAAATTGGGTTGTATTTTCACAACATCATGCACATGATATATGTTTCTTGTTAGCATTAATACAGTTAACTAAGTGAGTGCAGTATATTTACCATGTGAGGAATAACAAAGCTCTAGAGGATACAAGTGATTCTAAATGGTGCTCTACTTTATGAAACCATGATCCAATATTGTCTCTAACAAAGAGGGAATACATATCCTACCCTCCTCCTCCTCCTCCCCCTCCGCCCAGTTTTAGGTGCCACAAAGGACAACGCTCTTGAAGAGAAACAGATCCACAATATAGGCTTACAAGTTCCTCTGGGTACAATTATATCATATCTCTGTAGTAACAAGTGGCTTAGGTAAAGGGGGACAAGAGGACAACCTCTTGAGTGAAACAATTTAGCTGTCATGAGTGTGTGGCAGGACCCAGTCCTGTTTGGGAGGCAGGCTGATCCCCAGAGTCAGAAGATAATCGTGTCCAGCCCAAAGAACCAATAAATCAATGTGGTTTAACAACCACATTTCATAGACTGCTGTTTAGTTCTATCAACA
The DNA here is from genome assembly GCA_039737535.1 of Lagodon rhomboides. Taxonomy (NCBI): domain Eukaryota; kingdom Metazoa; phylum Chordata; class Actinopteri; order Spariformes; family Sparidae; genus Lagodon; species Lagodon rhomboides. The sequence continues at coordinate 19,566,462 of CM077790.1, forward strand.
AAAAAGAAACATCCGTACGTTCCCTTTGAAACAAGCCAAGGTTATTTTTCACCGTGTCACACTCGATAAAGGAGAAGCATTTAATCTGATTATATCTCTGAACATCTCTCTGTATGGTCGAGCTTTCACGATTAGCTGATTGAGAGAAAATTAGTTGACAACTATTTGGATAATTGATTAACTGTTTAAGGCATTTTTCAAGCAAAAATGTCATTTGTTGATTTCAGATTCTTAAATGTAAGGACTTGCTGCTTTTCTGTGACATTTTTGACAGTAAAAGAAGAGTCTTTGAGTTCCCACTATCACCTCCACGGTCATGCACACAAAAGACTTGTTTATTCATTAGACTTTTAATAAGCGGAGGTATCAGAGCCGACGCATGCTGGGATTGTTTGTGACTCACCAGGAGGTACTGTAAAGCTAACAGGGCCTGGCAGCACCTGTGCCCCCACATTCCAGCTGCCAGCACTGTGCTGCGGGGCCCAGGAGAGGCACATTAGCCGGGGCTGCGGCTGGAACTCCGTTAGCCCGGTCATGCTGGGGAAATGTCAGCCGCGAAACCAGCCAGGCCCACTGAGCCCTGAGCCTGGCTCTGGCGCCCAGCGTGAGTCTGACATGATCATGGACGGCGGTTGTGACACATGTAAGCAATGACTCCACACAGCTATCTGATCAGCATTACGCCACTGTCAGAAGGCTCTGACTACAGGAGCGTGATGAGAGCTGTGATAGGGCTCGCTCTCATATGGGTCAGAGATGGAGGTGGCGGTCCACCTCCCTGAAAGTGCGACACACTACCTTTACAGTATCGACACTATCTGATGTGCATAAAAACACTCCCAGACCCACAATTACATTCTTTTGTTTATTCCCATTAATCAATGTATTTATTTCTCACTTGATGTATTTATTTTTAATGAACACACAAGTAGGATTTAAAATATACCAGGAGCAAAACAAGCATTATTTGTCATAAGCCTGCGTGTGCATCAACCATCAATCATTGCCATCACAATTGCCACAGTCTGCTGTCAGGGCCTATTACCGCTGAATTCATTTCCCTCAATTAATTCAAAATCTAACCCCTTGGCAGCCACCAATGTATGTTTTTTTTATATCCATCCACCCACCTATTTGTCAAAATGGACTCAGTGACAGTACAGTAATGCATTCATTATAAAAATGAGAAACAATAGTGCACACATATCATTAATTAACTCAGCATTTAGAAAAAAACAAACAGCAACAGCATTTCTGCATACACTTTGGTCACAACAACATTTCAGAATAGACTCTACTTGGATATAGCCAGAATCAAGCCATTGTTTATTTTCTAGTCCCCTAAAACAGAAATATTTCAGAGAAGAGTGTCTGATAATAATGTTTTTGCCTTTGATTGAACTACTGTTCTATGAAGCTAAAGCCCTCACATGAGATCCCATCAGTTAGAGAAGACAAAGAAATGCCATCAGAGTGTCTTACTGTCTGATCATTTGTCTTATCTACACCACACACACACACACACATACACACACCACACACAGACATGAACATAAACAGCGAAACAGAAAGAGCACATAATTAATAAACAGCACAAAGCACAACTATCCTTATCACTGAGGCTACTGTATCCTATTAAACAAGTGTTTTGTCTTGAGGAGGACAAGGAGACTTTCATGCCTAAAATGTAGTGTTTAAATTAATTAAGTGTGAACAAGATTTAACTTCAGGATATCATTTGAAAGTATAATTGCCCATTGGGATTAAAATTAACTCGGTGGGCTGTACTGTCACCCCACTGAGCTCCCCATGTTGGGAAATGTCCAGTTTTAAAGATTAATTTGCATCTTTGAGGAGAAAGTCTTAATCTTAAAGGACGTTAAAAGAAGAAAAGGAAAAAAAAGGGAACTTGCTCGCAATCAGATGCCACTTGACTAAAATGTTCACCATGCAGAATCCACGATTACATTTTTTTCCTGTGCATTGATTCCAATCGTTTTAGTGGCTGTGCAGGGAGCATTTCGGCGTGCATATTAATTACACAGGGCGCTTTGTCATGTGAGGGTCACAGCAGCCGTGCTAGCAAAGCTGGGTCATTTAAACTGGGAGTGCAGCTTTGTGGGCCTGCTGTGCACATTACGGCCTCAGTCAGAAGGCAAAGACCTGCAGAGATAGGTTGCTGGTGTGATTACCAGTTCAGTAATAAATACCAATTTCTCACCGGCACCTGCGGAACTCATGCGACTAAGCGGTTCACAATAGGATTAAAACATGCCTATTAGACTGCGTTTATTACAGATTAGAAAGTTAGGACAGCCAATTATTCTGACCACTCATAGTCCACCTATTTTCATAAACTTTCCTCTCGACCTCATGTAGCACCACTTGTTGCCCTATTCTTCACTTTTGTAACTGTGAAACCTGTTTTCTCAACAAACAGATGTGTGTTGTGTAAGCCCAACTGTTTAATTTGCTTCCCGTGCAGTGCCTTTGCCACAAGTGTTGGTTGACATGAGCTCATGTGACATTTGGGAGGAGGGACGGGCTTGAGTCGTGGCTGGTTAGGCATACAGCAATGACTCAGCTTGCTGATGTGTGGGACATTTCTCACATCTCTCTAGGCAAACCCCTTCACACCAAACAGCTCCAAATAGCTCCTAACAACTCCGAGACCAGAAGAAACGAGATTCTCTTCCCATTTACTTTAAGGGGCACACATTTTGAAAATTAAATTTCATGTGTTTCATACATTGTGGGGCTGCACCTAATGATTATTTTTTTATCGATTAATCTATCGAATATTTATTCGATTAATCAAGTCAGAGTCACTATTATTTTTTTATTACGTGATTAATATAAACAACAAATTTACCACAAATAACATTTTAAAACCTGTCATTTATATTTCAATATTCTATTCAATCATCTTCAATCATCAACAAACAAATATGACAAAGTGCAGGGCAATATTCCACAACAAAAAATAGCCCAGTCTTAACTGTTTATCTGTGTGCTCCTTATATATATTACGTTTGGGTGGGGACAAAAAGTAACTAATAGTAGTAGTAACTAGTCACCAGTATGCTTAACCTACTGTGGCAGAGGCATTGCTGGAGATCATAAACAGGGTAGAACTGGTCTTGAGCAGCACATGTTATTTAGCATTCATAAGTACTAGAGCCACGCAACAGACAGATTACTCTGCAGCTTTAGGTTTCACTTTCACTTCGGTTCGGTCTTGTCCCCCAGTTTAAAAAGCAATGATCTGCCTCATCCTGATTTTTCACTGTTATTTCTAATCCATTGATGTGGACACACAATCACAAGTAAGACCAGCATGCCAGTAGCTTAACAACATATTGTAGCAGCTCCGTCTTTCAGCAAACTGATCAGCAGGGGTTCCCAACACGTCACACACACGGACCATGGAGTGACTCCCACATCACCACGACACCAACCTGCGGCGTTTTACTGCAACGCAGGATCCAATGTGAATCCAGCAAGGTACTTGTTCAAAAATATTGTGACCTTGATTTTATCGGCCAGTCCTAGCATTAATGAAGTGCTTTTAAGGAGATTTCAAATCATCGAGATAAGGAATGTATCGCGATATAGCCTAAAAAATTGCAATATCATTTTAGGTCCTTATCACCCACCCCTTTTTCTGTTTCACTGTTGTTATGAGATCAGTAGGAGTTGATTAATCATGATAAGCAGTAGATGGCACCAATTTGCCAGTTGGAAAATGTTCTACCTCTTCAGAAGAGCAGAGGAGGCTGCATCAAGAAGATGTAATTAAAAGAACGCAGGTGGAACTTCAAACGGTGAAAAACAACAGATCAACATGACGTTCCTGTTTGTTTCATGTGTTAATGTGTGGAAGGTTACATCTGATCTGTGTTAAGCAAGACTGTTTTAATCTCCCGTTAATTTTTGTGTTCAACCTTTTCTAATGCGATAATTTAAAATGCACATACAGAATAGCTGCAATGCTGTGATTCATATACACATCCTGTGATGAGTCACAATTATTTTCTTTTTAATTTACAGAATGAAATGTCACAGACATTTTAAAATAGTACAGTGATCCATACAGGGTTGATTGGTCATGTCATGTGATACACAGGTGTTGATTGAGATTACATATAACTGTATGAATGTATGAATAATAACTACAGGCTCAAAATATACAGCACAAATTATATTTTTTATGTTTCTTATGTGATATTTGCATCAGAAAACCACACCTGCAGCAACTCTGTGTCCTTGAAATAATCACAGGTCATAATTCATCCACATTGTCCTGAACTTTCCTGTGTACTCTCAAGCTAACGTCCATAAAGCATTTGTTGTTCAGTGGGAAACATGAATTACGCCCCACTCAGTATGTAGAACTGATATCCAAATCCTGTGATGTGTCCTTTTGAGGCACACCTAACAAGTTTGCTCGTTTCTGATTAGCTCAGCAGAAACTGTGATAGTTTGCCTTGATAAATTAGAGGAGGCAAGATTTAATGAACGGAACATGGGGGTCACCTTTGTTTCTTGGGGTGATACAATAAGAAAAAAACAAACAGATTTTTCTTACTGCCACATGCCTCTCCTTAATAATCAGATTTCTCATCCTCCTCGTAATAGAGGGTGCACAGAATCTCATTACCTTCTCTAGCTGAGGGGAGAGAGGCAACACTTCTTCTTTGACTTCCTCTGTAAACCGGGGAGGGGTGGCGGTAGGGAAAGCATGGGACACACAGAGTTCTGCTTATTTGCACATACATCGACATCCCCTTACAGATATGTAAATGACTCGGGCGAAACCCAAATGCTAAAGTCTACACCATTAGTTTTCCACTTCATAATCTCCACATGGGGCCGTTAGAGGGATAATGTACCATACAATACATGGTTTACTTTTAATTAATAGGGAAAACGTATTTTGAAACGAATATTAAATCTAGATTAATGTGGAAAACCTCCCAGCTCTTTGTAAATGTAATACTCTGCTCCTTTCAAAGAAAGACAGGAAAACAGCCAAAGCAGTTCAATTGAGGGATAAAAAAAATAAAAGATCTAAATTCAAGAGGCGTGAAATTGTTATATGTAACAATGGAAGATCACAAGTTTATTTTTTTGCCAAATTACCAAGTACGTATGGTCATATGGTCACCAGAGAAGAGATAAAGTCAAGCATGCGGGAAAAAAAGGGTTCAAATTCTAAATCTAAATTTTCATACATTGGTTGAGCTCGTGGTTTTCGGTTAAAATGATGATTCTTGCAAGATCTTTTGTGGGTCTGGGGTTACTATGTTTACACGAGCAGTCAGGAGGCTTCATCTTCTGGAGAAGATGAATGTCTGTGCTACATTTCATGGCAATCCATTAAAACAGTTGTTGAGATACTTCAGTCAGAAGCAAAGTGGTGGATTGAAAGACCAACATTACCACCACTCGATCCAAAACGCTAGCATGGCTAAAAATACCAAATATTGACTGGTTCCAGACTCTAAAAAAAATATTTTTTTTGCTCTTCTCTCTTTTAAATAATTTTAAAATTAATAGTTTTATATTTGGAGTGTTGGTTGCACAATTTGGCAATGTCACATTGAGCTCTTGCAACTTATGACAAAGGCTATTTACTATTTTCACCAGTTTTCACTGTTACTTGTAGTAAACGATTACTAAATTAAACTTTTGTAAAGGAAATATCGGTTAATCTGTAATGAAAAGAATGACAGCCCTGGTTGGTTTAACATCATACTGTTTAAAAACAAATGAAAAAGACCAGAATCCTAATGTTTCCAACAGTACATCTCTTTCAATGGTGCTCAGAAATATACAGTATTCCATAATACAACACATAGCAATCATCATTGTCATTTTCCCCAGAACTCTGACTTTAAGGCTAAGACATTTAAGAACAGAAATGCCCATACAGTACCTCCATTCTAAAATGATACTGCCAAAGGCCCTGCAGTGATTGCAGAGGTTTGGTACATCAGTCTTCTTCTGAGGTTTTAAAAAACATCTTTTTGATCTCCTTTGATCATCCTTCCATCTGACAGACCACAAAGTAAAAGCAGAAAGGACAGCTCCTCCACCACCCAAAGTGGCACAGTACAGTATTACCCTCTGCATTGCTCTGCTCTCTCCAAATGCCAGACTTTATTGCCAGGTTGAGCCCTAGTTACACCAATCTGCACTTCATATATCCCCTGTTCCCACGTCCTTTGTCATAAATCCATCTTTCAAACATCACAAACTCCCTTGATCAATACACTGCTCCATTCCTCCTTTAACTTACAAGCATACATGTCGGCCAAGCCTTACAGCTAAAGGGGCGTTTGTTTGTATGTTTGTCACTGACGGTGCTTCTTGTACACTGTACAAGTGGCTCTTCTCTTATGAGCACATGGAGTGTTCCCACTCCCCTAAGCAGGAGGTGACAAAGCATTTAGCAGCTCCTCTCCAGTAAGTGACACATTTGGCTTCAGTTTGCATTAAGCACAACAATTAATGCATGTTAATTCTTAATTATGCTAATTTCATTTGAAACTGGCTGTGAGGTTCTAACAGGGTGGCTGGGTGAGAGAGGATACGTTGACGACATGGGGTTGTTGTTGTCTCTGGTAATGCTCCTAGCACATTCACATGTCCTCTGGTGTTAGGGACCCTTAATGAGGATGGAAGTTCAAACATGACATGCTCTCGCCTCATAAAAATAATTGGGCTGTTTTTTTAGCTGTCAAAAAAGATCGGAAAACAATGCAATTCATTTGCATGCATCCCTACCAAAATTTACAAGAGCACTTTAAGACATAATGACTGTGTTTTAAAACAAAACAGTGCTGCAACCGGGACACTCTGAAGGTCTTCCAACACTCGTTTGTTTTACGAAATGTAAAACAATAAACTTCTCAGTGAAAATTGTAATTTTAAGAATGGAAAAAAAATCAGTGTAACTCAATAACTTAAATTCTGTTAGAAATATGTAAATATTGTATCTGTTTCTACTGGTTCATACACTTCAATCTCAGTGTCACCTGGCTTAATTTTGCCCAGGAAATCTTTATTTTTGGAGTTCAGTCCTGTGTCCAGTCACAACTCCATACTCAACATCATAATTCCCCTGAGGAACACAGCAAAGCGATCTGTCTGGTGGGTAATGTACTGTACACATGTGCTTTAATGAGATACAATTAAATCAAACCAAATTGTGTGGACAACTTAGTGTACGTAATTTTCTACGATTTTTGCTGGAAGCAATTTAAAGCAAATTTTAATAAAAGTTTGATGTTTGTGTCAGAAAAAATGTCCTGTTTCTTTAAAGTGTGCCATCCTATTAGCGTAATTCCCCAACTAGAAACCTGCAAAATGTGCACTTTTGATTTTACAGTTCCATAAAATGTCTCTAATTCTCTTGTGCTTAGGGTATTCAAGGAAAATGAACAAGACATGCCTCGCAATGTTAAAGACTGTGGCAGTCGGAATATTTCACCTGACATGAGCTGTGCAAGTCGCATGGCACAACCAACCACAACTGGGCCATTAAATATATGTAAATGAAGAGAAACACAAGAGAGCCGGGTATAATAGCACGCACAAGGGAGAGATGGATCCTGGGTAGTGATTAATTTATTTGATGATGCCTCTAGTGAGGAATTTTAGGTCACAAATGAAGTGACAGGATGACAAATTACCATTTTAAGGAATTTACTGGGAATCATTAATGAACAATTGTAAGGTAGTTTACAGCAGGCAGGGAAGATGGAATTAATGTAGATCTCTTTCCTTATCTGAGATACATTATTATTATTTTTTTAGCACATCCTTTCAGGAGTGTCTTATAAGCATTATATGAGATGCATAAAGATGTTCTTACTGAAAGCACATTTATTTTGCATGGAAAAGGGCACAATTAAATAGCTGTTTTGTGGGAGGTAAAAAAAACAAAATTTCAGTAAATGAGGAGCAGTTGTCTGCTTATTTGTCTGGATAAACACAGCTATAGTTGCACATTTAAGTTTCTTTACTAAAGTGGCACTCATATTCTCTACTGCTCTGAGAAGTGTAGCTATCAAACCACATAGACTTAACAAAGTGATTAAGGATGATCTGTGTATCATTCTGTGTCTAACTAGTTAAAAATAATTCTGATTCCACTGTAGATCAACACCTATAATGATGCTTAATCATTTCAAGCACATGTCTAATTAATCAAAGGATAATGCAGAGTGATGTAAAGCCTGGCAGATTCCTTATAGGACAAAATATACAGACTGCTTCTGGCATCTTTTAAACAATTTGGCTTCGTCACTGACAAAATAAATCAATTCATTAATTAAAATTAAGTTCATGTGTATCATAGTTTATTTAAGTGTTAAAGGAGACAGATGCTCTTTCAAGAGTCGCTGTCAAGCTTGTCTGTCCTGTTCACTTTGCTGCCTTTAAATGGGTTTAAAAAGCCAGTGGTAAAAGAGAGCTGAGATGACAGGAGGAATCTTCACTGCGTGTATTAATTCGACAGATTCCTTGATTCCCCTCCTGGGCCCCTTTGGAGGACCCAATGCTTCAGCGACTTGATGGTGCATTACAGTAGGTGTGACAAATATCTTTGGTTTAGAAGTGCGAGTGCTGTGTTGGTTCACAGATGACATGTCACTGGGATGTCTAAAAACACTCATAATTGCACTTTCCAAAAGGGAAGCAGTGTCCCCATTTGGTCAGTGCTGCTGTGATCTGTCCCTGAGAGGAAGCTACTCTGTGTCTAATAGTGTTATTTGTTGTGGCATCATAATAGAGGAATACACTTCACTTTGATTCTTAAAAAAATGCAAATTGAGTGTTGCTTCTGAAAAAAGCTGCTTTTTATAGATACAAAAAGCAGCTGAAAATGTTAAATGTTGCCTCTTAAAAGTGTGACATGTCTACTTTACAACATCTATAAATCAAAGTTTACACAACATTGTGGACTGTTTAGCAGCTCACACAAATTAATGAAAAATGAATGAAATTAATATTTATTTTAATGTTAAAGTACTAAAGTACTAAACTCAAGTTGTGTTTATTTTTATGCAGTCATAGCAACCTTTGTGTATTCCATGGTGACATGAATCTTCTGACTCTAGAAATAATCTATAATAGTTGGTTATAGCATCTGTGAGTTGAGCACATCCTACTACTCCATAACTTCAAAAGCTACTCTATAGCTACACTATACCGTACTGCACTCTGCACTGCGCTCCGTACGCTACAACATCCACTAGTCTGTACGGTACGCAACTCTGTGGGCAACCCCATCCGATACTCCGTACAACACCATATGCTACACCATAAATTACTTTTAAATCTACACCGTGCACTACTCCCTATAATACGCTATACTATACTCTACATCGTACATTATTCTGTATGCTACACCATAAATTACTTTGTACACTACTCTATTATCTACACCGTATACTACTCCATATTCTGCATGTTATGTTACTTTGTATCTTACTCCATATCTTACTCCGTATATTACCACGTATCTTAGTCCCTATCTTACTACGTATCTTACTCCGTACAACACTTTGTGTTGTGTATTGTGGACCACTCATTGCTGTGTTATTTGCCATCACCGTATCTGGACTCACATAAAAGAGATGGCAAACACTATGTAGGGCTATCTCCCTGCAGTGTTTAAATCTCTATACAGTATGATACAATATCAATAACAAATTGCCTGACAGCTCTGTTCTACATAACATCTCCTTGACATACTACTCTTTATTTATGCCACTGTACAAAGAAGTAGTGCACCAATATTCCTTTTCTCTGTCCCAGTTTGCATTAAATCAAATATCACAGAGGGGCGACTGGGTGTTTCTACGATAGATCGGGGTTACTTTGCTCACAAGTTTCCTCTAGATTAATTACATGAATGATTACTTTGCTCAGAAAAGCAACATAAGTCTGGCAGTAACACAACAGCCTATCACAACTCACTGGTGCAGACACAGCCTATTTTTGCTCACTACGCAAGTATTGCATTAGAGGGAAACGTGGAAATTGGATGCTGAAATTGAAAAGTCTTTGAAGAGCTAGCTCTGCAGAAGAATGAGCCATTTCTCTTGTTCTCTTTTAACAGCTCAAAAAAAAAAAAAAAAACTGATTTATTGATTATCTAATAGGGTGGTTTATCATTTGTCAAGAAGTTTGTTGTTTGTTATAGGAAACAATGTACATTTCTCTTTAATGTATAATTTGAATAATTCCATTTTGAGAGCAAGCGTGCATGTTTTGAGCTGAGAGGTCATCAATTTACAGTTGTACTTGATTGTGGTTATTCAGCTGACATAGGCTTTTAAAAAACAATCTGTTATAACTTTTTAATTTCAGGCACAAGATAGTCTGCAGATACAGAAAGATGACAAACAGACAGTTGGATAGAGAGACAGGAAGACATATACAGTAGATATGAAATCCATATCTCCAATCCTTGTTTTTTATTTTCGAACCAGACAGACATGGATAGTCTACCTCTGCATAACCTCTGACCAAACCTCTTTGGTGTCACAACTGAATGCATGAATGACCAGGGTAATGTTCACACTCTGCATTGGTTACACATTGCATGTACCATGAAAGTGACTATGAGCTTCTTTCCAGATTGTGCCCAATTTCATGGTGCTATACACACACAGCATCAGTTGATCACACTGATTTGCTGTATACAGAGTGTTTTCCTATACCTGTAAGGGACTGTCAGTAGCATGCCTTACCACGGATAGTAATGCCAACATTGACAGAGCAGTTTGCTTTTGTATATTGATACAGAGAGTTCTGTAAGTAGGACTTAAAACAATAATAAATTAAGAAAAGAGTAAAGCACAATTTAATTTGTATCTTCTGTTTGTTTAAACAGACAGTATACAATTTCTGCCACTAGGGGTCTCTGTATGAAAATGATGAAAACAAAAGGTGTAGATTGAGAATCTGAAGTCCAGTTGGGTAAAGAGCAACGTAATGTACTAAAGTTTTAGACTTCCATACACTGCCAAGCCAAAAAACAAAGTCACACAGTCTAATATCTCGTTGGACTGCCTTTAGCTTTGATTACACATTTTCCATGGCATCGTTTTGATAAGCTCACATCATTTATTTTCTGAGCATTAATTTTTTGCCAAGAAAAATCAGTCTTGTATTGATAATATGAGAGTAGAGCCGCTGCTTAAAGTCTTCTCCAGCACATCCAAAAGTTTCTCAATGGGGTTTAGGTCTGGACTCTGTGGTGGCCATTCATGTGTGAAAATGATGTCTCATGCTCCCTGAACCACTCTTTCACGATTTGAGCCTGATAAATTGTGGCATTGTCATCTTGGAATATGCCCGTGCAATCAGGGAAGAAAAAGTCCAGGGACCTGGGAACCTGGTCATTCAGTATATTCAGTATATTCAGGGAGTCAGCTGACCTTATTTTTTGGTCACATAACATTGCTGAACCTTGACCTGACCAACTGAAGCAACCCCAGATCTTAACACTGCCCCCACAGGCTTGTACCGTAGGCACTAGGCATGATGGTTGCATCAATTCAGCCACCTCGCTTCTTACCCTTCTTACCTCAGGAACAGGGTAAATCTGGACTCATCACACCACATGACCTTTTCCCATTGCTCCAGAGTCCAATCTTTATGCTCCCTAGGAAATTGAAGCCTTTTTTTTCAATAACCCTCATTGGGTCGCAATCCCTTGAGTCTCTTCGCATTGTGCATGTGGAAATGCTCTTACTTTCACTATTAAACATAGCGTTGAGTTCCACTGTTGATGTTGTACCATTTGATTTCACCAAACATTTAAGTGAGGATCATTCAAAAAAAAAAATTCCGACCACATTTCTTCTTTGGAGATGATGGTTCACCACTATCCTTCCAGGTTTTATGCGTTGGACAGTTCTTAACCCAATTTTAGTAGTTTCAGCAATCTTATCTCAAACCTTAGTTGAAGTAGGCCAATAATTTGACCCTTCTGAAACAGAGTAACATCCTTTCACGAACAGGATATGACAGGATCCGACATGGTTGTTTGAGACATGAGAAGCTACTCGCTGCATCAGTTAGGGTTAAATAAGTTGTTGCCAGCTGAGACATATTAATCAGTGCAGTATCCAATGGATAGCTCCTACCTATTTGCTTAGTTAAATCCAGGTGGTGACTTTTTTTTGGCCAGCCAGTGTATATTGATATAAAATTATTATCATGATATGAGACTATGTCGTCTTAGATTTTGGATTTTGTTATATCTTGATATGAGTATAAGTGTTCAGTCTTTCTCTGGTTTTAAAAACTGTATTGCAGTAAAGTGATGCAATTTTCTGAACTTACCAGACTGTTATATTTGTTCTAAACTTGTCTTTAACCACTTAGTCATTATTGTAATGGTCCACTTCCTGCCTCTGTCTGTTTTCCCACCCTTTTTCTGTGTACCCGGTCCTGTCTTCCCATCGTGTATACTTTCATTTGCTTCCTGATTCCCCATGTTTTTTCTGGTTTGTACTTTTTTAGTTGCTCTTGGATTACTCCTGTTTTGATATCTGCCTTTTGCTGGTCGTATTTTGGATCTGGGTGTTTGGACCCCAACTTTTATTACAGCACGCTTTCAGTTTTCAACCCGCCTGCCTCAAGTGTCTTCATTTCTTTGTATTAAACCTAATAATTACATCCATTACTGATAATCATTTATCAAAAATCTCATTGTGTTAATATTTTGTTAAAGAAACAATAGTCATCCCTACAATATAGTCACAGTATCGATTTCAAGCTATTTGGTCTGTGATATCTGATTTTCTTGCACTTCTGAAGAGATTTCTATATTTTGAAAAATATATTGTGCATCAAATAAAAATATTGCAATATTATATTGAGGGCCTATCACCCAGCCCTACTCATATTTATCATCTGATGTTTCCCTGAAGTTTTAGTGTCTGGCAAACTGTGCTGTATATTGAAAAAAATACTGATTTCTCTGGGTTTGAACATAGTTTCAGTCCAAAACTCAACACATAATATATAGTATAACAAAATTCTAGTGTTTTTTTACTTTTTAATGGGTAAATGTTGCATGTTATACCTTAAATGCTGTGACCAACTGTACATATTTAATAAGAACCTACTTATATCATCTCCTCCACTGATACAAAAAAAGTTGCTATTCCCTCTCTTCCCTCCTCTCCTGCTCTTGGCCTTTGTGGCAAGAATAATAAGCTGAGTGCAAGTGATGTGTGTGGTTGTGGTTTGATTAACCTCTGCTCCAAGCTGTTGCTCCACACAATATCATTGCCTATTGACCTGCAGGTGCTCAGAGGTAGGGCCGTTGCAAAGGTCTGGAGATGTGGGACTAGCAGTGGTAACAGGCCCCGGCCTAATTGTCTGTTCTTTGTAAGCTGAAGTTATTGGCAGCTGCCACTGTCTCAACCGTCCTAGCTCCGGCAAAACGAACCAGCGCCTGCTAATTGCAATGGCCTTTTCATCATCTCAAATCAAACACTTTCATACAAGCCAGCAGAGGCAGCATCCTCTCAGGCCATTAGCGGAGTACTGTAAGTATAGCCCTGAGTTTAGAGCTGGACAGGTGCATCACCACCACCACTCCCAGGATGTTACGCACTGTCCCTCACTAGCTATGGGAGTATTTAGCACACAGCCACATTGACCTCCTCTCTTTCCTTACCTGAATGCCATAACCCGATTTTACCAGTCATTTAAGAGGCTGGTTGGCAGGAGAGCAGATAGCAGCTCAGATGGCGGGTGTAAGTGGGGGTGTGATGGTGGTGTTCAACGGTGCTGGATTGTAAGGGAGGGCAACTGGTCCTCCTGACAAGAGATCAATACTGTCCTCAGAGTGGCTGGAGTCAAGCTGCTGGGTCTGACAGGGGGCCGTGTGGCGTAATTGGATCAGGGGGCGCAGCAAGTCGCCTGCCCACCCCCCTTCAGTACTGTCACAGCTGTCACATGTCATCCCCCTGCACTGCTGTCACCCCAGGAGGCTAGTGGTTCTCTCCCTCTCCCCTTCCCCTCGCACCCATGCAAATGTCCACTTAGCAGATGAATGCCGCCGATATTAGGCACATTCTTCATGCCTTTATGCAAAAGTAAAATCTATGTCATTTGAGAATTTCATGGAAATAAAGTCACCATTTACTCCGAGCCGAAAGAGTGAAACCGCCTGTAAAAAGCGAAAATGGTTTGGTTCAGCTTATTAAAAATGGAAAGAAAATAAGGCTTTGGAAAAACAAACAATGAGGGAGTTGAGGATTAGAGGAAATAAGAAGAAAAGCGGAAGAAAAAAAACTTTATAGACATCATACAGTAATGAAAAATCTCTCACCTCTATATTACCTCATATAACTCACCAGCAACACTTAATCCGAAACTATTGATTGACTGATGTGTAAGCTTGCAGACCATCTGTAAGTTGACCCGTGCATTGTGAGGTGTCAGTTGTGTTCCAATAAATACTGTAGCACTGTTGTCAGATACAGCAAGTTTATAGAAATGGACAAAAAAAGATGTCCAGAATCTTAATTATCTTAAAATGAACCGCACGATCACTTTAATCTGTCATTTTTCAGCACAGCACAAGGGAGATGATGATCGATTTCAATAGGGAAGACTGTGTGCTGTAAAAAGACAATAATGGAGATAATGATTGTCTGCTGTTAATCTAGCCAGTGTGGATTTCCAAATGAAAGCACTCTAAAAGCAGGGCTCTATTCAATTCCTGGTGGAAACAGAGACTGTTTTGTCCAGCATGACTAAAACGCTTCCCAAATCTAACTGTTTGAAAGCCTCAGTAATTGTTACCATTTCATCAAAAAACAGCCTGAGCGTATTTGGAATAATCACACATCATGTGACAGACGCGGATATTCTCCGACCGCAGACATCACAGAGCTGGGCGGATTAAAGACTGGTTAAACATTAAACAGGAATCCATATGTAAATTTACAGCACTAATTAGGAGATGCTGTCTGTGATGTTATCCTCCAAGAGACTCTCTGCCCTCAATTTTCACACACTTAATCAAATTAAAAGCTTAGGAGCAGCATGATTATCGGATTATCACTGATACATGTACAATTCCTTTTAGTTTGGGCAAATAATGGGCGGATTCTGGTACAATCTAACTCACTGTTGTTTGTTTTAGATGTCGATGGTTTGGGGGAAAAAAGAAAAATCACCCCTCTTGTGTCATTCTGAATTTATCTTGTTCTATGTTTCATTTTCAGCTAATCTTCTCATATTAGATATGGCTTGTTGTTCTAAATGCATACAAAAGAAACCTTTATTTATTTATTTTTTTTACATTTCTGTCTCTTGTCATGAGAGGGTTTGATGTTGACATCTGTTATGGCATAGTTCAGATGGCCCCCCTTTGATCATGAGGCCTGAAGACTTGAGGACCTCGGGGCTGGCAGAGGCTTTTCACACAGGCGGAACACATTTCGCATGTGTACTCGCACACGCACGCACCGCAAGGGTTAATACACTAAAAGAACATGCACAAGTGAACTCACATAAACACAGGGGGTGAAGCTGAATCACTGTTTCACTGATCTATGACAGCAAAGACTCCTTGTGGGACTGCACGTTCACCTTGGCAGTCTCAACGGTTCAGCAGCCCCAAGGATGTGGTTAACAAATCGGGAGAGCGCTCGCCAACTTCAGGGCGGTCGCAGGCTTGTGCTAAGTGATCTGTATTCCCTGTGAATCTGCTGTTCCTTAACCCTGTGAAATTAAGAACACTTCCTGAAACTCACCCCCTAGACCTCTCACATAATACAGAAATTCAAAAAGCACCATGCATCAGTGTCCTTGTGTAATGTAAGAGGAGAAAAAACAGCCACAGCAGAGCCAGGAATTTCCTTCCTAAGACATTATTGGAAAATTCTTACAACTATCCACGTAATAACTCCCTCATACTGTGCCACAATATGTGCACAAGATGGCTTTTTAATTCATGTTTTTTTTTTTCACCCTTCTGTCTCTCAATTTTTGCAGGCTTTTCTCCACAGTAGGAATTCCACGAGGCTATACCCAAGTTTTGTCAAAGTGTTTTGTAGACATAATTTACCAGATACCACCTGCTGTAAGACAGTTAACAGCAAAAAGAACAAGGCTCTCCGAGTATCGAGGAAAGTAAAGATTGGCAGGTGAAAGTGAGGCTTACAGGCTGACCTACACACAAGACCTCTTCATCCGTGACTCATAATCACTACTCTGGGGGAGTCACATGGTCTGCTAAAAGGCAGCCAAAGCCATTATGGGGGTGCTTAAAACTCCACTTAAAGATCACTTTATAGGCTATTACTTTAACTGTGGTTAGGTATTTACATGACACCTCCAGCAGCTTTTTGGTTTGGTAATACATTTGCTTGTGAGTAGAGCATCTTATGTGACTGTTACTGTGACAAAAGTGGTCAACATCCAGGCGAGCCCTATATAAAAGGTGCAGTGTCTTTCTGCTCATCTGATGAAGATCCCAATGTTGTGCTAAAGGACAGCACAAGAAAAGGCCACATATTCAACAAAGCACATTTATAATATCATCTTATGTATTGTAACAAAAACATTATTTACAGAGGCTAAAATGCTTCATATTTCTTAATTTTTTGGAGGACATTTGTATGATGGCATGAAATGCTGCTGCCGTAACATTGTGTATTACATGACCAGGGCTTTGTCCCCCAGCAGGGTAAGCTTGGATCAGTGGAGACAGGCCCTACCCTGGGGTCAGCAGCGATCGCGCGACCACACCATTCTGACATGACGTGTAGCCAGGGCGATGGTGTGTAAATAAAGGGAGAGAATTGCGAATCTTGTCATGGCTGCAGCGAACAGAGCAGCTCAAGCAAAGATGGTTGCCCGCAAACCTGACTGGGAGCTGGCTCGTTGGCTCAGTGTGGAGGTGGCTGGCTGGCCGGCTGGGGAGGAGAATGACTACCATCACTACGTCCCCTCTCACAGCCTCCCTCTGGCCTGACAGCTCAGGAGCAATTCACCCGGCTGCTCACTGCTGACATATGACTTAATCAACCATATGTGCACTAATGAATGGCCATATGAAAACAATTAAAGCTATCAGAGTAGCCGTGGCAGGTATTCTGCTGTTAACAATTCAAGTTTTTTCTCAGCTGCTTAATCATATCTGGGAAAGTACGATTACATACACATGCAGTAGATGCCTCCGGTCGCTGACAACTTCCAATTACAACTTTCATTTTTCTCCTGCCACTTTGAATGTTTGCGAGATAATCACGCTAAATAAAAGGCCATTATCAGCCATTTTCTGACAATTAAGCTACAGATGGATCAAGATTATTATTTTACTTCAATATTTCAATATCCTGCTCTGTGTGAACCCCATGCATTGTGCAAATGTCTCCTCAACAAAGGATTACAATCAATTAAACATTTATGGAAATGGCATTGCTTCCTGTAACGCCAGGCTATTTCCCCTGACATTTTGCACCTATTATATTTTCAGACATTTGATGATGTTCCTGACTCAGACTTGGACATTTTGATAAACACTGACATGGACATGATGGACAAGGTAACCTAAGCATGTCTTTATCTGAGACAACATCTTGTGTTTCCCCACAGTTGGATGATTACAATAATCACAGGCTGTTGAAAGAATAATTACAATCATTACCTATCTAATTTATAAGACTGTCTTTAGAAGGGTAAGCATTGTTTATGACTTTGGGCTGAGCATTTTATAGTCCAACTTATGGTGAGCCAAAAGGTTTTTTTTCTTTTCACGGATAAACAATCTGATTTTAATTTGAGGTTTGTACCTTAAATAACATGAATTGAAGCAAAGAGAAGTTAAATGAATGTTATCTTTTGCTGTAAAATGCTTAAGATGGATGATTAGTTTTTATTTCACGCATTTCCACTGAACTTTTGTCAGCCATGCTTTCAACCTGTGCCTTGAAATATGCAAACAGAGTAAGCACGAATTGTGAATTTGTGTAGGGAAAGTGCCCATAGGTTGAAGTGAAGATTCATATCCTCTGCTTATCATTCATATCTGTGTTTATGCATAATGTCATCTCACATTATATGACTCAGTTTAATCAACAGGATTTGCGTGAACCTTTTCTGACAGAGTTTGTCTAATATGAGTGAGGCCATGGGGAGAGGCTGTCAATGTTTGCCAGTGGGTTTGCTCATGGATGAGACTGTGATGAACGTCTCATCTCTCTGTAAGCACCGGATTTTCACTGACAGTAAAAAGCATCTCAAGTGCCTCTCAAAGCTTTAAAATTCTTGAATATTTCACAAAAAGCTGATTTTGACACATTTAACATACAGTGTTTGTAAAGCTTGCAAATGTACAACACAAATTATGAATTGGTTCACACTTTCTATGATGCCCACATCTATAATGCAATAAAACACATTATAGACATACATAAACTGTGTTATGATGCGCCTATTGCGCTGTATAATCATAGTAATAAGAACTCATTAATATACATAATGCTTTATACAATAGATGTATTTATAATCATTACACCAATGTCTATAAAAGATTAATCTGATTTTAAACTACCTATGTTTTCTAAAATCAGAGTACACGCGTCATTGCAGATCCAGACCAATTTTGGGGGCTGATACCAATATTATGAAGTAAAAAATTCTGAGATGGTTATTTCAGCCAATATAAACACATATTTTGCAGTGATCCCTCAAATGTGGTTATCAAACACTTGTGACAGAGATATGTAACAGACAATAAAAGTTGTTGTCTAAAATGTGACAAATAGTGATTCTAATGTGTCTTAAAATGATTTTGAAGTATTGGTTCTTACTCATAAATGTTTTATAATGTGTGATTGCTGTTATAAAGCACTGTGAATATTTCTGATTGCCTATAACTACAGGCACATTATAATGCATTGTCTGTATGTTTTATACTATTATTGAAAATGCCATCATAATGAGTTAAGATCATTGTTATAAAGCATTGTGCATATTCATAAGTGCATATAACTATGATTATTAAGCACTATAGCTGCGTTATAACGCTTTATAAGTCTCCTCATAATACGTAGTAATGCATTATAGACATGGCAATCCCAATGAATTATGATTACTGTTATAAAGCCTTAAGGGATATACTCTATTGGTTAAGAATATCCATAATGTGGTTCTATGACACCCTGTTTATAATGTATTACAATGAATTATAGACAGGGGCATCATAGAAAGCGCTACCATAAATTATATATATATTTTAGCCTGTCATCTACAGTGGCAGCAGTCTTGTGGGGTGTACTCTGATGTATTCATTCTACTTCTCTGTTCAACAACGCATTTTTTAAGAATAAACCTTGAAGTGTTGCTTGCTTTTATGCATTTGTACACCAACAAAAGGGTCTATAATTCATGTTGTTACTCAGAAAAGGAGGGTTAGGATAAACAGCATGGTTCATTCCATCATAATCCTTCATTCAACTGGCATATAATGGGAATTTCAACAGTCATAGCAGATTAACCTTGCGTGTGCTTTCTATAGGCCCCTCTTTGATGCATTTACATGCATCCTGACCAAAACTCTGTTGGTGAATTATATCATTTCCATTTTTTTCTCACCAGCTTGACCTTCCCCTTGCAAAACAATCACAACTGTTATGTTAGAATATTTAGTCATAGTGATTATATAAATAATAAATCCCTTGTGGTAGGAATATTCTCAGTGGACCTGTTTAGTAATACACTGCATAGTACAGGATTCAGATCCAGAGTGTTCACAACTGGAAGGTCATATTAAGTAACACAAAATAAGAGAAGTGGGTATTTCCATGGTAATGGAATGTGAAATCCCTGTTGCAGTGGGTTAGTGTGAAAATGTCACAACTTCAGTCCTGGTGAAGTCCACCTTAAAACAGAATCAATAAACATTTTATAGATTTCAGGGTTTCTGCGATGCAGCAGTTCAAATGGCTGATTTCAATGTCCCAGACAAATGTGAGAAATTCCAGTCAAATATAATTTGTTTATTGAGCTTAAAAACAATTCACAGAGAAAATATAAAATACAGTTTTTGACATTTTCAGGCTATTTTGATTTCCATGTGGCTTAGCGTTAAGTATGAGAAAATTGTAAATTGTAGGGTGAATTTAACAGGTTTTGTAACTGATTCAATATTTCTTTTTTAATTTAAAGTCAGTGAGTAACGATGGCATTATAATTAACTAATCAACCATGCGCAACAATGTTAGGAATTACTGGAACCATTTAAATAAAAAGTACACAACAGTCCCACACTTGGGTTGGGCTGTTTGGGAAACTTGGGTTTTGACAGATTAGGGAAAAAATGCAGTTTCATACTTTGCACCTTGATCAAGGAATAACTTGCAAAGACATCTAAAATTGGACACATTTCTATCCATTTATTAATTTAAAGGCATAGTTAGGAATGTGGTGAAGGAGGCATGTGGTTGATTTTGTTGAGCAAGACCACTAGCTCCAGTTCTTAATCAATCACCATTAATTGTATGTCATGTTTTATATGTTGCATTTAAATATGTTGTGACTTTGATATGGCTGCTACCTTGGCCAGTTTCCTCTTTTAAAAGTGATTTTGAGCTCAGTGGGACTTCCTGGTAAAATAAAGTTAAAAAATTGTATTCTTTACATATCACAATGTCAAGTTTTTCAAATATCAATGTTAGTAATTGCTCTTTTTTACATTCTCTGATGAATGTGACATGCATCTGTTGAATAATGTGTGACCACCTGGAACAGCAGTCAGCCTCCAGAGTTAAGAGCACAATACTCACAAGCAACAAACAAAATACAGGTTTGAAACCTCCAACTTTAAAATTAATTAACTTGTCTAATCTTTGATGATGCACATTAAATTGATATGACCAAAAAAAATTCAGATTTGGCCCTTTAAATGACATTTTCCAGAAGACGAATCATGGCAGGTGGTGACGGGGGATCAACTGAGAAGCAGATTCTGATAAAGCTCTTGATTCCAGAAATTCTGTGAAGTCTTTCTTTTTCAAAGGTTTACCTGGGAGTAACAGCTGAAGTTGATGTATTATTTTACGTCAGAACAGGTTTTTTTTGTTCTCTCTCTGCAGAGCATGTAAACAGGATACCATCTCCCATCATTTTATTGCTCGTTATAAGGCTCATTTAAACACTTTCATGAGATTCATCAGTCAAAATGACTATATTTGGGTGGGAGACCATAAAGCCAATACTATAATACCAAGGACTGTACCTGTCTAACTTCCTGAGCTCCATAATAACCCTCCTTTAAACAAAAACATGATTTTACATTCTTGTAATACAGATTAAACAAACAAGATATAATGTGTTGGTGACGTTAAGAGGTGTTGCCAAGCAGTTTTCTTTCAGACAGTGCCCAGTTTCCCTCAATTACAATCTTTTTGTCAAGCTATGCTAACTAGCTGATAGTTGTAGTTTCATATCTATTGATGGGGTGTTGTCAATCTTCATATCTTATATGCAGCAAGAAACCAATTAAGTGAATTTTCCAAAATGTTGAACTCAAGTTTTCCCTCAAGTTTTAGGACGGATTTCCTCATAATCTTTATTTGAATGATTAACTGTTCTCTACAACCATTGTTCCTAACATACAAGACCATTTAAAATCTTATTGGAACAAACTAAAAAAGAAAGGCGTGATTGTCAACCTTAAAGGTCCAGTGTGCAGGATTTAATGCATTCTAGCATTGAGGTTGCCATCTGATCACCCCTTGCATCATCCTCCAATATGGTGGTGGCTAAAAAGCTAAAAACGCAAAAGGCCCTCTCTGCAGCCAGTGTTTAGTTTTTCACTTCTGGGCTACTGTAGAAAACATGGAGGTGCAACATGGAAGACTACATGGGAGAGGAACTGCTCCTTTTGTGGATATAAAAGGCTCATTCTAAGGTAAAGAAAAACTCAACAATTTAGAGTTTCAGGTGATTAAACATGAATGGAAACATAGCTATGAATATTATATTCCATTTCTGTCCCTAAACCCTCCAAATTGGACATCTCAAACAATGACTGTGACAAACTGCTTTGACTTTGTGAAAAACAATACAACAGTCTTTATCTTTTAATCGAGGAAACCTGAATAAAAACGTTTTCTGTATTTCCAAATTTAGATCTGAACCCTTATATTCTCTTTTCATTAAGTGACACTTTTTTCCTCCATGAAATCGGAGCTACACAGAGCAAACATGATCATGCAGTGAGTAGTTCTTCTATAAAAAGTTGCCATGGATACTTTTTTTTCATACACAGTTCTGCCATTTCTCTCTTGCTTCCCCTACAAAGAGCTATGATGTCCTCTCTCTTTATCCCTGACAGTAACAAGTACTACCTCTTTCCAGGACATGGTTTGTCCTCTAAAGCAAAGTTGCTGACATTGTTGAGGGATGACTGAACACATAACAGAGCAGCGCTTGTGATACGCTTCACATTGGACTCTATTCACACCACTTTAAAAAAAATTAGTAATGGTATCCCCAGGTGTAGCGTACTATATACGGCTGTGTGATTACAATATCCATATGCACTGTGGGACCCAAGGTATGTAGCGGAAGATAGGAATCCTCCATACAAATATGAAAATCAACAGTGTCTCCCTATTCCATATATAATCAGTCAGCCCACTGCGGGAAGAGATATCAGCCTAGCTTTCCATTTGCTGATAGTGGCATGCAGCGGCATTAAGAAATCACCCTGAATGTGCCGGAGTAGATAACTGAACATGTTGGGTGTCTACTGGAGATATATTTACACAAAACAGGGAGTAGACAGGGTAGATCTAATTGACTAGGTAGCAGTTTGCCGAGGTTGGTGCGGCAGGTCTCGGAGTCGAGTGGATGAGGGGCTTACAGAGAGGCCGTCAGAGAGCAAAAGATTAGTGCTGACGTCTCTGCCACATCAATTACAACCCGCTGCTTGGCTGGGGAGAAATCCCCACCACTGTCTCTTCAAGGCCACCAAGCACAAACTGGGTGTGTCAGAGGTCATCCAGGGGAGGAAGCGCAAGGCCTCGGCCCTCCCTGTGGGAGTCGCTCCTGTGGACTGGTGGTTCGGAGTCCCCTGTGGAGGGAGGTGCCACAGAGAGTTTCACAGCAAACGCCAGACCTGTCACTCACCACAGCCGCATGGTCCGGCACAGTAGGAGGGGAGTGGCAGGGATGGAGTGTATAGCTTGGGCTATTTTTCACTCTCTGTATTCATATTGTTGCATAGATGTGTATCATTGTTCTCATATCATGGTACTTTGCTTTTGCATTCACTTCTGAATGACAAATCAATTCAGACTGCAACTAACATTTATTTTCATTATTGATTAATCTGCAGATTAATTTCACAATGAATTGATTGTTCAGCTTTTAAAACCTCAAAAAATTGAGAAATCACATCACAATTTTCCATTGTCCAAGTGACATCTTCTAATTGCTTCCGTTGTTCATTTAAATGTCTAAAACCAAGAGATTCTTTGTGTAATATCATAGATGACAAAGATAGAGCAAACCATTACATTTAAAAAAGCTGAATCCAGCAAAAATGTAACTTTTTGTGTGAAAGATAGAAATTATCAAAAGATTATCATAGATGGCAATCAATTTTCTTTATATCAACTAATCGATTATTCAACTAATCTTGCAGCTCTAAAATCATTAATAGCTAATGTAGTTTAGTAGCTCCAAAAAAACAAATGCTGAGCAAAATAATCACGTAAAATCTATAAAAAGTATGTGGTTGCTAAAAAAATAGTAGATAGAGTGAAAGCAGGAGAAAGGTTTTCCACCCTTCTTAAAATTAAAATATCATAGAGTCTTCTGTCACTGAAAGGCCGCACAGTTGTGGTGATATGTTTAATCTCCACTACTGTTAAACCCAAACAACCTCTAATTCCAAACACTGCTGACTCCAAAACATATCCGAGTCTCAGCTAATATGAACATGAAGTCTTGGTGAGCTGGCCACCAGGCCAGAACGGCATGAGGCCATCACACAGAGTTAGCCTGCCTACACTGTCTGCCTGTTGTTGTTGGACCAGTCAGAACCCCCACCCCAATACATCCAGATCTGCATCCTTGTCGGTGGGGGGCTGACACCAGGCATTAGCTGGCGGGGCATCTGATAGCCCCAACACCTTCACCTTAGGCCTGAACCCCTACCATGAACCTCCACTACCAGGCAGAGAAGCACTATGACAAAATCTTCACACACCGCTAAACTCTGTTTCTTGATATCAGCGTTACATCAACTGCAGTGTCGGGATTGTTGCTACGATCATAACCCCTATCTTTTTAATCCAAATTTTACTTTTCCATCCTTGTTTAACACATCTTTAAATTTTTTGAGTCAAGTGGATTATCTTTTTCTATTATATATAAAAATACTGTCATTCAGTCAGTTATATACTTGAATAATCCAGCACAGACACAAATCATGGTGATGAGACACTAAGAAGAACAATCCTTCAGTTGCCAAAACAACTATAAAACAAGACTTCAGAGACTCAGAGAATGGGATCATAATCCCATTAACTTTAATTAGATTTATGTGATGCTCACCTTTCTTCTGTGACAACAAATTAATGATAAGCCAAAGAGAATTAAAACAGTGGTAAGTGAAACCCTTTCCTTCCCCCCAAGGCTCTCTACTGGGTCCCAGCCTCACCTAAAAGCTCATGAGAATTTAGATCAAACCCCTCCTGCGTAGAGCTGAGTGAGACCAGCCATAAATTGCTAATAGACTAAATGAAACGAGGTAGGAGGCTCCTGCTCTGCAGCAATTACCCCTTAGATGTAGTCATTCATATCCCCGCGTGTCTCGTTCCATCAGGGCAGTGCCAGCACTTTATCAGGCTGTCTTTGTTGCACGGCTCCGGGTTGGTAAGAGGACTGACCATGGTACCGATATGCAGGGGAGCATTTGAAACAACAAAGTGCCGTTTGACTGGCTGGCCGTTCACAAGATTGGCACCTCTTCCTGCCTTTCATGTAGCATGGGTTTATATAATCAATTATTAATCAAAGTGGCGTTTTGAAACTCAAACTCAAAGACACGTCTGCCACACTTAAGCATTTCCCTGTGTTTTTTATTTGCTTGGTCGCCTTTTCATGGCTTTATTTATGATGCTCTCGTTTCTGATGAGTTGCTATTAAGGTACATCTTCATGCAGCAGTGGGTTCATTTTTAGGAAGATGATTTATGCCAGAAGAAGGACACATATCATGACCATGAATGACTACTTATTTGACTTAATGGACTTATTTGAAGGGCTGTTCTGCTTATTAATACAGCTGTATTATATTTGGTCAGAAATATTTATATTTACAAATTCAAGTCAAATATACAGTCAATTTAGTTTTCCATTTTAGTTCAATACTAAATGTAACACTCACTGCAATGGGTTACTTTCCACATGTAAAAAAGTGAATTTCATAACATTTTAGCTCCACTTTACAACAACTGAGAAGAAAAAATATTTGGTCTCTGCTGATAGAGATGCAGTGGAAGCCTCCATACAATGTTTTAATAAACATGTAAATAGTGCTACTTTAAAACGGCTCACTTGAAATATCAAATTTCTCGTTGTTACAACAACAACAAAATCACAGATATCAGTGACTGAGCATAGTTTAAAGAAAAATAAAAATAGGAAAAAAAGCAGAGGATGGATGAGGCTAGACTATCTGCTACATCAATAACATCAGATTGATACACAGCTGCTACCTTTGATTGTGCACTGTCCCTCGCTGACCTAAACATCATGTCTTAGAGAGATTATAACAGGATCAACACCTATTTGTATAAATTATGTCTCGTGCCCCAAGTGTAAAGATCCACACTAAGCAACTCTTGATCAAAGGAAGGAAAATAAAACATGTAAATAATGATTCATTAATCCTGTTTACCCTCAGATAACACAGGATAAGGGAAATCTAGCTCACATAAACCTGTATACTTGTTGTATTGTTCACTTTCCAATAGAATATCTCTGAAAAAAGACCTATGAATAAATATTGTGCCACTTGCAACTCAATTCAACCATTTGATAAAAAATTCATCCATTGTTTGGGAAACTCCAACTCTTCTGTCCACCTTTTATTGTTAGACAAATTGAAGTGTGCACTGGGAGGGAGGCCAGCGGTAAACACAGAGAATCTATTTAGCCATCCCATTCCAGGGCTGAGAGGAGAGCTGGGCCCTTCAAAGGCAGAGGCAACAATGTGAGTGACATCAGGTCATCCTGCCTCCTCACAGTCACCTGGCTGATAGAATTGTTCTGGGGGGAGATAGGAGGGACCTGTGAAGCACAGCTTTTTTGTCATTGCCATATCTTATGATTGATGGCTCCATGGCCGCAGTGAATCTGCCCTTTTTAAATAATTTATGTTGCCCATCGCTATGGACAAGTAGCTTATAACCGGTTTGTTATTTTTCCATTGACTGGAGAGATCAATACTTTAAAGACATGACATAGCCACTAATGAACTACTTAAATGGCTCTCTGGAGTGCAAAACAATTGCAGTGTTTACTCAAAGCAAAGACTGAAAACTGTTTTATTACACTGCATCATAAAGTTCTGCCTGCAAACAAAAAGACACAAAAGGTACCGGACAGAGTAGGTCAGTTCCCTTTGAATTTGACATATGAGTAGAACATTAGATTAAAAAAAATCGGCCCTCTATTGTAACACACTCAATTTTACGTAAAAACATTATGATGTTTGGGAATAAAGTGTCACACAAATCCATATCCTGACAAGTGATCTGGAATGATTAGGCCCAAACCCTAATCGGACAAAAAAGCCTGGATGAAACGGCATTTTAGAGTATCTTGTTTCTCTTAACGTATTTCTGAGTGTTTGTCGGAGAGGCAAATGGGACGTAACATAGAAAGGAATTTGATTTGAATGTTGAAAAGTGGGCCTATCAAAGTAGGAGATGCCCCGACAGTGCAGGAAAAGCAATGTCTGTCAGGGCGAGAAAGATTAAACCAATCATATGGGCCATGTAGTTAATGAAACAGTCTACTATAAAATGCCTTGTCCATAATCCTAGCTGTCACAGATACAGGCGGATGCAGGCCAGTAACGATGGTATTTTGGGGAAATGGAACAAAGAGGTGGCAAACACCCAAAGACACACAAACATACCGTGCTGGTCCAAGCTTGCTAACTTGTGAATCTTTGCTCTGTGCCGCTAAAAGTTAAAAATTAATTGATGGGTGAATGTCATGATATTATTGGTTAAAATTGGTTGGTTGGTTCAAGCCTATGTACGCACATCATATTTTATTATAAACAGATAAATACATTTTTTAATTCTCTGGCTGCGCCTGTAAAGTGGATTACACTGTAAATGTGTTCCTAATAAGATGATAACTCACTGGATAATCCAAAAAATAAGCAATGTAATTCCCTAAAATAGTCCAGTAGAGTTATGTGTTGTAAATCATGAGGCCCTTGTTCATTCTCCCTCTAACAAAGTGACAAATTAGCTGAACAATAGTGTTTGAATTCTTATTAAAGTTGATTAATTCATATCATTAGATGATCGCACAACAGCTCATAAAATATACTAAATTAATTTCTTTACTGTGATTAATACACGAAACACTTGAATTAACATCAATAAATCAATTTGTGAATCAATTACATTATCATGTTTAAATACAGAGCTAATAGTGTACATTAACCAGCGGTGTAGAAGTGATCATATATCATTTGGCATTCCAAAGAGGAAGAGCAGAGGAGCATCCTTAAATGATCAACGATGAACGGGATCCAACTCTGACCTTAATAGGTCCCAATATATTTTGCATGGTGTTGTTACTGTGAAACGAGGGAAAGTTATCTACCCCAAGGATTCAATGTAAGCCATGCTTCCTTTAATCTCAGATTTATTATACAGAACTGATTACACTGTTCCTATCTTATAAGTTACAATTAGCTGCTGAAACATAGAAATGATGGGAACTATGACAGCTAAGCCTTTGTAAATGACCTACTGTATGTCAAATGCAAATCCTGCACATATGGCAGGATTTAGTTTGGATAATTATTCTATTTGAATTGTAAACATGGATCAAAGCCCATTTCATAGAAAACTGACACATAACCTGCTTTCCAATATACTACATCACACTGTAAGTTGAACTTGTTTTTTTTTTCATATATGTTAAATGTACTGTATGTGAAGTGAAGACACTTCATCCAATTTAGCACTTGGAAACTGCCTTGTATAAGTGACAGCCTGCTCCAGTATGAACAAGCCAGCTATGAAAAGCATGTCAAGGCTTCTTTCTGGTTGCACTGCAGAGTGCTACAGACATCGCTGCTCCCATACAGGGCTGCTGCAGATGTGAGAGGTCCTCTCAACCAGCTGTTGTGTGGATCAGTCAACAGAGTTAACGTGACACACTTTGTAGAGAATTACACCTCCAGCACAGCGAGCTTTGGGCCTATATGGTCTCGCTAATAAACCTGGACCTTGTAATGGCTGTCTGATCACTCAAACGTAGGAGCAGCAGCAACGGGAGGACAAGGAAATGTCATCCAACATGGATAGAAAATGTACCTCCACCTTTGTTTAAGGTTCATGTGGGCTGAGTTTGATTGGTTTCTGTGTTTGTGCCAGGGATTGGCTTGTTACATCTTATATGGGCCCAAGACTTGACTGTTTTTTTTAAGCCACTCAGCCTGCTTAGAGACCTGGCTCTCCAATATAGATTAGGTTTATGAATGAAAGGTATGCTTAACCTTAAAGAGGCAGCACTGCACCTGATCTAAGCAGAGGAATAGTACACAGTTTCGTAAAACTGATCAGAACAACTCAAAAGCCTGCCAGAAGTCCTCTGCAATTATGGAAAAAACACAGACAGAATCGATAGATAAGTTTATCTTATAAGGCTGGAACAGTTCTATGTTTTTGTTATTGTTAACAAATCTTGCAAAAAGACAAAATCCAATACTGTATTAGTCCTTCTCTCAATACTTTCCAACTTGTCTAGCCTGTTTGTGACACTTAGACGACACTTAGATGTGAAGTCTAGGGTTAGGCCGATGAAAAATTTTAACCTGGTTTGACATTACCCCCAAAAACAGAGATCCCTTTTATCTGAAAAGTAATGCGAATATGAATCCTCAATGGATGAAAAATGCATAATAGAAAGAGTCATAATTGAACTGGTTTGCAGTTCAAGGTGTCCTGTCAACAGGATTACAGAAGTCTCTTTTATAATGGCAGTCAATGAGGAAAAATGCTTTTCAGGCCGAGGGGAACTTTTTGTTACACTTCTTCGAGTGGCCACTTGGCAAAATTGGAGGCAAGGCTGAGCAGCACCACTGTGTCCAGGTCTATGATACTGTAATACAGACTATACCTTCATACTGGATTTATTTTCACCCAGCACCAAACTCGCTTGGTTGTGTAGCTCATGATGTAACATCTCTAGCAACCTAGCTGGTTAACTCATTGGCACTGTTATGTAAATAACGTTAAAAACGTAACAACTGTTAGTTAGCTGCAACAACCACCTTTTTACCTTCATTATTACCCATTTACAGCCCAATGCCTTCATTATGAAGTGTCCAACTGCTAAAAGTTACGAATAACAAATAATTTACCTAACACTGATGTGAATGTAACGTCAGCTTCTTTATTTTCTCGACAGACCCTTGGTAAAGTTGACTTAGCAAACAAAATGCTAATCATGTAGTCATATTGCTTCTTACTAATGCAATACAAGCAAGTTTTAGCGCTGCTGGCACCGGCTGCTGATGTAATGTACTTTTTAATTTGCCAAAACATGTGTTGTTCGCATAAAATCGAACCAATTTCAGCTTGTACACAGGACCAGACCGGCAAAACTGGAAACCAACCCAAATCTAGTGAAGACAAATTGACTACTTTGTACTTTAATGTTTGCTGTAATGTGTGCTATAATGTTTTCAGCAAGTGTTAAACAGAAGTGAAATACCACCAAGAAGGTATATGTAGGATCAAGTCAAAATAGACAGCAGCGGCTGAGTTAATTGCAATGACGGAACATGTCATCCAATGCAAAGGTGTCGCTTATTTGTGTGTTTTTAAGCATTTCTGGACAACAACAGTGTCTATGCGACATATGTATGACACTACAGGCTACACAGTCAATACTTGTTATCAGAATCAATACATTGTTAAATCTGGTCTTTTCATAGGATTTGTTGACAGTAAGATAAATACTGAACATCTACAGACTTATCCTGTAAACATCCTCATGGTTAATTTGTGGTTAGTACATATGTTTTGTGGCATGAGAGCATGTACTTGTCACCTATATATGACATTGAGACGAACCATGATGACATTTGATCAATAATGTAACAGTCCATTATTTGCATGTTACTAGAGTCAGTTCTATGTGTCAAGTAATTTTAATTTTAGGCACTGATGTGTCTAAATGTTTCTTTCTGTTAAGATGGACAATTTAGAGCATCTACAATTAGCATAATAAGCATCTTAAAATATCCTGGACCAAATCAAATGCCATTTAACAAAAGGAGCATCTTTGCCACAGATGTAACAGCCGGCAGCCTCTTCTATCTTCTTCCGTAGCTGTTCCCATTGACTCAACTGACGTATCTTGTGATATTATAAAAGACATACTTACGAATGCATAGCTGAATCAAAGTGCTTACCAACTTGAAACAATCCATTATTACAGAAGAGGCTGGAATTAATTCCATCTCGTGCACCAAGAATTGCTTGATGCCTCAGAAGATAATTTGCCATGTAATTCTTTTCACCTACACAGATGCACCGACGTACAGTACATGCCTTTTCTTCAACCCTGATAACGACCGTTAATTCATCAAGAGTAAATAAAATGTTTAGTTGGGAAGGGACATTAATTATCACATTCATCTGCTTGCTGTTTCCAAACTGGGCTATAATGAAATGTGCTGTAATAGAGATTGCTCTTGGGGAGGCAAGCCGTTTATGAATCGCTAGAGGTGCAGCAGCTGCCTTCCCCCTTGAGAGATAGAAATTTATGCCGTATACCCCGCTGATTGTTGAGAAGGTAAAGAACCAATAGCAGCATGTTCAGAGGTTTAATTTAAAGTGTGTTTCTCACTAGGCTGCTCACAACACTTAATTAAACTCTGCTGTTTTGGCAATGACAAATGCTGTGGTGCAGGAGGAAGCTGGGCTGCTGTGACTGAGAGGCTTTTGTAATTTCTTTCATGTGCAGCGATGGCCAGATCCAGGTCAGAAACTGTAGAATTAAAGAACTAAACAAGATTTAGACATGGGGAATGTGAGGGCAAGGGGGTGGGCGGTTACAGTCATTTCTTTCTCAGGAATACATCTATTTTCTCTTTTTTTTGCGTGTCTTCTTTCTCATTTTTGGAAAGTTTTGTCATAGATTTATGAGGGTTGAGGTTCTGTGCCTGGTTTTCTGAGCTCATTGCCTTTCACACTGTCGTTTCCTTAGGCTTGTGGCTGCTTGATGGAGACTTCAACATTTTACTGAAAGGTATGATGAATAAAATGAATAGTACGTTCCTGCATTGCACATTGTTCCTATTATTTCAGGCTGATCTTTCTATTAAGTCTTTTAGCATGACTCTTGATTTGCCCAACCATATTTTTCACCAAAGGAAGCATTAAGTTTAAAATATGCAACTAAGTGTGAAATTTAACTTCAGAGGTCTATAGCACACAAAAACGTCAAACTCGGAGCAGTCAACAAACTGACAGGGAGTGACTAATAGCTTTTTTCTGGGTAGAAATCCAATTCATGCCAAACAGAAATCTTATTTTGTTTCTGTAATGGTATGACTGTATTACTGTGCATTTCATGAGATCCATTTAAAAGGTGGAGCCAGTCTAGCACATAGCCACCGCACAGCCCTGCCTGCTGCTGTGTTATGAAGTCGCAGAAGTCTGGCTATACTACCAGGAAATAACCACAAAGATGCCTGCGAGGCACAAACAGGAGCTGGAGCATTTCATTCAATAATGTAATCCATACTTTTAAGTAAAAGACTTCAATTCTTATGTCCTTTTTATTACTTGAGTGTATGGTACAGCGCATTATTTTTCTGTCACATGCCAATCTTTTTGCAGGGAGCTTTATCACAACTGTATAAAAATGAAGTGGTTTTACTGGCTGGTGTAGTCAAGGAAATATACTATACACATTTTCAATCTATGTTCAGTTTGAAAAGGTGTTTCCCACAACATATTTTTAACAGAACACATTTTAAGTCATATTTAAGATGTTTACATTAAAACATTTCCTCATGACTGCATAAAAATACCTGCTATTACACTTTTATAAGCTGCATATCACATATCTGTATCTTGTTAACAAGTCTATTTCCTATCATAGGATTGTGCTATTCATAGCTTAATTAAAACTGACTCTGTTGGCCATTTGCATTGAACCAGACCAAGCTGTCAAAACTGATGAGAGTAATATATTAATATACACAGAAAGAAAATTATAATTGTATTCATTATAATGCAAAAATGATATTTGTCAGTTTATTTTTGAAATGTAGTAGTTCCAGTAGAGGTGAAAAATGTTTTTGCCAAATTCAGAGCATTAAATAATAAAAACAGGAGCATATGCATATAGGAAAAAAAAAAAACATAGTATTTATCCTGTTTTATATAGGGGATGCAAACAGCTCCATATGTATTTTGGTGTTCTGTAAATGCCAGGGAGACACAGCAGCATCCGTTGGAGTTAACGGTGCAGCACTTTTGTGTTCAGTAGCACAAATCATTAATCATGAGGCCGGCCATATTCTTGTAGTGCCTGTGCTTTCATTACTGGGCCTAATTAAACAGTTCTGTGAACTGGAATCTCAGATTCCTCTGTTACAGATTATCATTAATTATGGTGAAAGTGCTCAGAGATGTTGGACTCAATTATATTCTGCTCAACCCTGGCAGCGGGGTGATTCATTGTTCTGAGCACTCCACAGCCGTACTGTCTCTGCTTATCACCAACCTCCACTTTTGTAAATTGGGCTCTGCCAGCCAACAAACTAAGAATTATGTGCTGCTTTTTCATTACAAACATGTTGGAGGAGCACAGACCAATTAAGGGTGGGATATTTTGTGTGGAGTGATGAGGCAGGCATTGGTGCAGGGAGATGGGGGTTGGATGGGGGGTACTATGGGAATGAGCTCACCATGCTGAAGTTGTAGCTTTATTACCATGTGTGGTGCAGCCTTCCACCAGGTCTATTGACTGATTATGCTCTGCATACCTACTCAATATCTCAAAGCCATCAGCAGTGTAAGAGTAAAATTAGAATTTGAGCTGAATATTATATTGATATTTCTGTGCAAGTATAAACAGATTTCCACAGTCCTGGGGGAGGCTTTAAATGGAGATTTCTATTGTACTGGCAGCTTTGAGTGCATATAGCCTGGAGGAAAGCGTTAACTTTTCATAATATTTGTGTATGACATGCAACTTTTTATGCAGCTGAACAATGTCAATATTACTTCTATGGTCTTATGTAGGGTACGTGGGGGTCTATGATGGAAACAGTGTGTGAATGAGATTATTGGCCACCTTTTTTAGGGTCAGAGAATCGAGAGGAAAATCTGAATCAAAGAGAAGCAGAAGTTCCAATGGTAAGCTTAGGCCTTAGTGGTTTGAACAATTTCATATGCCACAGTAGGTAGTGATTTTAATATATATGAAAATCAGCCAGAGCTGTGTGCATGTGTCTCTTATAATATCACCGGTGGGAGATTTTCACTGCCTTACAAAGCAGGAGTGTTTTCGTTTCCCCCTCACTACAGTGTTGTCTCAGTACGACTCACAATAAGATATCTGTCTCTGTTCCATTGCTTTCAAGAATTAACACAGTGACGCAGCCTGCAGTAAAAGGGATGCACGAGAGAAGAAAACAAAGCAAAAGCTGATATGTCAAAATTAAATTTTACAATATCTTTGTTTCTCTCATAGTTCCTTAAATTGTGGTTGGTCTAATCCCATAATTCCCCTGGCAGAGGAGCAAGAAATGGGATTTTTCCTTCTAGTGACATAGCGGCAGCTCATTGAAAATGTAATACACTACTTCCAAGTCACAGGTCAGCTAGCAATCTGAATTTTAAAAGGACTGTGAATAATATTCTGTTTTATTTTGAAAATGAACTTTGTGGCCTCCATCATGAATCCAATATATGTCTTAATCTTCTAGGCTCTTGAAACCCACAGCTCTGGAAGAAGGCCTTTGACTCCTGAACCTAATAAGGAAATCACTTGTTTTCTCACCCGTCTTTCCGTTTTATAGGGGCTGACACAAAACAGTCCTTTATTTTAAAAGTAATTGATGAAGCATAAAATATATATGTATCTAATATTAATATTCACTTTCCTACATACATTAAGTGTTTGTGTAATGCAAATCGCCTGATTATTATTATTATTATTATTATTATTATTATTATTATTATTATTATTATTATTATTATTTCTTCTAGATTAATGAAACTTAAAGACATAAAGATTACCATCTGAGCATCTATTGTTATTCTGAACTGAACATGGCTGACAGTGGCAGTGAATTTAAGCGTTAATTACGCACTAACCTTTTCAGAATGGATATTTAGACACGCTGTGCCCTGCGACTCTGAATGTTCAGGAAATGAAAACATCCAATGACCAATCAGTATCTACTCACATTAGCATAGTCTTTTAAAAGCCCAATGCCCCAAAACATGCCACGAAAATCCTCTCCTATTTATCTTAAAATAGCCACTTAACTTTGACTGACACTAATTCTTACTACATGAAGCTGTAGAAACCCCTTCGTTTCCCCCTTCTGTCTCTGTCAGAAAATTACAAAAGACAGAGTTTGTGATGTCCCCAGTGTGCAAATCCCTTTATTCTGTCAGATTACAGCATTTGATATGACGTAGTGCGGCATTCTGGCCTCACATGCCTGCCAGAGAGAAGGGACCTGTCAGCAGCAGCAGAGAAGAGCAGTGCAGATCATCACTCTGACTGATCCGCAGACCCGGAGACTGTCATCTCCTCCGACTGTACAAGTCAACACAAATAAAAGTGAGGAAGCAAAAGCCATAATGGCTGGGAGAGATCCAGGCTCATTGTGGCCATTACTTTTATTCAAACCTTACAGATGACATGATGTGAAAAATGAGCCTGTGTCTAGTCGGGTGCCCATTAGTGAGTGAGCACATTATCTCCCCTTTTTCACATTGAATCTCCTCCCTGCATGCAGTGGCAGATGCTCCCGAGGAGTCACTCACTTTTATGGGCTTTTGACTGCCGTACTCTTTTAAATACAGGGGCCTGCACCAGGCAGAGATGACGTATGGCTGTCAGCGCTCTTTACCTCACTGACAGATGCCTTCAGTGGATCCCTCCTTAAACCTTCTGTCTAAAACTAAGGGGGACAGCTAACCTCTTCGCTCACAGAGCAGACATGCATGCATCAAATTGATTATTACAGCAAAGGGGGGTGATTTCTAAAAATCTCTATTACCCGACAATTACAGTGCCATTTACATAAGTACAGTCTGAAGGCAATCATGAAATACAATTCGCCAAAACCCTCAAGAGTGACACCACACAGGGAACTTAAAACTTTGTAAAATATGAATTTGTTTTGAGGATTTTTGGGAGGATAGCTATAAATTTGATTGTTGAAAAAAAGTCCACATAGTACAGTATATGAGGCTTGTGCCACATCATGTTGGGGTAGGGGTATCACAATTTGGATTTTAAATCAAAATGTATCGAAATGAGCCTTCAATTTCTACAATCAACACCAAAAGCACATTGACTGCCGCACACCTGGAGTGGACACAGCGAGCAGAAGTGACCTCTAATCTCAGCATGCTGCTCCTTGTAGCCCCACAGCATACAACTGGTGCCATTTTAATTTTTTTCGGTGGTGCGTTCAAGTTTACTTCATAAAAAAATGTAAATGACAGTTGTCATTGCATAAAAGTCTGAGTCTAACAAACGCATTGCTATTACATTGAGACCTTAAAATCAAATGTGAATCATGGATTTGGAGAATCATGACACTCCTGGTCATGATAATACTGAAATTAATCTTTAATATAATTAATATGCTTAAAAAGAAACAGTACTGCAAGCTCCACTGTGGAGGAGATAGTTCCAAAAAAGGGAGTGACTTTAGTGGTTTCGTCACAAAAGATTAGACGTACAAGAAACCATTAAACAACTGAACAACAAACACAAGAAGACTTTAACAACAAAAGGGAGCAAAACAACAAACTTCCTTTGTCACGTCAAGCAGAAGCACCTTGCTGAGTATGAGGACAGCCGAAAATCCTGTGATGAGTGCTCAACAGCTTTTGTGAATTCAAAACCAAATATATTTTTCTGATTTTTGTTATATTGTCAATGACATCATTATCATGATATTTTTTTAAGTTCATAATGCCAAAACATACTGTGTACAGTACATTTTAAAAAGTATTTTTTCAGGGAAGTTGTATCAAACAGAAATTTCAGGTCCCCTTTCCTCACACCTCTAATTATTGTTAAAACACTTCCCCCAGCTGATGAAAGAAAATCAATTACTTTGTCAAATCACTGTGTTCCTGTCACCTTGTTGCGGCTGGAATTGACATGAAGAACAAGTGCTTCCTATGTGCTTTGTCCAACAATCTAGACTGTGAGATGTTCACATCATTCAGAGACATGACGACATTTTAACATGTTGACACAATCTCTAATAAATGAAGGAAACAAGTACCTCCAAGTTTAAGTTTGGCATCACTTTCTCCAATAAAGTTTGGTGAATAAATACAATGGGACCTCCATTTAGTCCCTTCCACGACATCTGATTATTTTCAATGGTTTACAATCCCCAAGCAGACTAACTGGAAAATGAAAAACTGAGAAACATGTAGCTTTGTCTTCATTCCCAATGGCCAGAAATGCACCAGCGTGCCACAGTTAACAAATATTCAGCAGTATGGAAACCCCCCAAGGAGGGTTGAGCCTATTTGAAAATAACATATATTCTATTCTACAATAGGAAATAAATCTGGATGCAGTAATACAGAGCAAAGCTCAGAGGTTGTGGTCAGTGACAGGGAGTCCTGGCTTCTCTCAGGCATGAGTATGAACCAGAGCCGCTTGGTTCAATCTAATCTCTGACAAGAAACAACAAGCCTCTGGGACACCCCTGCGGTCCACCTCTACGCCGCACAACATCATAAGCAGCTCAACTCAGGGGGTAAGATCTACTGTAGCTGTCAGGGGAGAAATATGTTTCCATTTTACAACTTCAGTGGCAGAGAAGACCATACAAATGCTTCTCTATTTCCCTCACTATTGCTCACTCGTTTGAATCTCTCTGCTCTCTCTTCTGCTCCTGTCAGTTTTCCCTCAGTGCACACACTCAAGGGGTTCCCTGGTGACTGCGTCCCATTACTATCCTGAGACCTCTGCACAACAGAGCTGCACCGCCAGTGTCCCAAATGATACTGATTCCCACATTGCAGAGGCAAGCAGAGTGTAAGACAAACAGGATTTGGTAGCCAGCATCATTACTCAGCCTCTTCACTTTTGCCTGTTAAAACTTCAAGACGTAAAAGACATGTATGCACCGTAAGTGACTGACAACTGGAAGGTCTGGCTTTGTTATTTCAGTATCCGGACATAAAGATACTGATACAATTAGAAATCCGTCTATCCTTTTTTAATGCTACATACTACAGGGCACACCCTCACAGTTTGATTAAAAAGTCACCATACAAGTTAACTTTCTTTTCAGCAGAAATTCCACAATGTTCTTGTAGATCAAAGCTTACTATAATGCCAAGTCAGTTTTATACCTAAATCAGAGGTTAAGTATATCCAGTTATCTAAATGTCATAATTTTATAATAGTCATTGTTTGACTTCTGTGGAACATAAGCATTTTTTGGGTTAAATCAGTTCATAATACCTGAAATTACAGGCCTGTTTATATTTGGCAAAGGATTATATGAGCTCATGAGCTTATCACAGATATGTCTTTGGCAGATAGAATGCCTATAGTGTATGTTGGCCAATAACTAATAACATACCGCAGTACAAAAATGCCAAGACATATTCAGTGTCTCTAATACATAGTCAGTCCACCAGGGAGCAATTCAATTTTCAACAGTAAGTATGCAATTTCTGCCACTAGCTGTAAATCTATCAAAATATAAAGCAAAAGACGTTGTTTGCTAAAGTTGTAAAGTAGCGTGGGATCATGGGAGTTGTCTTCATTGTTAAGCAACCACCATTGCAGATGAAAATGTATCTGATAGTGACTCAGGCAGACTAGGTAATGTTTTATTCACGTTACATTTAGTCACGTTCGCACAACCTCCTCTCACTCTGACGTATCATCGGATACATCTCAAAAACAACTCAACAAAATATACAACAAAGGTCTTGTCCTGTTTAGACATTTCAATGAGAAAATCTATCTCCGCACAGACGAGTATTTTAGCACCATTCCAGAATAAATCTTCGTCAATACACCTGAAAAATGGTTGGTTGCTTATATAATACAGTTAAATTAACCATGCTACTTTTACCGACTCTTGAACGTTATCTACTTCCTTACTTTTAGTTTCTAGTTACAGGTACCAGGGCTGATACCACAGCATTTTCATGCAAACAAAACAAAAAAGATGAGGCAGTGAAACAATACTGCTCTTCACTGAATCCTCCTGGATAATGCTATTTTTACAAAAAAAACATCATCAGCAGTTTTAGTCTTTCTTCGTCCATCATTGAATTTCAACATGTGTTTGTGTCTCTAAATGTAGACAATGTAACATCATTACGTCCAAGTACAAACAAAAAAAGCTATGATTAAAAAAATATATAACGTGTGTACAGAACCTTAAATATCAAAATCGCACAATCGTCAAGAAGTCTATAGTCTTACTCCTACGCTAACAAATATTATGGAAGAAAATGAAGCTTTAACAGCAAATGAATTACATTATAT
The DNA here is from genome assembly GCA_039737535.1 of Lagodon rhomboides. NCBI lineage: Eukaryota > Metazoa > Chordata > Actinopteri > Spariformes > Sparidae > Lagodon > Lagodon rhomboides. The sequence goes on from CM077790.1 coordinate 19,605,521, forward strand.
TAATGATTCATCACTGTGTATTTGGCCAGTCAATCAATTAGAAACATGTTATAGTCCTCTGGTTTTGGTGGTGTGGTGAAATTTTATTCATTCAAAGTCGCACTTACACCACACATGTTGATATCATCAAGGCAATCCTTGGCTATACACATTAGATTGCACTGTTATGTGGTTCTAAGCTGTGTTAAAGATATCGTAGATTGTTCACATGATTCTCTCTGCACTGACAGTGTTGATCCAAATACACCAAGTTACTCTGATTCCACAAGGATCTCAGGCATGATTGTGCTAATCACCTGACACACCTGATTTCCCAATTCATTTTCTCCATTCATCTTGAGCAAATGTAGTGACAGCTTGCAATCTATTTGTTTTGAGTTGTCAAAAAGGAACCAAAGGCATGTATCAACACGGAATAAATGCTACTGCGAGATGTCACCAGCTGCACATGATATGATGAATTACAATCATATGTTAATCAGCCGGAGTTGCAGTAATGGGATGTTTACACGGCGCTCCATCGCGAACCTTCTTGGACTGTTTTCTCATATACAGATACGGATTCTTGAACAGAAAGGAGTACAGTACTGTTTGCAATACTAATGAACAGATTTCAGTTTTTTTGTTCTTATTATTTTTATTTTGTTTGTTTTCCAGCAGTAAAGGAAGAACTAAAATCGCATCTATGAAAAAAAAGAAATGTCTTAAATGAAAAATTAACTTTGAGTTTCTTCATGCGTTTATAATTACTTTGTTTTAATCAGCCTGCTTGTTTTTGTTGTTGTTATGCATCTTATGGAAGACGAGACTGCCTGACAGTACTGGAAACCAAATACTGTTTTCATCCCTCATCACTCACTGTTTTTCTCTCTGACATGCATGCAAAATAATAATATAATGTATGTGTGGGTGTGTGTGCATGCGTGCGTGCGTGTGTCTGTTGTGAAGGGCTGGCCACAGAGCAAACAGCAGTAGGTCCAGCAACAAGGTCAATACTAGCGTAAGTACCTTTTTATTTCCCCAGCCACCCACAGTGTTAGATCCTGCAGTTTGTCCAGCAAACTTACTAATGACTGGAAAAGCCTCGCTGTTTCACCATTGTTTTCCTTATCCATAGGTGGGTGAATGAGGAGGATCAGGCAGGTATTTACGGTAATTAATTGACACTGATATCAGAAAGTACGGACAAGATATGTAGCCAATTATCCAGATAAAAGGGATTTCAATTAAAAAAAAAAAATCAGTACTTAGGTTAACAGAATATTAAAAGCTGTAACATTATCCTAATCCAGGGCAGATTATTTTCCCCCAAAAGCAATATATCTATTTTGGAGAAGTGTTGCTATTTTACAGTACATTTATCGGACAGTGATTATTAACTAGCAGCAAGTGTTTTTCTACTTTTAATTCAACCTTTATTTAAGCCGGTTTGTCACACTGAGGTCAAGAATTTATTTTACAACAGAAACCTGGCCAACAAAAGCAGCAACTGAGAGTTACAACAGTAAATTAACTGGCAAACACATTCATTGGAGTGAATTCAATGAGCATTTAGAGAAAATCTTGACACGATGGATTTCACCATAGCTTTAAAATTGTTCATAGCAGGGTATTGTGACACAGTATCACATTATTCACGATAACAGTTATATTAAAAAATAAGGATATCTCCCTATACTCTTTTTTTGAGAGTAATTTAATTCCCAAAAAAAGAGACAAAGCACAAAGTAATAAAAGTGAAAGGTAGATTTGATAGCATTTTTTTTTTTTTTTTTACGATTTCAATAGATAATATCGTTATTGTGAATTTGTTTGGCTACGATAATCGTGTAGTGAAAATCTGATCGTTACAGCCCTGGATCAGTGATACAATGTTTTGAAGTTCCAGATTAGTCTGCAGATTGTTCCATGCCGTAGGAAAGCCAAAGTCTTTCTTTCCCAACTCAGACCAGACTTTGCGATCAACTAACTACAAAATGTCCAGAGAACAAATTTTGTGATTTCAAAAGTTCAAGTTTAAAAGATAAGTAGGGCTGCATGAATAAAACGGACAGATTCTACGATCTACATCCACAAATTCATATCAGACTAATTATGGCTAGGTGATACAGTTAAAGTGTATATCATGATCTTGATAAAAAAAAAAAAAACTGATGTTCAATAAGTTATGTTCCACTACTGAGCACTGACATACTGCAGCACTGTTTTTTTTATCTACAATTTTTTTGGAGTCAGTTAGGACAGCAGAACTTAAAAAAAGGTATTCATCATCTTGAAATACCAGTTCAAGAATACATGATAACACCAAATTTTGCCCTGAATCAAATGTCCTGGCAGCTGAAATAAAATGTTGTCATCGACTCATATCCCAATTATTTAAGTTAAAGCAGATTCAGATTCTAGAGAAACAACCGCCACTGGATGACACTGTTGGGGGTGCTGATCTTGTCTTACTGGTACAACACAACCTTCCTCAATCATCTCGAACGTAAAGTATACTGAGCATTATGAGTGTAATGGTAAGGAGTTTTAAGTTTTAAATTCTTAGCTGACTAGATGACTTGGACTTGATCAATGCTCCTCAATGAAAATAGCCATATTCTCTCAGGGTTTTAATAAATAATTGAAAGTGCAAACAAGGTAATATTTTTAGGGAATCAGAAACGAGAAGAAAACTAAAGTAATTATTACAGTATATGAAATATGTAGGGGGAGGCTACTGTGTGTAAATAAATTAGAATCAAGAGTAAAGAGTACATCACAAGCACAGACACACTTATAAACTATGCTACAACTAAATTGCTTCCACACTCCATGGACTCAATATGCGATTTAAAAGAGCCTGGCGGTGGCAATATTCCTCTGATATGGTGTTTAGTTTTAATAGGAACCCTCAGCTCAAATATGAGCTGACAAACACAGCAAGACAAACACAGTCTCTCTCCGGCAATGAAATATACACTATCAAATAGACCTGTACCTTTTCTGAATCCACTGTGTGGGTGAAACTAAAGCGCAGAACAAACAGCATTCTGATATGGCTTTGAGGGTGATAACAGCGTCTGACAGGGTGGAGAGAGCAGGCTTTGGGCTCGGTGCGAAAACACAACCTGTGATTGACATGATTCCCTGGCCTTAGAGAAGTTTACCTTTTAATAAGAGCTCAGAGAGGCCCTCTCAACAACCTGGTCCAGGCTCTCGCCGACAGCAGGCGACGGCTGGGGAGGTGCATGTGCATGTATTTATGTGCGTGCGGGGGTTGTTTGTGTGGTTGTGCGTGCACATGTGTGTGTGTATTGCACATGTACAGATGTGCACGTGTGTCTGTGCCCACTTGTAGCAGATTTCAATCAAGGATTTCAGCCATGCCCAAATATCTCTTCTCTTTTGGGCCTGGTTGTTTGAAGAAAATGAGTGGATTCAGGATCAAGAGCCTTTCTGGAGGAATTTAAGTCTGTTTGAGGATTATGACTTCTTCATCCTGTACAAAGCCTGCAGAGAGAGCTATATGCTAGCCCTTGGAGGCCCGGCTTACCAACGCATTCCAGACGGTGATATAGACGTGATAAAACCCAGGAAAGACATCATAGTTGTGAGCACAGATCTTCAAAATAAATAGGGGAGTTGAAAACTTTCCAGGTTTACTCCAGAAGAGCAATTTTCTTATAGTGCAGGAATATGCATGATCATAAAAATATCAAACAGATTTGCACTAATAATAGGACATAAGACGCTGGCAAATGAATAGAGTCTTTCCTCCGACTGGAGCTGGGTGATATGGCTTTGACTGTTAAACAATAGACAAAATATTTAGAAACCTCTTCAGAAACACTTCAGAAATGCCCGGACTGGGTGACAAAATAAAATATCGTGACATTTTTGACCAAGAAACTCAATATTGATATTGTAACAATACTGTAGGGATGCTTGTTGTTACAACACAAGGAGATTTTTAATAAAATTATCATCAGAAATGTAAATGGGTAAGGGCAAGTATTAGAACAAGTCGAGCAGTCTGGTAAATTCAGAAAATCATATGAATTTACAGTAATGCAGCCTTTAAAACCAGGAAACAACACCTATGCCATATCATGATATGTCTATGTCAACATTTTAGACTACATAATATTGACTTCACTCACATAAATGTAGGATGAAATGGTTACTGTTTTTTTACAATAAACCACAGTAAAATTCTGACATGTATTTCAGTTTCAAATTTTAAATCATCATCAAAGGCATGTACGCTTTAAAAAAGTGACAATACTGTAAATACTGGCCAGCCTCAACTCAAGGTTTGCAACAGTTCTAAAGCGCAGCATGCAACTTGCATTTGTTTTGAAATGCACTTTGATAAAATGTGGAAAAGGCAGTGGCATCACTCTGGAGTTTTCTCAACCGTCTAGGAGGCCTACATCTGACGTGTGTGTGATCATAATTTTGGTATTTTGGTTTTTATAAGCGTATTGAGAGAATTTTGGTCGCGATCACCCTCTGTGCAGAACATGCAGGAAGAAAATCACTGCAAAAGGAGGCAACATTTTCTAATTTTCTAATGTTCATTTTGAATAAATTTTAGCACATTTTAACAACACCACGATAACACTGATAACTATGATAATATTGGTCACTATAATCGTGATATGAAGTTTTCATGCGGTTTCATAGAAACTTGCACAGGTTTTCTTCCAAGGCTTGTTTCTCTGATTTCAACACACTGCTCCGAAAAAAGCCACGCCTCCTCTCATCTGACTTATGAATTACAATTATCAAACTAACACATCCCTTGTCAGCTCTGATCAACATCTTCAGGTTTCAACGAGACTTCCTTTAGCATCTACAACACGCCTGCTCCGTTTCTAGAGATGTCACCACTGACCGAGCCTCCATCCAAAAGCCCAGATGACTGTGATTGCCATTCAGCAGAGTCTTCATTAGTTATGCAGCTGATGAGTGAACTTTGTCAGCAGCACAGCCAGCAAAGTGTAGATGAATGGAGCTCTGATCAAATCTGTCATTATTTACCCTGTTTACAGCATAACCTGGTAGCCAAACAAGAAATCAATAGAAAATGGGGACACATTACTGTAAGTGTCAATATTTCAGACAGCTGAGATAAAGGGCTCTCAGCCTGTAATAGATTCTTTCCATTTACCTTAAGCTTATCGAACAGAGAGTTTGTCAATTGCTGATAAGACCATTAGTTAGTTGTTGATAAAACAATTTAGTATCATTATAACCTTAAATATAACAAATGAAGCTCGTTCAGTGGATAAGATCAACATCCAGCAATTACACCTCTTATGACTTCACAGTAAATTCTTTTTGTTCCCTTCCCTTTGAAATACAAGATTACAATACAATACAAGGTCAATACAAGATTTAAAAGATTTAAGCATCCACTGTGTCTGATATACAACCACATTAATAATGTAAGCGCAGAAACAAGCATTTAAGCTTTTCTTAAATTGTCCAAAGTCTGATATCATCGACAACTTTATTAAATTAGGACCATGTAAGTATTATCTAAATGACTAATGCCTATTCTGGGCTAAAGGGTTGTTATGCAACATGCTATGGTACATGACAATTATTTGATTTAACACTTTTAAAAAGATGCAGACACACTGATCTCAGCTATCTCCCAACAGCACGAGTCTCAAGAGTGTCTGCTTTGTTGAGAAGGTTACGGGACTTTGTTTGACCCCAGAGCAGTGTGACTCTTGGAACTGCGGCTCGGCTGTACTTCACACTTATATCTTTTGTTCTTGATCAAGTGCACTCACCCCCCATACAAAATGCAGCCAAATAGACGGAGCGAGGCGACGGTCCCGGGCAAAGGAAGCCATGAACGAGCCAGAGGGAGGAAGTAGCATCTCCTACAGACAGTCTCAGCAGGGGATGGACTAACTATAGCCACATCAATGACTAACTCTCACAGCAAGGACACCTCCCTTCACTTTGAAAAGAAAATAAATTAAACAACAAAGGGGGACAGTGACATTCACTGCCTCTCAGTTTATTGCACCAAATAACTGCTCATCGTACGTCCAGTGCAGGATCATTGTTGAGTGCAGCGGTCGGTGAGGCAACAGTGAAATGAAAAAAAAAAAAATCATTTTAAGAACAAAGTTTCCTTCCCAGCAGGAATGATGATTGCTATATGGATTCGTAGATGAAGCAGAAAAAGTTCCCTCATCTACTGGCCTAATATGGTCATTCCAACACAGGAGGAGACCCATCTTTGTACTTCTTCATGCATTACGTACACAATCAATAATGGAAAAACATACACTGCGAAAGGCCTTAGTTGCACTGCCTGCAAGCGGCATTGATAAATGATTTTGTGCCAGTTATGACAGCAAGGTGCATGCAGTGAAGAGAGTAGAAGGCCTTTTTAATAGTGCAAGGAGAGAATTAAATCAAACCCAGGAGGGCCTCCACTGGAAAGGAGAGATGCTGCATCTCTCTGCTCTAAATCACAGCTCTACTTAAGCCCGGCCCTCTCTTTCCCCATTTTTCTACATTATCAGAGGAAACCTGTCACCGCTGTCTATGGGTAAGTTTACAAATCATGATTTATCAGAGAGAGGATTTCTAAACACCTGTGTGAGAAAATAAGCATCCCCTGCATTATTATTTGTAGGCCAAAAAGTTTTTTTAGTCTTCCTTTAAGTTATGAAAGTATCTAAAACATAAATACTAACATGTGTCTAGATTTTTATCCACTACATAAATGTTTGATGAATGCCTTCAAATCTAAAATCTGAGGAACAAATTTTGATGATAATCAATATAATTGCCATTTCCACTTTGGCCACTGTATACCTATGTAATTCATGTGCAAACAATGTGCTCCTTTTAAGTCCTCAGTGAAAAAAAAACCCTGTAGAACACAGCTCCTTATTATCCCAGGGTGGGAAAATATAAAAGGGGGCTTAAAAAGGAGTGAAAAGTTTCCAAAGGTCAAAAATTAATCAAACTCATTACCTGTGGAGGAGAAGGATCCTGCTTGCTGCTAACTCGTTTAGCAGATTTTTAACCTCTATTCTCTTTTCAAAGGGGTGAAGATTCCCAAAGGAGCAAACGTCCGTGACTTCTCATTTACAACCGGATAAGGGAATCATAATGATCGTCCTCAGCCTGTTTCTGGAGACACAAACATCACAGTATTTAAAAACAGAAACTGTTTAAAGCTAACTCATATATATCTTAACATCTTTAGGGTACATCGTACAGCGCAGTTAAATACTTCATCACTTAAAACCTGAGACGTTATGCCTCGAGAACCCTAAACCACAACCCAGTTTTCGAGCCACTTTCTGCAGCCCAAATAGGCAAAGCCACATCAGCTGGGGAGAGAAAATCCTTCTTACTGGCCACCAAGGCCAGTTGCTCCCACTTTATCCAGTAAATACTGCAGAAGAAAGCGACAGAGCAAAAGCCGTACGAGGGGAAGGAGTGAACCCAGGGTGATGAGCACTGTCCAATGTCTGGTCTCTTTTCTAAATGCAGAACTTTCTCCAGGCAGGAGCTTCTTATCGAGGAAACACACGACAGAAAGACAGAGGCAGATGGCTGGATGCATAAGCCTCAATAAGCATAGATCCTTTTAGGAAATCATTACTGCAAATACCTTAAAAAACACTTAGCTGTCAATGGAAAGCAGTGTTTAAATACATGTTACTGAGTGACTGATGTCGTCAAATAATAAAACCAAGTCCATATTTAATCTTATGTGTTCAACAATAGGAGAAAATACACACATAAGTGTTCTGTAAATGTACATTAAACATTAACAAGATTTAACATATTAACATAATTTGCAGGGAAAAGATCAATATTTATGTATTTCAATTATTAATTTTTATTCACTTTCTTTATTCACATTTCTACACAACACTAATCTGAAAGAGGAAATTAATTTATTCTAAAATCAGGATCAGTGTAAATTGTTTTCTCACAGGGAAAGATATACGAGACAGCATTTAGGGTAATTCCTCACGCATAAATAGCTATGAGCCTAATTTGAGCTGATTTGGGTTGTTAGGTTTATGGCCTAAACGTGCCGAACGTTTGACGGTAAAATTTGGACTGGCCACAGAAATGTAAAGACACCACTCAGTTTGTAAAACTCCCCATATGGTAACACGGTAAACTGCTCCTTGAATATGATGAAACAATTAACCTCTCACTCCATCCCACTCCTCAATAATATGGAGTCGTTTTTTTATGATTTAAATGTTCTTTATTTAACAATTAAAATTAATCTCTGATACAAAAAAATTGTTACACCAGAAATCGTCATTTTAACATTTTGGGCTTGGACATAAATACAATTTGTATTTAGTGTTAAGAAATGTGTTTAACTTCAGTCTTATATTCCCCACAAGAAAAAAAATAACATCATAAAAAATAAGAAAAACGTTAATGCTCTAAGGGAAGTCCAGGCTGTAAATGTGCACAATATTCCACATTATATACATGTCATTTCAGAGTGCACTCCAAGTGACGCAGTGTCAAATCTGTGTGACAGATTTAGGTGAACGCTGGTGAAGGGAGCCCTGCGTGGGGAGAGCGGCTTAGGGCTGACTCAAGCAGCCAGTACAAGATCTCCAGCAGGCAGAAAGGAGCCCTGCTCACCGCGGAGCCGCCGCCTGTCCAGCCCACCAACACTGACAGCCAAGCAATAACCTGACACCATTGCCATCTTCTGACTACAGTCACACATGACTCCTTGTGTCAGCTTTGCACACATGAACTTCAGACTAACTTAGGAGGCATTTTCTAAGACACTGACAAAAACACAAAACATTTTATAATTCTACAAGGGCAGGGTCGAACATAGTCAGCGAATTTAAAAGCATACAAACACATGTACATATGCAATAATCCGCAGACTGATTTGGTTTATAAACTTAATGGTCTTTGGAGCTTAAGGTGATGGGAACTGAGGCACTGCACGAGACACGCTGAGTATTCGGAGGTTTTAGATAAGGTGCTTGTGTTTTTCTTTATTTTTAATGTAATGTCTCCCTCTTTTGGTGGCTGCTGTAGAAAGAAAGCAGGACAAGAAGTAATAAACACCTTCACCTATAACAGAACTTGAAAATAAGAAGACTTAGATAATAGCAGCCCCTTAATAAGATTCTGATTTATAAACTGCTCATCAGTTCTTGTTATTATCAGAATAATGTTTTTTTGTATTATTTAATGTGAGTGCGGTGAACTTTGTACTTAAATATTATTTATTTTTTTCCTAAAATCACTTGAACATGGGGGAATTTTGATTTACCACATGATGAGATGTCATAGTATTCTTTAGCTCTTTGATGAAACTAAAGGTAAGGGTACGGTTCAACTGAGAGTCTGACGCTGGTAAATTCGTTTTCAAATCTGGGAGCTCCCTGACATCTAGTGGACAGAATCTAGACTGCCTCCAGAGTTGTACAGGCCAGCACGTGTTTCATTGGCCATACAAAATGTTACATTTATGGTACATGTATGGCTCAAACATTCATACAGAATACCAGGACAGCCATATATCGCTTACGGTTAGTGATTAATTTGATTTTCTTTAATAAACTTGCACTTAAATAGGATTCAAATATACAGTCAATGGCCTAAAATAACAAAAATTCATAGTTATTTTAGATTTATGAATCAGCTTCTGCACCAGCAGTATTTAAAGACAGAAAGCTGTGCTCAGCTTTAAATGTACAAGTGAGCCTTAAAGCAGGCCACAATATATTGTCATACCTTTATAGTATATTACTTGGAGAAAATATGAAATAAATAACATTACAGCTCTTTTGATGTTTGGGGGAACTCAACTTACTACTACACTAGAGCTAGTGTTGTTAATTTGTGCTTGCATAGGTTCGGTACCAATATGGGTATACATTTGTCTGTTACCTTTGCCAAGGAGGTCATATTTTCACCTACATCCACTTTGTCAGCAGGGTTACACAAAAACTACAAGGCAGATTTCCATGAAACTTATGAAGGAAGAAGGAAGGGTGCGGATCCAGCAAAGAAGGCGGATTCAGGAATTTTTATATGGCATTTTTCAACATTGCTGTTAATTTGTCAATTTGATGAAAAAACATTAGGGCATATTTAGGTGGCTAAGAAACTACCACCAATGTGCAGCGGGGATAATGGGGAGTCAGGAAGGTACCAACAATGATTAGGCTTGATTCAATTGATTCAAAGGAGACTGTTGGGTCTTGGAGGTTTACGGTCTACTGACTTCCATTCTGGTTTCAGTTCTGTGGTACCATGATTTGCTTTAGTTACAATCGGAAAATAATAACATAGTTGGTGTTATGATGTGGCCTCATGACCCACACTTCTGCTGGTTGCTGTGTATATAAAAAAACACAGAAAATATGTGTTGATTTATTTATTGTACCTTGAGATTTAGAAGTTGTGTGTGTAAGTAAGTTGTTCCCTCCTTCCCATCATGCCCAGTAGACTAACCAAAACCAAGCTAAATCAAGTTAGACCACACAACCACAAACTCACTGAAATATTATCACCAAGTTTAACGAATCTCGGACTAACTCAACAATTACACCATAGGCTTCACATATAGTGTTTATGGCAGAGATATTTGTCTGAATTGGAATTTTATATTACACAGATGTTACTATTATTCTGTTCACATTTTGAACCGAAGACCTTAAATAGTCAACAATATTGAAAACTAAAGCTAGGTCCAGTACATTTAGAACTGAACCTTTGCCAGAATCAATACAGGAGGGTTTTTGTGCAGCCAATTTCAAGATTGGAAATTCTGGAGTAATTCAGGCCAAGAGGTTGCTAAATAGAGGTAGGTTTGTATGGGCCAATAACTGTTACTTACTATGACATCTAGGTTATAGGCTTAATAAGTATACTTTTTACAGCCTTTTGAAAATTACCTGAGAAAAGGGAGCAGAGCTGTTGGTTGCCAAGCAATTAAAAACCTATTTTGAAGCTCAAAGGCACATTATCAAGGCAGCAGGTTGAAGGTCTCTTGAGAGTGTAAGGAATTTAGGTGTAATGTTGACCTAAAAAGTTCAAAATTGATATTTAGGTGTTTTAAGAAGGAAATACTGATGGACTTATGAAGTCCTACATGACTAACTGCAAAGAGTGCAAAGAATACTGGCACTTGAAAGTGGCATATATTGTGTGACAATCGTGTGACAATTTTTTTTTTCTTAAAAAAAAATATATATTTTTTTCCAAATCTATTCTAAAGCAACATTATACAGCAATTAGTATTTTGTGCAGTTTTGCTCCCCCCAAGGATTGTGAGTGCCATACAACTGTCAAACAATACAAATCTCAGGTTCCTTTAACAATTTCTCACACGTTATATAGTATTGTGTTAACTACAAACAAAACTCAGCACCATCATAACAATGTAATGCCTCATAAATGTATGTCTCCAGGTAAACACGCGTGCTCAGCCATTTTTGCAGGCCGTGGCAGTCAAAGTTCACACAAGTGTTGCACCCAACTCAGAACCCTGTTCAAAAACTAGCGAGTCAATCATTTTGCGAACACATCCAAACACAACACATATACCTTAGCAAGCCAGTCAATATTAATTACTTTCCAACAGCACAACTGAACGCCAGTCTGAGATTTCCTCGTTTATTGTTCAATCACTGTCTCTTTTACTCTCTTTTGCCCCCTTCAGCAATGTTCTCTACTGTCTCTTCGCCTTAGTCACAATGTCAATAAAGGTTGCTGAGCCCTGGTCCGTTGCCCACTCGCCAGGCTCCGGTTCTGTTGTCTATTCTGGCCCCGGCCCTGAAAAGCCCCTCCCCTTAGTGGTCAGAGGCTCCTCCCCCTAGTGGTCAGAGGCTGCTGTAATAGCGGTGTAAACACCAGCATAGAAGCTGTTATTTTAAGGTAGAATAGTTGGATAATGTTGCTTAAACACAACACTGAAATGCCAACATGTACATTAAACATTTATGGATCATCAATACTTCTGTTTGTACTGGCTGTAAAGAGATCCTCATCTCTTGTACAAAGAGTTCCCTTGTGGGACAGGATAGGAAGGAGGAATGATTACAGAGTGATCATCATTATAACGTGCATGTGAGTATTGTATTAAGACTGACTTGAAAACTGAACCTATCCCTTACTAACGCGAGAGGAAAATTATTCTTCTAAGCACATCTCACCAAAGGCCCGCAGCTGAAAATTTGCCTGCTGGCTAAAACTATTGATTCATGTGCGCGTATTAACCTTATAAAGGATGATTATTGATCTGCTGTGGAAGATCATGTAATGGTATTGATTAGCCTCAGAACACCTACATGGAATGGAGTGCCTGTTTTGTACATTGTTACCAAAGTCATGAATGATCTCTCAACTTTTTAGTAAACATGAGTGAGAAGTCCTTTAAATGGAAATGGTTTCCAATGTGCCAACTGGATAAAACTCCATCTGTTAAGTTAGATCATGTGATTATGCACAACATCTGCATGGAGAAATTTTAACCCTATCATTAGTGAATGGTATCCAGGGTAATAGTGTTCTCACTTATATTACTTTTTTTCAATAATATCTGATTAAATAAAGGAAATCTGCAGAGATAATCCAAAAAAACATACAAAGGGATGATATATCAAAGTATTAGCCACCACAGCCTGAGATATAACACCCTTACTAAAAACTAATCCAATTCAAGATTTTCCTTTGCTGTTGATAGGATTAGTTAACTTTATTAATCCCAGAGGGGAAATAGTTTGGTGGCCCAACCACAAAGACAAATAACAAAACAGCCAAAAGTCAGACAGGTCACAGCAGACAACAGAGGAAAGACAAAACAACACAAATTCAGAGGACACTGGTGAAGGCCAGGAGCATGTATAGCCATGAATAAAAAAAGAAAACAATGTATTTCATACAATTAATTAATTAACCTTACACATTAACAATAAAAAAAAATACAAAACCTTTAAGATGCTCATATTTGGAGTATCTTTTCATTCAAAACAGGACGTTCAACTAGGACTGCAATGAATCGATTTGTCGATTGACAGAAAACAAATTGGTTGATTTGTCTGATCAACTGATCAACTTATCATGTTAAACATAATCATTCTCCAGTTCCAGCTTTTAAAATGTGAGGATTTGGTGTTTTTCTTGGTCATATATGGCAGTATCTCTAAAATTTGCACTGTTGGCAAAACTCGAAAGACATACTTATGAAAAAGTAAAGATATCATTATAAAATATTACTTTAATTGAAGAGAAAGTCACCCATACAGAAAGTACTTGAGTAAAACACTTGAAGTACCAAAAGTGTACCATTAGTGTTTGTTTTTGTTCTTTGTTTGTTTTTTGTTGTTGTTTTTTGTTATCTAAAATAAGTTTATGGTAAAATGAGTGTGATTGTAGTAGAGTAAAAGTACAATACTTGCCTCCGAAATTGGTGAAGTATAAAGTTGCAAAAAATCAAAATACAAGTTAACTAAAATAAATGCACTTAGTTACTTTCCATCACTGCCCTTCTCCAAAAACCTTTTTTTCCCCCACATTTTTCAAGGGTCAAACCTTTAACAGAACCAACCATTAATATCCACTACTCAAAATAAGTTAGGGATATTGGAATATTTTAGTGCTTCACTTCTTTATTCTGAAATTTTATTTTGTGTTTTCTGAATATTTTTCACATTTATTGCATATCCATGCACATTCATGTATGCACCCTTATTAACTCATTCTGAGTATTGTACATGTTTCTGTAAGATACTGCATCAGCGTTACTACCAACATAAAACAACCTAAAAGCTTCCTGTTGACCACACAGGACTTAGTTTCAAGGGGAAAACAGCACCACAGCATTAACATTTTGTAGATGGTTGAATCTCATTCCCATTCTCAGAAAAGTCTTTAATTAACTTAAGTAGAATAAAGTTTATAAAACGAACGTCACACACCTCCTCTTCACTACTTAACCAGGCTAACATGTAATCAAACATTTAAGCTAACTTTGAGCTACGTGATTTCGTGCCTCTTCAGACTTTTGTATTCGGTCTTCACAAACCTCACATAACTTACATAAGTTAAATAGGTCGTTTAGAGCACTTACCGCCGTTTTTAAAACACATTTCTCCTCCAGAACTCTTCAGTCCCCACCGAAAAATTATCACGAACATTGATTTTGAGCGAGTTGATAACCGGAAGTGACACACATCCCTGCTCACCTTGCAATGCGTCACCAAAACTGACATTTACTTGTCAGGTTAATTTACGTATTCAAATTGTGATATTTTATCATATATATAAAATATCACAATTTGAATTATATATACATATATTTCTGTTGTAGAAACCATAATACTGAGCGATAGCCAAGTGATAAACTACCTCCCCTCTGGAGTCTCTTGCTCCCCACAGCCTGAGGTCTGAGTCACACAAGAACTTTTCTCGCCTGTCTCTCTTGCAGTAATTGCTAGGCTCAATTTGTCCTACAAAAATCACAGTTATAAAAAGATTTTAAAAAAAAACTGTAGGCACAGCACAGTGCCAGCACCAGCTCCCATGATAATACACAGGTTTCTGAGGTGCCAAAATCCTGTGTATAAGGAATGGTATCAGACACTGTAAGGATGTTGCCACAGCATGGTAGAGGGGGCGACATAAATGAACAAATGGACCACAGTGCATGGGCAGAGGAGTTTTTTGGTTGAATACAATAGTCTGCCTGACTCATAGATCCTTTAACCGACTGAGGTTTGTGAAAGTTATTTGGCCCCGACCAAGACTCAGAAATAACTCAGTAGCCTAACTGTGCTGTGTACTGATAAATCCATTTCTCTGTCCATGGTGCTAAAGTAGCAGACAGATTTGTAATTGGCCATTTTCTTTCAGTCCGGCCCTTCAGTCAGTTTTCTCTCAGATCTATAATGTTCCCTAAACAATATATACCCAATTCCACACTATATTGTCACCGATACTCTCTAGATTAGTGTCACCTTCACTCCAGAAGAAGCTGCATGTTTTGCATGTGATGTCTCTCAGTGGCTAAATTGCATTGTGGGTAATGTAGACACCAGGTTTTAAAAGGTAATTTGATCGATTGCTTTCAGACTGTCCATAATGAGTACAACAGTGTTATGGGAGTAAAATGCTTGCCCAGTAGATGGCTTTTCTAATGTTGTTTTTACCCACAATGCAACTTGATCTTCGTCACTGGAGGCAATTTATCAGATTACATGCAGCTTTCTCTGGGGACACAAAAGGCCTTGTACAATTGTTTTTACAAATTTGCGTTAGTGCTCCCTCATGACCTGTAAACACACTTTATTGTGTAAAATTGGGAGAGTTACCCCTTAGTTTCCACATATACACACACACACACACAAAACTGATCATCTACAAACAAAATCAGCATATCTAAATCATATCATTCACATTGCCCGTCTATGTCGTCGCATTTAAAAGTTTCGTACTTAAAGAAGAGGATCTGCTATTGCCTGGTATCACAGTGTATTAATTCTACTGATGTTTCTGTCCCTCTGGATCTTCCCCGAGAGTGTTTCAAACTATTTTTACAGCAACACCTGTGTGGGTCAGTTTCTCAGTCTCAATCTCTCAGTAATCATCTCTGATGAGGTGTGTTCAATCTCCTCACATTGCACTACCCACAAGAGAAAGGTAAACATAAAGTGAGATACCCCAATACATGATCTACAGTATTTACAGAAATATTTACATTATACTTAACTAATAAATTAAAACATCAACTCTACAGCTTTCATAAGTTATTCAGAGTTATTTTTGTGTGTATGTCTGAGTTGTTTGAATTTCTTCTTTGATAATGATCTCTGACTTGAAATAAGTTTAGTTCATCTGAAAATTGTTCCGAGGTTCTGTATTGCTATATTTAGAGAACCTGACAACCTTTATGTGGACAGGAGAGTGCTGTCAGTCATTGTACTGTCTGCATTCAGCAGACTCCGCCAGCCACCACCTCCGTCTTCGACATGAAAGTGGCTGGGAAGAGCGAGATGGGCGGAGAGACTCTGGGGGACTGCAGGTAACATCAAGCTGAGGTCACCAGCAAAGCATCTACAAGGGATATAGCTCAAGCCCGGAGGGAGATGAGAAAAGGGAAGACAGAGGCAAGAACAAGAATGGCCTTCACTGATATTAAATAATATTTTTTATTTTTAAGTGACAATTCAGAGAGCAGGGAAAGATATCACTGATTTACTGCCACACATAGAATGCAACACAGTTTTTCTTGATAGAGAAATATAAAGTGCTACTGACAGTAATGTTTCCATTATTAATTCTTACAAGAAGAAACTGAAAAAAGAATAAAACTTCAACACTGCAGAGACGTCCTTCAATCCTCCTTCTGTGCATTAGATGGCACTATTGTCCTTATAATGTGGAGGATAATCCTACAATCAAATCTGAATGTTCTTAAGTCAGCATTACTGACACGAGCTGCGAGCGTAACTGATATCAACAAGTTGAAGATGGTTTTCTATTTTTAAACGAGCTGCATGCTGTGAATGTTATTGTGATATGGTGACAGTTTTGGTGTCATTAATGTAAGTTTCAATAGCGACGGCTGACATGTTCACATAAAGACTGCAGAGTAAGAGAGAAGCGCTGTCAACACCAGAAGGGAGCCGTGAATACAAATGGTCTGGAACATGGTTGTCACAGATTGCTGCAGGAAATTAGCATATTATTATTGCAATAATTAAAACAGTAAAACCTCCTGTGAACATTATGACACCAATATGAATAGATGATGTTGCTCATGTTCATCATTTACTCAGAGGCGCCTGAGATGCATCTGAATAATTTTTGATGATGATGTGTCTTGAATAGCCTCTTTTCTTGTGGTACCTCCTGCATCTGAAAAGGCTGCCGGGTTTGCCTCGTGTACCTGGACTTAATATTGCACAAGCCCCAGTGTTGTCATTTTAAATGAAGATGCATGATGCTAACAGGCTTACATCCTGCAGCCACTTTGCCTCCTTGGTGTACTGAAGGATTACCTTGCATTCCCTGTCTTATTATACATGCTATAGGCTCCCAGTTCTCTGAAGAGCTGCAATCGTAAACACGCCGAATGTCCTGATTGTGCTCATGTATTATCTGTTATTATTTGATCACAGAGGAGTGGGCTTTAAAAAAGACAGATTGTGGTAATCCCATTTGATTGGGAATATCTGTGAAGGTAAATGAAAGTGTCAAGACTGCCTCATTATAAATGATTCAGAAAGCAGGAGAAGAAGTACGAAGCCACAGGAATATGGTGTGCAGAACGTAGAAACACACAGCATACATAAAAGAATAAGCATGGGAACATATATACATCTCTGTGATGTACCTACAGATTACAACAAATCTTTTTTAAAATTTCACTCAATATTTTATATGAAGACAGCTGGTTAGATGGATAATAAAATTTACAGCAGATTTAAATAAGTTGCAAAATTATTAAAGGGTAACTCCACAATACAATGTGTCTGCAGGTCTTGGGGGGTACCACTGCATATGTGTGTGTGTTGGGGGGGATCCTTTTGTGGCTCCCTAAGAAGCTGCATGTAATGTGCTGTCTGTGTCTGATAAATTGCCTCCAGTGATGTCACTCTGTGTCTAAATTGCATTGTGGGTAATGTAGGCGCAAGGTTTTGAAAAAGGAGAAGAATGTGTGGAATAAAAAGGCAATATCAATTTTGATCATTTGGAAGATTCTAAAATGAACTACAATCATCAATATAACAGTTTTTAGAATATGTCAAAGACACATTGTTTTGGTGGTAAAGGTTTTCACTCATCCAGGTCATAATAATTCTAAGTACTATATCGTAGGCAACTGGACTGGCAACTGTTTCACATCTCATCAAAGAGGCTTCTTCAGTTAGATTGGATACAGCACTTAGACAAATTGTTTTGTTTGTAGAGATATCTATTGAAGTTGGCATGCTAACCAGCTAGCCGCTTTCTCCCAGCGATCAAAGGATCCTGTCCCAGTGGTGCATGGCTAACTGAGCCAACATGTAGCTACAGTCATAATAATAATAATAATAAAGTTAACAGTACTCAGCTCCTCTGGTGATAAGTTGACCCTATTTGTTTGGAGTTCAACAAGTGGCCAATTATTACATATTGAACCTTTAATGTGTTAAATTGGTGGAGATACCCTTTCAGAGAATTTGCCCCTCAATTCAGTTCAATTGAATTTTGCTTTATTGGCATGAATGTCACAATAACGATATCATACAAGCATCAAGAACCATTGATACAACATAAACACATTTTATAAATTATCACATAACTACCCTTTTTATGTGATAATTTATAAAATGTAACCCTACCCTAACCCTATGCAAGACCCTGTCGAATCCGTGCCCAACACACTGCATTAGGTGTGTGCAGCATGTCCAAAACGACAAAAACACATGTTGTTCATACAGGCTGCATGATTGAAATGCCTGCTGCTGTATGAAGGAAGGATCTGACAATCTAAGAATCTTTCTTCAAGACTGATGTCCTCCTGGGGCGATATATTCTGAATTATTTCTCCGCAAATTGGGAGATCAGTTTCAGGTGTACAGTATGAACATCAGAAAAACGCTTTCTCACAGCCCCTACAGAGCACAGTGGCCTGTGCGCCACGTCAAAATGGAAAGTCTTCTGCACCTGACAGAGCTCGTCTGACAGGAGAGCTGCGTCTCATTAAAGGTGACTCATTATCTGATCTACTAGGTGTGCGTGCGCCTGTCTGTGTTTACCTGCTGTAGCACGTGTGTGCACACCCGTGTGATATGACATTTTCCCTTTGAGCGTACATGACAATTACGGTGGCATTATGCTTTTTCCTAACACGCTGTGTGCATCAAAGGGGAGGCCAGTTTTATAAATTGCCCATAAAGAAGCAATCCTCTGACCTTTACTGCGTGTCTATTGTTGTAACTCGCACATCTAAAAATGAGACAACCTCTCTCTCTTCCTCTTGCTGTCAACTTTCCCCCTCTATATGTATAACTCAGTTAACTCATATCAGTTTGAAGAAACCTGTTCAGACACCCCCCCCCCCAGTTTTCTGATTCAAAAGGGTGGTGGGTATGTTAGCAAAATGCCACGTTTCTCATTGGAGTGGCTGTAAGGATGATATTAATTAGCATAATTGCAATGACCATGTGGACTGAGATTATTGTGTGGCTGCTAGGCTGTCTGTTCTATTGTAGCTCCTCTTAGAGCCTGTGGATTGCTCATTGACTCACCCAGCAGTAGCGTTTCCTAGCAACGCCTCTTGAATGTACTGTACAGTACTTCCCCATCTCATGGGCGCCTTTAATAATCTGCTTTGCTATTTCCATGTAAGCTTTGTCAAAAAGATTTATGCTGCATTCGAAAGTGGAATGTTTCGCCGCTGTTCTGGCTGCATGGCTGTAAAAAAAAAAAAAAAAGAACGTGTGCATTCATGGGATAACATGCAGTTTACAGCAGGGCTTTTTCATGCATGACAAGAGAGCAACACGCATGCAAAGGTGTAAGAGTTTTACACAATGAGAGGGGGAAAATGCTGACTAGCTTCCCCAGCCTTGACTGAAATCACCCCAGAATGATAGCAGTGTTCTGCTGAAGAATGGCTTTGACCCGGGCAATTTCATTAACTGTGGTGGCGCACTCCTGATAGACAGTTTTAATAAGTGAAGACAATTTCGCTGAGGGACCTCGTTGTCATGACGAAGCCGGCTGAATGCATACATCATGGTGTTACACAATGAGGCTCAATTTGGCCTCAATCGGAGTATATTCTGCTGCACATTTCTACCAATATCTAAATGTAATAGTCCAGGTTCACAGGTTCACAACCGCAGACAGGAGTGCAGTGGAAAAGCTGCGAGCTGAGGGCAGCCGGAACTGTGAAAGGTTATCTGCTTGCAGGTGATGAATCCTGGCGTTACATGTATTGTTGTTGCCTGAGTCCGGCTGTGAAATTTATGGCCCATATAAAGGCTCCTCATCACATGGCTGACAGACAATATATATTCTCCAGGACAGGAGATCATGACTCCTGATGCCTCATGAAATTGCGACTGAGATCTCTATGAATCACCGTGCGGGGAATCTGTCTGCATGTGGGCTGTGGACCTCAAAGCTTTGGTCTTGGTGTGGAATTTCAATCCCCTTGTGTTTTTGTATTTTTATTACCCGACCCCTCACCTTTACAACCTTCCCTTTAAGCTGGGTGATAAATTTGAAATCCCTTATTCATATACCCCGACCAGCATATCAACTGCCACGGTCTCAAACTAACTCGACAAGTATAAATATTAGGGTGCACTGCTTCTCAGCATGCAGCAGGAAGCCTCTCGCAAGCGCAACATGTTTACCCGCCTCGTGTTCACCTCTTCACGTTGTTTTGTTTTATTCATGTCTCATATTGGAGCTCCTCTCCCGTCACCCATAGCTAACCTCGACCCGTGATTCCCGCTTGACTGCAGCATCCAACATCCCTGTGTCAGACCCGGAGTTAGCCCCTCTAATTCTGTTTCAGTTCTCCTTCTCATCCCCCCTCTTTCTCTCTTTCCCTTCACCTGTTTCCGTCCAGTGCTTTTCCCTGAGGTGAGGAAGATGTTGTCTCCCATCTGGCTGACTTCACAGCAGACTGACAGTCTTTTGCAGTCCTCTTGTGACTCCCTGCTGCATATAGTGTTCAGCCCACTGCCAGGAGCCCTCGACTGAATTAATCCAGGCATATATCTTTTCAAATTTCTTGTTCTTGCCCATTTTTTCTTGTCAACACAGACAGACACCTGATGCAATCATACTTTGTCGTAGTAAAGGTGCACTACTGTATGTAGGTTTGGAAAATGAATTCAAACTAATACGTTTAATATTTATAATATTAACAAGGTAATAATACAAACCACTAGCACAGGAGGTTTGGACTAGGACAGGCTGAAGCTAGCAGGTTAGCATGGTAACATTAGTAGATATCTTTGAAACACAACACATAGACTTTGTAATTGCTTTTATTTTTTTTACATTTTCAACCAAAATTTTTACACGTGGCACCTTTATGGTCAGTTTGTTTATTCTGAATGCAAAGGGTTTGTTTAGGCCTAAGAAGATCTTTCTCTTCTCTCATAGTGCACCTTTAAGGAAAAGACAGGCTACATTTGTGCTAGTAAAGGTAAAAAAAAAAAAAAAAGCACATTACTTGCCGTCTGTATCTGAATGGCTGGTTTTATTAAGTGTCTGGGATAATAAAAGATGTTAACTGAGTGTGCAGTGCAGTTTTTTTTCTCTTTCCTTTGAATCGACAGTCATCTCGCAAGCTTAATCGCTCTTTAGCGTCA
The DNA here is from genome assembly GCA_039737535.1 of Lagodon rhomboides. NCBI lineage: Eukaryota > Metazoa > Chordata > Actinopteri > Spariformes > Sparidae > Lagodon > Lagodon rhomboides. Next base: position 19,626,871 of record CM077790.1, read on the forward strand.
GTGACTGCGGGGAAGAAATGTGACACTGATATTACCCCACTGAGATAAGATTCTCTTCAAATCTGTGCCTATATTTAATTTGTTTAGCCCCCCTCGACTTCACATTTGGAGCCGGAGAGTTTTACAAGGGCTTCTGAAATCCTGTGACTAATGGCTGAGCATATGGCTCCCAGCATTAGTAAATGTTTCCCTTCAAATATTCTCAAAACACATTGTCTTTTAATTCATGTTCATAATGCAACAACTGGATGTTGTGGCGCTGCCATGAACCGAAGTGGAGAATTGTCAAACGAGATGCCTATTCCTTGAGGGTAGATTCTTATATGTAAATAATCCGAGATCAAACTGTTACAGTAATCCGTGCAGCATAACACCTTGCAATGCAAACCGAGCAGTGTGTCTTGATTAAGCCATTAAGAGGCACATTTCCCAGACCTGGACATGTCTGGTGTTAATGAGCCACCTCAGCTGTCCACTGTGGTTACTTTCAAGGCCGTGTGGCTCTCTTTGGGCGAGGATAAAATGAAATGAGGAAGCGTGAGTCAGCAGTGAGACTTCGCAGCGAGGTGATTAAAGGTAGTAGTGAAGGCCCTTCCTGGGAGCAGAAGATTAAGACGATGCCACTCTCTCATCTCCCTCAAAGCCCGAGCCATTTGATGTGGCCCCTACAGGCCGCACGTCCAGAGCCAGCATTTCTCGGCAGCAGATCACAAATGAAAATACACATATTCAAATATGTTTTGATGAGAGTGGCTATCATTAGACGATAAATTGAAAGATTGGCTTGGCACATCACAGAGTGCATTTGAAATTCCTCCTGCTGAGAATCTGGCAAGAGAGAAGATTTTATGTCCAGTGCCAAACGTTTGCAAATATATAAAGTAGCGTAGCTCTTCTGACACTGGTGTATCAGCTATTTATACAATCTGTGCATGTATTACTCCAATGGCAGGGGAAGCAGAAAATACATAATTAGAGCTGAAATGTTTAGACAATAAATCATTTAGACGACAGACTGAAAATTAATTAGCAACAATTTTGAAAATCAATCATTTTTGTCATTTAGTCATTAAGCAACACCCAAAAATGACAGATGTTCTTTGGTTTCAGCCTTTTTTGAATGAGAGGACCAGCAACAATCTGTGAGTTCTTTCGTTTTTGTCTTTACTTTAACATGTCTTAGCCTTAATATTAGTTTTGTTGTTGTTGTTTTAGACTTTTAATACATTAACAAGGCTCAGAATGTCCTGTGAACATGACCTGTACCCCTGGAGCTCCTCTACCCACTAATATCTTTGCTAGCCATCCTTGGCTGTAGCTACAGTAGCCACCGTTAGCTAGTTAACTCGTGACTCAGTTAGCTGTGGTGCCAGCACCCCTAGAGTTGTGTGGACCAGGACCTCAGATCACAGGGGTGATAAGGTGACAGGGCTCAGCTCAACTGGATTTGGCAGCCTGAGAGTGAACTTGGCTGGATACCAAACTGGGACTGAACACAGCCCCTTCTTTAAACTGCCGGAGGTCAGTTTAAAGAAAGGGGGTACAGTACAGAGGTGATTTACAGCAGTTCTGACCAGGACACACATGTGAAACACATCCAGTTGCCTACGATACAGCACTTAGAATTACCATGACCTGGATGACTGAGAACCTTCATCAACATGACCAGGGCTATGACTTCGCAGACGATAAGACACAGCAGGCGGGGATAAGAGAGGGGTGCAGCGGGAGAGAAGCTGCAGAGAGTCGGACATCAGCAGCAGGTAAAAACAGCATGCAGAGCTGGAATATTTTCACATCTTGTTCAGTGAATTGAGGACTTATTTTGACCACAGCAAAGGTGATTCGTGGAAAGCTTTGTTTAGTTTATGTCGAGGTCAAATGAAGTGTGTCTGATGATGACTTAATGAGGCAATTAAGCTCATCTTGGTTCAGTAAAAGAGAGACTCTTGAATTCAGAAGGTCTAGTGTTGGATTTTTTCTGTTGAGCAAGGAAAAAGAAGAAAGTGTATTTAATTTTTTTGAAATACTATGAGTTTATTTTATTCATTTATTATGCCAACAGCCGGCATATAGGCCTGTCTGCAGCTGAAACTAAGGGGGCTATCAAAGGGGGCTATCGCCTCTTCAGGTACAAAGTGGTACTATGAGACAGTATGGACCGGGGCTTGCTGGTTAGCATGTTAACTTCAGTAGATATCTCTGCAGCACAGTAAACAGATGTCTTAACGTCAACACTGTTGTTTCTACACACTCTGTTGATGTTGTTAGTTAATTTTTGGAATGTTTTGAACTAAAATTCTGACCACATCTTACGAACAAGCGCTCCTTTTAAGCGATCAATTAATTAAGTGGAAAAAGTGATGAACAATTAAATTGATCATTAAGGGGATCCCTATGTGTCATCCAGACCTTACAAACTTTCTATAAACCTCCTCCGTTTTGACTTTGCCCGGTTTATCTTTAATAGACACAGTTCCTGAGGTGACAGGCCTGAAGGACTTAAAATTCATAATCCTTCTGTTGAGAGCCTTTTCCCTATTTGGCGATAATTTTTCCCCTTTATCAGAGGGAGGTCAGAGCCTGTTCAGAGGCCTACACAAGCAGCTTCATGAAACAGCTTGTTTGTGAAATTCTGCTCACGTGTTTGATTTGTGGTCATAAAATGTGTATGTGAACATGTACGGCGCAGTTTGTGCGTGGGCGTATGTGTTGATGTGCATGTTTCGTTGTATGAGTGTATGAGTGAATGTATGAGCAAATGTGCCTGAAAGGCCTTTATACATATTCCACTTCCATATGTCCCTCATATATTTCTCAGGGGGTTAATCACATTAGAGTGAGTCACACTTGACCTCCCTTGCAGTGGATTTAAATAGATCATAAATACTGCTGCAGTGTGATCAAATTACTGATATGTAGGAACATGTATGTTTGATAATGTGGCATTTGGATGGCAAAGTGGTGAAATTGTAATGGCCTTTAATCATGTAATATATTTCAGAAGGGCGATTATTCCTGGTCATTGTCGTGATGGAGCAGATGATTGAGATAAAAGCTTGTTTTGAAGGCTTTCATGCAGCCAAGGTCTCCCTCCTTCATTGCTTTCGCTGATTTCCTGATGCAGAGATGGCCATTGTACTGTACGTAGATGATGCCATTAGCACAGATACATTAAACATGAGCCACGAGCCCGGCGCTGGAATAAAATGGAACAGATGGTAAGCATATTTTGAGCTGAGCCAGAATGAATAATTCCCCCAACTGATGACACAGCAACGCCAGCAACAGCTTTGAAAACTCTCAACTTGTTATGAGCAAAGTTTGTATAATCAAGTTCATCGTGTCTGTCTCCGTGCCACAAACCATGGAAAACACATTTTTAATAGATGTTTTTTTGACAGATCTAAAAATGCAAAAACATGTCAAAGTGTGAAAAAAAAAGAAAAGAAAAAAAAATTTGTACAAAATCACAACACCCACAAGCTCATCCTGAAATCTAATCTCTTTAGTTTGCGCTCCCCTCACTATGATGATCTTTGGTTTACCTTTGTAAACAAGCCGCCGCTGTGTGTGACATTCTGCTTTTACAGCAGCTTAGCTTTCCCGGGTTCAGACGCTGGATGTTTGTCCTTGAGGGGACAGTTGCCCTCAGACCTACCTGTCAGTTTGAATAAGAGGTGGCAGAGCATTTTTGCGGTGGATTTCCTCGAAGTACTCAGGGTATAATCCATTTCCAAAAAAGGCCCTGTGCCTTAATAGAATTTTTTTTTTCCCCTGCAAAGTGAGGATAATGCTTTTGTACAATTTCATGTAAAGAAACCCTCATATATTTTTGCTTTGACGGGTCACTTCTTCATGGAGTCAATGATGTGGTCAGGCGCATTATGAGTCCTGGCTTTTGTCACTCCACTGGTCACTCACAAATCAGGATGTGACCTTGCACTGGCAACCATTTGCTTTCAAAAGCTCACCACTGCCCATAAATTACCACTCAGTTCATGGCACTCACGAGCATCAGCATCAGCATCAGCATCAGCATCAGCATCAGCATCAGCATCAGCATCAGCATCAGCTGCTCCTAACTCATTGTTAAAGTCTTATTTTGTTTGCTGTTTACTCTTTTCCCTCCTTTTTCAATGATGATGGGCTTTGACATTTGATGAAAAGGCAACCCCACCAAACCACCGCGGTCATTAGTTACCCCCGCGTGGGAATATTTTTCGCAGTAAAGTTTTGTTTGACTGCATTATGCATTACAGTTGCTGAATGATTTATCCCGTCTGACAAGTAGCCCATAATTGAATGTGGCCTTCAAACGCAATGCTGTGAAAGCTCACACTCACCCACGTTCGACTTCATCGCCTCCAGGAAGCCTATACTCCCTTTTCTACCCCAATTAAGATTGTTTCACTGTGTTATTACTTTCACTCTCTAATAATGAAATACTGGGGAAGATGGGAAACAAAAATAAGGGTCAAATGTAAGTTTGAGCAAACCAATTAGGTGGTGTTTTTATGCTTCTCGTAGGAGTTTCTGTTTTTATTAGATGGGCCGCTCAGTCATTCAATTGTCTCTGCTTCTGTATGTGTGTGCCTAGCCAATTAAATCGGGAAACTATCGATGTGTAAGTCGAATTAAAATACTTTGGTGAGTTATCTGAGGTAAGTTGCCTCTTGATATACCTCCCACGTACAGGGACCTCGTGTCAAAAGTGACCTTACCTTCCTCAGCTTATCTTTATCTTGATTGTCCTGCCGCCTGTCACCTATTGATCTCCTTCAAAAAAAATAACAGCAGGGGGAGGAACATTAAGCTCTTTTGTGCTTACATGACCCCGACAAGAAAGTAAGACAGAGCAGGAAAGAAAACAGTGCTTCATTCTGCAACATTTAGTCCAATCAGCTCCCTGAGGCTGAACGCCGATGGGAGGCTTCGGCTCCTGTGGTGAGGGAAAGTGGAGGCTGTAAGCGTGCTCTATTTTTCTATAGCATCAAAAATGCATGTGGGTGAAGTGCATTATGAATTACATGCAGGGCTACCTCGAACATATCTGTAGAGCCTTTAAGCATCGCAGTTTACTGACAGACTGGAGTCTTCATCATGAAGCATCTAGCGAGGATTATTATGGAGGATTTTGTGATGAAAAATTCAACTGAAGAGACACAAAGATCAGACTCTGTTATACACATGTTTGGTTTGATAATGATTTACACCCAATTTCTTCAAATTCAATATGCTTTGGCAATCTACATACTGTACAATACATTTAAACTTAACATGTGATTGTGGCACAAAAACCCCTTGATTATGGTTGGGAAAAGATCATGTTTTGGCTTACCTGCCACAAACCAGCTGAAAACTGGACCGACATCTTGTCAAAAATATGTCGTTATGTTGCCACAAGCATGGCTGGAAAATGTCCCTACGTCTCACAAAGAATATCCGGTTTTGTTGCCACTAATGCGGCCAAAAATGTCCTAGTTTAGATCCGGTTTGGACGCCACTAACATGGCTGGAAAATGTCCAATATCTCAACACAACTATCCGGGTTTGCTGCCACTAACATGGCTGGAAAATATCTCAGTGTCTCATTAAAAATATCCGGTTATGTTGCCACTTAAATGGATAGAAAATGTCCAGCATCTTGACACAAATATCCAGTTTTGTTGTCGCAAACATAGCTGAAAAATGCCCTGACATGTCGTCAAAAATATCGAATTTGTTGCCACTGAATGTCTGGACGTCTTGTTAAAAATATCCAGTGGTTTCACGTTTAAAAAATCTACTGACATGAATGTCAGCTCATATATATGCTATGTGAATGTGATGTGACACTTGTTGAAGAAATTTTGATATGTATAAAATACACACATCTGTTAATGTATCAGTGGTTTGCAGAAATGTAAAATGTCAACATTTTATTTGTTGAACCGCGCTGATTCTTCAGTGGTGATTTTACATTGTTGTTATCGGTACAATTTTGTAATAACTGCAGAGTAGGTGAAAGAAACGGGTAGAGATGACAAAATTCAGTTGTAATAATAGCCATCAGCCAAGTGTTAGTGTGCGGAGAGTTTTTTTGGCAGGGTGTAAACACCTAACTATCTGGGGAGGAGTCCAACACTGTACACTAACAAATGGAACACAGTGTCGACTTCTGAAATATTCATCCCACTGCCACGGCAGACACTGAAACGGCGGCGGCAGAGACAATGATGAAGTGAACGACCAACAGCAGGACAGAGACTTTGCCCAGCCAAGCGAAGCCACCCTTGAATCCACCGTTGGTCTCGCTCCTGCTGCTCAAAATACAGAGAGGAGCCGTGAATCAAAAGCTCCCTTTTATAGAAGACATGCAGTACACAAAATAAATATACACTTAAAATTAAAACACAGCAACATGCGGACAAATGTATTCTGGTTGCAGTTGCTAGGTAACAAGTGCTTCAGGGGGAAACCCTCATTATGAAGTATTTTTTACGCGTCATTAATTGCTAATTTGCAGATAGAAGTATTTGAATACTCATCTTAAATACTATTACCCACATTGGTAAGAGCTGGTGAGCATTTAACTTTATGTTTTTTTTTTCACAGGTTGGATCTTTATCAAGGCAAGGATGTTTTGTTTTTTTTTCCATGTGGGATGTGTTGAACGGCTGGATATTGTACTCCAGCTAGATCGAAAAACCATCATGTATTGTATGTCACGCTTGCAGAGGAACAGAGGCACACGGCTACGTACAATCTCTTCCTCATAGCTCCACACTTATCAAACAGTTGCCTCCACAGCCAGAGCTGAGGATGCAACTGCCGAGAATCCACCACCCTCGTCTGAACAGGCTTATTTTTAGCAGGCAGGGATTGTGAGAGAGCACTTGTTTTATTTCAGTCCTACTGGCTCTGCCTGAAGCACCACAATTATTTGGTGCCCTTCGAGTATGCAGAGTCATTTTCCTCAAGCGCACATCCAACACATGGATGAACAAAAGGTGGTAGGATTTATGAAGGTTCGCCGCAGCTCACAGACACATTCCTCGTGGCCGTGGACAAGCCCGGTTTTACTGCTCATTCTGTAATCTCACTCCAGCGGGTTAATGATGCGGTCATTTGTCATCACTAGTATCTCACCAATATGGATTCATCAAAATCTTTTTTAATCCTCTTTTTTCTCAAAATCTTTACACAAAAAAATCAAAGAAAGGCATAAATAATCCTTCAGTGGCAAATTTCTGTGCTAATGAGAGCCAAATCAACACAACTGGATGACATGCAGTGGCTTCCCATGGCTATATCGAGAAAAAAACAGATCCTCCACACTACCCGCGCTCTCAGAGCAATATTTTTGGCAAAGGAGGGCGACAGTTGCTCGCTGATCTTAAAGCAAACACGAAATGGAAGGGAGCAGATAAAGCGAGCATCAGGCAAACAGGCTCAGCTCTCTACAGAGAGAGTGGGCTCGGTGTGATGTGTCCTCCTCAGCTCCTTTTTCCCTGCGCTGTTGGCGACTAAAGCAGAGATAGATTTTGACTCAGGTGCAAACTGAGCTGTTTTGCAGACGCCCACACCAGCCCGTTATCTTACAAATACAATACACCAGAGACCAGGCATCTGTTGTGGCTGTGCGTGTGTGTGTCTCTATGTGTGGGTGTGGGTGTGAGGATGTAAAAGTGTTTGTGTGGCTGTCAGTGTGTGGATTTTTAAAACAGTGGAAGACAAACAGATGATCGACCCTTTTCTGTTGCCATATATAATCCAAACTTCTGATGATGCACTGTGGAAATACACACATATAGACGGCGAGGACTGATCAGCGTGTAAACGTCTGTCTTGATAGTGGCCGCATTACGCTGTGGCAGCTGTTTCCACACTGAATTATCAAACCTATTTGTATTGCCAGGATAGGAGCTAAGGGATAAAGAGGGAAAGTGTAAATGTAAAACAAGTCATGACAGAATCTGACAAGAGACAGAAATATCCTCTCTCCCCCTCTGGTGTTCTCTTTTACACTCTCTCAGCCATTTTAATCTCCCCCTTAATACCATCCCTTCCAGACTCAACTTTGATCACTGTCATTTTGCAAACTTACAGGATTGGAAGGATTGAGACAAATGCATTATTCATCCCACACACCAATTTGGGTCTCCTCTGCTGCCTGTAATGCACTTCTCTCATCTCGCTGTCAGTTTTGTCTTTTGTTCCGTTTGCTCAGTCGTAGGACGGCACTGATCTTCGGGGATCTGTAATGGACTGCAAAGTTTAAAGGGAAATATCACGGAATCACATCATTTAATATTCTAGAAAGAATATGAATAAATAACACAATCACAATTTTTAAAATTATATTGAAACGTGTTGATTTGGTCGATTTTCGAGGAGCCTATTGCACCTTTTTGTTTTTCTCCTTTCCCTCAGGGTTTATATAGGTTCTCGTGCATGTAAACGGTCATGAAAATTAAAAAGGTCTTCAACAACAGAAGCTCCTCTCTCCCACAGAAAACACTGCTCCTGAAAGGCCTCATCAGTAGCCCCGCCTTTAATTCTGGGAGTTTGTGACATGACGCTATATCACCATGTCACACATTTGCAAAATTTGATGTCTTGCAACTACTTTGGCACATAAGAATTAATTCAGCACAGCTGCTCTGTTATAGTTAGCAATGCTGGCTCAGGCGTGTGTGAGCTGACCAATCAGAGCAGACTGGGTATTCAGGAGGGCGGGCCTTTAAAAGACAGGAGCTAAAACAGAGTGTTGAAATGTTCAACCGAATCTGAAGAAATAACAGCTTTGACATTATGTCGAGGACATCTGTATATCCTGTTGCAGAGCTAACCAGCTGGCCTGTAGCCATTTTGTGCCTCACGAGGTCATAGTCTGATAGTAAACAACACCAACACGTCCCTGGTGCTACGTGCTCCAAGTACTGGCAGAGTCAGCTGCTAACTGAGCTTACTCGCTAACTGCAAGTCAAGTTAACAGCAGTTAGCAGTTACTCTGGTGACATGCTGCCCCTCTGTTTGTTTTGAGTATGAATTTGACAGGTGGACAATTCTTACATAATTCCACCTTTAAACATTTAAAACTGAACCTGAAAATGGGCGTAATATGTCTCTTTTAAAGATCACAGCAGCATATTACTGGTAACTACTTAATTTAGCAAATATATCCACATACATGTGTGAATGTTCTCATTTCATTCCCGCAAGTATGTCCCCTCTCCAGAAATGTAGCTTCAGTTTATGTTCAGTGTCAAAAAGCATGTTGAACAACAAGACATTATACCATCATCAGATTTGTTTCATGGTGCAGATATTGTCTAACCACCGTCAGGATCGCCTTGAGCTGCAGTGAGCACTAAGCTTCCGAGTCGACCTGCACCTCAGTAAATCACACCCAGAGCTCGTGAGTCAGGAGCCTCTGCAATAAAATCGAATTGGAAATCACTACAGAGGCCTTGGAATGTTGATTTACTCGCTCGTCAGATGGACTAAAGACTAATCTGACGCCATGTAAAAGCACTCGCCACAAGTGTTTGGCAGTGACAAAATCTGACGTTCAGCCCTACAAGGTTACATTTATACACAGGAGCCGGGCTCATACTGACAGATATTATAGATCGACTTCAATATGTGATGAAAACACAATGACAACAGGAGCGGTTTCTGAAGTCCCACACATCCACCGGCAACCTCGGAGGGGGAAGGAGGAAATTTTAATAGGAAAAAAAAAACACGCCTTCATCCATGGGTGGGGTGCACAATGTTTGTGCAAACATTTCTATTCATCATTCAGGTCCCACTGCCTTAGTTATTGTTGCTACTCCTGTTGAGCTTTCAGTCGTCAACCACACACATGACAATGGGGTAGATTTGCTCCTAAAATGTTCAGGAGGCTATATATTTTTGAAACAATGGGTCCTAGCATCACCTGTAGTCACAGTTACAGTAGCTTATAAAGCTAGCATTAGCATCCGTGGGTTGTTCCCGGCTAACTTTTCAATGCTGCCAGCTGATTCTTTTTAAAGTGCACATGTTGTTTTTAGGGAACAAATTTGGATCAGATTTAAGGGACTGATCTTTTTTAATGGCTGAATAAACTGAATAAACAAACTGAACTTAAAGGACAACACAATATCATACTGTATTAATTTGTTATATGTGGCGGACCCTGCCACCTTTCTAGCTTCAAACAGTGTTCTGGGGACCTTATTTTCCTCTGAGAACAGTTTATTTATTCAGTTATGGAAAAAAATATATTTCAGAGTTTGGATTATTACCTCATTAATATTGTAAGTTTAAAGTTTAAAGTTCTTCTCCAAAACTACATAGTGCTCCTGTAAAACAAGAAGCATGTAACAAGGTCTTAAATTAGCTCCTGATGATTACTTAGAAAAGTGAGCAGGGTTTTAATTTTTTCACACTCAAGTTCTCTTTTTTTCATTCATTGCACAACTATTTCTGTCTCTTTTTCTGTGTAAAACAAAGTGCAGCACTATGACTCCTCATGTTTGAATGTTGTGTTCTGCCCCTCTCTCCAATGGCAGGCTTTTCATCCTTTCTTCTAGCGAGACGGTTCAGAAAACACCTATAAACACTTTGGCTTTCTAATACAGTTGGCAGACACATGCACAAACTACTTTGTTTTGTTTTTTTTAGCAAGCCAACCAAGAAGCTGCATGTCCAAGAAAAAAAAAAGAGTATCCTTGCATCTCGGTGGTCCATGTAGAAGACGCGGAAATAAATAGAGTGCAGTGTAGAGCTAGTTAGCCCCACAGTATTGATTAGCTGATTAGGAAAAGCTTAAGTTTGGACTGACACTTTATAGTTGGTTACTGTCACATAATGCTGTTTGATGGCCTAGCTGACATACTTTACTGCTCGACAAACAAATTCCCCAAATCCAGTAGAGAAGAAAGGAACTGCTAACATGATTTTTTTGTTACAAAGATAGGGTTTTTTTGCAATGACAGTTTTACTTTGTCCTGGTGGATTTTTGCAGGTTAGGGTTAAGCATTAATATTCATCACAAAACCCAACAAAAAACGCCAGCCTTGGGGATTCAACAGTCAACAACAAAAGATAAAAAAAAACCTGTTTGTTACAAAATTCAGTTTCTCAAAACCTGTCCCGAGTTAACCTCTCCTCAACCAAATCAATAACAGATAACCAAAGAGAATACACTGAGCATCCCCAACATTGTTTCAGTTTCCTCCAGTGGTTATGCACACAGGATCAATGTCTGGAAGTAGAGCTGCTGGCTACCGGTAAGATAGCTGTGTCGTCTTTGAAGTGTTGTTTCCTTTTTTACTCAGAACGTGCTCAAGTAGCGGGTGTTGTGAGAAAAAAAGTACTGGGAGATCCGCCAATCCTGCTGTTGATTTCAGTGATCTAAATTGAAAGGTGGTCAATTTTCAAATTAAAATCAAAAATCGTGACATCCCTTGAAGTAAGCCATCGTTCCAAACACTGACCTGAATTGAACTCCATTTGAACGTCCCACACGTTCCCTGGTAAGCTCATGAAATGGCTGACATTTATTTTGTACATTTTAACAACCCTCATGAATCTTTACAAATATTTTATGTTGCTAGTTTTAGTTCATCTTTATCATAAGATAATAGCTGGTTAGATTGCAATCGTGTCTAGCTAGCATAAGCAACACTTCAGCTACCATAACCAGATGTGTGTCGGCCTACATTTACCTCAGCCTAAAAGTGGAAGACCACGGGTGGAGGATCAGAGTGAGTTGAGGTGCAAGTACCCCAACCATGACCAGGTTTCAGCTCTGGTCTTGCCTGATAGCACGATACTGTAGGCCCATGAATGAAAGCAGATAGAGGAAGAATGCAATGGCTATTTTGAGCACTTATATACTTTCTGACAGCTTTCTCTCCCTGTAGTGGGTCAAATGAGTTTCTTTGAAAAGTGCCCATTCGAGGAAAAAGCGTATCTACCCTCTCCCCGGATGTGTTGTATAATAAACTGTTCTGTTAAATGCAAATGATTTGCTTGCACATTTTGCACTTTTGACTAAACTTCTTTCTTCACTTAAGTTGAACAGCTGCTTGCATTCATTAATATTCACTTGATGTCTGTGTTTATTTGAATGATTTAGCATGAGATAACATTAGGATGTGATAGAAGCAAAAGAGAAATGATAAACACATACCACACTTCAGGTGCATACAGTCCACTTGCCCTCCAAAAATTTAACACCAAAAAACAGATTAATGCTGTCCCTATGCCACTCCCCAGAAATATATATAAATATAAAAGAAGTCAATAAGTAATCAATGCATGTTATGTCTGAAATTCACTGACATTTGCTGCAAATATAGTTGCTGCTGCTGGACATCATTCAGAAAGTGTCCCAACTCTCTTTGTCAACAGACCATCACATGGCGGCCATTTTCCTCTGACGTCATGCTCAAATGTTGTACTGTACTGTGTTTGAGGTTGTCTTCTAAATGTAGGAAATGTGACAAATTGTTATCGTATCACCACTTCCAAATATAGCAGCGACTGAAAAAATTGGAAAGTGAACTTCTGGAGGGACACTGGGCCAAATTTCAAGGTAAAACAACAAACCCATTAGCTTCTATGAGAGGAGGAACTGATGTTAGCATTCAACCACTTCCTAGCTAACTTTACCTTTTGAGAGTGTGAAATCATAGGACAGAAAAAGTGTAAATACATTCTGAAATATACATACACATGTTGGATGCATTTATTTAAGTCTGAAAGTGAAACGCACGGGACGCAATCAAACGCTAACAAATAGGTGGTTGACTGCTAATGTTAGCTAACGGACCCAAATTTGTAGTTTTACCTTGAAATATGGCTCGATGTCCCGCCAGATTTTCAGTCTCCATCATCCAACGGTCAAATGATAACAGTTTGTTAAATTTCATTAACATATACGACTTACAACCTGTAATACAGCTCCATAACATTTTCCCAACCTGAGTGTGACGTCAGAGGAAAATGACCAACTTGTGAATATACTTTACCTAGTTATAGTTGCTAAGCTATGATTGGGCAATTACTTGCCAGGGGGATGGGCTTAGCAAAAGGTCAACCTGATGGTTAAAAATGAAAAAGCCTTTAAATAAATGTGGTATCACATATTTGGCTTCTTATTAGTAACCTTCCACTTCAGTGCCCTTTATGCCACTGCCTACCCATGGAAAAAGGCATGTTTTTTCCTTTTTAAAATAGCATGATGGGACACTTTCATCTCTTGTATTTGAATTGGTAGACTGGGCCTCTTGCATTAAAAGGGAAACACAGCAGACCACTGTGATGGTGTGAGGACATTTGTCTAGTGTTTCATGCAGTGCAAAGTCGCCAACAGTTCAATCATATGTTGCACCATTTTCCATTTTTGATCCATCGTGTATCATCCCATCTTGGCGCGAGAAGTGAGAGAAGCCAATCCAAACAGCCAGTCAGCATGCCATATTTAATTTTGAATGTTCAATGTAGTTTCACTCTCGTGCCTTTTCTAATAACAGAGTATTTGCAAATTCCTACCTCAGAAAACTGTTTCTCGGGAGGTGAATAGATTTGATTGTGGGGCGCTGAGGGGAGCCGTTCTGTTGGATTCAACAGCAGCTGTCGAAATGCTGCCATTTTAATGCAAAATTGTTTTTCATTTGTCCTGTCATCAGCCAGTAGTGCCAGCTGTTTTCTTTACCACTGGATGAGTCTTTGTCAGTTGTTATTTGTCACAAACCCGATGATGGAAATTATCAAAACATCTCTAAAAAAAAATGGCATTTCTGGAACGCTAACAAGATTTTAAAACTCTGAATAACCATTTTCTTGCCTCCTACTACAGTCCTCCCACATTTTCCAACTACACATGACTCAATTATTTTAGCATTGTAATGCTATTTCTGTGGAGAGGCATTAATGGCTCCGCTGGAGAGACCGCACATGACAGAAGACAGAAAAAGACAAAGTGACATCTAGAGCAGAGATCTTGGTGATAAAGGGCGACTGTTTTCTGGCAGAGCAAGCACTGATTTAAGGTGGCCTTAGGGGATTTGCACCTGCTTTCCGAGGAGTCAGAGGATAATGCCATCAGCAGTTTTGATATTCTGATCCATCCCATGGGTTTATTTAAGAGATTCAGAAGAAAGGTCTGTCTCGGGATAAAGACAGAATTAACCCAGCTGCTTGCGATGCTGACGGTCATGGCACTGACTTTATCTCAAGTCCTTTAAGGTATCTCTTGAAATACAGTTATTATTTACACAGCGTATTTGACAGCAACAAAGAGTGCACTGTGAAATATGAACAGCAGCGGTGATTACACAGGGTATGATCAAAACAATGAGAGCGGCAGAAGAAAAGACTTCTGGCTGTGACACTGGCTCTGTGTCGATGTGGGACCCTTTATCTGGCACAGTTTTGGTCCAGATTTAGAAACAGATCACATCAATTTGCAGCCGTGCATGTGTTGTCAATAAGGCAAGATAAACGTACAAAAATAGCACGAGCAATCCAGTGTGAATGACGTGTTTTTGCAAAAGGCCCTGCAGACTGTACCACTGACTCTGAACAGACAGAATCGTCTGCATCTCTGCCCTTGAGATTTTTACAGGGTTTTGGTCCAGTTATCTACTGGGGACATGTTCAGCATCAGGCGGCATAGGGAGTGTATCAGTGTCATCTTTTTCTACTTGGGATTGCTCAATAAATGTATACATGTGCATGTGTTCTGTGACATTTACAAAGAAATAATAGACAGTTGCTAATATGTAGTAATTATGGTATAGATTTTCAGGTGTGTAGTGGCATTGTTGTGTACACTTTGACATAAGAGGGAGATCGATCACACTTTCATGTCTGCACGGTGAACATTAAGCTATAGCCAGCAGCTCAGCATAAACACTGAAAACAGTCAACACAATCTGCGCGTTATATATGTAGTTTTTACACTTTGTGTTGTTTTTGTATGATTAAAACAAATGGCTTTTTACAAATGATATAATGTGTTAAATGCACAGTATGTAATTTCTGCTTCCGGGGGTCTCAAAATAAAAGACCTAGTTTGATGACGCTGTGAAGTAGCACAGGATCAGGGAAGTTGTTGAGTTCATTGTTAGACAGCCACTGCTGCTGATGAAAATCTATTTGACATGTCTCAGTGGGAAATGTTCAAGTTTGCTGACTTCCCTCCTCACTCTCTGATGTATCGCCTGCCGCTTCCCCGGAAGATTAAGCGACTGGCGAAACTCACCGTTACCTCGAGTGCAGCTTTTTTTTCAGCGAGCAGAGTCCAATGCTGAAATCCTATAGGCTTTGTGTAGAGGGAACCAGGGCGATACTAACTTCTGGGTTAGCCTAAATGTACGTCAGCGCTACACCACTCTACACTAGGCTAGGCTAAGCTAACCAGCTGCTTGCTGTAGCTGCAGACGTGAGAGTGGTATTGACCCTCTCATCTAAACCTTGGCAGGAGAGCCAATAAGAAATGAGCGTGTTTCCCAGTCAAAATTGCTTTTTGTGCACATTTTGGTGGTGACCAGACTTACTACATGGTTGCAGAGGCTTATTCCAGCTCTTCACGGTGAGCATTGTTGGCCTTCCATCATTTTGACCACCCCCGTTGTACTGTAAGTATATTTATTACATTTTATTGGTTTTGAATCGGTAAAGCATGCGTTATATCTAGTCAAAGTAGCAAGATGTTAAACACTTATGTTAGATCTTTATTCCTGAAGAGATTGGGTATCATACAATGTCTTTGATGCATTTAGAGAAAACCAGATTTCATGGCATGGATTCAGTAAACAGAATGAATGTGGGGCTGTGGTAGACCCTGTGGCTATATAAAGATTATAGTCATTATAATATTATTGCTTTCATCACAGAGGAGGGAGATTATGGGCCCTTAAGACAAAGGTTATGATTTCCTTACAGGACCACCTCTAAATCTAACCAGTAACACCTAAGTTGAAATTTCTAATGGCGTGTTTTTGTGCGACCACACAGGCCTACTGTAGATTAAGTTGATTCTGTTATATAATGAAGTAAAGTGATTGCACAGTACTGAACTACTGCTCTAAGCAGTCAATTAATGACAAAATGCCCATAAATGCTTTCTAATAATCACTGCGTTAGTATATAATGATTGTGCTTATCAAGTACAAGTATCAACTCTTTCAACTTAAGTGTTACTTTAATAAGCAAAGTTAAAATTGCGGAGCATTGTGCCCAGTTCAGATGGGTCATATGATGCCCGTGACGCATTTTTCAAACGTGAAACGCATCACCGAGCAACATATTCTGTATTTGATCAACTAATAAAGTCATAAAATCGCACATGGTAAAATAGTCTATATATGAAATACCAAAAATCCAGCTGTGAACAAACAATGAGAATGGAAACAAGGTAATATATTTAAGGCTAAACATCTTTGTCTATTACCTTTTGTATAGCTAAGTCAATAAGAGGAGCATGCAATCAACATAACATTTGCCACAATTTTACATTAAACAACAAAAGCAATCAACTCAAAACAAATGTATGTGCCTTTCGTCACCACAACTTAGAACCATGTAATGTTGGTTTTCCACGTGGTAAATCATATGGCTTTGTGCAATTTTTCCACTGTCAGTAAATCCACTAATGAAATTGTTTTTGTAAAATAATATATCAATAAATGTCATGCCGGAAATTATTGAGATTCTGTTCTACATGCGCTGTTTCTTACATGCCGGATTGTTCTAATTGTACATCATCATCCTAAAAAAAAATATCAGAGGTCGTCCGTCATAGCATGTACACTTACATCCAGGTACAAATGTGCTCAATTCCATCACCCTACTTTATATAAGGTATTTGTGCACATATTCTACATTTCTTTTAATATAAGAATATTGTCCATTAATAAATTAGGAATAGTACAAGGACTTCAGGTAGGGAAATAAAGGTGGATGGCATAAGTTAAAATATGTAGCCTGCTTTATGTAAAGCGATCTGAATTCATCTTTCTGAGTTTGGGCGGCAGGTGTCCGTCCATCCTGCCCCCTCCTCCCCCAGCCAGCCGCTGCAGCTTGGGAGGCAAGTCTGCCACTGACTTACTCATGGGCTCTGTGTTGATCTTGGAGGCCTTACCGGCCTGCTTATCATCAGAGACACCGGGAACAGAGCTGATCCGCTGCAGCTTCATGGGCAGGTCTCCGAAGCTGTAAGTCATCTCCGAAGTGGTGGAGCTCATCCTTAGTAGCTTCTTGGGCAGGCCGTCCCGCCCTGTGATCTTCTGGAGCTTGGTGGGCAGCTTGGTGGTGCTGTCATTGTCCTCCAGGGTCTCCAGGCAGTCCAAAGAGCTGTTCTTCTCCCCGCTGTTGCACAGGGACGGAGCCATGAGGGGCGAGGAGAGGAGGAGAGCCTCCTCTTGCTCCTTCACGCTGTACGGAGGGGTGGGCACCTCGAATGTGGCGTGGAACTGGGAGTAGTCCACCTTGAAGAAGCCCTCCTCCAAGGAGATGACCGGGAAGAAGCGGTGTCCCCACAGAACCTCGTCCTCGGTGTATGACGTCCTCGCTTGGCAGGTCATCCCTGTCAGAGAGAAAAAGGAAACCGGGATGAGTCGTCAGATTTGTATCCACCAATTATTGTTGAGGAATCACAAATGATGACAAATTATGAGTCATTATGTTGCAAAAGACCAACACAGAGATTTTAAGATGAAACGCTTTATGAATGTAGTGTTAAAGGGGCACTACGTAGTTTGTGAGAAGAAATTCATACATAACGACATTAATGAGGTAATAATACAAACTCAAATTCTTTATTTTTCCATAACTGATAAACAAGCTGTTCTCAGAGGAAAATATTGTCCCAGAACCCTGTTTGAAGCAAGAAAGGTGGCAGGGTCCGCCACATATAAACAAAGTGAAACAGTATGAAACTGTGTTGTCCTTTAAAGTCAGTTTGTTTATTCAGTCATGAAAACAAAGACAGTTTGTTATTTAGTTTGTTTCGGCATAAAATATCAGTCAATGAAGATTTTTGTCTTCTGATCTTCTCAAAACTACGCAGTGCACCTTTAAACATCAGAGCCCTAACTTAATTATATGCTTGGCACCGCTCCATAAGGATCAACAACACGGCATCACCAGGACTCTTGCCATTTTCACATCACAAAGCAAACAAACAAAAGTGCCTCAATAAATGAGTGCTGACTGTATTACAGAGCCAGCTGCTTAAATAAAAATCCTTAATTGATTTTTTGGTTTCCAAATGCGATGTTTACGAGCAATTTCCAGCCTTAACTTGAAAAATAATTAAAAGTACAGCTGAGTTATCTGCTGCGCGTGTTTTATAGTTGATAATTATTTACAGTTTTATTCAGCTGGTTTAACACATTTTGCCACACTGAGCTCGCTCTCTGAAAACTGTTCCCTGTAACGACAGGCAGCTTGGCACGACAGTTAATCTCACAGCCGACGTGCACTAAAATACTTCACATCTCAGGATCAACTCTTCTGCCAAAACACTGACAACGTTTCTCAGCCAACAGTAACACTTTGTCACTCATTACACAATGACCTCAAACACTGACAACAGGTAGGATTGTGTCACTATTGTCTTTGAAGCAGTTTTTATCATAAACCAAGATTCCATTACTAAAAAAGTGTATGCCACGGAAATTAAATCAGAAAAGCTCAAATATACTTCAACTGTTTTCAGACAGCAATAAATACACAGGATGAAACTATATTAATTCCAGTAATGCAATACAAAACCACACATACTGACTATACATACACACATGTGGATCCAGTTTTAAATATTCTGTACAACAGCGCTCGTCAATCATGTCTGTTCTGATCCACAACACACCTCATGTCCTCTCCTGTAATCCACCTGGATAAAAATCATATTGCAGGCTGATCCATCTCTGACAATCTCCTGCAGACTCTGCCTGTCCAGACACGTCATACACTTTCCAAGATGGATATCTGATAATGTGGACGGTGGTCATAAACTTTCCACCTCCGCGAGGAATAGATTTCCTATATGAGTAAGGTGGAAGGAAAAGTGACACCATCCTGGGAGGGGCTATAAACCACCCCGAGCCAGGAAGAGAAGAGTGAAACACCACACCGCATTTTTACTGTCTTTTTAAATTTCTTTTTAGATGTAAATGTAGCAAAATGGAGTGTGAATACGCTAATTTTCGGTGGCAGCTGAGTTTGCTTTCTTGTTTTGAAAAAGTGAACAATTGCGGAAATTGTTCAAAACTGCATTCATAAGCGGCCCGATTCATTCTGAATTACTGTTCATAAAGAGCTGGAAATGTACATGTCATATATTCACAGAGTAAATTTGAGATCAACATGATGTCACACATGCTGGCAGCACAAGTGGTTTAATGGTGAGCACTGTGGCCTCACGGCATGACGATCACGGGCTTGATTCCTAGTTGGTGCAGGACCTCTCTGTGTCGAGTTTGCATGCTATTCTCTTCCCAACAATCAAAAACATCACTGGGTTAATGCTCCAGTCGGTGCCCTTGGCTTAGGCCTCGTCCACACGAACACAGGTGTTTCGGGAAAATATTGTAAGCAGCATCATTGTATTGTCAATGTCCATTTATGTCTTTCAAAAAATAAACAGTATAACATCCATTTTTCGTCACTGTACAAACTATTTGAACAGATACTCAGGGCTTGCAATAGGTAATGATGCTACAAACACTGGAAAAAGTCTGTGTCTGTGTCAACGTTTCCAAGAGTCTCTGAACATCTCCATCCTGGAAGGAGTTTTGCCAAAAGAACTGGGATGAAAGACGCCGTTCACGTATGTCCGAACGGCAAAAAACACACAGAAAAAGCTTTGTATGGAGAAATAGTACATGTGGACAGGGCATCAGTCATTGGATTAAATGTGGAGTTGGTTCCCAGGTGCCGTACAAATGCTGCCCACTGCTCGTTAGGGATGGGTTAAATGCTGAGAACCAATTTCAATACCTTCTTCTTTTCTTTTTCTCTTTCTGTTTTGTTTACCTGAGGCTCGACATGAATGCATACAAATCGAGCTAAGGCTGACGAAAGACAGGTAACGGCCCATAGCATTCAACGCATTTAATGGAGAAAAAAAGCACCGCTTGTTTCAGTTCGTCTTTCCCACAGCACCTCTTATGCTACTTAACAGTTCAGTCCACACCTTAAGCTTGGCTCGTAGCTACAAAAGATAGGGGATTAAGATAATCAAATTGCTGGAGAGGCAAACCCACAGGAGGAACGGCTGCTGGCAAAGGCTTCTTCAGAAGGTCTAAAGCTCACACGCTAAAAATTTCTTAAGAGCTTTCTGACACGAGAAAGGGAATCTAATTTAATCCAAAATACAAAAAGTAACACGAAGAATCTGTTACGTAACATTGTTCAGCTGGAAAAAAGCCTGAACGAGCGTGACAACTTGGTTAACAGCGTTAAATTCTGTCATTTGGAGATTACAAATTAAAACAAAATATCCTGTTTCGCATGCGCTGTGCTCGCGTGCGTACCCGTAGCTATGCTCTGCAAATTCGGCACAAGATAGAAGATTATGATACACTTTGAATAAATTCTCCCCTCACAGGGGACTCTGAATTAAATCCCTGCTTAAAAACTCCCTGCGTGTCCTCAGAAAGCAAATTAATGCAATTAGCAAAATCACGAGGTTTGAATTAATGATCAACAACCGTTTTTTTTTTCATTCAAACTTATTGGATGCTTATTAGTGATTGCTCATCACCATTATTCAGCAGCTGCTATCATAACTGCCTATGTCTGTATCATAATACACTGCTAACAGCGAAGCCCTATTCATCTCAGCGTCGTTAACAGTCTAATGAATAACACAATGTTCGTTTCTTACTGACAGTGAGCACAGAAAATCTGTGATTAGGTTTACCTCCAAAACAAAACACAAAATTGGTTATATCAGTCCTTATTTCAGTGCGGAGGAATGGCTGGGGGCACTCATGTTAAGGCTTGTTGAAATCCATTAGGAAATCAGCGACCGCAGAAGGTAATTATCACAAGTTTTAATTACCAGCTTAATATTGTTCTTGCAGCGACAGTTGGGTCCAAAACTAAGATGAAGAGCTCATTCACAGCGAGACACCGCTGCTGCTGATGGCCAGGAAGTGATCACCAAAAAAAAAAAAAAAAAAACCAGAGGCATCTGTGATTCCGCCCGATTCCCAAGGTCATAAAATAATTCACTGATAACAGCTCTGTACACAATCGCAGATGTGCAAGAGGCTGAACATCAAGTGCGTTTGGGGTATTCGAAGTATTACTTCTGCACTAATGCTTCAGAGTCCCGGAGCCTTTAGGCAAATGGAAGTGAGCTGCAGTGAATAAAGCGGGGGATGCTAATGAGAACTTTAGGGCCAAAGCGATTGAGATTTAAGTGTGAATGGAAATCTTATTGCAGTGTGAGCCTTTTAGGCTGCCTCCAGTCAAAACACAGTCCCCATTTGATCATCAGCAGGCTTACATACACTGATTCTGAGAAAGCCGCGGTGTAAAAAACGCTTTCTGTTTTGGTTTTATAACAGCGAATCACCACCAGAAGCCAGCCGCGCCTGCTTTATGGAATGGTACGGTCGACGCTGCTGTGTTAACTGGACATCCATAGTGTAAATACAGGATTAAAACATCAAGAGCAACATTACTGGTGCGTGATAGGGAAAAAAAAGGTTGGAACAAGTGCAATGAAAGTGTGCCTGAGGCAAAAGGTTGCTACAGTAATACAGAAGACCCAAATAGCTTCAACTTAAATCTATTAATAATGCTCCATTGTTCCTGCAGATGGTGTATGAGCTACTGTAAGACCTCATGAACCCTTGCAGGCCTGAGGGCTGAACCTGTTTTCCCTCCTATGCAGCCACTCAACACACAATAAAAACCTCACTGATGTGATTGGTGTAATCAGCTGCACCCTCCTTCAAATCCAAACAATGCTATCCGGGCACTCGACTTAATCATGGTCATTAATATACATTTAATTTCCATACATTATTCAAGGCTTTAATGCCTGAGCTGTGTGTAATTATGGACACGGTTGCATCACATATGTGCAGTTGTGTTGCTGAAGACCAGCTGTTCCGCAACACCCACATTCATATGGCACACAAACTTGTGTGCCTCGGCTCTCACTGAGGCCACGACACAGCTCATCTTGTGATGGGAATCTAAATGTTATGTAGAAGAGATGTGAGACAGAGACCTCGAGATGATAGCAGAGTACAGTTAAACCGCTAAAAATAGAACAAGTGTGAAATATTAAACCATGATTTCTGATGTTTTACGGTTACTGAATGTATTTTTCTTAAAATAGGAATCCAGTCAAATGAGAATACCCATGTCGGTGTGTATTTCGTATTACTGGTAAAGGCTTATGTAACTCTAA
Source organism: Lagodon rhomboides (assembly GCA_039737535.1). NCBI lineage: Eukaryota > Metazoa > Chordata > Actinopteri > Spariformes > Sparidae > Lagodon > Lagodon rhomboides. The sequence goes on from CM077790.1 coordinate 19,649,291, forward strand.
AAAAACACGCCTGCCCGGGACTCAGTGTTTCTATGGAAACAAAACTGTAGGAATATGTGCATGCGACAGCCATAAACCTTCTCACTGCTGAGTTTGGTCAAAAGTAACAGTGACAACAGAAAACAAAAGTCTCTCTCTTTTGGATCACGACAGTGAAAAAAAAAGAAAGAAAAAGAATCCAAACTGCTCAAAATGGATTTTCAATTGGGGGCAGGATCAAATCATCCATATGACTCCAGATTCAGACAGAATAGATTTAACTGAAAACTGACTTTTACCGGACCCCCTCAGAGTGCCTTCCTTTTGGTTCAGTGGTTCAATCATATATGTTGGTGACTTCTTATCAGGGGAAGCCGTGGTTAGATTTAGTAGCCAAAACAAAATCTAGGTGTAAAAAACTGTAGAAAAAAAACAAACTAAAAGGATATTGTGCATTTATAAAAAAAAAAAACTACCTATAACTAAATACAAATATACAGGAAATGTCTTTAGTTTAAATCTTTGTCAATTTGGTCAAGTTTGTCAACAGAACAAGCAGGAGGAGGCAATGGCGCATATGTGTATTGAGATTGAGATATCTACATGACTGTGAGTCAATGATCTATCTGATATCACCATGTTGTTCCGAGAGCACCATAATTAATGTTGTTCCAGGACCATTATTTAAACTGACCAATCAAGCTGCTGCGATGTCATAGATTTGCGACTCATGATGGTGTTGTCCCTGGAGCATCATGGATAATGTTCAAGGACCATTGAAAGCAATGAACCCCATTTCAAGCAAGCCCTTGTGGTTGAAAGGACAGAGAATCCTGTTGGGAACATATTATTATTCTACTAAGTGCACTTATTATTCTCTGTGTCTTTGTAGTTTCCCCTTGCTGTTAGGTTTAGGCAAAAAAGAAACCGAAACACTTGGTTAGGTTAGGGAACTAAAAATACTTGGTTATATTTAGGGAACTAAAATACTTGCTTAGGTTTAGGGAACAAAAAATACCTGCTTTGGTTTGGGGAACTAAAACACTTGGTTAGGTTTAGGGAACTAAAACACTTTCTGAGGTTTTGGGAACTAAAATACTTGCTGAGGTTTTGGGAGCTCAAATACCTGGGTACATTTTGGCCAAAAAAATAATTGGTTAGGCTTAGGGAACTAAAATATTTGGTTAAGTTTAGGGAACTAAAATGGTTTAAGTTAAAATACACCCTTTCACAATGTTAAACGTGTTTGAAAGGATAACGTTTCCCATGTTTCTGCATTTTTTTCTGAGTCGCAAAGCTTTTGACATAACAAAAACTGATTTGGTCAGTTTCTGACCTGCAGCAACATTAATTATCAGGTTCAAGTAATGATACCAACCCAGCCTTACCAGACTGTGTACGAGTCAGTTCCCTTCTCTGTTTTTGTGCTGCATTTGTATTGTAGTACCAATTCTCAATTTCTTTATACTTGTTCAGATAGTATTCACAATAAGCAAAAAACTTTCTAAACAACAAAAACTAAACTGAAACGAGCAAGCCCACACCGAAAGAAGAAACAGAGTAATTGAATACTAAATAAAAATTAAAACTATAACATTACATTACAAATGCCATCTTTATCATAAAGCCATTTCTCATCCTCTGTCATCGATCACTCTTACAGTATACGGCAGCGTTTTATGTCTGTGTCATCTTCACGGCACCTAGTTCTGTATCATATCAGCATTGTGCCATAAAACCTAAAACTGCAGGGAATAAAACACAGAAACACATCCTGTGTCTGCTGCTGGGAACATACAACTGCATCACATCACATCACATCAGCGGAAAGGAAACACCTCAGATGTGTGGTGTACAGTGTTGTCACAGGCAGTTAGGGGTGTTAACAGTTAACGTACATCAGGATGTCAAAAAGTGAAACCAAACAGACACACACATGTACTGTACACATGTTTATGCTCTCTACCAGGTGCACCTGGCTGTATTTCTATTTTAAGATAATTTACACAGTGTTTTTGCCTCTACTCAACATAACGTAGAGAAACATGGTGGTGATGACAAGTACACACCACTATATCTAATGGAATCCAGTAAAACAGCCAATAAAGATGAGAATAAACATGACCTGAAAGTACACATTAGTAATCTAATAGATATTTTGCAGCTGTTCTGTTTACATCATGTACCAAGGGAAGGATTAAATGGACATATTACTCAAGGCAGACTGCATGTTTTGCAGTCATATACCTACAAGAAAAGTATATCCGACATCGTGTGTGTTTGAAAATGATTTTTTTTTTTAAAGTTTTTAAAATGTATATTAAACATTATCTAAAGTAGGCAGTTCCTTCCTCCTCTGTTGGGGCCCCCTACTGGCAGTAAAGCCCTGGGCATGTGGGCCTGCTGAACATGTACCTCCAAAATATGAATCTTTAATGACCCCTAAGGAATAGGATGTTTCTCTTTCTGTTTTAAAGGCTCTTAAAAAAAAGCTTAAAAGCTTTGTTAAAAGCTTTGTGAGAATGAATGCCTGATTTTAATCCAATGGCTGTATTGGCCATCGACATAGAGTATGTTTAACCCCTCAGTTTACCTAAAAACTTCAGAATGTTCAAAATTGCAGATATTTTAGTTTTTTCCTGGAGTAAAACGGGTAGGACCGGGGCTAGCTGGTTAGCATGCTATCTTCAATAGCCATCTCCTCAACAACAGTACATAGATGTCGTTGATATAACGCCAACACTGCTGCTTCTTCACATTCTGTTGATAATGTTGCCCCTTAAATAGGTAATTAAAATAATGTTTTGGTGCAGCTCTAATCAGAATCAACGCCATAAAAGCAAATCAACATATAATCAGATTAATTTGGCCCTCAAGACACGAACAAAAAGAAACTAGAGTGAAACCACACCAAGTCTGTTGGAGGAGAGAAGGGGGGCAGATGAAACCAGGAGGAGCAAAACATCATTGGAATCGATGAGGAGACAATTCCTCATTCTGCCCATTAGTGGAGAAATTTGTAACTCTGTGGATCCATTACACGTCTAATTCCAGTAAATGGTTATCTGTTCCCCTCTGCGACTCAATATGAGCCAATACCAATACATTTCAAATCCTCAATGGAGTGGCTCCTCTAAATAAAGCGCATCACAGTAAGAGATTCCGTACTCGTTTTAACAGTGTTACATATGCTTCACAGTCTAATAAACACTCTGTTGTGTGTTCGACTACAACGTACAAGCACATTATATTTCGCACCAGAGGGAAAAAAAAAAATCTTTGTGCGGATGATGGTTCTGCAAAATACTAAATCACTAGTCTGTCAGTCTTATCAATAGTCCACAGTGAGGTTATTTGAAAGGCTCAGTTGTAATTATTATCTGCTATCAGCCCTGGTGTTTCAAAAATAATCAATCAACAGAAGTGGTGGAAGAAGTGCCAGAGACCTTTGCTCAAGTAGAAGTAGATAATAATAAAAAAAAAAAAGACAATGAGTAACAACACCTGGGACACACAGCATGTGTGGGCAGCACAGGTCACGCATGTCTGCAGCAACGCGTCATTGGGAGATTCTGCGCCCTGCCAATTTTTTCTGCATCACAGGAGTCGTTCTCAGGAAAAAACAGACGATGAAAATGATCTGTTGATAGTTGTATTGACATAACAGCAGCATTTGTACTCCGGGTTTGTACATGTCACAGAAATGAAGAAAACATCAAACATATCAGGTGAAGGGCAATATTTTTCCAGTCTGCCTGTCTCTCTCTCTCTCTCTCTCTCTCTCTCTCTCTCTCTCTCTCTCTCTCTCTCCTGAACAACAGCAAAAGAAAGTCACTTAATCACTGTTATTGATCCTTATTGAAGACACCAACTCCGTGTAGAAAGACAGGCCAGGCTGTAGACAGCAGTAGACAGCAACGCTGTCTGCAGAGACACTACAGGTGTACGAGCCACAGCAGATCAGCCAAGCACACAGAAGTAGGCAGTGCGTCCCATTTCTAATGAGAAAGGGGTCCGTTGTTTTGATAAACCTATAGAAAGGTTACCGTCTCTGCAGTTACCCCCAGCTCTAGACACCATTTTAGCATCTGTCAACTGATTGGTTTTGGTTTTCAGTCTGCAACTTTACTGTTTGATAAACTCTAATCTGAGGTTGGGCAGGTTTCCGGCTTCAACCGGTTTGATTTTGTGCCAACTGACTGAAGCGGCATTTGTGTAACATCAGGCAGAGAGAAAATCAGCATTCAATCTTCTATCATATTTGTTTTTGATTGTATAGAAACTGATGACATTTTAAGGTGCAAGTACGAATTGCAATCAAATTACGAAGAAATAACTGCCGGACAAGTTGCACAACACGGAAATTATAGTAAACATCTCGAGACAAAACGATTGAAACGCAGCAAAAATATCAAAAAATGAAAGGATGTGTAAAGGCAATACTTTTTGAAAAATAAAACATCATCTGACACATTGGAAATAAAATCACATGTGACAGCTGTTCCATGACATCTCTGACTTTAAATACAGTGTACAGGATAAATGATCTTTTCCTGACTGGCCAATCTGCCACAAGTGTGAAATCCCCTTAGAGGTCCCTCATCGCTTAAGTTCACCAGTGAGTTTACTGCTCTGCTCATACTGTGTGCGATATCCATGTGACAGCATGAGCGGCATTAGAATAATCCTCCGCTGAATCCACAAGTTCAAGACAGACATTAAAAAAAAAAAAGAAAAATGCATCTCATTAGCGGTAGATTTCAGAGGGGGAAAGAAAAAGGGAACATTTTCTGCTCCGGTGTGCAGGTGTTTTACATCTCAGCAACAATTATGTTTTTGAATGAAACCTCTAGAAATAATCCCAAATATGAAAATAAAAAAAAATGACTTTGGAAATGACTACACAGCACCGAGATGCCTGTCTGGAGATTACAGGTGCTCCATCCGCACTGTACAGCGTGTGCAGTATTTCACACACTCCCAGCTGATTCTATTATGGGCTGAAAAAAAGGAAGGCAGCAAAGAGGCAGGAAGTGTCGAGAATAAACTTTGAGATTTAGATGCCCAAAAGCCATCTCAGCTTGAGACTCTAAATAAATGCACTTTTCCTTGATAACACAAAGCTGGTTTGCTTCTCTGGTCTGACAAAGTGAAGCCGCCGCAGACTCAGCAGAGTGACAGCGAAGATAAAATGGGGTTCTTTTGTGGGGCCGGAATAGAAAAGCACTGTAAACTCGGAAGGCAGCCTGCCAGTGTTTCTTGATAGTAGCTGAAAAAAAAAAAAAAAAACCTAAGTGGTATTCACAGACAAAGTAGCTCATCCAGGTTTGCAGAGGCCGGAGGAATCATATCCGTTTGGTGCCTGGATCAGTCAAATTCTCAGCTGCAAATCTGCACTTGAGGACAGCGGGGCCAGATCTGAGAGCAGAGGTCTGTTTATTGCAGCAGCCCTGTCAAACCATTTAGGCAGGGCCTCAATCTAGATTTTTGCGCAGAAGAAGAAAAAAAAAGTCAGCGCTATTATATGATTCAACAACCCACAGGCACCAAGCAAATGACACTCAAAATTGACTGCCATGTGAAAATGAAGGTTTATTCAAATGACTTCTCCAGATGAACTCTAACAATGCGAGTCACAGAAAAAAAAAAAAAAGGAAGGGTGGGCGTTCGGAAAAAGTTCTGCGCAAAAACCTCCCATTTGGTGACAAAATTACAAATAACCCCCCCCCCCCCCCCTTTTTCTTTCTCTCCCTCGTTCTGTCTGGCTCTCTCTTTCACTCAGTCACACAAATGACCACACACACATTCAAACTCGCTCACCAGTGCAGTGCTGTCAGCAAAGTCCCCTGACAGTCTATCACGGCTGTGGATACAGCTCAAGTGTTATGTATGAGAGGAACGCTAGCGAAAACAAGCATGAGACTCTGGACGCTGCACACACAGAGCGCCACCAGCACGCAGCACCGTCCAAGATTTCATCCTGATCTCACTGTCGGGCGCTCGCTGCGGCCAAGGCTGTGCACAAAATGCCACTGCTAAATCGCCGGATTGCGAGGAAGAACAATAAAATCAATTAATTATCCTGTTTGTTTGTTTTTTTTTTACAAAACAGGAAGCAGAATTTCCCTTTGTCTTATTTTTAGGTGTGTTACAACACATGAGGCTGCCGCGCTGAATGTGTTGATGGAGAAGCTGAAAAAAAGGGGGGGGAAATAAGGATGCAGGATGAAGAGAGGAGAGTTCAGGTCTGAATAATATGGTTCCTAGTAGTTTGGCTGAATTGTTATTCTTTTCAGTGAAATGTTAAAAAGGATAGAACAAATTGCACCTATAAAAGAATACAAAAAAAACTCATTTTGATACAGACACTGCTATTGTTGCCACAAGTCCTGTCTGATCATCTGTTTCTATGGTGACCACCATCAAGTGGTAAAGTGTAGAAAAATGCAAAAGCATTCAGTGACCTGCTTTTCACAGTTTGATTTGAAATAAGCCCCCTCCCTCCGTTAAATACTGTTTTTTGAAGGTGACGTCCAGTCGTTCGCCGTGCTTTATTCCACCCCTACAGCGCTGCCATCGGCTGAGCGATGAGAAGAAGGAGGAAGCCGACGGAGGGAAAAGGCAGGAGAAGTGCGCTGCTGTGGGGGAGGGGAGAGCCTGGATGCTGAGGCAATTGCCTGAGTGTGGAGGCTGTTGGAAAGGGAAGGAAAGGGAAGGGAAGAGGAGCAGGGGCTGCCAACCATCTCCACACAAGGCAAGGTGGGGTGTCAGGCGGGCTAGAGGAGCATATGGCTGCAGGCCATTAACACAGCCAGGAGAGCGCATATTACCAAGTGAAGGCAATTCTGAATACTGCTGTAAAGGGAGCCAGTTGAGCAAAACGGCAATCTATGGATTTCCTTTAGGCCAAACGAGTACTATTGGTCATACAGGAAAAAAAACCCACTGGGGATGTGTCCAAACCTACCAGGGCCGTGAATGATTTTCTCTTTATTATGAATCGAGCGAGAAATGATCAGAAAGCCATTTTCCCTCCATAAAACAGACTGAATGAGTGAGAGCTATAATCTCATATTGATCTAGGCTATTAAATCTGCTTAAGTCATGAAGAGGAGTTACGCAGCTGAAAGCAGGGAGACAAGAGAGGGTTTTTTTTAAGCCTTAAGAGATCTCCGGCTCAGATGGTGCTAAGGAGAGGTAACTCGCTGTTAAGAAGTAAGTGTCCCTATTGTGGTTTTTTTTTTTTTTTCAAGTTCGTCACTTGAGCTGGAGAGCAGATTATTCCGGTAAACTCGAGCACGTCTGAGTGACAAAAACATTAAGAGACTTCCCGGAGGAAGGCTGGAAGACGGCGTGTTCATGTGGCATTGTGTTTAGGCCGCAGGATTGATTCACCTGCACTTCAGGGACGGCTGCAGCTCCACCGATCAATGCTAACACTGCAAGTGCATCGCAACCTCTTTCATAACCTCGTAAAAATCCCTTATTATGCTCATTTTAAGGTTAATACTTTTATTTTGGGTGTCTATGACGAAATCATAATGCTTTAAACCTTTGAGCCCTGCAATATAAATGGTCCACCAGTGCCTGAATTGGTATTTTTGCTCATTGTGATGTCATTTCTTTGGAGCACCTTCAAATGCTTTGTGTCCCTGAAATCGATACAACCTAAGCTAAAGGGTTTTCTGAAGACATTTATAAATGAATTTACTGTACTGAAATATTGTCGGAAATTAATTTACAAAATATAAAAGTCAGATGTTTTTTTCCTCAGATTTTAGAAGATCACAAAACATATTGATCCAAAAGATTTTCAAAATGTAGAAACATGAAGAAAATATTTTTAAAACTGACACACAACTTTTTCAAACAATGTACATTTTTTTAGTATTAGAGATAAAAGTATAAATACAATTTTATGAGCAGTGTGCAAAAGTGTTTCGATAGTTCCATCTGCAATAGAAATACAGTTTTCCCTCGGTGGGATTTTTACTTACTGTGGTGTTATTTTTTGGAGCATCTACACATGCTCATTATGCTCACAACTACAAAATACCCTTTAATAAGAACTACAGAGTATACTTTGCTCAAAACCCTCTAAATCTTTCTCTGACAGCCATCAACCTGCTTCTCTGCTCCCCCACCACCACTCACTGGCACCACCACGCATTGTCACCACCTTTTGCACTTCTTTTAGTCACATAGCATAATTTGTAATTTCATTTATTTCAAAACAGGGACAGTGCACAATAAAACATTAATCTTTTCAACAAGAGAAGATGCATTGTGCCAGGTTCTAGCAGATTTATTTTCCATCTGTCAGTAATGACGTCATCATCATGTGTGTACAACATGATATGGCGAAAGAATACAGTTCATTCAGTCGATTTAAACAGGATCATGGGAACTTGGATGTCTCGTGGCCATTTCGGGGCAATCCCTTGGTGCCTTCGGTACTTTTTGCACTGTAAATCACATGATGTAATGACATGTAATGAGGCCCCCGCTCCCAAAAATGCCCAGTCTGCTCTGATTGGTCAGCTCTCACAGGCCTGAGCAGGAAACACCTGCAGTGTTTCCACGTCAGCCTCACGGTTTATGTGCAATCATGGTCATGTTGGGGAAATAACTGAGTTCGGTGACAGTATAGTATTGACATCACAACTGTACGGAACAGCATGTTTAAAGGCAACGTTTCGTAATATGCACAATTTGCTGTTTTGACACATTCACTGTATTTATATAACTGCAATGTAATCATAATGGGTCAGGGTTAGGGAAAGGGTTTACACAAGTGGAGCCACAATATTATCTCAATTATGAAAGTGTAACACTTTGCCCTGAGTGTCCAACCATCATCTCGACAGGGGTTAATATCGAGGTCCACACTTTGTGTTATTAATTACCATAAAAGCGTCCCCCTCACAACAACATGGCATGCACACCCTCCGAGACAAAGGCAACCGAGACCTGGTCAATTATTTCTATCTCCTCGTGGCATGAGGAGATGACTGAGGCATTGTGGGGAATGGGGAACGTTCCTAGCGCTTTCGTCACACGAGTTCATCCCAGGTCTTCCGCCACACCTCCTCTCCCAGTGATTTATTGCCATTCAACAGGGACTTGACAAATCCCTAAAGACACAATTACCGTGCTCCCCCTTGGGAAGCCTGCACAGTTCATCTAAAAAGGGATAATGAATCCAGGATGTCATAGCTGGTTCACTGCAATGCCCATAATGTGGAGTTCATCCCCAGTGCAATTACTGTATGTACAGTAGACATAGCAGGTAAATCTCACAGCCGTGTGGAGAATACCCGCGTTTGTTTATCTGAAATTAGTCGTGCTAATTTCAGTTGTTCGATACAGCGTGCAAGCTAGAACAGGCTGCCTCCATGTAGAGCAGAATGGGTAGCTGTTCAGCAGACGCCAATATACAGGGGGTGGACAAAATATCCTGAACACCTTTTAATAAAATTACACATCATTGCATGAAATCTTTGTAAAGCTGATGAAGTTTGGTTCATTTTTAGACTGTGTGAGGTGTTGACTCATCTCTGTGGTGATTTTGGAAGGGTGTAATGTTTCTTCTTGTTGTAATGAACAGAAAATACAACCATTATGTGTGCAACAACACCACAAAAAGTTAGAAGAACCAACACCTCTATGACGACGTGTCTCATTAAATGGAACTATTGTGATAGATCTTCATGATATTGTTTCCATTCTTTGCAGATGTACAGTATGTAGCATAGCCTGGAAAACATCAGAATCAGAAAGTGTAGACGAATACTCGCACGAGGTGAGCTGTCACAGTTGTTGCCTCATCGAGGCTGTCAAAGCCATTTTTTAAATATTGGGCGGTGAATTTAGAAATAAATTGCTGGCAATTTTTCTCAAAGTAAACCCCTCAAACACCTCTCTCCAACTCTGACTCACATTTCTACCATTGTCTTACTGCGACGACTCGCCTCTCCTGTGATTTCACAGTGACACTTGTGTTTCTGATTACAAAAAGGATCTTGTTATTTAACAAAAAGGTCTATCTCTGTAGCAATCGTTTCCATAATGTTGTCAGACTACTTCAGCCTGTGAGTAGTGGATGTAACTTTGACGGCAGCAGTCGCCCCGAAGGATTACACTGAAGCCATTACAGCCGCGTCGCAGCTGCCAACTGAGGTGTTCCACTAAACCTTTTGCAAAACTTTTGGTTTGTATGAACAGCAGAATTCCCCTTTCCCCATGCTAATTTTGCTTTCATTCTAGCACTGGTAAAACTTTAGTAACTTTAATGAACATAATAAATAGTAATAATAGACTGTCAACGTTGTTTAAATAAAGACTACCTGTAAAGTGTATCAGTATATTATTGTATTCAGATCCAGATTTTTTTTTTTTTTTATTACTACACCTCTGTGTGACACTGCAAACATTACTCATGTTTGCCATGCTGCAGTATTCAAGGCAGGTAGATAGTAAGGAAAACATACTGTACTGTTAATACAGTCAAGTGAAACAATATCTCTAGAGTGAAATACATCTCGACAAGAGAGCTGTGAGGAATCTGAGCACGTGGCGTATCGCAGGTGGAGCTCAGCGGGGACACACACTTCCCTGAGTTCTCACCCTGAGCACATTATATTTAATTGGAAACTCCTGCTCTCACCTGATCTGCAGCTTCCCCACTGAAGCCACTTTAACCCGTCGACCCCGCAGGGCCGTGGCAGGGAGCACGACACCGGGAAGGAGACGACACGCTCTCGGTGTAATGATCCAGAATGAATAATGGTCAGCGTATCCGGGGCACGGCGCAGCCTTTCACAGCTGGCTCATATCCGGGGTTTCTCTCGCGCCAGTGTTTACCGGAGCTCTGGAGCTCCCGACGTCAGGCGACCCCGGAGCTCCGGGGCTGCGGCCTCTTACTCAAATGATTGGAACTATTAGGCCTCAGGGCGCAAGAGAAACCTCTCCATTTTCATTTCAATTACTGCTGCTGATGATAAAACACAGATCGGGCCATGACATTGGCTGCTTGGCTAATCAGTGGCAATAGATGTTTCCAATTAATTATGCTGGCTGGCTTCAGTGCGAGACAGAGTCTGCATCAAAGCAATAATCACTTTATTTCATTTTGTAAATATAAGCTTTACGTAAATTTGTTGCACAACAGCAATAACTTAATTGAGGCTATGATGATCATATTATATAACAATTCTTCCACAACATAGGTCAGGTAATTGATTTTTTATTTACCCACCCGGTGGCTGGCGTCTCAAAGAATTACTACATGTGATCATGAATCTGTATCCCTACATTCATGTTAAATATCTTCTGCCTCTTTTCCTCAGTCTTTAATACTACACGGGTCCAAACATCAAAAAAATGCCACTGCATGAGTTCAAATATTGAGCGCACAGGTAGGCGATTCATTATTCAATGCCGCTCCAGTGAAATACTGCATCTATGCACACATAAACACATGAATAAACATTACCAGTTGATCCAGTCTATATGCAACCAACCCCCTGCCGCCCACACACACACTTTAAAATGAGCAGATAGCTGGGATGTTCTATTTTTTACCCTATAGCAGTGAATCACAGGGAAGCCGCGTAGCGCAATGGAAAAGAGGGGGCTGACAGAAAACGTCTGAAAACAATCAAAATCAACTCAAGACTTTATCGAAGAAAAGAGAGATTTTGACCTTCGTGCCGTAATTTACCTCGTGACCACATCAACAGATGAAATATGACTTTATGTTTCATGTGCAGCACAGACAGTCGGTGGAGTTATTGTTACCTGGAGTCAACAGAAAATAAATGACTTAACTTGGACGTGAACAGGAACAACAAATCTGCACACATATGCGGCTTAAGAGCCGCAATCTGTTCTTAACAGAGATATTCTGCAAACAGCAGACAGACGGACAGGGCCGGAATGTAACAAGAAGAAGAAGAAGAAGATGAGGAAGAATTGTGTTTCATCAGATTTATTTCACTGAATATCACTAATTATAATACAACCTCAGTTAATCACCATGCTTTTTGAGTATATTTGGAGTTTGTTTGAGACGTATCTGGCAGAGAGCGCCTGCACTACAAATGTGCTGCGTCACCAGAAGAGTGAAATAAAATCTCCGAGCAAACACACATAAGCATTTGGATAAACAGTGTAGTCTATCATGAAGTAACTTTCTGCCTACAAATCCTGGAAAACACATCTAAGTGTGACTTATTCGCAGCATTTTTCGGAATTCCACTGCAAGTGCAGCGATCGCGCGCACACACACACCACACATTTGCATGAAAGTCACATCGCTCTGAAAAGAGGAAAAAAAAAAGAAAAAAGGTTTATGCTGATGATACAGTTTATGAATAATTGCTTTTCATAGCTGATGAGTGAATTTAAAAACACTTCTCGGAGCTTGTGAGGATCTCGACGCTGTGTTTTGCCACCATGTTAGACCCCCAAAACACTATACAAAATGTCAGGGAGAGACTAATGTGTCGACAGACTTGCAATGAAAATGAGTTTCCCCGTGAAATAAATCATCAGCTCTTTTCCTTTGTTGCTGATTATTTCTCTAATCTGGAAACCGCCTCGCCTTGAATTACATAAATACACATTCGATCTTCAGCATACACGAGAGGTTTGGGTAACTGCATCCTGTAAAAAAAAAAATCCAACCCTGGAATTCATGAAATTAATTTAGTTGCAATACACTGATTGGCTTCACGGTCGGGGGAACCTAAACGTCTGTTCCTGGCAGCTACAGTTTATTTTGGGTCCTCCAGAATCAGCTCCACTAATGAACAGATTGCCTCTGGCTTGGTATTTAATCCTTTGTAGTGGTGAACAGCATTGCTGGTGTTAATGGGACATTTATCTAAACTCCTGATGTATTTTAAGACTGCACGTACTGTAGTAGGTCTGAATCAGATGATGAGTCAAAGTCAGGTCATCAGCAGCTCTGTGGTGGTACAGTCTAAATAACCCTGCAATGCTATTTAAATACCGTTGTTTCACTATTTGTTTTTTCACATGTTCATGATGAAGAGGCCGTTTTGTCTCATGAGACTTTTTACACATGTCACGGTGGTGAATTCATAATGGCTGTATTCCATTTAGCTGAAGCAAAATGTGACTTAAACGTCCACTGAAGCTTCCACTCCACTGGAGAGACTAAAAGGAGTGCAAGCACGATTCACGATATGCTGCCCATGATATTTATGGTATTGCCATACAGCGATTCTGATTTTCGACCTGAGACAAAACATATCAAATTCATACTCAGAACAAATAGGGGGCGGCATCTTGGTAGTGTAGTGACTATGTGCTGCTACATATAGCTGCTGTTAACTAGTTAGCACAATTAGCTGTGCAGCTAGCGGTCCCGAACCTGAGCTCAGAGCACTGGGGGAGTGTCGATCTTTACACCACTAACACAGGAGCGTTGGACCAGGACAGGCTGGGGCTAGCTGGTTAGCATGCTAGCTTCTGTAGATCTCTCTGCAACACAATACATAAGCATCATGAGGTCAAAGCTATTTTTTCCACATTCTTTTGATGACTGTAGTCCATTTTTGTGTGTTTTCAACTAAAATCTTACATATTGCGCCTTTATTACACACACGCACGCATATGCACACACACGCACACACACACACACACTTCATGTCATGTCCATGTGATCCATTATTCCAATGTACAATTGCCATAAACTGGCAGTTAAAATGTTTAAAAGAAGATACATTTTTCTTTCTTCTTCTTCTTCTTTTTAATCTGTGTTAATTCAGTTAACAGAAGTTCACACCTCTGATGTTAAGGAGAAGTGACTCTGATAGGCCACATTTTCAGGGGAATCTGTTCAGAGCACCTGCATGTTTTGATAAAAATATCAATATTTGGCTCCAGTGCTCTGATAATCAAAATATATATTGCCTCATCAACATTTTTTCCCAACCCTGGTGTGGAGGCTGTAACCCTCTGAAATGAATACATGAAACAAACAGAAACACCATATTTCCATCAATTTTCCAACATTGTTTTCCGCCTTTTGAAGTTTGATTGGCGCTTCTTTAATTATGTCATCATGTTCCGCATTCTTCCTACAATGGTTTGACGGCACTGGACTGGAAAATTAGTGCCACGAGCTGTTTCTCACGAAGAGCCTACTCATAATCATCACGTAACAGTAGCTGGAGAAAACATGCATTCATTTGTAATTTATTTCCGCAAATTCACAGGCATAATTTCCCGTTTAATTCACGCATTCACTACAGTCACACTGGGACACTTGGATGGAACAGAGCCATCCTCATTTAGTAGTAGTAGTATAATATTACCTGTGCTGTTCCTACTATGACCAGTCAGCATGTCTGCTGTGAAATAACGGCTGACCACACAGGCGTCTTCAATCATTCTCTCTGATTTGACAGGCTGAAGTTGGGTGGAGCTTTGCGAGTGATAACAGGAAGAGCTGTCTGGCCCTAAACGGTGCTACAAAACTCAAAGTGGAGTCAGGCAGCTGTCAGTCAAGCTCAGCTCATACACACCCACGCAGTCCCGAGATGACGTCTAATTAGGAAACAAGTGAAAATGCCCGTGGGGTGTTTTGGCTGAAAGTGGCTGAACACAAGATCACCCTTTGTCCTGAAAATGACACTTAGTATGCTGATAATATACCATAAACATGTTGTAAGTTGCCAATGTGATTTTCTACAGGAGTCAAATTTATGGAACGCGTGGTCTCTTAGTCCAGCATGGGGTTATGTTTAGGCAACAACAGTACCTTGGTTTCAGTTACGTGTTGATCAAGCAAACATGTTGTGTTCCTCAAGTCACGTCTAACTTTCTACACTGAAGGAGATCAAGGTCTTTGAGTGCTTTAAAGGGGCAATGTGAAGTTGTGGAGAGGAAATTCAAACTCAGAATTTTAATATTTTTAATATTCATGAGGTAATAACACAAACTCAGAAATATGTATTTATTCTATGACTGAATAAACAAGCTGTTCCCAGAGGAAATTAAGGTCCCCAGAACACTGTTTGAAGTTGAAAGGTGGCAGGGTCCGCCACATATAAACAAAGTTAAACAGTATGAAACTGTGTTGTCCTTTAAGGACAGTTTGTTTATTCAGTTTGTTCAGTCATGAAAATTTCAGTTTCATTATTCAGTTTGTTTAAGCATGAAAATCCATAATTGAAGATTTTCCCAGATTCTTTCTGATTAAAATTTCTTCCCCAAAACTACATAACAAATACTGTTTCGCAAAAGCAATTACTATGGAGTATACAAATTAAATACGTGTCAATTAACATTTCGCTGATATATAACAACAACACCAACTTTTAATTAAGTCGAAAAAGACAATTTAGTTTCGGCAGCAATATATTTCTTACAAAATGTATCTGCTCCTGGATATGAAGAACTTAATTCCTTGTGCCCAGATATATACATAGCAAGAATGCATGATGAAGTTACATCACGTACATAATGTAACGTAAGGAACCAAAGTAACATAGAAACATTTGTAACCGACAAGGTACAGAAGTAACATATTTACTTAAAGCTAAACCAAAATGTTTTCAGAATCCTAACGAAGCAGTTCAAGTGCCTAAACTGAACCAAACTGCGAGCGTATGATGGAGGTCATGCTAATCCAGCTTGGTTTAAGGTTGCTCCTGGCTAATGTCTGGTCACAGAAAAAAGCAAGTGGACAAAATGAGACTCAGGCTGGCGAAACAACATGAAATCTGACACTATTGTGCCCACAGTGACCTGTCTCCACCACAACATCTCAGATCAAGCTGTTGCACTCAACGGGTGGACCGTGCTCTGAGCCGAAGGGGCGCGGGACTACGAGAACAGGTGGACTCTGTGTTTACAACATCGATGCTTGGTGCTCAGACACAGTCAAAGGTGATGGACGCTGTTTCCCAGATGTTGAACTTCTGATATAAATATGCAGACCACATTATCATCACCATCTGGTTGCTGCTGCTCACATAAACCCTCATGCAGACTCAGAAGATGAGCGTCGTGTTTATGTGTATATAAATGCTGTGTATACCTATGTTCTGTAATTTGTTTTCAAACGTTCATTTAGTTATGCAACTGTGTGTTGTATAATGACGAATAAATGACACTGTACACCTGTCACTGGTAGGCTGCAATAGTCATGCTGTTTTGGGAGTCACTGGCAATTGACTTCCCCACTCGTTTTGGTGTGAGGGTGTGTTGGTGTGTCTCTATCCGGGTGCAGCAGTTTGATGTTATAATTGCAACGACAGCATGCTGCACTTTTTTCTTCTTCTCCTCCAGCACCTCCTGTATTAGAGTGTGTAGATGCTGCGCTTGGTCAGTAGATGATTTGGCTTCGTATCATTGGCTGGATTTATCGTGTGGTCTGATACATATCAGCCCTGATGCATATATTCAAATTCAAAGAAACGGTAGAGAGAAAACAGAAGAGAAACTGTGATCCGTTTGTTCAACGGACCATCTCACGACTGAGCAGATGTTACTGCACTGCGGACTCTGTGAGAGTTAAGACAGCTTGTTGTTCAACGTACTTCTGCAATATATAACTCCCTTACAACTAAATTTTAATTTCTTGCACACAGCGTATTTATTATTAATTGGCATTAGCGCTCTACACAATATGAGCCGGGCTGCACTCGTCCCTTGTTTTTTTTCACTCTCGCAGTGTTAAAGTCCTCTTTTGTTATCCAAACACCTGTCATGCCTGCAATGCACAAACGACGCAGAAGTAACTCAGCTTGGTGTTATTGTGCCGAGATTCACATCAACAAAAGCAACAAGAGGATGAAATCGCTCGCACGCAGAGCCCGACGTGCACATGCATAAAACGACACTGTAGTAACAACAAAGATACGTGTCGGGGGGTGGATTGTGTTGCTTATCGTGTCAAGTATCGTACCTGTTAGTGCCGTTACCTCGACCAAAAACTTCCCTCTTGCTCGTGCCTCCCCCTCCCCTCCTCCCAGCCTGCTTCTCAGGCCGAGCAGCCTGTACAGTACATTAATTGCGACGTGATGTAATGCCAATTTACCCCTCAGCAGCACAACATCTCCCCGCAGCCGCGTTAGAAAAACCAACTCGATACCACAGAGCCGCAACTGGCATCAGTCCAGGAGAAAATATGCCGCTACCAGACATCCTACATGTCTCATTTGGAAACGTGCATCATACTGAGGTGGTGATCAAAAAGCGCCTTGGGCTCCCGTTCAAAAAGGACTGAGGAACAGCTCATGCCTTTTTATACAATGTAGAGGTTGTCAGAGGTTACAGCGAAGAGGAACAATCCTGAGTTCCTACGTGCTCTCTCCCAACACACACACACACACACCTCTGTTTCTTTTCTTGTGCCTAACTTCAGTCAGTCCGAAATATTTGGCGTGTGATCTCCGGGAACAAAAGGTTACTATGTCGGAAAAGGGTACACAGTTTTTGTCTGTTTTTATCCAGCATGGAAGGACAAAAGAGCCGGTAATTGCGCCGATTTAATGTGCAGCCAAGAGTATTTTAACTCGTGTTCCAGACAGTGCTTTTTACCACAAGTAACAACGATGAAAAAAAAAACACAGATCTAGGGAGTTGGGCAGCTTCCTCGCTAGTAAACAACAAGCCTCATAAATATTTCATCTTATTCTTTCCTCTGCTGTATCACCTGTTCTGGCAGGCGCTTGTACAGTAACGCCTCCGTGTGCTTTTTCATATTTCAGAAGAGATCTTCCTTAATACCAGGTGATGCTGTCGACAGAGCGATTTCATTTCATGTTCCGGCATCAAATGTTTGCCCCGGTTTATTACTGAAATCATTCCTATACCATAGGAATGAAAAAAAAAAAGAAAAAAAGAAAACAACCTAAGTTTAGGTGCAGTGCTGCAATCCTGAATACTCAAGGAGAGGTTGCCATGGAAACAGAGTTACATTGGCCAGAAATGAAAGCGTCTGAGGGTTTAGACTTTCACTGTACATAAATTTTTAACCATAGATTGTTTCTACATCAGGCTTTTTCCACCGACTTCACACGACCGGTTCCCCCTCGCGTGTCTGAGAGGCACCGAGGTGGGCCGAACCATCCAGACCAGTTTAATTAACGCTGATCGGATCACACACACGCTCCTGTGACACAAACGCCTGCTAATACGCCAACGATAATCCGATCACATCGCTGCGCCGCATGTTTTCATACCTTAAAAGATCGAGGCGACCCGCACACACAACAGCAGGCTGCTTCAGGTTAATTAGCTGCACATTTTAATTACTCTAATTCTGATTTCTGCGCCACATGTTTGCTTGTTATTAATTAGCTGAGTCAATAAATAATTAAGTGAAATAAAAACAAGCAAAGCAAGACGCCGTAATAAGGGAGAATCAGGCGTTCAAGCGCAGGGCAGAACGACTGACGTGTCTCACACTACATGCTGATACTTCAAGTTTTAAAGGGACACTATGTCATTTTATATGAATGAGGTAATAATACAAACTCAGGGATGTTCATTTTTTCCGTAACTGAATAAGCAAGCTGTTCTCAGAGGAAAATAAGGTCCTCAGAAGAGTGTTTGAAGCTAGAAAGGTGGCAGGGTCCGCCACATATAAAAACAAAGTAAAACAGTATGAAACTGTGTTGTCCTTTGAGGTCAGTTTGTTTAATCAGTTTATTCAGTCATGAAAACAAAGTCACTTTTTGTTTAGGCCAAATGAAGCTTCCTCTTCTGATTAACATTTCTACACAGTGCACCTTTAACATCCGTGTGCACCACACGCTCCATGACCTCAAGAAGCAGAAAAACTCTCAGCTGCAACCTCAAATAAAACAGCACTAAATGCCTCTCAGAGGCGTCTATTAGCAGCTGAATATCTTTTTTTTTTTTTTTTGCTAATTGCTGTCTGCAGTGTCAGCCTGTAAGCCTCTCTGTCACATCTCCATATGCTGTTTTCTCTGAACCAACCCATTACAACTGTTCCCTCCGCAGCCCTGAAGGAGCTCTCCCCTACACTATATCAGCTGTGTCAAATAAACGGTTGAATTCAAAATGACCACAGTGGAAGAATTTCACCCGGGGCATTACTCATCTCGTGGAAATGGAATTCCCTAATTCCAAAGGGACCTTAGAAGGCAAATTATTATCCCCTCGGAGAACAGCAGCAGCCACGAGGTAGGTGCTGTGCGGGCACAAAAGGCAGAGGAGTGAGATTTGTTTCAGGCGAGGCGAAGAAAAAACTGTATATGTAGCCCTGACAGTGACCTGCCAGAGTCTCAAAGTGTTTGACGTTCATATTTAGCTTGGAACTTTAATACACAGATGAATAAATGTCTTCACAATATCAATCATCTCTGATCTATATATAAATGCTAACCACTGCTATAACACTCTGCATTTTTGACACAAAAAAATCAATAAAATGCAATCAAGAGCTCAGTAGTGAGTCCATTTGGGTGTCAGCTGTCAACACCGATGAAAGAGCTCGATATTATTTGCAAGATTCGTCGCTAAAAAACGAATGTTGCGGCGCCTCATGATCATCGAAAAGACAATAAAACATCCGTCAGCCTGCAGCCTCGCCACGCAGTGAAACAGGCCTGTTAGAGTGTTGCTGTGTACTCACCTGTAGTCTCTACTATCCCTTCTAGTATCACCACGATTTCAAACTGCTCTGTTTGCATGGACCTCTGGGAGAGGTCGTAGAAGGGGCTTTTGGTGTCAATCACATGGCAGATCGTGAGTGGTGAGACGAGAAAGAGCTGGTCTGCCCCGGTGCTGAAACCCACGTCCAACTCCAACTGATCCAGCGGAAGAAACTCGCCTTCGGGCGTCTGGCGAGACTACGGAAGCGTACAGGAAGAGACAGAGACAAGAGATGTTTGGTGTGGGGGGAAGGAAGGGGGTAAGACAGACTTCTCTACAGCTTCTCAGGAGGCTTCGTGCGAGGCTTCTATATTTTTTTGTTAAGTGCAACAAATCATGTGTGTATCAGGAATAAAACTGACACTACGTCTAAAGAGGCATCTCTACTGCAACAACAGCCTCCTCAGCTACAGTTGCAGCTAATGATTGTTTTCATTTTCAGATTAATCGATTCATTGTTTTGGACTATAAAGATGTCTTCAAATGTCTTGTTTTCTTCCTCCACAGCCCAGATTTATTCAGTTTACGGTCACAGAGGAGTAGCCGTGTCACGATATCACGATATTCACGATATTCACGATATTCACGATAACCGTGACATCGAGACATGAGATATTGGTATCATGTAAATAATACACATAAGATAATATCGTGTTAGTGATGTAATGGAGATGTTAGGTCTTGATTTACAGTTACGGTTACAGACTCTCTCCACCTTCGTACACTCGTACTTTGAGGGTAATGTATTTGCCAGGCATTCTTCAGGATTGCTGACATTCGATTGGCCACGTTAATTGTGTGAAGTGAAAATGAAGATTAGAAACATGTAGAATGCTTTAAAATCAGTTTTACAGTTTCGTAGCGAAGGTGCTTGGTAAGATTGCAGTGTGGCTTTAGTAAAACTTACACGGTTCAGTTTATACTTTTTTTATTTAGATCCCGACCGATCAGCTGATCACACATACTGTATATCGGTATCAGCGTATACGTCGACGATATTGGACGATATTAAAACTTTTTGGTTTTTTTTAAGAACACAGTGCAGAAAACGATGCTTGTGATGACACATGATTCGTTAAATTTAAAATAAACGTCACTGTTTTGGTGTACTGATGTCATTTTAGACGATAAGGTTAATGGTTAAACTGTAAAATATCTCATCTCCGTTACGTATCTTTGTCACAAGTGTTTGATCGCCACACTTGAGGGATCGCTGCAAGAACTGCGTGTATATCGGCCCACGTATCGATATCGGAATTGGTCGGACTCCACGTGTAATCGCCTATACTGTCGCTGTATCATATATTACCATGACAACTGGACCATTAGTACGTTTTCTATAGTTTTACTGTAAACTTTTGAGAAGCCAGGAGGTGGACGGCAGGGAAATCCATAGATGATGATCTCCTTAAAGGTCTGATGTAGGGACACATTGTTGAGGCCTATGAGAAAACTTTATTGATTATTCGTCCTCTATCACTTGTAACATTATGTAATTTGTGACATAGTAGCTATGGCTTTGTCATTGATTGCTGATGGTTTTACGGTCACCTACAGTCTGATTTGTGTCATTTGCCTTATTTTAATGCTGAAAATGTGAGTGAAGCTTTGTCTTTTGGAGGGATGCCTCTCCATGAACAGTTTGGAGTAGGCTTAAATGTCAGTATGTAGGCCTTTCAGAGTGAGCTTCCTAAAAAAAAAAGAAGAAGAAGAAGAAGAAAAAGAACATGGACTGGGCCATGACGAGCAATGTAAAAATATCGGACTCCTCTCGTCTAAAAGTAGCATCACTTACTTTGAGCAATTTGCAGCGGATCTGTGCGGAGACCATATGGCTGTTACGCAGGTTGCCGACCCTGAACATGAGAGTTAGTTTCCCATCTCGCATAGAAATCACCGCATGTTCACTGAACATCAGAGTCTCGGCCCTCTTCTTGGGCTGAGACATCTTGATGAACATGCAGCCGATCAGAAAGGCATCGACGATCGATCCGAGGATCGACTGGAAAAGAAAGAGAATGATCCCCTCGGGGCATTTGTCTGTGATGTATCTGTAGCCATATCCTATGGTGGCCTCGGTCTCTATGAAGAAGAGGAAGGCTGAGGGAAAGTTATAGACGTTGGCCACACACGGAGTGTACTTGTCGTTGTGCGCTTTGTTGAGGTCTCCCCTGATGTACGCGATGAACCACCACATGGAGGCCATGAAGAGCCAAGCGACCGTGTAGGTGAGGATGAAGATAAACAGGTTCCAGCGCCATTTCAAATCTACGAGTGTTGTGAATAAGTCTGAGAGGTATCTGCTGGTTTCACCACCCAGGTTCCCATGCTGGACGTTACATCGCCCGTTCTTGTCCACGAACCGCTGCCTCTTCTTCTTTTTCTCCGGGGGAGGCTGGTTGAATCCAGACCCGCTAGATGAGGTGGTCACTACCTGGTAATCGTCCCCAAATTTCTTTCGAAGTGCAGACATACTACGATGACAGCAGCGAAAGAAAAAAAACAACAACAAAGGATTCAATGATGGGAGAAAAGAAAAGGAGGAAGAAAAAAAAAAAGTCTGGGTTGTAGTTGCTGCAGTCGTCAGTTGCCCGTGCGCAATGTCTCCTGTTTTGGGGGGAAATAAGGCGATAAAAGTGCGCTGTTCTTCGTTCCCAGTTAGTCTTGCATCGTCCTCTTTGGCCACACACCACTGTTGCCACACTCTACAGCCATGAAATGTCAAGAACGGACGAGTAGTTTGCAAACCCCGATGACAGAAGCCATATGAAAAAAAAAAGAAATAAATGAAAAAAAAAAAAAAATTACGAGACGCACAGGATAAGGTATCCAAACGCGCCAGTCGCAGTCCAGGTTTCAGCAGGTTTTATCAGTTGCTGCGTCGTGGATTACTCATCGCCCGTGAAGGTTGGGGGCTGTATCGACCTGCTCCAAAATGTGCTCACAGAGTAAGTTCTCGTGCGAAAGTTCACAATCGTTCGGCGGCCCGTAAAGCACCAATATCTCTGCGTAATTAGGAGGAATCCAGGAGGAAACGTCTCTGTGCGCACTTGCGGCTGCAGCGTTGGAGGAGATTCGGTTTCCAGTCCTTGCTTTGCGAGCTGTATACATAGGAGACGGATTGCATCCAAGCATATGACTGTAAAAAATGTCGAGCCGGAGGAAGAAAATCACTGTCCCACTGTCGTCATTTTTGGCTGCGCGCATCGACGCTGATGGCCAGGCTCTTTTCAGGGCACCGTATTCCCCCCCACCCTCCTCGCTCAGACAAACGTCGACTGGATTCTCATGGTTCAGCGGTGGAGATCCAACACATTGCTCGTTTTGGGCTGGTTAGATCCTTTTCTTTCCCTTCGATTTCCCTGCGCGGCTCCTGCGCACTTCCACGTTTCCAGTGATGCACTCACTGTTGCCTAGTGGTACTACAAAGACAGACAATTTGGTGGTGGAGAAGCAGCAGGAGGAGGAGGAGGAGGAGGAGGAGGGGAGAAGAAGACGAGGGTTTGCCTGATTTGACAGTTTTTTCTTTCTTTTTCTTCCTCTTCTTCAAGTGATCAAACATGTGAGGCTGCAGCCAAGATGTCATGATGACTTTCAGCTAATCACACTGTACGCCGCATTTTAGCTTCTGATAAGAGAGCGAAGAGGCCTCTCTCTCTCTCCAAATCTGTAAATACAAAGAAAAGGGGAACTGAAAATAATAGAAAATAACACCTTTATCTCCACATTTCTTGTGCTTGACAAATATATTTCCCAATTCCCTCCACTGGAAAAGCCCTCCCATCTGTAGTGGACATTTACAAATGCGCCATGTTTTGGTCGCTGCTTGTTTTTCTGGGTCACCTGTGCTAAGAGCCACCGGTGACCCCACTCCCATCCCACGGGTGACTGCACCCACTTTACTCGGTGAACGCTGCACACGGCAGATCTTAACAGAGTAACAGGTTCTGTAGGAAAAAGCTGCTGACACTCACAGCGAACAGTATTAGATCTCAGGGGGGCCACAGAGCTGTAAACCGGGATGCACATACTCAGAATTCACTCACCATATTACCGAGATCATGGCCACAGAGGAATACACCCACACCATAGTTACCCAGGCTTACACGCCGTCTCTCAAAACACACATGAGGCAGGAGGAGGAACATGCCACCACCCCCCTCTCTCACACATATTTACCTCTCTGCACCCCTCTCTTTCCGCTCCTGATGTTCTTACTCGCAGGCGAAAAGAACAATTATCACTTAATCAGGAAATCGCAGACGACTGCTGCTTTGAAATCAGCCAGTTTTTGTTGGAGTCCTGTTTGGGGATCAATTCTGATCATTTTCACCCCAGAAAGAGTAAATAAATATCGGTTACACTTTTAAATGAGGTACATAAAAAATTGTGAGTAGTTACTAAGGAGCGAGTAAGGAATGAATCAGGAACGACTTGATAGTTAATGCACAAAAAGAGTAACTAACGATTAAGTAATTACTACTTAATGAGTCGTCACCGGTTCTTGACAGTTTATCAGGAACAACTCATGCAGAATGTGGTCAGTACGTCGATTTACAGATATTTATGAACTAATCATTACCTAATGATTCATTAATGTCATATCCCTCCATCTGTTCTCCAGTAACTTATCATTATCTACTAAATAGTCCTTCAACATATATATATATATATATATATATAGGAATTGCTCATCATCTATTTATTAACTACCAAGCTGTTCCTGATTCATTCCTCACTAGCTCCTCAGTAACTACTCATATTCCTCTGTACCTTATTGTAAAATGTTAACTAAATATCACTACAAATTAAATGCTCTCCAATTGGCCATCCCTACTTCTGAATCAAGTTAAATACTAATGCATGAGACAGGGTTTTCTTTTCTTTACACTCTGCTGTCGTGTCACGCAGCATCTGTTGATCCTTCAAATGTCTACAAAAGCTGCTTTAAACCATTTTTGGATCCATTGTCTGAGCTCACAGGGATCAATATGTCGTCGAGTCAGTCTGGTTCCGGGCGAAATCTACCGCTCCTATTATCCTGTAGCTCCCTGTGGTTTACGCATGATATTCCACGTCCAGTCTGAGCCAAGCGTGCCCTACTGTAGCTTCTAAAAACAGCACCAAAGCCTGACATAACCGTTTCCAAATGAACGATTGCATGGCAGCTCAGTGCAACGTTGATGTGCCTGCGAGTGTTGTCTGCAAGGCTCTCTGATTCAGTCCTCTCGAGGCGGACAGACAGGAAAAGATTTCCCCAACAGTCACTAGGCCGTCATAATTGCCAGGTGAACATTAGCCACAGCTTCTTGCAGGACTCTGTGCTTTTATAATGAGTGCAGGGGGACACGGGTCATCCACCACGCATTCTGGCCCTCATTAGGAGGAAAGGGCTATTCACATATTTGCAGAGCAAAAATAAGGCTATTACCTTGGACGGGCCAACAGCCAGTGAGCGCTAACTATGAGCTGAAATTTTTTTAATTGCTGTGTTTCGCAGATATAGCCAAAGTTTCTCCACCGCCCTTGTCAAAGTGTCTTTGCTGCACGTTCATTTAGAGAAAGCAATTAGCTTCAGGATGCAGCGGGTTGTTTGATGACACAATCTGTCTGCATTACCGTCGAGCGTTCTTGAGCCTTAAAGTAACTTTAAATCAAAGTATTTCTCTATAAGTTTAGATATTCACGACTCAATACGCTGCAGTCAAAGTTGGAAAAACAAAAACATCTTTAAGGTGGTGTTTATCCAGAGTTTGACTGTCAAACTCGCAGCTAATTTGCTTCATCAGGACTGTGTGGATGCGGTTTGATTACATTTGATTGACAGCGAACAAACAATCCACCAGCTGTCATCAGATTCTGATTCAAATGATGCTGGTGCACAGTAAGGAGGTGACATTACCGCCCTCTTCAAACCAGCAGAAAGCACACAGAAAAGCACAGAAGAAAAGACAACAGTGCTGACTTTTGCAGAAAATTGTGTGTTCATGTAGGATGTCCTCACTCATTGTGAGAACTTGATTAGGAAAATATTTTTTTCAGAGCCTCTAAAGCATTATTGATTTACCTTTAAAGGGGTCTTCTATAATAATCTGAAGCAATTTACATGTACCAGTCCCTTTATTATTGGCCATATGTAACCTGTATGAAATCTGCTACGTCTCTCTCGGTTGCCTAAACAAGCCTGTGGAAGATTTGTTTAGGTTGTTTCATGCTGCTTGTCTGTCGACTTCTTTGTGAAGGACTCGGGTCGGATCTTTTCCTGGACGTGACTTTACGAACGAGTGCTTTGTCTCAGTGCATCTCTCTGCTAACGTTAGTTTAGAAACGGAATCCGCTAACATAAACTAGCGACTGGCTTCCAGCACAACACAGATGTTTCACAGAACACCTTTTAACAAAGCATCAAAATCATACACTGACTTGTTTAAGGGAGAAAGATGACTCTGTCTCTCCCACTCTCCTCCCCAAATGCCTGTTATTTCACTGTATAACTTGGTTGAGAAGGTACGACCCCCCCCCCCAAGAAGACTTTAGGGCCCTAAGTCACACATTACCAACGATGTTGGTGAAAGTGGATCATATTTTAGGGAGAAAAAGTTTAGAAAAAGTTTTCTGGTTTTCCTTCTGATGTCCTCCAGCTGCTCTTGGGCTGGATGTGGAGGTACCAAAAGAGTGCTAGTGTTCACAGCGCTGGTTTAGGAGCTTTGGATCACCAGAAAGAAGACGTTTTCAGATCCAGAGTGTGTAATGGTGATGGGGAGCGGCTCCGGAATGGGGATGTGATGTATTCGTCCGACTTTGGCAGAAAATTGTGTGTTCGTGTAGGATTCCATGACCTACGAAGGGCAACTCTTCCCTGCAATTTACAAAGCTTACTGATGGACAGATAGCTTTACTTGTTGCTAACGAACCATTTGCTAGTTAGCTCAGTTAGCCATGCAGTTAGCTGACTTGGAGCGCAGAGCACCGGGGGAGTGTTGGGTGTTTACAGCGCGAGCTCATGAGCTGGCCCGGAGCGGGGAAATGCTGATGAGGAGCAGCGCCAGAATGGCACCAGCACTGGAGCTGGCCAGGCGGGAAATGAAACGAGGCTCAGAAGCCTCCAGGGACATTATGACAGAGGCAAAGAGACCCAAGAGGAGGTCGATAGAGGAAGCTTAGAAGAAGAAAGAGAGAGTGACCCACCAGGTGGCAGGAGACGAGTAAATCTCAGGCTGGCTTTAAGTTGCTGGCAAGAGCTTCGCAAATTAAAAGCCGGCAAGACAGACGGCAAGCTGGCCCTGTTGCTGTTGGATTAAATGTAATATTAGCGACAGTGGTGCTTAAGTGAACTGCAATCCGAAACTGTAGGGGCAGAAATACTGGCTTTAAACGAGGAGCAGAAAACAGTATGTAACAAGCCTGATTCAAATAAGACTCCATTTCCATGTGGATTAATTTCAGGATCAGTAACAATCACTGCGACAATTACACATTATAGCATGTGGTGTTAAGAGAATGTCTCTAGAATGATCAGCCATGAGGGAGTCTGTAAAAAAAAACCTTATTTGAACCATCATTCAAACGCAGAAACACTCTTTTAATTCTGCTCGACACACAGGCTTTGTCACTGACAGCTTAATACAAGAAAGGGGTTAAGGTCCGGGCTTGTTCTTGTCACACACCAGGAGGCAGCTGATGTGTAACACTGTGAAACACCAAACTGGAATATGCAGATGAGTTCTTATCTAATAACGGCAGCGTTTGGAAAAGCTGCACATTTTGTTTCTAAGAAGTGAAGAGGTTATTTCATCATTGTCTCCGGAAATCCACCTTTTCCACTGTGAAAGAACATCTTACAGCCCCTCCATTGATCGGTGGGCTGTATATGGTTTCTCACAAGAGTGCATGTCAAGCTGCCATTAGCCAATGATCAGAAATACTTTGCTGATCTTCTGTAACCCATTTCACAAAAATAGCCCAGGCAAAACCTGATGGGCGGGTTGGGGGTGGAATTGATTTATTAATCTAATCAGACCAATGTAGGACACGAGATGCATTTGTCCCCCTCTCCGAATCAGCCAGGATAGCACTTGAGGTCATTTCTCCGAGAAGATCAGCCAATCACTTCAGACAATCTTCTCTAATTTTCCATCTTCCTTTATAATCTCTACAATCAGGGAGAGAGCAGGGACGCGCGCCTCAGCTTTGATGTCGACTTTGATGGATTTGTTCTTCTATTTGCCCAACATCAAATTTACGACTTCCTCCCTAAAAGAAATCCCTTTAATCTTATTTTGCTGCCACAGAATTGATTTTTAAATTTCAAACAAACAATCCTCTCTCTGCATGAAGGACACAAGTTTCTCCCATCTCCCCGACAATTGGGTTTTAACATGATCTGAGGCATGCTCGCTGGATGCTGGAGCGCTAACAGGCTCCCCTTCATGCTTGGCATGTAATGTGAAACCATGTGGTGGATGAGCGGCATCTGACTAAACCAGTGAATCCACGGGGGTGCAGCAACTGGGTCAAAATATGGTGCCTCCAATGGACATATGAGATTGTCAGCATCTTGTGGTAATCAAAGGACATTACAGCTGTTTATGAGCGACGGTGAAAGAAACAGCAGCATTTACCCACAAAGTGAACCCTCGGTGGGGGCAAAATAGTCAGATGAAGAAGCATCACAGGCACAATCCTGAATAGACGCACTCTCAAAGCGAATGTAAATACTGCTCTGGCGTAGCCTGTTGGTTTTCCTTCCCCCCGCTGAAGCCAGACCTTATTAGTTGTCGCTGTGGTCAAAAATAGCAGCCAAACAGGAGTGTGTTGTGGAGCAGCTCCTGGAGATTGATGATTGATTACTATACAATTACTGCTGAAAGCAGCAGGGCCCCTCCTACTAATCACTGCTTTCGTCGCTAAAAGGAGATTATCACATAGGAGAAGCTTGTTAGAGCCACTTCCTCCCTGCAAATCAATAAAAATTACTCAAGAGATTGCGAGCATACATCAGAAATGTCTCGGTTGAATCCCTGGGGCTGGCTCGGCTCAATTGAAGACAGGTACTGTACATTATTCTGTGTTTGTGTGTGTGGGTGTGTGTGTGCCTCCTGTGGCAGTAGATCTGACCCCCACTGAGATACTGGCCTCAAACCATGTCTAATTAAAGCTGCTTTTCAATGCAGGCGCTCTGGAACTTCAGGTCCCCTCAACAATTAAGTGCAGGATTTCTCCTCTGGTCTCAAGTGAGACGAAAAGGCACATCCAGGGGGTTGATTATCTCCCCCTCTCTCCCCGACTCTGCCTCTACCCATTATTGGATTCACTTAGTTGACGGAACCCTATATATTGAGCAGAGAGAGGCCGGCGTACAACCGAGCACACGGGAGACGCGTGGGGAAACAGGACAGAACATGTATAGCATCGCATTTCTAAGTCGAGGCACGACAGTGTGAAGAGCTTCTTGTCACGATTGGTCAAATGGAAACAGGTTAGAGAGAGAATCACATAACCAGAAGGTAAGAGGTTCAATTCCTGCCGCTGTGTCCTTGAGAGGTGGCCTGGATAATAGCATCGGTGGAGAAGGTAAGTGGGAGCTTTGGTTTGAGAGCGATGAAAAACAGAAGAAAAAACTTCAGTGTTTTCAGCTTGCCTGGGTTTAAACAGTATACCTGCATGTAAGACAGATTAAACAGATTTACATTGAAATATTACTGCTTTTTATCATTTATAGATAGAAAAAAACACATAAAATCAAACCTTACTGATGTATTTCAATGCAGCCTTGCTATCTTTCATTACTACGCCTTTGCGAGGCTGGAGCTATGAGGTCAACACTGGAGAGGACCACAGTAAATTACAGTCATTTCTAACAGTGTGTTGTAATACATTTATCTGGGTTTTTGTTTTTTTTCCTTTTACCTTTTCTTGTTTATTTGTAAGCAATGGCAGAGATAAGGGGATGAGGGAAGCACAACCGTAATGGTATAAACAGAAATCTATACATTTTTATATGAAGACACGTTCAAATATCAAGGTTCGAGGTTCATTTATTGATCATTTTACACCGCCAGGGGTTGCAGAACGACACTGAGTTTGAGTCCCTTGAGGCTACATCACAGAAACAACAATATGAAAACAAGCTATTTTATAGAGCTGAGTGTAGAGGATGAGTTCAGGAGTCTGAGGAAAGACGCTGCGCCGTAGTCCGGAGGTGTTGTGGTGGATACTTCTTCAGGCTCTGTGCAGACACCTCACTTGGTACCAGTGATGAGCCTTTTAATGTCCTAGCCTATAGATGAGAGCAACCCACCCAGGTACTTTGCCCTTGTATCATGCCCCGCCCACTTTTGGGTAAATCAGCCTCTCTAATTTGACTGGCGGTAAATGCAAATTCTGGGGCCTACTTTTAGCTATCAGGAGCCCAAATCAGTTGGCCAAAAAGGCTGGCGATAATTTTTTGTTGTCGCTGATCTACGTTCGGCATCAAAGTCTCCATCAAAGTGAACTAACCGGACATTCACAACTACCTTATGAAATGTCCAGGAGATCTTTGGAGGAGTGTTTGCCACAGACGGACACCTACAGTAGTGATTTGGCCGGGTTCTTGAACTGTCCTTCATTTTTTTGGGCGAGTAAATAAAATCCTTTGACATAAAAAATGCAACACAACGGCTTTCAATCACGTGGCTGCTAGGTTTTTTTTTTCAATCTGGTTCGGTTTTAGGTAAACATGGTTTGAGTTAAAATCCACCCTTTCACAGTGTTAAACAAGATTCTACCATGTCCGTATTTTCCAATTTCTTTCCCTGAGTGGCTAAGCTATGAGTGTCACGGTCCTGTCAATTAACTCTCTAGGTTTTGTGGTGCATTTTAACCATTTTTCAAGTGTTTTCCTCACCAGCCTGATTTTCCCTCCACACCTGTCTTGTATTTGTTTAACAAGCCCAGCCATGTTACCTGAGGTCTTCCCCTCTCTGCTTTCCCTTCACACCTGCTCTTCATCTCCCTCATTAGCCCTTCCCTCTTTCCAGTGCTTTTCCAGCCTAACCCACCCTATCAGTACCTTCCCTGTTTCAAGTGTTTTTCCTGTTCATTACCCTCACCTGTGTTTCTCTGCCGCACCCCACCTGCGCCGCATCATTTCGTTTGGTTTTAAGTCCAGTCTTTTGTTCAGTCATCGTCGGGTGATTTGCTTAGTTTCCATTATCCTGCCCTCCCTGTTTCCCCGATGTTCCTTCGTGTTTGCCCTGTTCCTTGTGTTGCTGTTATCAAGATTAAAACCTCATCTATTGTACTTCCTGCCTGTCGACAAAAAAAAACCCCAAACAAAACGTGATTGGTCAGTTTCAGGACCAACACGGCATCAGATCTTGCTGGTTTTTAGAGCCACGTAGCCCTGGTCCACAGGCACACCACGCTGTTTTGCAATGTGCTTTTCCAAGCTGTTTTTCTGTGCGATGTATTGATAAATCCAAGACGCTGTCCGTGGTGCTGAAGTAGCAGATGGATTTGTAAGTGGGCCTTTTTCTTTCAGTCCTGCCCCTTTTGTCAGTTTCCTCTTGGATCTACAGTATTCTCTAATATACATAAATATCTAATTTATATATCTAATAAGATGGACCTCTTATAGTCTGTCGTGTTAGGAGGGTGCTCCCTTTGGTTCCCATTTAATGAGTCATTGAAAAAATTACAGACGTGAAGAAATCAGGAGATTGTCACTGCAAAACACATCACAGGCGCCCCGAGGCTACTGTTACTTCTAAATGACAGGCACTTACACAAATTAGTCAGCCAAAATCACGGTAATTGTTTTGTGTTCATTGCAACATGGCTGTTTGCCCAGCCTGCAGCGGCCCACTGTACCGATGACCTCTGAGCTAGCTTTGTCACTTTCACGCCCCAACGCCGCCTTTAGACAATTTGACTGAACACTTGGCACGGAAAATAGAATTATCATCATCAGCTGCTTCTGATTTGTCTTCATTTTCTTGAATTTGAGAATTTCTGTTCCCAGGACTCTTCAGTATCACAGCCAGCGATGCTCTGCTGCAGTGAACACGACACATGCATGCTGCGCCGTCATGTCGCCTTTAGCGGAGGAAAGTAAGTAACAGGGATTAAAGGAAGAACAATTTGTGAGCGTGAAGAGTTGCCCAGGAGGAAATGAGCACAATGTACTAAATTCAGTTTTATTATGAATTTAAAACTGCTCTGAGCCTGAAATTGTGTGCTGCAAAACTAAGCAAATATACTCAAGTACTGTTTTTAAAGGGTAAATCCACCAATTTTAAACAATTTTACATTAAAGTGTGTCCACAGGTCTTGGGGAGCACCACTGCATAGGTGGAAAAAAAACTAGTATAAAGCCTTTTGTGACTCCAGAGGAAGCTGCATGTAATCTGATTAACTGGGTATATTGCATTGTGGGTAATGTAGGTGCCAGGTTTTGAAAAGGAAAAAAAAAAATGTGTGACATGATATCTCTGCTTTTGTTTAGATTGTGATCTGTTGTTTTTAAACCGACCACAAAGAGTCCAACGGCATTACAGAGTGAAATGCTAGACCGGTGGGCTGCTTTTCTTAAACCTGGAGCCTACATTACCCACAATGCAACTTTGCCACTGAGTGACATCAACAATGCAATGCAAGTGGAGTGACATGGTGGGGCCTTTTACAGTGATTTCAAATCGGCCATCGTTTATTTTTAAGGGAGAAGGTTTTCAGTCAGTGCCACATTTTCAGACTTTTCTCTGGGGTAAAGTTGCCGGTTTGTTCCCCATCTGCCCACTCTCCTAGAATATAGTTGTTGTTACAAAATGTGCCAATGTGAGTGCCTGTCAGGGGTCCCTTTTCCCAAATGATTTTATGGTACCTTGAACATTTGCGGGGCTGCCCTCTCCTGATGGTGAATTCTTTACGTTGTTGTACTTTTACCTCAGGGTTTTGAGCCCTCCCTCCACCTCTGGTTGCTATGTCATAAAGCAACACAAACAAACTTATATTACCTTTTATATGCATTGATTTATAGTATCAGCCACACAGAATGAAGCCAAACGGTAAAAATAACCTCCCTTGCTCATACATGCTTCAGGTTTCCAAAGAGCCGGTGAATGTTTACAGCAGAAACACAAGAGAAATGTTCAAACAAACGGCTGTAGGACGAACTTCAGGGCTTACCTGGATAAAATGAGGGAATTATACAGCATGTTATATGTACCTTGGTCTCTGAAGTACCAAGGTGTGCATTAGACACAGTTATACAACTCCTGAGCTTAGATGAGCTCATGCTTTATATAGTCGACAACTGTACAGCCTCCACAGTGAGAAGCTCTGATCATGTACTACCTTTGAGAGCCACAGGGAGCCACAGATAAGGCCTCCATTAGAGCTGTTATTTTAAAGCATCTCACCCGCTAATGGACTCCCCTGGCCCAGCCACAGACCCACTATCTTATCCTCCCAGGCCCAGTTAACCAGCCTGGGTTTTGCTTACAACAGGTGTGAGACTGTCTAAAAACCACAGTCAGCGTCCCTGCTGAGAGTGTGGTGAGGCACCGATGTGTTGTCAGCGCCACAACAACAACTATTAATACCTCTGCAGCGGCTACCTCGGAAAGCTCTGCAAATATTTATTAAGAAGAGGAACGAAGGGAGGGAAATGAAAATATACGGCATATATGCAGAAACACTGTGAGTTATTAAAAAGGGGATTCTTTTCTCTCTGTCTCTGAGAATGTTAACAGCTTCTCTGCATTTATTAATATGTGCCGTGAAAAAAATAACTTAGCAATTTTTCACATTTTCTACAGAGATATGACTTCAAATGACTCTGTAAACATGTGTTACACGTTTACATTCCATACATTTTGGGAAAATACACTTCTTGGTTAGCTTAGCTTAGCATAAAGACTGGTGGGGTGACAGCTAGCGCGCCGTTTTCCTACTTAAAGAAGGATAAAACAAACAAGATACAACAGGCTCTAGGGCCCTGACACTCCAAGTTCGGGGCCATCGCTGAGCATCGGTGGCATTTAGTTTTTGTGGTATGTCCTGCAATGTTGGCATTCGTCGGCCCTTGTTGGAGGCTTTTCAGCCGACTGAGCATGACAATTGGTGGCGGACCCCTAGCTAGCTGGCCGACAGCTGAAGTCTTTACAGTGGTCATAGGTCGAGACACAGTCGCATTTGGCATGGTTGGTTTGGTGTGTCTGAGCCCTTGGAGGTGCCTTAATAGCATTTTTCAACAGAGCCAGGCTAGCTGTACCCCCCAGACAGACAAATCAACCAATTCACAGATGTCTTCTTCTTCATCAGTTTTTTTTTAACAGTCTTTATTAGTCATTTTACAGATGTCACCCTGCGCTCTTGGAACTGGTGAAGGGCATTTTGAGCACTTTTATGCTTGAATAAATCATTAACCAATTGATCAAAATACTGAGAAATGAAACAGTAGTGAAAGTAATTATAAGCTCTGAACCTTTTAATATTCACAACTCTAATTGTCATCTGGGTATCCCCCCGCTCTCCATCTCCGTTGCCCTCTATTGACCCTCTGGCTTTCGCTTCCTTTTTTCGTGTCCCATTCAGAAGGAGTCATTGTGCCTTTCAGACTTTAACAAAGCCAGAGTCACTTGAAAGGTCAGGCCTTTCTCGCTTTAATGTACAGAATAATGAGCTGTGTCAGAGGTACCTTCATCAGCTGAACCTTCAGCAGCGGACGATGTCAGGTGTCTTTACAGATACTGGACAAAAGAGGAAGATAACTCCCGTCACAATCTTATGGCATCCTGTTGTTACACATGTTCCCCGGCCACCGCGGAAGAGAGGCTGTAATTTACCACATTTAAAAGCCCACACACTGAAGCATGGTATTGACATGTACGGGGGGTCTTAAAAGCTTCAAGAACGAGGTTTATTAAACAACTGATGTGTTGGTGTGACGTCCCAGTGTTTTTTCACATTTTCCATCAGCTGCTTGACACCGAAATTAAATCTATGTTCAGTCAAAGTTTTTTTTTTTTTTCCTACAAAAAAAAGGCAAAATGTACAAACAGGTAACATCACTTTGCAACCAGTACATTGAAACATTACATTCCTATTTTAACACCATGCACTTTAAGATAATGAAAAACAATAAATGTGTGTGCGCAACACAGAAGAGGTGATTGAATCTGAGTCTGAAAGCCAAGCAGGTGCTCGGCGAGGATTCAGTATTCAAGCAGCATTGATAGTATTTCACCATTAGTTGCTCCCTCATGTATGCTCGCCTAAGGTCCTTTAGGTAGTCTGAGAATTGGTTTCGTGGGGCTGATGATGATTTCCAAAACACACCGCAATTTCAAAACCCAAGGTAAGCACTCGTTTTTATTACCCCGATTTCCGAATGACACATACCTCATGATCTTTTTACCATTCAGTGTCTTTTTCTCTGAGGAGTGTTCAAGTTTTACAGCGTCTTAGAAAAATAATTGGTTCTGTATGTACAACAACAATAACGGTGATAGAAACATGTCAACAGCTTTATGTACAATAGCTTCTGTTGCCTGATCCTGATCGACGGTGTAGTGAGAAGTACCTGTCTGCGCGGGTGATGGGTGAGTATTGATATGCTGAATACTGACTAAATGTTTGATCAAGAATTGATGACATATGAGATAGTATTTAATATCAATATGCAGTAGTTCTTTTTGTTGATTCATGATGAAAAAAAACATGTGAACACTTCATTTTACAGGCCAGGAGGTTTCACGGTAAGTAGGTTGTAATTACCAAACAACGGATTTCTTTGAAATGAATAATAATCTTAAAAAATGGTTGGAAAATGGAAAATGGTTTCCGCTCAACTGTTGCTGATCACGCCATTTTAATTTACAACTAGTTTCTTTGTAATTTCTGCAGGTAAGTAAACCAAAGCACTCAGTACTTCCAGTAGTCATTACATCAATAATCAGGTTTTCTCTTACACACACTTTTTATATGCAGGCACTTAAACGTTTGTTAATATAAACCTTTTTACGCTGTTCTTAATATTTTGCTCACGTGTTGTGTGAGTGGTGTGAAGATAATATTAGGCCTCAATAATTTAAGTAATTTAGGAATTCAACTTTTAAATGGGAAATGAGAAATTTGATTCTTGATTATGACGTAGCATTTGTTAGCTATTGGCAATTTATGGTGGCAAACTACTGTATATATCAAACAAAATGACATTAACCTTGGACGAAACTGCTGAAATGATAGAAATCGGTGGAAATGTATATGATTAAAAACTTAAAACTTCAATTTATACTTCAGTCCAAGTTGGACAGACACTAGTTTGCAATTAAAATGGCATGATCAGCAGAAGTTAATCAGAAACCAGTGGGAATTTTCCGGGAAATGTATTAAGGAAATGACCCAATATTAAGAGCTTCATGGAAAATTGCCACCCACTTACCATGAAATTTGCTGCCTAAAATGAAAATGAAGTGCCACCAAGAAGACTTCACATTCTCCTCTCTCATCACCGAAATAAATAGATCATCTAAAAACCAATGAACCAAAACACAAGACAACTTTCTAAAGGCACACGTCACTATTCAGCTCCGAGACTTCATGATCTCTCATGATATTAAAAAGAATTTGAACACCTTACTAGCAGGAATCTGATAAAGGTGATGTGTTTTGTTTAGCGATGACGCTCTCAGACAGCCGTGATAACACAGTGCAGAATACAGTCATCATCGTTTAGGGGAAAACTCTTACATTCATTTAAAATCAATTGCATCTACTCGGAGCAGAGTCTCGATTACTTTCCATTTCCTCCCCTGCAGCCTCTCTTTTTGTTTTGTCAACCAGCCTGATGTAAATAACCCTCCAAACAGTTTGTCGATCCAAAGAGCTACCTCACATTTTCATCTGTGCGTCTATCTCTGATTCCTGTTTCACTTATATGGAACATTATGCAATCATTCAAGTCATTCTCTTGCCTTGCAGGCTATTATCTTTTTAAATGATGGTTTGAAATCTTCAGCTTATTGTTACAAACTAAAAGACATCCAATAAATCCATAAAATCCGTAATAAATAGAGCCCAACCAATGAAGCCGCCAACATTAGGGTATTACAGATATTATTTGTCTAAATGTCAAACGATAACTAACAAGCCTTTGCAGTAGAGAAATGCCAAAGATAGACCGCTGATGAGTAAACCTGCTTGGTACATATTTGTTGGCAATTCTTGAATAACCAATTTTTAAAGGGATGTTAATAAAAACATTGTTTGATTTGTTTTATGTTGAAGTCAAACTGAAACCAAAATGTCTAATCTGTGATTCCCGTGCTCCCTCTGTTAGTCACAGGGTGGGGACAGGGTGCTGAGGTTATAGGACTGCTTGTCGCTGTGAGGTTTGAACGAGGAGGAACACAGCACTGAGCGGGGCTGCGGTCAAACTGTCAAAAACGTACGTCCAATGTTTCTTCCCGAAACAAGTTTCCTTGACCTTGATGGGACATGTCAGAGGGAAGGAAGTGTGGAAGAGCATTATCTCCTTACCCTTCGCAAAGAACGGTCCAGTGCAGCCTGTGCTAAAGGGATATGAAAGGAAGCAGTGAAGCACCTTTGCTTAGCACTGAGAGAATTTTACTCCTCCGTAAGTAAAAAAGACTATTTGACCACAGCCTCGGTGCCGAAATAACATCAGTACAAAATAACGGCTGCTGAGAACTAGTTCTAATGTTAGCAAGCTAGGCTAACTAGCTTCAACGGAGTGGAAAACAAATGTATGGGTCCTTTCACAGGCTGGATGTTGTCATGATACAAGTGACTTAAAGGTGTAATTTGTAGAATATGAAGATTCGAAAGTAGTTCCAAAAACAACTGCTGCTCCGGCTGCAGCTAGCTACTTATTTAACTCAATTAGCGTCCCTAGAGTGTGTTTGGACTGGGATGTGTGGCGCTGGACCACAGGGGGAGTCACCACGGATGACGGGAATCTCAGACTATCACCGCTTGCCGGTACAAAATGATATTACGAGACAGAACAGGCTGGGGCTAGCTGGTTAGCATGCTAACTCCAGTGTAAGGTATATCTCTGCAACACCGTACATAGACCTCTGTTGATAGTGTTAGTTCATTTTATCTATATTTATATTTTATATTTTTTTGTTTTATATAACTGATGTTCTATAACATCAGGGTTTGAGGCACCATCAACACTGCAACACACATGTGTTTAATCCTAAAAACTACACAACAGCTGTCGTGTCAATGAAATTCAAATTTCAGTTTGACTTTAAAACCATATTTCATTGTGTCTACAGCAGTCATCATCAGTGTCTGCCTCACAACTCCAGTACTGGTGGGGCTCTATTAACGGCATCACTTCCCTGTTATCTTAATGTAGCACAGACACTGATATGGAAAGAGGTGAGCAGCAGTTATAACAACAACAGTCTCGCTTTTAAGATTGTACCTACAGTGAGAACCAAAGCACTGCATGTACCGTACACAGCACGAGGAAGGAAGGTCATTTACAGAGCAGACCATCGCGGAGACGTGCCTTGCGGTATTCTTGTTATAGATGTTCTTCGGTTTGTTCGTCCAGCAGCTAAGCAGCAGTCTGAGCAGCACAGTGGATGCAGGGCTAGCAGCTGGCTGACTGGAGGGTGCTTGGATTTCAGTGTTCTCCATAAACAGAGCTCACACACACACACATCGTTCTCCCTGCACGGACATGACGAGGTCCCCAAAGCCACAGCTCGTCATGGCTCGGCCGGCCTCTCTCAAACCTGTCAAAGGAGACACTTCCGTGATGGAAGATAAGCCGCTGCTGCTGCCTGGAATCTCTGCATTCGCTGGCCAGGCTGACACAGGAAGAGGCGTGTGATGTGCGTGGTAAGAGCCACCTGGTGAGGGTGTGGAGAGCCAGGACTGGTTAGGATGAGAGTGGTGGGGGCAGAGGCGAAGGCGAGGGATCAGACGCTTAGGGTCATGTTACGGAGCAGCCACTGCTGAGAGCGGCTGTCGTTGCAGTCTCTCAGGGTGGGCACCATCTTGTCCTCCTCAGACGGCATGTCCAGACACTGGTTGCTGTTTACGTGCAGCAGTGTGAGTCGCTGGAGAGAGGAGGATGACGAGAGTTAGACAGACGTAAATATGTACACATTAATGTAGAAACTTGAGCAAAGATTCTAGCACTTCATAATGTTTTTAAAGGGGCTCTATGGTACAATTTGTAGCAGTTTACATGTTTGAATCACACTTTTTGTTGGTTAAATGTGAGCGGATAATGTGACATGAAAAACGAGACGCTTTTGGTCGCCTATACATGCCCGTGGATGATTCGTTTGAGATTTCGCTGCTGAGGTCAGCGTGTCTTTTTTGACATTCAATTTTCTTTTCAGAAACAGGTATTAAAAAACAAAAATTTACAAAAACAAAATTTATTTGATTTTACTTAAATATTATTTTTATTATGACACATGTGCAATCCTGCATTTGAATCGCTTTACTTGTCAAGGACCACATCTGGTCATTGAATATGAAAAAAACCTTTTAATTTTAATTGTAATATTCTTATTTTCAAAACAAAACAAAAAATAACCACTATTTTTTTTGTTTTTATTACCTGATACGAAGATTAAAAGACCAAAAGATACATTGAGCAGCTGGATAGTGGATTTCTTTGTGAAGGACACTGCTAAC
Source organism: Lagodon rhomboides (assembly GCA_039737535.1). Classification (NCBI taxonomy): domain Eukaryota; kingdom Metazoa; phylum Chordata; class Actinopteri; order Spariformes; family Sparidae; genus Lagodon; species Lagodon rhomboides. Next base: position 19,688,603 of record CM077790.1, read on the forward strand.
AGAGTTAAAAGTTTAGTTAGAGCCCGCCAGCATAAAAAAACGACCGGCTTCCAGCACAACACAGAAGCTCTGCAGAGCCCCTTTAATATATTGTCTGTTTTTGTGAGTTAGTGTTGAAGTTTTTCAGCCATAGTTTCCCTCAGCCTGCCTCGTCGACTGCAGCCCAGCTCCACTGTGGAGAGAGTTGAATCCACCTGGATGACTAAGACAAAACCTTCACAGACACACTTCAACTATTGATTTCCCACATTTCACAAAAATACCTCTCGACACGGTAAACGGCCGGGGCTTGTTGCGGTCGGTGACTGTAGCTGGAGCGAGAAAAGAAACAACAGGAACATCAAGAGAGCAGGATGTTCTAGTCAAGAGAAAGTGAGAGTTGAGCCCCTTATACAACACAACGTGCGGCGAGGCTGCTCGGAGAATTGAGGCTCCTGTTGGTGAGGATGCTGTTATCACTGACACTTTATAGGGAGGATTTCTCTGTGAGCGACTGTTTTTTTGTTGATTTTTAACAGGGGGGGACGGCTCAATACGAGCACCACCCTGCCCCCACACCACCAACCAACACACACATCAGTGTACACCTCCCGAAAGGCTATTGTTGCAGGAATGCTTTACACCAAAAAAATCTATAATAGAGACCTGACCATGATCTGTAGTCATGTCTCCTTTTAAATATTTTATTAGAGAGGTGGTTTGATCTGCTGGGTTATTTTCAGCAGCAGAGACGCTACTCAGGAAAAGTACCCAAAAGTCATGCTGCCAGCGTTTGGTGAGTAAAAGCAAAGATATTCTGTTGAAATATAACAAAAGAAGTCATCCGTACAAATAGTACTTAAGTAGATTTAATATCACAAATTTGTGTTTTTATTTGTAAAATAACAAATACATATATTTACATGTCTGTATATAGTGTATAGTTTGGGTTGACTGATCATCAGTATTGCCGGTTTTCAGATCCGATGTTCTGATATTTTCTGATTGTTGGAATTAGTGTGTTCTTTAATCTAATTGATGATAAAATTAATTAATTTAGGAATGGTTAATGCTCTGACGCAGCGTACAATCTGCAAAGTAAATAGTTACTAAAGTTATCAAATGAATGAAGTGAGTAAAAAGCACAATACGAGCATAATGTGAATTACGAGTATACAGTAAAGTTGCAGAAAATGGAAATACTCAAGTACAATGACCTCAATATTGTACTTAAAGGTCATGTTGATAATATTTGTACGCAGACTAATCACTTTACAAGTTTGTCAGATGCAGAATGTTTTGTGTAAGAACACTGACAGTTGGAGGCCGTTGGGTATCACGTGGTGTCTGCATTTCGTCAGCAGCAAGAGTGTTGGAGTACGTGGGGGGAAAAAAAATCTAAAAAACGGCTGATTTGTAACGGTAGGCGCTCAGCATACTGTACTGCCTAATGTTAGCTAGGTAGCGTTAGCGACAAACAAACCACCTGAGGGGGCAGATGATCTGAACAGCAGTGTTGTGACTTGCAATGGAAGGGGGGAGATGGAATGCAACATTTAGAGGCTGAATGTGATCAATAACACCTTTGAGTACAGTACTTGAGCAAATGTACTTACATTCTATCACTGATGCTACTGAATGATTACAGGAATACTACAGGCATGGTGTGTCTATGATCCTCACGCTCTGTGACTGCACACGGCTCCTTGTCACTTTGATCATCGCGATGACACTACTATAAAGTGTTTAGGCAACAATATAGCATACGATATGGCATCTGTAGTATATAACTTAGAGACTATTATAGATGCAAGACAAAACTGAGAGAAGGATTGAGAGAAAAGGGCATAATTACAAATCAATGTGCTATTTAAACAGCACGGACAGCACCATGGATTATCAATACCTGATATTTCAGAGTTTCAGGGACAAAGATTCTAACTTGCACAAACCCCAAGGGATAAAGGATCAATGAGTCAGGAAGAATAGACTAATATATTCAACTGAACAACCCCTCTGCCCCAGCACTCTATCTGCTACCAGGGAGATAGAGACGGGGCATGACGGGTTTACAAGGAGGATTCATTTTGATCATTGTTGCTAACAAGGCTGATGGCATCTCCCTCAAATCGCCAATTGCTACTTAACATCAGAATAAACTAAAAAAAAGTCCAACAAAACAGCCTGAGAGGAACTTGTTTCTCTACTCGGACTGAAACCAAACATAGTAATAGTACAGCATAAGTAATATCGTGGACATCTGGGGTAATCTAATGAGTTGCTGTAATGTGAATGGGTGGCTAGTAGCACCGATCCCACTGATAATCATCTCCCCAGTCTGCAGCACACAGCAGTTTTCTGTCTCTTTCGTCACGATTTACACTCCGCACATTGTCGCCCTGTCTGCGCTCTGTTTCATCACACAAACCAGAAGAGCCAGAAGACAGGAACAAGTGCTTTTAAAATGTCCAGACCTGTTGTGATGAGCTGAACTCGAGCGTCACATGAGCGCGTACCAAAAAAGAAATCCTCCGTGGCTCCAGAGCTCCGGAGAGAACACCCCCCACTAACAACTGGAAGAACGCTCTCAATGGCCTTGATTAACCATTTATGTTCATTCCCTCAGAAGTCACACACTTCCGCAATTTCGTCCCTCACTCGAGTTGCTTTTCTGGTCCTAATGATCGCATGCGGAGCAGTAAGGGGGAACTGAAGTTGGTTTGTGAGGAGAGGAAGAGCTTCTGCTAAGGAAAACATTGACACGAGAGAAAAAGTGGGAGAATTATGTTAAAAATTATGTGTGTAGGATTTAGAGGACTTTAGGAGGATCTATTGGCAGAAATGGAATATCGTATTTATGATTATGTTTTTAATTAATGGCTGAAGCTAAGAATTAAGACAGTAGCCAGGAACAAACAAACCAAACACTGGCTCTAAAGCATCCTTTGGCGTTTTTCTTTTTACGTTTTAGTGGCCACCTAAGGGGAGGTTGAGGTGAGGGGTGTTCAGCTGGTTGCGATATGCATCCGCACTGCTAGATTCGTCTAAATCCTACACACTGGACCTTAAAGTGTCGTGATGTTTGTAAAAGAATAGATTTTAAAGGGGCTGTGTGTAACAACCTGAAGCACTTTACATGTATTTATCACTTCCTGATTGGGCATATATGGGCGCGTTGCATCGTGACATGAAAAATGACAGTAAGGTATGAAGGTAAGAAAAAAATATGTGGCATTAAAACATGCACACTGGAAGGATTTCTCTTGTGGTCGAGTCGTAATTCTTCATTAAAACGAGATTATGCTTCGACTGTTGACAGAGGATATTCAGACTAATGAGCACACAGAGACACTCAGGCCATGTTTGATCTTAAGCTATAAAACAGGAGGGCCTGACATGCTCTGCCTGGAAACAAAGAAGTGCACACACATACACACCTTTCTTGAAGTACACACCGCAGACCGCCCTACAGGCACATTTGTTCAAACAGAGCAGGAACAAAGAGAGCAGGTGGTGTTCGACCTTACACACCTGTCAAAAAACTAAAAAAGAACAATAAAGTGGCTCTACAGCAGACATTTTACTTTTACTTTTTTTAATTTTAGCTTTATTAAAACAAATGATTCATTTTTTTAACGGCAGCTTTAAGTCAGACTGAGGTGGAGCTCTCACTGCGAAGTTTTAATAAGAACATTGGAAATGTTAATTTTTTGCAGAGTGTGCAAGTGACACATAGTATAATCAACAGATACTTTCTCTTAGTATCATATTCATGCATGGGGCTTCTCCCTGCTGGAAGTAGATCTACATTGCATTTATTTATAGATCTAATCTATAAATCATGAGAACCTGGCTCAGGCAATAATGAAAGTAGTATTTTTTCTTTCATTCAAAGATCCAACCCTACTCTTCTGGCAGATATGGAGACGAGGAGCGATACGACGGTGGGGAGGGAGAACCATTCCTCATTTAATGAAAATACTGGAAATGTGGCGGTCCTGTCCTTTTGCTCATCATTATTTCACGCCACCTTTGGGGCAGACAAAACTCCCATCTCAGCCTCCCAGCAAACCAACCGGTGTCTCTGGTGCAAGTGTGTGCACAGCTGAGACTGGCTAATTAAATGAGGACGGTTACTAACCATGAGGAACATTATCCTCGTTGTCACCAGGCAGCACGCTCGACGTGCAGAAAGGTAGGAGAGTTACCGTTTGATGTGATCTTTGTGCTGACTCTGGAAGGAGATCGAGAGGGATGTGCGGAACAGCAGATTTCTTTTTGTCTCAGGGCAGATTCGGGCAGCAGTCTCATTTGCTGTAATGGTGCTCTGCTCCCGTGTACGTGCTCTCCTCTTGTGCCGGCTATGCCACGAGCACCTCTGAGTATGAACAACAAATCAGGCCATCTAACAGCAGGTCACTTTCCTGCCGCAACTCTGACACACACCAGCAGCCCTGGGAGCTCCTTACCCAATTTACCCCGCTTGAACACAAAAACTGTGGCACGCTACAGTGAAATTGCTCTTTAGCTTTTTGAGGAAAACAACAGTACAGGACTGGGGTGCAAACTCCGTATAACTCAGCAGATCAGAAACGGCTGGAGAGAAAATGACGAAGAAGCAGAAAAATAACAACAGTAATACTGAGCCTACAAATAAATGGAAATAAGCAGCCGAGTGGTGAAAAGCACTGATTTGATTTGGGATTCGTCGCTTTGATAACATCTACGTGGCACACTGTGTACACAGCTGCTTCTGGCCAATGGGAGAGTGGCCTGAGAGGCCAGGGCCGTGAAAGGCCAGTTCACAATGAAGGATCACTTCAAAGCAACTTGTAAACAATAGCGAGCCCATTTCAATCAGCCCTGCATCTACATAATCAGCTAAAAATAAACACGTCCTCCTCCATCTCAGGCATCATTCACCAAACGCTGGCAGTCCACGGGCCAGCCGGTAGATTCTCACATCAAAATAAAATATTTATGTTGGAAAATAAATGTCAAATTAGATCTAATTTAGCATGAAGACTGGCTAAAGGTCTTGAGAGAGCACCTTATACACAGATAGCACCATGATGGGATATCTGTAATTGTACGATTTGCCTCATGCATTCCCTCTAAAAGGTCACATGTAAAAGCTACTTACTTCCTCCTAAAACAATTTTCATGCCCGTTCTGACCAACACCTGAAAGATCATAACAACCAGCTCTGCATTTATCTGCTCTCACTGACAAAAATGAGATAAACAAAGAATAGTCAGCTACGACAATCAGCTACAAAAAGTCTGAACGGGTCAAAAGGATCTAGTTGAAGTTGACAAACTACAGTACGCTCACTACACAGCAGCTACAACTACCACCAGCTTGACTCTCAGCCTAATGTTTACCAACCTGCTCACCTCAGGCCCTACAGCAGACAGGAGCTTAGAGAAAATAATCAGTGGGGCTGAAGTAGAGGCGTCTGGCCACCTCCAGACGGGTGTAGTTGTGGAGGATCCAGTTCTGTACGGGCCTGTTGTTACAGTACTCCACTGTGGGGCCGTAGGTGCCGTCCTCCAGACGGCTGATGGTCAGACATGATTGGGTGATGATGTGGAGGAAGGTGTGCTTCTGCGGTGGGCCGGGAGTGAAAGGGACAGATGGTGGTGAAGGTAAGTCTGAGAGTCATCAGGTGTCGTTAAATTGATCCATCTGTTGTTCACAGCCAACTTTTCCAGTTTAATAAAAAGGTGATTTTCAATGACAGTTAATTTAAACTGGAAGTTGTGGTTTTTTTTTTATTTAAGGTGTTCAAAGCCTTCACAGATGACCTTTAAATCAAATTTGACGATTTCTGCTGCATCATCGTGAAAAATATCTCAAATATTTACTGCAACAAGCATCAAATCATCACAACAGGAAACAATAACAACATTAAACTTAAGCTACTGGATGTAACATCTAATCAAAAAAGGGAAGAAAACATCAAAACATCTGAGCCGAATGTCACCTGAGACAACTACCACACCATTAATGGTAAAGCGTCCTTAAATGAGACAATGACTACCAAACCTTTTTTAAATAATAAAGCCTATTTACATTTGAATATTAATCTTCTGTTTCTGTTTTGTATGGTTTTTGACAGATATTGTGATTGTGTTTTGTTTCAAGATGAGTGGGAATGATCATTTTTGCTTTACAATTTGAATTTTTTGCTGAAGAACTATAAAAAACACAGATTTGTTTGTTGTTGTTGAGCACTTCATTATAATGTTGTTTTACCTTTATCATATAAATTCAAAATATATATTTTGAATCATTGTGGAGCTCTAACATTTACTGACACTCACCAGAAGTGCCTTATAACAAGTGGACGACCCGAGCCGTCAGCCAAAGTACAATGTAATGAAAGCAAGCGAGTTCTTTAATTGATAGTCGGCTGCCTTGACAATCAATTATCAGTTAATCATTAATAATATATGAAATATGTTGGACGCTTTCCCATTCCAACAGTTTTAACCACCGACTATGACGATATATTGATCTATGTTTGATGAAAAATAAATGCCAAGTTATTGAATAATAAACTAAATAACACAAAATAATGACTTGTGGTCGTCTCTAATCTGTGATCATGCCAGTGTTTTTTAAATATTTCATCAGCAAGTATTTGCAATTTGTGTAACAAGGTGCTTTTTTTACGTAGTTGTGGCCATCAGGTTATTGATTCACACATTTTAAATCAATTAAATTCTAAACAACGATTAATTGATTAATGACTGATCGTTAACACCCCTGAATGAAAACCAATGCACAGTATCTTAATACGAACACAACCAGCTGTGCAGTCAAACTGTCTCTAACAGTGAACACTCTCAAGTCGTGAACATGTGAATCTGTCTTGCCTCCACCATCCACTCCATGTGACCTGAACAAGACTTTGGTATAAAGACGCTGTTGTTGTTTAAACACATTTCAGAATTTAACCTTTTCTTTCACATGACTCCATCTTCCCACACACCTGTCCACCAGGTGTGAATTAGATAACACTGAAGAACACAAGCTTTAATTAAGCTCTTTTGGCTGAGGCAACCTGACACCTCTCCACTGGAAAACTACAGTAATTAAACTATTAGTCTCTACGACGCTAACAACACTTCACATGTATACCAAAGTAAAAAGCCGGTGTTAAAGAAGGAAGGCTGTCCGTCACAGTCGTAAATGAAAGCAGCAGGAATATGGAAAAGTCAGGTATTCATGTGGAAGTGAAACTGATGAGCAGATGAAATGTTAATGGTACTGTAGTGGAGAACTCAGCCCTCTGTCTGTCTGTCACACTTGGGCTAAAAATATCCCCGGCCACCGACAGCGGTGAAACCCCGATGCTGTTTACAACAGAGACCAGTCCTCTTCGTTTATGAATTATTCACTTTCTTCATATTAAGAATGCACCCGGAGAACAGAGTGTAATGACAGGATTTCTCCTTGGGTTTGTTCGCTGCTTGATGGAAAGGCCTTCAGGCTTCCTCACCTTGTCACATCTACATGTCAGAGAGAGGACATCTCAATCACTGACAGATAACACTGTATTCACTGCCCTCTTTTATAACTGTCTCCCGAGCATAAAAGATGCTTTTTGAGTTGTATAATCCATAATGTACTTTGAGTTCTGAGTCAACAGGGCTTGAAGAGAATATTTTTGTTCTCCTGTGAGACTCAAAATGTCTCTGTTTTCCATTTACGAGCCTACAGTATAACATCTGTTTCTGCTTTTGATTGAATACTGAAATTATAAGAATATAACAGCGAGCAGAAGCAATTCTTTATTACGTAAAATGAGAGCTGGCTGTTCAGTATGCAGTTTTTCTTTGGCTAATATTTACTTTCATGTTGGTGCAACAAATGAATAAACTGACTGACTCACACAGTTGTATGTTGTGTCACACAACATGAAATGCCTCAGGGTTAGGTTATTTGTTTTTCATCCTCAAAGACCATCAATGTTGCTTTGTTTTGATTTAGTTTATTTTTAGCTCTGACATTTGGTTTTACAGACTGGATATCAAGTTTCAATCATGACTTGGCTGCTTATCGTTTGTATTTTAAGTGGCAGATATGGAAGATTAATGCAAAATGTGTCCACCCCGTTTATTTCAATGAGGGTAGATTAAGTAACAGACACACCTCTCCGTCTAAGGCAATACAGGCCAACGGCATCTAAAACTGCAGCCAAGAAAATGACCATAAAGTTGAATCAACACTCAGAAGCTGATCATTATAACCCTCATGAGGATAGGATTTAATGCAGAACTGAGTGCATTTCTTTGCTGTATTTTGTGTGATGAGAAATTAAATATCTGGTAACACTTTATTTTGATAGTCCACCTGCAGAGAGATAGTAGTTATAACATTTCAACAGCTTACTGATAAAAGAAACAACATAGAGACATGGTGAAACATTCACTCAACATTTGTTAATATAATGTTGAAAAACTGTAGAGTATAGGTCAGAGTAGTCCAACATATTTATTTGTCAACACATAGATTCTAACTGTTTAAAAAGGGTTTCAATACTCTTTTTCTGCGGTATCGATACTCAGGTACCAGCTGCGCCATCTTTTCTTTCTATCCTCTCTGACAGCAATTTCTCACACACACAATATGGTTTTTAAAGGCCGGATATAAAATAATTTTAAAAAAGCTTATAAAAAATTGCTAAATTTAAAGCAACATTATGTAGAAATTGGCATTTTGTGCGATTTGGCGCCCCCCACAGTTTGTGAGTGCAATACTACTGTCGTAAATACAAATCCCAGGTCTGTAACTGTACCATTGTACAGTTGTCAGAACATTGTGATGATGTAATTAATTTGGTTTATAGTGAGCACCTACATTAATTCTGTGTTGAAATCTTGGATGTTGAAGTAAACATGTACGTAACGCTGTGATCTGACCCTCTCACTGAAGTTACATAGTGCAGAAACAAGTGACGGGGCGGCAGAGACATCATTCACCCTGTTACAGTACAAGACACTGAACCATCAACAGGATTTTAAAGCTGCTATTTTTAAGGTTAAAGAAAGAGTTACATAATGATGCTTTAATGTTTACTCATGCTGCTATTGCCAATAAAAGAGAAGTCGTACCTCGCTGTAATATTATAGCCTTGGTATTTTTAACTTTTATTGAAAACATCTGAAATTTTGTGCCCTCAGTAGTTTTTTCTCTGGTATCAAAAATGGCATCACGTTAAATATTGATATTTTTAAAGGTATTCACTAGCATAAGTTGAGTGAGTAGTTCACATTCAACAAAATTAAACTGAAACTATGCCGGCATGTTTATAAATAGTCACATATACTCTACATCTACTGAATTGTTGAACGTCAACTAATATGCTGTTGAAATGTCACAGATACTGTGTAATCTCTCTGTAGGCGAACTCTCCAGAGAAAGTCTTATGAATAAAACTAATAAATTGCATTAGGATCAGAATCCATCAAAGATTAAGGCTCCAGTTCACATCAAGATTTAAATGATCTATTCTACTCCACGGTGTAACAGGACAACAAACAACAAAACTGTACACACAGGAATTAAACAGTGGGGCAATTCTTAGGAGCGATGACTAGGAAAGCTTACCTCGAAATCATATTCCCACTTGCCAACATACTATGTGAAAGGAGAAAACATGAGAGGAGAGACACAGCTGCTGGGTGGAAAACAGCAACTCAGCTTCTAGGCTGCTAAAAGACTGACACACAGCGCCATCTGGTGGCGGCAAACAGGTACTCCCAGTCTAGTAAAATCCTCACTGTGCACCCAGAAATCTCCTCATGACAGACATAAACACAATCAATCTGCATTTCTTCAAAGTCATTTTCATTTTGAGCCATTGGGTGTGAGGATCGGCATCCGCCTCCAGTAATAACAACGGCCTGTTTATGGATTAATTGGCTGCTCTGTGAATCTTACCTCAGCATCATACTCGAACATCTGATTGCCCCTCATGTGGTGACACTTGAGCATGACGACAGGTCCGTTGAGGCGGGAGACGTCCAGACAGAGGTCGTCAGTCCGAATTTCTTTATCCGCTGTGTATGAGAACACCTGGTAACAAGACGTCTCGCTCAGAAAGGACGACGATATTCATCGTTTTGCACTCAAGAAATGTAAACTATGATTGTTTTTAAAGTCAACAGGTATGTGCTTATATCTATTTTTTATTTTACTTTGATTAACAGATAGTTTCTTTGTGATCTGACTTGTGTTGTAAGTCAGTTTCTGTGTAGGTCCATGAAATGTGTTTTAATGCTTGCTACAGAAACATTATTTGACTCCAATAAACATGTAAGTTGCAGTTTTGAGCATCAAAGACGGCTTGCAGAGACATCGTCTGAAGATAACATGCTAACCAGCTAGCACCAGGCCTGAGAACCTATTTTTTTCACAGCTGTTCACAAGCTCCTGTGCTAGTGGTGTAAACACCAACAGTCCCCTTTAGTCCGGCTAGCTGCACAGCTAACTGAGCTAACAGGTTAACAGTAGCTACAGTCATGTCTATTCAAACAGAATACAGCGAGCAGCAGGTAGCGGTTACTCTGCTGACATGCTGCCAGTATTTATTGGGAGTATGAATTCAACAGGTTGTCAAGGTTTTCTTTCTTGTCTTAAAGGTGCAATATGTAAGAATTGACCAAATCCTGAAGTTGAATTGTGTTGAAATGATGTGTCGACTTTAATTGACTTTTTATCTGTCCAACCCGATTGAGCTGAAGCTGCCTAGAAAAGACAAAATCCGAGTGAGAAGGCTCATGTATCCAAGAAGAACGTTAATTCAGAGGTTTATTCTACACTTCTATTCGCAGCTCCAGGAAAATGTTCTTAAAAATTTAGTGCTACTTAGTACTTGGAGGACATTGTGTGTAGAACATTTTTCAATCCAGACTACAAATAATAAATATTTAATTGAAGTGTCTCCCCTCACCTGGTTTCCACCCATGCCGTGACAGTTGAAGAAGCCGACTTTCTCGTTCTCCTTCCTCCCCATGTTGTCCACACACTGGTTGGTCTCAACATTTCTGATCTAGAGGCAGAGATAACAATTCAAAGATTACAAGTTACTTAACTGATATTATATCTAAAAATCATTGTGTGTCACTTTCCACAATTTGGAACATATATTTTTGAATACAGTTAAAAACTTTGCAGATCTTGTGTTTCAGTGTTTTGATGAAAGTTTACAAGGCTAACACAACAACAACAACAGCAACAACTGCCTTGAGTGTTACAGTGTGTTTTATTTATGCCAGGCTACAATCCATATAATGTATGCATGGCTTGACAGCCCTGCAGGCCGCATGTCCAAACAGCAAAACAAATGTATTATGTTCAATGCCAAACAGACACCAGTGAGGTCTTCATTAAAATTAAACGTATTTCTCATTAAACATTAATCATCTCTACAATAGTTTTCCTGCAAATGTTCAAGACTCTTCTCTTCTTTGTCGCTAAGTTTCAGTTTAAGAGTCCTCAGATCCTTCATCATTACTCTCATATTTTGTATTATTTCTGCATAAAACTCAACAATTATTATGTTAATAGAGTAGTTGATTGACTGAGAATTAATTGGCATCTATTTTGAAAATCAGCTAATAGTGGTTCATGTTTTAAATATGTAAATATGTAAATATTTCCTGGATCAAGTTTTTTTTTCCTTTATTTTATGATAGTAAACTAATCTTATCTTTGACAGTTTGTCAGATAAAACCAGAAATGTGAAGACTTTACCTCGAAGTTTTCTGACATTTCACAAACACAATGATTATGTGGCAGAGTAACTTGTAGGTTGATCAATAATGGAAACAATCGTTAGGTGGGAGGGAGTCATGCTATGCAGGGTCGGGGTGAAGTCTGAACATTTATTCGTGTCAGCCTGAATTGTGTACTGTTCTTGGATCATAACACATCAGGTATGGAGTTAATCTTCACACTCTCCACTTTCCACTCTCCAAAGATGAGACCAAATGTGCCTGCAACAGACTAGGTAAGGCTTATTTTTAGCTTGCAGCTCTACTTCCTCCCTTCCTACTATATCTTTAAATCCTTTTCACAGGTAACCCACCCCCACAAACACACACACACACACACCTACCTACACTATGTATTCTACAATTACACAATCTCAGCCGAACACTATATCCTTTATTTATTCATTTTTGTTTGTTTTTTGTTTGTTTGTTTTCCCTTCTTTTGATTTTCTCTCATCATTTCTCTCAGGAGCGTTAACAATTCCTGTTGTTTACGTTCCTCCTGTGTTTTTTTGTTTCTCTTCTCTCATTTGTCTTGGCTTATATAAATCCAAATATAAATCAACTTCTCCTTAATGGACATCTTTCACTATTTTAGACATTTCACAGGCATAATGATTAATTGTTCATGAAAACAGTTTTAATTTTCAGCTCTAAAATCATGTATAAAACAGATATTATGTCACCAAATTATTTGAATCCAAATTCTACTAATTAACTTCACTTTTAAAACCTAAATGGAGAAGTGATCTGACCGCACAGCCTGAGAAACTCACGTCTCCTGCTAACTTTACAGTCGACTCAGCTCTCTAATGAACTGATACATTCACAGAGCTTAAAGCTGAGCTGGCTCTATATGTTGCCCAAGCAACTTATTATGCCTATCGTGCAGGAACCGAACGTTCATAATTAAGTGATATAAAACCTAATGGTTCCAGCTGTTAAAGAAAAGGCTGACTGTGTGTTCTGGGGGATGAGAATCAGTCAGGAGAAAGTCTGGTTTGGAGGAAGGAAGATGGGAGCTGGGCTGCTGCAGTGGCTGAAGAGAGAGAGGGCTTGTGCTGCAGTACATCAGAGCAGCTCGATGAAAAGAATCCTCTCATCCTCCAGCTGTATGAATGTTGGAGGATTACAAGCTCATTTGACCATGAGTTCTTCAACTGACATTACTTTTAAATGGCCTCCGTCTATCGCTCAGACAGCATGTCAGCGCCGGCTTTGCCCCGTGCTGCACTGCTGTCGACACGGAGCCGAGAGCATCGAGAGGCAAATTCAGGTCGCTTGGAATTTTTTTTTTTCTGTGTGTGGGGGAACTTTGTCATAGAGGAACTTTTATTATCTTGAAAAATAATTAACTATGAATTCAAACGCCTAAGCTGCAAGTTATCCTTCAACTCCCACAATCCTCTTTTCATTTCTGAAGGTGCTTCTTTGTAAGATCCATCTCTGGCTATTAGAGTAATCATCTGATGACGTATGTCTCCCACTGGTTCAGAGTTCTAGAAGAGATAGTAAATATTTTCAAAATAAAGAGCACAACTTGCTGCTTAACAATTTATAACCCTGCCTGAGAGATTCTCACAGATTTTTCCTTTAAATCCATTTTTGTATACATGAGCTTTACCTCACATATGCAGCATTCATAGCATAACTGTGTAAACATGTGACTGGGATCAATCCTCAACGCACGAACATCCCCGTGTTTGTTTATCATGTGCGTTCGATACCAATAGCCGGGGCTGTTTGTTTTTTATCTCGTTTCGTTTAGCCTTTGCTGGGTCCTGAGATTTTCTGACTTATCTCGCAGCGATCACATCGTGTTTCTGAAAACACAACCTGGAGGCTAACAGCACAAGGACATATCTGACTGAATGCAGAGGGAGGCAGCGTATCTTGCTGCATTAAGGGAGATCAGAGAAAGAGAGAGCTCATACTTCACCAAGTGAGTAGTATCTCCTCGGGATCTGGGAGTCTGGGTAGACGTTCTCTAGATACCAGGAAAAAGGTTTGCACTGCAAGGCCTCGCGGAGGGCTTTACGGGAAGAGACGTCTCCGTAGTCCACCCGCATCACGCCTGCGGATTAAATACCAGGACAGGGAGTCAGCCACATGTGTCACTTATCAGTTAGTACTTACATTAGGACTGCATAATTCATGGAAATGTTCAACCTTATAGAAATGCTGTAATTTAAAAAAAAAACACCATTCCCAATGATCATGAGTCATATCACAATCATAGTAACTTTCAAAATAATCCAATAATCTAATGAATATGATTTTTTTTTTACCATATCCTGTAGCCCTAATTTATATTTTTGGGTCATTCCATACCAACTCTCCTACGATGGAGGTAAGTTTCATTAATCTTCTTGAAATAACTTATGTAAGAAAAATGAAAGAAAAATCATTTTTTTCAGCTAATTTATTAAAAGCTGTGGCAATGTTTTTTGTATGCAGGACTCATTAAATTCAACATATGATAGGACTACATTAATACTAAACAGAGTCACAATTTGGTTGCAATAAAGTGAAAATAAAAGATTCTTTGTTCAGGTAAAAAAATTGTCTATTGTTATAAATTTAGATTACTGTCATGAAAACATGGAATAATGTAATCAGGACTAATTCAAACCTAATCCAGTGAAAAAAAGCAAGTAGTGCATTATTAATGGTATTTGTGGCTGATCTGGTTGAGATGCAGCCACATCTCAAATGCAATAACGCTGTAACGTCAAAAAGGCAAAGTGAGCAGCTCTCTGAGAAAATCCTCAGAGTCTTTGTGAACACAGCACCTTAATTTTGGCTGAGCTGGAATGACTTTTTGATCTGAAGTTAAAAAAAAAAAACAGGACGGACGTGTTTTCTTGCACCACCAAAACTAAACACCAGAGGGACCCTGTATTAAAAAGACACCTGACAATCCTACCTGAATATACAGATTATGTGGGCGGTCATGGAAGGACTTTCTATGTATTCAGTCAGGATTAACCTAATTTCTACAGGCAGGGCGTGTAAGGAACCCTTTATACACACATTTATACACTAATGGTCAGATATCTGCTTCAGAAACGCACAAATGCAACATTTGCAGGAACACTGCACGCTATGATGAGCCTCGCTGTAGCGAAATGGGTACTGCACGATGTATCAGCCTCAATGCAACTGAAGACTGAGGAAGGATCAGGCGGCGACCGGGCAAAGACACTTACAAACACATTAGGCAGATGGTTTCTCCCCAGAGTGCCTCATAGCTTGCATGTAGATAGATCCACTGGGGTAATTCATCACGAAAGAGCGCGAGTGCAATAAGGGAAAATAGAATACAATAATTTTGAAAGAGCCAGCCAACATGGAAGACTTGGAGCGTTAATTATCCATCAAACGCGAGCCAGACAATGCAAACGGCACCTTCTGTAACACCGACGTCTTAGACCTGTGTGAAAGAGAAATGTCGGGTGATAAAAGCTACGAGCTGAAGGCCAATCATCCTCCTCTGGCTCTCCATTTCCCCTTCCTCTCTCCAGAGGGCCTGAGCAACACATGTTGCAGATGATGAATAGCCTCTTTGATCTTGAAATCACCAGTGCAGAGGAGGGGACGAGGTGGGGGACGCACTTTTAATGGGATCACTAGATGCCACTCCCAAACTCCAGCCTGAGAAACACACTGTGCTCCTCGGTGCCAATAAGTGAGGTCTGGCAGCAGCTTGGCCCAGATCATTCTCCCTAATGTCCTCGATGAGAAGACAGTCATTGTGGGGCCACAATACGCAGAAAGAGACTCATCCATCACGATGCCCGGCTCTGTCTGCGCACCTGCCCGCGCACCATCCTGCCAGACTGAGCGGAGGAGAAGGTCACAATTTGTGCCGTAAGATCGGCAGATTACGGATGATCCCTTATAGGTTTGTTGGCATCTAAAACACTTAACCGGAGATTTCCGGGACACTGCTGTCTGCTAAAGGGTAATCACATTACTAAGACGACAGATGGAGGGGTACTCATCCCTCAATCTGCACCGTCGCATTGTTTCTGGTTTGTCCATGTGCGTTTGAGCTTTGTTGGAGATCATATTTGACGTATTTATAAACTCAAGAGCGCCAAAAATGTGTCTGAAAGTAGGAAATAATTAATCCCAGTTGGGAAATGACAAAAGCAGCATTTGATTCCAACACAGAAGCGTAAGGGAATTTCTTAAATGAGCGAGATAAAGAGGAATGCAAGAGAATAAAAGAATAAAAGAAATTAGACATCTTCCCTTTTCGCATCCATTTGTTTAAATGTAATAACAGCAGAGGAGTCTGTTCATGAGGACTGTTTTTATCTGCATTTGAACAGCAATGCACAATAAATAAAACTTCCATTAAAACTCCAGACTGAACTTTATATATTCCCTCAAACATGCAGAAATCATGCCATTTTAGCAGAGTCAAGTAGCAAATTAAAAAAAGTGCAGGCAGACGGTGATCTCTGTACCTGGTGATATGATATAGAAGAAATCTTTGAAATCATCCATCCAGACTTCAGCCAGGCGCCTGTTGTTCTTGTTGATGACTTGGCCCGTTCCTCCAGGGAAGCTGTACGGTGTGGCCTTCCGGAAAACGTGGCCCACGTGAGAACACGTTACAATTTCCAACGAGCCGCCGCACTGCCAGATCTGCAGACACAATTCAGATAAATATAGTTGTCATATTTTATATAAATAATGTATTTATATGTATATTATGTTAATAATATAATTCAGATTATATTTTGTATATATTATTTAGTGTGTGATATAAAAGCAGGTAAATGCGGAATCTTGCTCTTAATTCTGCCAGCAAGAAAACAAGAGACCGAGATAATAGCGGCTACATGTTACCTTTGAAAAGAAACTATTCATTTATAATAAAGTCCAGGACAGCAGGTGGTAATTAACACCTGGATTATTTTTGGTTTTCATGTGAAGCTGCAAAATCAATCACCATGTGACTGTCAGGAAACACACTACGATGTGAGTAATAATTAAATCCTTTGGTTTTCTTTTCACTATACCAGTAAAAATAGATTAGGATAAATAAATAGATAAATAAATAAATAAATAAATAAATAAATAAATAAATAAATGTGAATACTGAATAAACCTTGAGAGGTAAGGACATTTTTCTTCACTAAACATGTATTTCCAAGATTCGTCTTTCTTTGCATCTTTTTCCTGAATATCTCCTTTGAATTATACATTTGCTGTATGTAATTTCTGCCACTAGGGGTCTCTCAATCAAAAGGTGGGAAGCGGTTGTGTTGTGGAGCTGCAGTACCCCTTAAATGAGGCATTATAAAAAAACCATCAGTTCATTAAAAACTAAAAAAGTGTGATGCAGATTCGCAGCAGAGAAAGTGAGGAGTGAGCGCTCATGTGCATGTCGAAGTATCCATGAGCAAGACACTGAACCCCAAATTGCTCCTGATGAGCAGTTGGCACCTTGCAAGGTGTGAATGTATGTACGTGTATGAATATGTGTGAGAAATGGGTGAATGTGAGCGGACTGTAGACTGGAAAAGAGCTATAGAAATGCAGGTCCATTTACCATCTATGAGGCTGTTTATCCCTCATGTTAACATGTGATCTGACCAGAAAAAGTCCATCAGTTGTTCAATCATCGGAGTTGTTCAATGTAAAACAACCACCAATGCAAATACTAATCTATCTGACGTGAGTCAGGCAGAAATGTATTATTGTATTCAAGTTACGTTTAGTTTTGTTTGCCGACTTCCCTCCTTAATTTCTGACCCTCTCCTTAAAATTTATAATGACCAAACGAACAAAGTAAAATAACTGATTTCTCTGGTTTGAACATTATTGAAAACATTTGGGATAATGTTAATACACAACTAAACACATAATATAACAAAAGATCTAGTCGTCTTTTTAGACATTTTAATGCAGAAATGTAACTGCATGTGATCACTGACGTCAATCAAGTCTGGTGACATGTTAGCATCATGACGTCACCCCTCGGTCTGTTACTCACTCTAAAAGACATTTCCAGGTTTTCTCCTCCCCAGATATCCATCCCTGGATCGTAGCTTCCAATTTCTTCAAAGTATGTTTTGTCTATAGAGAACAACCCTCCTGCCATGGTGGGAGTCCTGCAGGAGACACAAACAATTAAGACATAAAGCAAACAAATCCTTTTCTCTTTGAGCGGTATTTATTAGTGTAACTCCGAGGAACATTCAGAATATAATAAAAGACCAATTTGTTTGACAATTTGAAACAAAGCCTTAGAGGGGTAATTACCTCTATCTTTTAATTCGCTCCATGTTAACGTCGGCCTTTAATTTAGGATATTGTTTGTTGCTGGGACTGATTTGCATACGGATGACAAATTGCCAAAAAAAGAAAAGCCAACTGAGAGCAGAGCTTCTATTTTTTTTACATTTTTCTAATTAAATGAGCTCATGCATACTTAGACTTCAACGGGGCACAAACACAACAATCAGGATGCTATTTAGGAAGTTGCTTACATCAGAGGGATACACAGAGGAAAAGGATCTATTTCTATCTGCAGATAAAAATGGCACGTCTCTTAAGAGGAGTTCTTGTGAAGAAATCTAGCCATCCATGTCTTCTCTGCAGCCTGCCGCCATCACACGTAAACCCATTCTCAGCTCAGGTGAGAAACTGAGAACGAACATCTTTTAAAACTTACAAAAAAGTGTCTCTTCACCTTTTCTGTGTAATTTGACCTTCTTTCTGTCAATTCTTCATCAAAAGGACATTACACACAGTGGAAAGTCAGTCACGGATGATCTAGATTTAGCTTCAGAGGAGGAAACAAATGTCTTCTTTTGTGTACCTGACAGGAAGTGTTCTGTCCCCCTTGCGTCGATCCATCTCCCGCTGGGGAACAGGGTACCAGCGGAAGTTCAGCTTCCAGTTGAATCCCCCGTAGGTCATATCTGAGCCTGCCATGTATTCAAACGTCTCGTCGCTGATGACATCGATGATGGGGCACACCACTGCCATCCTGAGAGACACAAACCATAAAACACAAGATTCAAAACTGACATGAATTATATAGGACACGCATTATTGATATGTTGAAAAAAAATATGCCAAAGGTTTGGTGATATCCACATGCCTGAATAATTGGAAATGATTCCTAGATTATAAAGATCTAGTTATCAATTGTTTTCTCATGCTTCAATTCATGTGATTATATTATTTCTAAAAATTTGTTTTGTTGAAAACCAATTATAAATTGTAGTTGTCTTATCTCAGTACTGTACTTAATTAAAGGTTCTGATTATGTGGCTTGTAGTAAACGGCTTCTTTCGGGGTCACGCAGTCACACTCTTGTTTATTTTCCTCTGAGAACAGCTTGTTTATTCAGTTAGGGAAAAAATAGATATTCATGGGTTTGTATTATTTTTTTTAACCCTCTTTAACCAGTCCCTCTTTAACAAGGTATTAAAAAGGTAACACTTTATAAAAAACATCATAATAAATGATAAATGGTTCATAGGCAATTAAACTTTGGTTAATAGTTATATTTTAGAGGCTGGAACCAGCGAATAAAAGACACTTTCTGGTTGACTGATTGATGGTTTTTCACACGATTTTGAACACATCTGACATATCCTGATACGAGTCACCTCTACAGTATATTGGACAGACACAAACATGATGTCGGCCGGCCCTCCTGCTACAACCTGTATCATCAATCTTGTGAACTCTGTTTCCTGCACCGTCTCGTCTCAGTCTGCGCTCATACTTCTAGACACCAATACATCTGCAGCAGCGTTCAGTAAAAGTGTAATGGCTCAATAATATAATATTCTGCGTCATATGATACTGATTTCTTCCTGAGGGATAATTAATGTGTCTGACCTCAGATAAGAGATGGATCGCAGGAGAATCATTATCAATCCATCCATCTGTTGATGATCTCACACGCAGCAGAATCGCCCTGTGTTCTTTTTAACAAGCAAGTGAAAGTCTGAAACGATAGCTTAATGCTCTGTTAAATAACAGCCGTCACTTAAACACTGTGTCACTTTGAAGCTGATGAAAACATCCACATCTCCATTTCATGTTCGTCCCTAAACATGTATGTGTTATAGCGAGTAAAACAAGTCCTGAGCCTCTTTAATCTTGACTTTACCAGCACATTTGTAGCAGAGTTAACACAAAAACAGGGCTACAGTAATTGGACCTAGTTCCCCTCCGAGGCAGCAGCAGAGGCGGACGATGCAAAATGATTATCTTCTCCTATCAGCAGCGTCAGACTGCAGCACTGTATTCATAACTGATAGTCTGCTGTCCCATCAATATTCAGACAGGGCTTTGGCTCAAACCTCCCATGATGCAACTCAACTGTAATGTGATAATAACAGTATATTTAATGTGCTTTTCAGGACTGACACAAGATTAAAATGATTGACAGTGAGAAGCTCATTAGCAGAAACTATTCATCGTTTCATTTCAGTGCCTTAAATGTCAATATTACATTTGAAACATTTGGTTTTGTGCTCCCTACCTGTCTTCTTTGATGCGTGCCAGCAGGGGCTCCAGCCAGCCGACGGTACACTCGCAGTGAGCGTCCAGGAAGGTGATGACCTGGCCTTTGGTGGCGGCTGCCCCCCTCAACCTGGCTCTGATTAGACCTGAACGCTGCTCCATCCTCAGGATCCTCACCGGCACCTCCAGTGTCCTCACGTAGTTCTCCAACTTTTTCTTCAGGAAGTCTGAAACAAAAACATCAGACACTTTTCAGCAACAACGCACTTGTGGGATAAGGACTTTTACATAAACATGAGCGTCCTTTTCAGTCAAGCCTTTTGCCAAAAGCAAGTCACAATATAAATCATAAAACTGAATCTAAAGTTGCAACATAAAGAAATGCAAACTTTCAAAATATCTGCAGTTTGCAGAAACATTTTCGACATTTACTTTGGTGAGTGGGTTGCCAAACAAGCTCACAAAAGCTCAAACTTTCTGACCCACTGATCCAGGTCCAGCCTGGTTCATTTCCACATTGTTCACATTGACTGCCAGCCTCGTTCAAAATGTATGTATGTTCTGCATGCTTGACCACGGAGCGAAACCTTTCCCCCTGACAGATACCTTCTGTACGTCAGCTGCTTGTTAGCTCGATGTGCAGACTACCAACCTCGCTCGCTGGCATCGTCAACCAGTATGACCTCCACCAGTAAGTGTCTGGGAGAGCGGTTGATGACGCTGTGAACCGTCCGCAGCAGGGTGCTCCACGCCTCGTTGTGAAACACGATGACGATGCTGGTGTTTGGTAGGTCGTCTGAATACACCTTGGTCTTACAGCTGATGGAGCACCAGGAAAGGAGAAAAAAAAAGTGTAACTGGACAAATTACACAACCAATATTTCTAATGTAAAAAAGGTTTTAAATACCTAAAAACAAGGTGACTTGACTTGACAAAGGAAAAATGCTTTGGGACTTGGCTGAGACTTGAACCAAAGTACAAGTCTGGTTGCACCTAAACTAAACTTAGCCATGGCTAATACCTTAATATAATAATTCATATCCCAATACCAAAACCTGAAAAGATATCCAGTCTAAATTGGTCTTAAAGTACAGCGGTGTTTTCAAACTGCAGTCACAGTGGTTCTCTACGCTTGCAGCTCTTTATACTGTCTGAAAAGTGTCTGAGGCGAGAATCTGAGTGTGGTTTGCTGCTATCCAATGCTGCCGTCAATGCAGAAACATTGTCATATGAGATTTACTGGCAAATATCTCCAAGAAGAAAAGCAGTTAAAGTAAAACCAGCGTTGACAGCCATGTCAGCATTTTCTTGGCTTGACGAGATGTCTGTCAAACCCAGAGAGTGAGAATGTGGCAAACTTGGGACGGCGATGCAGTGGATGATGTTGAATAAAGAATGAGCTGCGTTACAGAAGTGGAGGAGGTGGACGGTCAGGGCGGGAGGAGGGGTGGTGGGAGGTGGTGTGAGGTGGCGGAGGGTGAAAGAAGCCATCGGAGCAGACAGCGCTGCTGGTGCAGTCCTGTCTACTCAAAGTGACAGCGCTGACTGACACAACTAGGCCAGGAGGCTGCCTTCAAGACAAAATGTTATTGCTCTTCAGAGGCAGCGGCTGACAATTCTGCACGGCTCTGGATAATTCTCACCACAAAGCTGGCGAAATTCTGCAAAGCTAAGGTGTGTTCTGTAATGAAGCTGATGTAATATCTATATTGAGGAGCGTGGAGCCATAAAGGGCAGAAAAACTGACGGATGTGCAGCTGAGTTTTCCCCTTTCCTCCTTTTAAGGTTCTCTTTTGCACTACACGATGATTCAAATTCATCTTACTAGATTTGCGTCTCCACGTTGCAAAAAGTCTTGAGTTGGCATTTTTTGGATTGGTGTAGAAAATATTTGTAACATAGGTGTGAAAAAAAGACATCCTGGTGGCCTATTTCTCACAATGTAAGTGACTGGCAGGGCCTTCGGTGTCCCCTTAATGAAAGTGCAGAGGAGAACTCGTTCAGATGGAATATTTAAACATGAATCACTACGATAATGTCTCCACGAGAGGCATATCAGCAGCCTGAGACGAATGTGCTCATGTTTCACACAAATTGCTCTTTGGGTCTTCATTAAGTGCTCAAGTGGATCTTGAGTGACAGTAAACAAAACCCTACTCCCATCCAAATGTCAGGCTTAATGTACACACTAGAGGAATCGGATGGATTCTGCCTTGAAACAGTGCCCATAATTAGCGACGCCTTTTCACATTAGCTGAAGTTATTAATACCAATAAAATATAATGGACTCGACATTCTTCGGTGTCACGTTGTTTTGACAGTTTAGAATATTTAATCTGCAGAAACAGTCACCGTCCGCAACCCTGTTGATGCTGCTATTTCGAGATAAAGAAACCCTGCTGACCCACTGAACACATCTGTCTAAATACTGGAATAGTTTTAGCCAACCTGGCATTAAAAGTCTGCACTTTAAAAGGGGCACTATGTAGTTTTGAAGACTTTTTAAATCAGAAAGATCGTCAATGACTATTTGCTTTCTGAGTTGGAATTACACCTTCCAAAACTACATAGTGCCGCTTAAAGGAGGGACACTTAAAAAAATAAAGAAATAAGGAAGCCAAAATGTCAGCTGTTTGATAAAGAAAAACATGGATCCTTTCAAAGTGTGATGGGTATTAAAGGTATGTCTGCAGGCAGACTGGCAGACTTGTGTTATGTTGCTGTGTTGGAAAGTGGATGTGTGTGTGTGCAAGTGTTTAAGGGTCAGTAGTTTGATTCACAGCGTGTATCTGGAAGACGTCCAAGCATACGCACCCATCCAACCTCACGTCTGGCAGACTCCTGTTCAGTGCAATCATGTCGCTGGCCATCAGATTGAACTGGTTAATCTTAAAGAGCTCCTTCATTTTCTCCTGGTCGTCCTTGGGGATGTTCACCGCCTTGCCCATCTCCCCCGGACCTTCGTGGCTCCGAGATATCACCGCTGGAACGTTAAGGTGGGGAAGAAAGAATGAAGAAAAGGAAATATGATGAGAAATCAAATCCCTTATTGTTTTATTTTTAAGAGGTGAGAAATTAAGGTCAAACTGCACAATGAAATAAATCACTTTGTATATACTGCCGATTCTTGATAAGGAAATAATAGGAGGAGCACTATTACGATATAAAAGCCCACTTAATTACAAATAGCCCAAATCTCCTCTACAAATGGGATTGAGAGTAATGACCACTGACTGACCTCCCTGACCCAGTCTGTTGGCTGTGTGCCCTGTCCAACCAGCGGAGGAAAAAAGAGGTGGTGGTTTTTCAAGAACTCAATGAACTAAAAGTGCATGAGTTGAATAGAAATATATTACAAAGATTGTGCGGGTTTGATAACAAGCTCCAGTAAAGGAGGATGTTAAATATGAAGAATATGTTAGAAATGTACTTCCGCTGTTCTGAGAAGAAAATAATCTTAATCTAATCGAAATTAGTCCATGACTAAGGGAATAAATGACGTGTTGAACGTCTATATAAAGTAATGAGCCTTTGTCAGATGTACAAATTACATTGTGGGCATTACAGGGTTTATGATCTGGCTCATAAAGCCGAGGAGAGTGCAACAAAGCATGCTGATTCCTCCCCTGTACACGCTGTAAAGTGTAATTATCTATACTTGTAGCTCAGATCAAGTGCATGCTGCAAACTGGCGTTTTGTGTTTTAAATGAAAAAGTCACTTTTTCAGTGCTTGTGCACATACATTTAAGTATGTAGGGTGTCAACCAACCCACAAACTGTTTAATAAGACAGCCCAATCAGTTTTTTGTGGGCTGCCTTCAAAAAACAAGGGAATCCACAAGCCATTTTAAAACAAAGTTTTTTCTATGCATTTTGGCCTTTGGTACACATACCACCATTTCAGTGGACAACTCCTTCTAGGGTGAAGATATTCACAAACTGTGTTTTTCAGTGTTTATGTATAAAATGGACAGAAACTGACATTTTTGGAAACGATGAAGCAGAAACCTAGTTTATCAGTGTTTGTAGCATCATTTGCAAATTAAAGCTTGTTGTGTTAGATATTGGAGTATTTGAGTATGTACGTGGCTTGAGCTGATGTTATATTGTTTAATGTATTTAGAATGACACCAACAGACATTGATAATACAATGAGGGAGAAGAGATACAGTCTGCTGAATCAGGCCGTAGCATGTTGCTCAGCTAATGTGGCTAATTCCAGTCCGGGGCAATGTATGTGAACGTTATGCTTCATTTGAAGCCAGCTAAATAACAAATAGCCGGTTTGATGATGAGAACTGAGTTAAGTGTGATTTTTTTGTGTGTTTGTAACGTTGATGCAGCACTAGCTCAGCTACCGTTAGCTTTGTTGGTATACGTAGCCCGTTTTACAGGATCCTCACATGTATGTGCGGGTTTGTTGCTGCTGTGTATAAAATGTACTTGTCAGACATACCCTGAAGATAACGATACAGGCACACATGAAAAAGAAATGGTCAAACGGCAGGAATTTATTTGCCAAGCAGCTGAGTTTAACTTTGATTAGCACCCAGCAGTTAGCTTGCTAACACCATACTGTAACGTTTGTGGCCTGCTGGTGTTTTTGGTTAAGAAACTCTTCTTGTGGTGACATTCACAGTAGAAAGTGAAGCTAATTGGAAGCTAAAAACACTGACAGAGCTGACCAGAGACACCGTGGATATAACAATTCAAATCTGGATACAGCTTTGGAGGCAGAGCCCCCTCCATTCCTATGAAAGCTGCTCAGTGCTCAAAGCTCGACTTCTCCGGTACGAAATAATCCATATTTTCTGTGTTGTGACATCTGCCGACCGAGCAGGCTAACTTCTGTTTTAGCTACCACCTAACTTGAATAGGAATGTAATGTTTCGTGTGGCTCTTCTAGACTTTCAAAATGTTATTGGACCAAATAGCTCAAATTATGATAATGAAATGAGTAATTTCGTTTTACGTTGTAATTACACAGTTTGGGCACTATGAAAGTTGGCTTTAAAGCCTGGCGCTCTTCCTGGGGGGGCTTGAGAAACATAGTTAGCGGTGCTGGCACAGGCTTGTGTGAGCTGACCAATCGGAGCAGACTGGGTTTTCTGGAGGGTGGCCTTTAAGAGAACGGAGCTTAAACAGAGCATTTCAGACTGATGCATTTGTTGAGCATTAAAGCATTTAAAACTACTCGAGTAGTGACCCAAAATAAAAGTATGAACATGAAAATGAGCACCATGTGTCTCTTTTGAAAGCACGTGCATACAATGTATAGCAGTATGTCGTATCCCCCTACATAACACTTACAGAATGCACACAGGAAATGTGTTGCCATTCTCACCCGGCTGTTAAAGGCTGGGAAAAAATATGTTTCCTCACACATCAGTGCATGTGAAAAAGCCATTTAATACAGACAGTGCAGGCGCTCTACTTAAGCCCTCTCGTGGTTGTTGTGGCTCGGGATGAGTGGGAATTAAGCACCGAACACTGGCGGCTATATTTAATTCTAATTTAATCTATTAGGAGGTTTTGAATTCAGAGATTTGGGAGAATGTATTAATAGAAGAAAAAGTAATATGAGGGCAAAATCCTTTCTAGAATTACCACGGTCTTCTTTGCTGGATGCTCCTACAGTCAAACGCCTGCAAAACATCAGCATTGCTGTTGTTGTAGCTGCTGCACCGAGCCAGCTCCCTTCACCCGGAGGTAAATAACCTTCTATGGATTTATCACTGCGCTCTCTCTCTCTCTCTCTCATAATAATCTCTCAGAGCAAACGCAGTGATTTCCATGAAAGGGGGACACACAGTTCACATTAGCTGCAGGGCCCCAAGTTAAGAGGATTCTCTACGACCCCTTGTTGAGACGAGCTGGTGTCTGCCGGATTGTTAACCTCGACTGATCCTGCTCTTTTCTTTATGTTGCTGCTGACACTCTCCATTCGGACACTGGCTTAAATCTGATGGACACAGTTCGAGAGCTGAGCTGGATGGCTGAGTAAAGTGTCCATCACACACATGCTTAGCCTTCACTTTCCATCAGTCCATGGGTTCGGATAAATCCTCCGATGCGGGTGAACTTTCAGGAAAAAAATCCAGCAAACCGTCACAACCAGTCCTGTTCGCCCTGACTTTGTTTGCCTTCACCACAACATAAACAAGTTAATCCTTCATATTATTTAAAAAATGTAAAATTATACATATTTTAGCTTTACTGAATGAAGTGTGGAACAGCACTCTCACATGTGAACAACTGCAGAGAGCAGAACACTTTTTGAACGACACAGTCCTCGGGCCTTGAAATAACAAGGCAACTGTCATTCCCAGTTTACAACTACATCTCTGCGTTGCAACTTGAATGTTATAAAATAATATGACAAATTCATATTTTTTCTCAAGCCTGGATAAACCCATATGTGATACATGCAGTAGTCAAATATAACTGTGGTATTGTCCAAATAATATGATTGACATGTTTTCCATTTGTGCCAAAGAACGTTTCAGTCAAGCGACTGGAATTTTTTTCTGCCATTTCTAGTTTTATTTTTACCTTGTAGGCTACACTAAAACTAAATTAAAAGGTTGAGCATAGTAAATACTACACCTATATCCTACCTGCTAGATATAGGCATGTTAGCATTTAGCTCAAAGCACAGCCAAAGCTTATTTTGGGTTTTCAGCAATGGTGGAATGTAACTAAATACATTTATTCAAGTATTGCACTGAAGCACTTGAGTTAACTTGAGTTTTTACATTTTCTGCTGCTTTAGGAGCAACTTACTTCGACTCCACTATATTTAGGAGAGAAATATTTTACTTTCATAAATTTTTTGACACTTGTCTTCTAGTTAGCCTACTTTGGCATTAAAAACACATGATATCCTTGAAATAAATGGTATGATGGATCGATATATTACTTCTCTACACAAATAGTTTACAAACTCAAATCACAATCTCAAACAGGCTCTGCACTGACAAATTATAACATTAAAACGCTCTTTCTTATAATACAGAGTAAGTACATTTTGCTGGTAAGAATTTTTCAGCTGTTTTATTTGTAATGAGTACTTCTGTATTTCTATTTTTACTTAAACTGACAATAGGCAGGCTTTTTGCAATAACATATCATCATGAAGTAATTCTTGATTGTACATTGTAATGGCTGTGGAATAATGACACCATCTGCGTTAAGATTCTTGCTCTATAAACATCACTTCCACTACTATTTTGTCCGCCACCGGGCACAAAATCTCCCGGGAAAATGAAGGTTGAGTGGCAACTCTGCAGATTCGCAGCGCCAAAAATAACACCACTAGGAAGCACTAAGGTGGGAAATGTCATCTGTTTTCACTTGTATTCCCTGTTTTCTCTTCCTCCACTGGGTTTCAGGGTGTATTTTATGTCATAGATGAAACAATGGGATACATCAGTGATCCCCTACCTGAAAAAAGGTTTTGTTTTCAAGCCTTTAAACTAATTTTTAACCAGCATTTGTATACCAAATGTCAGCATTTTTACACTACAGTAGGCAGCCGATGATTTTTCTTATAAAGGCTTATTACATCGGGTTTGAAATTATACGACTTTAATATGTGTTTAGCACAGGCTCAAATTAACAACTTAGCTCCCTCATAACTGTAAATTGTCACTTTCACCCTCAATCAGCACTTTCAAATTTCTCCATCTGTGAAATGATACAGTCAAATTGAGTATAAAATCTAGAAACACTCGCACACAAATATAGTTTTGCTTAGCAACAGACAGATCAGAGGAGCCTTAGGAAACAAACTCGGTGGTATTTTTCAAGCCCGACGCACACACACTCTCCTCCTGACAAGGGTGTTCATTATAAAAGATGACCACGATCATCTGGGAAGAAAACAGTGGCTCTGTCTGTCCGCGGGTCAATCAATCTAATTCAGCGTCCCTGCCTGCAGCTTTATCCCAAGCAATTACAGTGGAAAGGTTCCCCTCACACTCACAGGTAATGAGTCTTCTGAGACACAATCACTCATATTTCAGGGCTGAACAAAAATAAAGTGCCACATGTCACGCTGTCCACCTGTCAGTTGTGAGATTAGCAACTCTAGACTCTCAAAATACACACACGGTACATGTTAGCCTTCTCGATACTATATTTAATTATTGAGAGGTCTTGTGAGGGCTCAGCTGGACTCTTTGATCTCAAGATTCCTCTAGTCAAAGTGGACAAGGTTTTCCTTTGGCTCTTTTCATTCTCATTTACTTTGCAGGAAGGTCTGTGTGCTGGTCCGCAGTTGGACGCTCTATCACAAGCCTGATCCATTCTCTTTCCTCCACAGTTTACCTCTACCTGTTCCCTCTGCCGCTCCGCACCGCTTCCTGCCTGTGAGTGTGACCCATCTGGCACCACATTATATATCAGAGAAACTCCTGTTGAACACAAATCTGCAGCAGAGCAGGACCAAACACCCTGTAGAGTGCTGCTACACTGCTCGGTTGTGCTCTGTCACCCTAACTGCAACCTTTTTTTCCTATATGAACACCAAAGTTTCAAGGCAATGAGACAGAAGTAGTGTGACATTTAAGTGTGATATGAGCAGTGGAATGAGAGCCATGAAATGGTAAGCTCTTTCTGTGCCAACACTCATGATTTTTGAAGAGTCTCCCTATTTTTCCACCCTTTCTCACGATAATCTCCTGATTCCATATTGGTACAAATTAAATGGCTGTTTCTCAGTTTCTGTGTGGGATGTGTGTCGTAGTATCTGGCAACCCAGCCTGTCGAACGACCCTGCCTGACGTGCAGCTTGTCACAGCGCGCACTGCAGTCCTCCCAGGGCTCCAGACTAATAATTCCCACTGGTTGCGCTGGTGCACATAACCTTTTCATTTAGGTGCACCAAATAATACATTTTTATTTAATTTCCAGAGACATTTAATTGATTTTAAACAGGAATAAAAGGTGCAAATACATGTCCTTTAAATCTCATGCAAGAAGAAATTGCCATAATCTCAATTGTTTAACAAACAAACACCTAAATTTGAGGTAACAATGAAAATGTTAAGTTCCACTTGACATATGTGACTAAAAAAGTCGCACCCAGGAAATGTGCTGATAGATTTCACTGAACTTGGTGCAAGATGCTCGTGCACAGTCACCTCTTTTCCCCCTCGCTCATCATCCTCCCTCAAGTCTTCAGACTGTAGTCCTACTTCATTTTGTTCTTCCTCTTCTTCTTTTTTAAAAGGTCTATCTGGCAATGATGGCTCTTCAACGCACACATACACTCTCCACACAATGTTTGCACTTGATATTTTTTGTGATCTAAATTTGAGATGCAGACTTTCGATCGCTCTTTGTAGGCTACACTTCTAAAGTTTTTATTCATTTCGCTGTGAGTTATGAGTTTAATACTAACGAAAATTCATTTTACTTCCACATCCTTGTATTTGTTCGATTAATCTGTAGTGTAGGGCTGCCGGCACCCCAGAGAAGCTCCCTCTTTTCCACAGCCTACTGTTGGCAGGTATGGGAGAGGGTGGTCTATAAACAGTAATTCACAGAGAGAGTTGTATTTTTGACAACAACTAAAAATAGCATTCTGCAGCATAGTTTGTGGTGTGATCTTCACCTCAGCTCCTCATGCTGTTAATGAACCTTCTGTTATCACATTTAAATGAATAGCAAACTGTTAAATTACACCTTCATCTTCCACAAACAGACATTTTATGGGCAATCCTGCCAAAATGATGCACTTGACAAATCAAACAAATAAAAGTTGCTCATCTGATCTCACTTTTATCATCATTTTCTCCTCATTATTAATAATTTATTTAATAGATACACTTCAACACCTCTTGCGGAGTTGGTAGTGCTGCAGACTAAACAAAAAAAAAAAGAAATGCTAATACGTACTGCACTGATAAACATCGATGCAGGGATTCACAGCGTAACCCACAAGTGAAAGTCCCAACTGTTACATCGTATTTTCAGAATTATCATGTGCTGCACACAGCGTTGCCTTGTGATGCTCAGCCTTTTTCGAGCGGCTGATTGCAGTAACGATAAAGAAACCATGTCCTCTTCCTCTACCCTGTGTGTTTTAAAGTTGTATCGGAGGTACTGTAGAGCCGTGAATACACACCATTCTGCTGCAAATAATTAAAATGTCAAACTGATTTTATCTGCACCAAAAATCAACTGATCATTTTCAATCGATTTAACTGCTGAAAGTCTTCATTTTCAAATACAGAGGAAAGAACTGAACCTGAAACATTCAGCAGTGAATGTGTAGCCTTAAGGAAGTGAGTCATAGTCGACAGTTATTTTTCCTGTTGTAGGATGACAAATAACTGAACCTTGACTCTTATTCCACACACAAGTTCACTGTGAGAAGTTCACAGAGGCCATAACTGTCTCAGGGTAGATCTCTACAAATCTCAGTCCAGTGTAACAAATGGTTGGCTCGCAAGATTACAACATGTACTTTCTCCAAAAAAGAAAAGAGACTTTCCTGTTAAATTAAGTCGCCATCACCTTCGAGGAGGACCAAACCACCACGTTTAGTGAGTGAATTCATATAAAGCAAAATCTATGACAAAAGGGACACTTCACTTTTGTCACTCTGAAGATAAAATAACAGTGATGATGTCAAAGTTTATCTTAGATTGTGACTGAGAAGAGGACAAAGACCTTTTAATACAAACTGCGTGAGATTTGAAACCAATTCAAAAAAAAAAAAGAAATCAGCCTATTAAAGCAATAAAAAGTAATGTCCTGAACAAAGACAGCTGATTGTTGAGTCTTATCCCCAGACCTTCAAATGGAAGTCCAATATTATATTATACAAGTTATAATATGGTGCAAAAAAACCCATAGGAATCGTGCTGTAAACAAGATTTTGTGGTAACATGGGTCTATCCAACATCCTTTCCTTTATACATCTCGACAAAAAGCAACCAATCCAAACAGCATTACCGCAGTTTGTCAAGCAAACGTTAAATAAACGTTAAGACCTTAAATAAACATACTGACATAATGGACTGAAGCGACGGACCATAAAGTTTATTACGGCCAAACTGAAAACCACAGAGCTACGGGGTGGCTTCTCTAATCAGGAATTTAAAGCAGACATTCCTTAAAAGGTCATTATTGACCTGGTAATGATGACGAGTGTGGGATCACTGTCCTAAATAGATGCAACGGTGCAGAAAATGACTGAACAAGTCTAGTAGTGAGAATTTGTAACGTTGATAGTATTCAGTCAATTTTGCTTTGTGTGGGAAAGTCTCCCTCATAGTGCTGATGCCTCTTCGAGCTTGTTTTGGCTCAACAGTCTTGGTTTAATCAGATTCACTCAACTCATCAACCCGTAGGAAGAGGTTTACAGCAAAGAAGGTAAGAAAATGGCAGACAGACGAAGCTACCGACAAAGTTGCTGCTAAACATTGTCAAACATTTGGCAGACCAAGATATTTTTCCCAGGAGTTGGTGGAGACCAAAGCAGAGCTCAAAATGCAGGTACATTGATCTGGTAGTCAGAAACATAACTGAAAATGTATGTTCATGTGTGTTAATCCAGATCTAAAAACTGTAACCAGGTCAGCCAACTTCATAGTGTGTAGTGTCTGCACATCACATCATCACATTGTTAGAATGCTTTTCCCCTATTGACCGAAACCTAAATACTTTTCGACCTCCAACATATTGACAGTCTTTTGTCTGGTATACTGACTTTTTGACTGCACAATCATTACCTGAATGGTAATTTGTGTTACCTTGCAGAAGTGCTTAAGGAGTAAACAAACTGTGGTAAACTGATCACAATCAAAGAGTGAACATGTGAACCGGTGCCAGATTCTGAGTGTCGTCTTCAGGCTGAATGATTAACCTGAGAAGATGAAACTACAAACAGCTGCTAGAAAACCAACGTCTGAAAGAACTTCCCTAACACTCAGGTTTGTAGAAATGTAACAAATCATCATATTTAAGTTTTTTTAAAGGCAAGTGTAGTCACAGTGTACTTTTGTAATGTAATCAGTCTCAGTGGCTGGCAGCTCTGCCTCATTCTAACCTGAAAAGCAGCTTAGCAAGCCTCTTAGAATCCTGCTTACTGCGGAGCATGTGAGGAAATGAACTCTGCTAAAGAGCCGCTGTGGTTTAGGTTGACCTCAGAATCATTCACACACACACACGCACACACGCAGGTATTTCTATACCTACAGTACACTCTATATTAACAGTATCAATATCAATCAACTCAAATTAGGCTAGTGGAAAGTCACTATATCACAAAAACTCTGACAATTATGCCATTGTTTTAACATTTTTGTCGATCGATAACCAAAACGGCGTTTTTTTTTACATTATGGTCAACAATATAACAGATTTCTACAGATTATCTAACCTATGTTTCTGACCTTTGAGGGAAAGGTTTTGCCCCTCAGTGAATATAGGATTTATGACAGATGATTGTGTTTAACATCCTGCTGCAACCATCGGATGTTTTAAGTCACAGATTTTCATCACAGGTTTGCTTGACTGAAGCCAAACAAAAAGATAAGTTGTTTCTCATTGTAAATACAAAGTGCAATATAAAATAAAGATATTTTTATTTAGAATAAACAATGTGTTCGTCAAAAGAGTCATATTTAAAACATTTTATTGAGACCATTTTCCACCTATACAATGAGCCCTTCTACAGATGTAATAGCACAGTATATTAGAGAAAATATGCAGCCTCCTTTTACTGACGACAAAAGCAGAGATGACAGCTGTAGGTACATTAGTAGTTGCAGCCTTTCAAAGAATTTAATTTATTCAGTAGCTAAAAAGTTACTTGTCACAGTAACGATAGCAAACCAATTACTTTTGGTTGAAGTAATCAGCAAAATAAATTAGTTACTGTTCTAATGGGGTACCTACAGTAGTAACTGCAACATGCTACTATCGTTTCAATATTTACACATTTTCTATCCAGCATTCAAATCTGGAAGACAAACTAAATCAAAGCTCCATGTACTTCTAAATTAACATTGATTTTTTTCTGATGCAGAAGTTGTATCGTGGGATGTCTCACTGCTGCAAAACAAACTCCACACAGCCTGTTCTGGACTGTTATTAATTAATTATTGATGATAAACCTATATTCATTTTAATTGGGTGAAATTATTTCATGAAAGGAATTATAATGGCTAAAAGCTAAAACATGTCCATCACACTTTTCTCAAGAGGGCTATGTGTGGTTTTGGTTTCAGTGAACTTCAGTACAACATTTAGATGCATCTGTGGAAACTTGTTTTACAATACACGAGATGGGTTATCAACCACAGCAGACGTCATGTCTCATTACTTTTCCTTTGGGTGAAAATGCAGAAAAATCTATCTGCACGTACAGCTGCATTACCACACAATGACATTATTCATATTTTATGTCAGTAAGCAGACCCAGCACTGTGACATAATGTTATTTTGTCTGTTAATTTATCTTATTTCTTGTCAATTTTGTACAGATAACATTTGTACCAGATATGTAGTGCGTGGTTTGGGATTTTGTGTCTGTTCTTTTTGATGTTAGATTGTTGATCATTACTATTATTTATGTTTTCATTTCTTGTTTAAATGCCTGTTAATTTCCCCCTTGAGAAAGAGATGCTGCATCGCAAGGCATTTATCCTCTAATTAAAAAATTGATTTACCTTTGGTAAAAGTCATTTACTGTGAGGAATACAGGGCACAGGTTATACAACAGAGTCTCAAGAGTGGTAGAGGGTGTACAAGATGTAGTTTTATGTGGACAACAGAAAGTGTTTTTTTTTTTTTATATGTAATTTCATGCAAAGATGACTTTAGGAATTAAAACATATATAGAACAAACACTCCAATGTATGTTTAATGGAGTTATGGTTGATTTTTGATTTCATTATAGATATCAAACTTCAAAAGTTATCACATGTTCAAAAGGCTATCGCTTCTCCACAGACTGAGACCCTTCAACAAATCACAAATGGAACTGAGCTTCATTTTCTCTCCTCAATTATTCCCATTAAAAATCAGCTAAAGCTCCAAAAATTAACATTTCAGCTTCCTCTCAGAAGTCTGAAAATAGACTCGATGTAGAGCCCTTTGTCTCCTCAACACTCTGGTTATAATGAGCAAAAAAATAATAGAATAGAAAAATCATGAAAACTGAAAAACATACAGAGGAAGAGAGCAGGAAAGGGAGAGGGTGTAAAGTGCTTAATGTACCCCGGAAAACTTTAAGCCTCGTCTCTCCTGTGAATGAAAGGTGTAGCAGCAGCAGTGCGGACTCACCTCGGAGGGCAGGGAGCAGCGAGCGGTCCTTCCTATCATCGCATTTGTTACACTCGCTGAAGTAGAGCAGCAAGAACACGTCCACCAGCACCCACACTAAGGAGGTGGTCAACACCACCTTGCAGTAGACAAACCGTCGCATCACCTCCCCGTGATGTCAGCCAGGCAGCCAAACAGTGCTCAGGAGCGCTCCGTCTGCTGATGCGGCGTTTGAACTCCGGAGAAGGGCTGAGGAAACGGGGAGGAGCAGGTTTGACCGAGAGGCGTCATCCTACGAGAGAGAGGAAAAAAAGACAAAACAAGAGCGGCGATCATGATCATTGTTTTAGTCTTTCTGCTGTGGATCGAGAGGAAAATCAGTGATCGATGATTTAAAACAAGCAATTTGTGAAGAGACATGATGTCAGCAAGTAGCCAAGTAGATCAATAATGTAAAAGTGATTAGTAATCACTTCTCTAGACTTTACTTTATGCATGTCATCACATTCACAAACAGAGATTACTTGGCATTTTATTTATTTAACTTTATATTAGTGACTGTCACATTACACAAAAGGTAAATAAAATTATTACAGGCAGTAGTGGAGGAAGAACTCAGATGTTTTACTGAAGTAAAAGTAGAACTACAACAGTGTAGATAAACTCTGTTACTAGTAAAAATTCACGCAGTTAAGTTTTTACTTGAGTAAAAGTACAGAAAGTATAAAAAGCTTAAAGATATACTTCAAAGTGCTAAAAGTACAGATATGCAGAGTGACACATTTCAGAAAAAAAATTCATTATTGATACACAAATGTGTTCAACACTTTAATGTTAAAGATGCAATTGCTTGTAAATATTATACTTTTTACTCCACTATATTTATTTATACCTTTTGTTACTTTGCAGATTGCCTGCTGCATCGGAGCCAAAGAAGTGCATTTTAACTGTATTCAATCATTAAACAGATTTAAATGTATATTGGAACCGATAATTGATCGACCCATATAAACACTTTATACATAAGGGATAATGCCCGACGAGGTGTCCATAATCAGGAATTAATGGATGACGCGGAGGCCTTAGAACCGTCCGATGCACAAATGTAATATAAATGTATCATTTACCTTTACTTGTACTATTGATAATTAAGTACTTATTAATCAACATCAGATACTTTAAGGCTTTTACTCAAGTTCTATTTGTATGGGTGACTTTCAATTTGACCATAATATTTTAACATGAAATCTTTACTTTTACTCAACTATGACTTTTGCATATTTTTTACTACACCAGCTGAAGCTGGTAAAGGTGGTTTAATTACTTCATATATTGCATCTGCTGAGTAGCTTGTGAATTAATTTATAAGTTATTTGATTTATAATATTACATATTGTGTTACTAAACAAAATTGTTGTTAAATAAATGTGGTGGAGAAAAAGTACAACATTTCCCTCTGAGTGTTCTTGCTGTGCCGAACTATATTTTGTCCCCATGTGTGCCAAGTGTGTATTATGAGAGTGACAAATAAAGAACTTGAGAACCTCATGTGAGGAGACAGAATAGTAGACAGAAAGAATTGGATTAAAACAAAGAGAAAGTGAAGAGAAACACAAGTTCAATACATACTGTATATACTATATACACTGACTGATTGAGGCAGAAACCATACATGAAATCTATGTTTGACAGTAAGAAAATCTGATAGAAATGGGGCCTGGTGGTTTAGGAGTTAAAGGTTTGGGGTAAAGTTAGATTTAGCAGTTCTTGTATCAGCTACATGTGAAAGATCCACAGTGGAAAAAAAAACAGTTTCTTCGGCAGTGTCAAATAAAACTCAACGTTTCCGCTGTCAGTTACATTTAGTAAGCGATGGCTGGTGGCCAACTCGGTTTGTTGTGCCACAGCAATCCTGGCATCATGTTACCTCACATACAAATAGTCCCAGTGAGCTCCACAGCAGATAAACAGCTTTTAAATCCGTGAAAAAGAGAGCAGAGCACTGCGTGGATCAGTGCATACTACTCTGACAGTTACAGCTACACTCATGAAATGGGGTCACTGTTTTAAAACTACCTCACATACATCTTTGACATGCAGCAGCATGCAGCTTCTTGTTTATCATCTCTCCACAGACAAATACGCCAGGCTACTGATATATCAGTGATAAACTTATAATACTGGCCCATATATTTGGTCTAGTCTCACAAACCATCTCCACAGCACTGTGTCAGTGCTGCGGAAGGGTCAGGCTGCTCATATTATCTTTCTTGTGATACATTTTCTGTATTGTTTATATTTCTTGGTACAACAATCACAATCGTCTTGGGTGGTGCTAAACCCAGAATGGAGTAAACAGTGGTTTTGTATTGGCGAAACAATCAAAATGGCTTAATCCCCACAAAAGACAAGGTAACAGCTGTTAGCTCAATTAAGTTTGCACTGTTACGGACCAGATTAGTGTGAGGGTAAGCCACTTCCAGCATGCAGGTTGCTAGCTCCGAGTTTCTTTCCTGTAGCAATGGGGATTTTGAAAACGTTAACACGCAGATAGTGGAATGGAGGAGAATGCAAGCTTATACTCACTGTCTAGCACATGCGATGAGTCAGACTATAGTGGCACATATGATTTTATCGGTCAAAATCTAACATACACATGCCTAGACACAGTATATACAGTATATCTAACTATAAAGCAAGGAGTCTTTCTGTCTGTCTGTTTATCGCTTATCTTAAGAACCATTCATCCGATCTGCTTCACACTTGGCAGGCGTGTTGCTGAGGACCCAAGAAAGTGCAGTGTGACATGTATCAGTATTAACACATTTTGAATAAACAGTGAACATTGCTATGGCTTCATGGCTCTGCAGACTGAAACGTGGGCAAACACATGATCTCTCTCACGTGGTCTCATGGGGAAGCAGACGTAAACAAACTGGAGATTAGGGTGGTGCAACAACTTGCGGTAGTAAGTCTGGCTGAGCGCAGAGCCGTGGTCAACACAGAATAATAAGCTTCAGCAAGAACTAGAGGTGAGAATTTACAGGCCATATCAGTAACATTTGTATTTAGACAAGTCACTTTTCTCAGAGCTACAGAGTTTGTAGAAAAGTGCAGAATAAAAACATTATTATGATTTAATCATTTTAAAATGTTTGTCAGCTGCAAAATGATTGTTTTGTTCATCCCTGTGAAATAATTCTGATGGAACAAGGTTTGCCAGCCAGTAGTACAACGTTGAATGAACATTAGCAAGCAATAGGCAAAGTTAACGTTTGCTAGCTAATGTTAGCAACATTAGTTAACATTAGAAACATTAGGGAGTGCACAAACTGGCAACAATGGAAGGTGGGAGATGAAATGCCACATTAAGTGACTGAATGTTATGGAGAACACCTTTAAGTTTCTGTCAACAGCAGTAAGCTAGCTGAGGTTAGCCTCAAGCGCTAGAATGTTTACTGTTGCTTGGCAGCATCGTCAGCTGCTCCGGGTTGCCTCTCTCATTGGTTATTGTGGTCCGGTTCAGAAAGTATCGATGTAATCATCCAGATTTTACATCGCAGATATGTTTGATATGATCAGCGTGGCTCCCCACATTACTAGATGTCAGTTTTCAAAAGGTGTTACTCCTGCCAAGAAGTGCAAGTGAGGTTAACACTTCTTTAATGGATTTTTCTTATCTTTGCTCTATTTTACGGGTGTCAATGCCTTCGGTCACACTTAGTCCTTTATGAGGGGGGTGGTCTCACCCAGATTGCCGCATTGGACTGACCCAAGACCCCTCCATTTGAAGGATGAATGAATGCTAATTTCCCCTTCACAGACGTCTCCCACTTCCTACATGAGCAGTGAAGCTCGGACCATCTGGGAAGCTTTCATAGCAGCGGCAATTTGCGGAGGTTAGATGTCTCATTGGCATGGGATGTATGCCTCACCATATTTCTGATGAAAAACAACGTATTTTCTGTCTGACAGGATTTCTACTTGACTGAAATTATAGTTTTTTTGTTGACTGAAAGGCTTATGAAAGTATAATCAGAATGGAAATGGGATGATGAAAGGAATGCTTTCAGCCATAGAGAATCAAACACAAACACCCGGCAGCCTTTTAGACATTCAAACCAGAAACGTAGGCTACAATATACATCACATGGTGTAGTAAATGTTCGCAGCTCATGCTCAGAATGTTACTATATTAAAAAAAGGTTTTCACATACGAGTGTGCATTTGATTGCAAGAATAAGTTACCCTACCCTTTACTTGTACAACTAGTGGAAACTGCCTGCAGCATCTCCTGTGGGGAATCTGACAGATTTCCTTATCTTCCACTTGCAGCATGGTAATGATTTTGCACTCCACACACATACACTCACACTTTGTCCTCTCCGCTCCCTGTTTAAATGTCCATCACAGGGTCTGACACCGCTGCCCTGGGCTAATTCTTATCTCATTCAAAAACAAGTCAGCCTCTGTCCAGCTGCATCAAGAGCTCCACACTCAGATCGCAGCACGGTGGATGATCTCAGAAACAGAATTCAAAACACCATTCGCCGACAGTTTAAATGATTAGTCAATCAAAAGAAAACTGATCGCCAACTAGTGTCAAAAATGTAGAAACATGGATACATATTTATTCTGAATATTTGAAATGGTTTCTATGCTCATACATCACAGTAGTGATCCCCCAATACCAGCTGCGTTTTTGCTCTTCTCTCCAATAGCAAGATGACACATGCACCAAGCCTCCTCCAGAGATTAAACGTATATGCTGCTGTTCTAAACACACAGAACACATGTCTTGTCATATTTATCTTTTAATAAAAACAAATATAACATTTTATGCCCTCAATGTGTCAATTTTTCCCTGTGGTATCGACTATCGATATTTTTGAAAGTAATGTATCAAAGTCAGAAGTAGTATCATGACAACACTATTATGATAATCGATCCATCCTTTTTGTCCTTTTTCAGCAGAAATGTCTAACATTTACTGTTCCCAGCTTCTTAAATGTAAGGACTTGCTGCTTTTCCTTGTCCTTTTAGGATTTTTAACTGTTGGCCGGACAAAAGGACAAATTGGTGGGAAATTGGGAAATCTTATCACAGCTGTGGAATATCAAGTGAATCATCTTTGCTCACTACATCTTAGCCTTGCTTGCACTCAGGCGAGCATGAAAAAGCATAAAAATGTTGGTTTTTATTATCGTATTGGCCACAAGAGTCTGGTAATCATTGGTTATGGTATCAGCTGAAAAAAATCCATATCATGCATCCCTAATTCAAACAGCTCATGCAACTGTGGTTTTGTCTGAAAAAAATAGATTTCCCATAGTTTTTTTTCCTGGCACCTGAAAATACGCTTAATCGAATCATTGCTGAATATTGACTATCGAATAGCTTTTTTTCTTGAAATGCTCTTCCCTATAAACGATTTATCTATTCACTGTGAAAGTCATCACAATATTAATCAATAATGATTATCGTCATGATTCGCAGCCATTCTTCTGACCAGAGTGGATGGATGACAATCCAGACTTCCAGAATCAGATCAACAAAATGATCTCAGTAAAATTCTGCTGATATCCAAGTCTGTACGTAGCAGATCACCTCCACTCAGATTGCTGACAGATCAATGATGATTCTGTCTGTTTGCATCTCTAACCATCTGCTTTGGTGCGTCAGCGCCACAGACATGTTTGGGTTTGGTAGGTACCACCAACCGCGCTGCCGGCAGCTCGCTGGAGTTTCGTCCGGAGGAGCCTGAGTCAATTAACATAACCATCTGCACAGATGAATATTTCCTGTCTGCTGTAAAGAACACGTCCCTCCAGTCTTTACAAAAACACTTTTCCAGTCCCTTTCGAGACAAGTGTAAAGCCATCAGGCATTATGCGGCTTCCTGAAGTGACAGCTAATTGTGTTGTTACCAGCACTCTTTGTTGTGAAATGTCTGGTGTCGTGCCATCAGCTAATTTACACTTTTCTCATTCATGACAACAGCATGCAAATGCCAGACTGTTTGCTATTCAGAGTAATACAACTAATTCAGATCAACATTTCGACACTGACTGTTGGATGAAGTGAGTGGCGTCAGACCCTGCTCCTCAGTCATAAATAAACTCGCATGTGGCCACCTCAGATGGATGTGAGCTAACACTTTTTGCTCAGCAGCTAAAGTGCAGATTTCTGCTTTAAAAAAAGGTGTAAATAACATATTTTCAAATCAAATAGGAATCTCGGGGCTTCTGGAGACTTGGATTACAATGACAAGTGCATGGATCAATTTTATGATTTTTTTTATATTTTAAAACAAGTCCCCATCTACTTCAGTTGCTTAAGAGAATGCTGCGATGCCGTTTTGCTGTGAAGCTCCAGGAATGTTTTGTGGATGATGGAAGTTCACCCGACTTTCCATCTGCACGGGGGCGGGTAGATAATGACTGA
Source organism: Lagodon rhomboides (assembly GCA_039737535.1). Classification (NCBI taxonomy): domain Eukaryota; kingdom Metazoa; phylum Chordata; class Actinopteri; order Spariformes; family Sparidae; genus Lagodon; species Lagodon rhomboides. Next base: position 19,729,593 of record CM077790.1, read on the forward strand.
ATTTGAAATTTCGGGTGAACTTATCCTTTAAGGGATCGACTACATGCGATTACTTCGTTCATGTGCACCTGTGATTCAAACCAGCCACCTTTCGAGTCACACACCTGCATCTCTACCGTGTCTAACATCGGCGCTTTTTGGCATCAAGTGTTGAAAAGTGTTGACTTGAAAGTTGGCACACACAAAAAAATAAATCACTCAGACTAAAATGCTGGGGAAAAAAGCATTGTTTTGGTACAGGTGCTTGAATCTCATTTACCACATTGGCATTGGCACCAGTGGTGAAAAATGCCAAGCCATGCCAGGAACAGGAGGTGATTACAGAGCTGATCCCAGTAAGCCCATTAGGCCAGTGTCTGCAGCTTCTTTTATAGCCCAAACAACACAAAAAGATTACACTCACCACTGTGGTGGCTTTTTAAAAGGTGTGGGACTCACACACTGACTGGCCATCTTTTTCATTCAGGTGCATGTACACATCATATATTGACTTTGGACTGTTAATTGTGGGATGAGCCAGGAGTAAGATGGGGGAGAACACTGTCATGACAGCAGGTGAATGCTAATAAACACACATGTATACATTGAATGCATCATTAAATCTACTCGTGGGTTGTGACAGAGAACAGGAGCGTGACATGGAACATAATCGAAGATACTGTGCTTACCTAAATTATGGATGGAGTGAACCAGTGACCTGTTCCAGCCTCAGCTCGCGGGCAACGTGTTGAACGCAGACAACATGACCCAGTAATACACAACACAATTTACAGCGGGCGGACATTAAAAACGGGATTAATTTCTCCTGCAGCGTCTCGGAACGACACCTAAGTTACACAGTCCATCTCAGCGCGGAGTAGTCCACAATCCCCGTGTGATGCTGTCCGTCTCTCACGGTACCTGTTCGGACTCCTTGATGTGGTCCGTCCCCAGCCGAGCCGCAGCGAACCGGTGAACACGGACGGGCTCCATGAATCTTTTCTCCCATCGGCTTTAAACGCAGCTGCGGCCAACGCGTCTCCTCGCGCACCTGTTCTCCGACTGGATATTATGAGAAGAGAGGACAGGCGAGATAATACTGAGCGCAATCTAACCTCAGCTCAGAGCGACCTGCGGCGGTCTCCCGTTCTCCTCTCTGATTGGCTCAACGCGACGTCACTTATGAAATCCCTCTCTCGACGCGTCACGGGCGTCTGGGAAATGTAGGCGCGTGCACCATCACCACCACCACCACCACGAGCCAAACACAGTGATTAGTGCTCAGATGTTACATGATCAATTTCCTGTGAGTATTTCCAGGTAGCTGTCAAGCAGATATTAATGAAAGTGATTTATTTTTTTTTTGGACAGGGGAGTCAAATCTTCTTCAATGATGCTGAATTTTGTCTTTTGTTTGTTTGTGTTTTGTTAAATTTTTCCAATTTAAAAAAAGAGTGTCAGATTCTCAGTAGAGTGGCGTAGTTTGTAGTCCTAAAACCCGGAAATCGGTTAACAAATACATTCTTTAAAATTGTTTTTTTCGGTTAAGTGCCTAAATTTATAGAAAAGATATACAGTAATTGTGCAGTAAGAAGCTTAATGGTGGTGTCATTTAAGTCACGCGACTGCAGTGTAGTCTGTTTGTAGCTTAACATTAGCTTTGAACTTCTAGCGATTTAATTTACTCCTCAAAAATCACAAAAGTGTTTTTCATCTGTGAAGATTATCTTGCTGAACAAAGCGTGTAAGTATCATAAACTTGTGTTTAAAAATCCCGTAGGCTTTTTGACGAGGGGACCAGGGTGACGCTAACTCCCGGGTTCGCCTACAAAAATATGTCATCGCTGCACCACTCTATACCTCATATACCTAATCAAATTTACACTTTTTTTGTTTTTTCAGAAATCTTACCTTTTGCTTTACTGGTGCAAAAATTGACTGTGACTTTTCAGAACCCTGCATTACCCATAAGGCAACTTAGCCACTGAGTTACATCACTGGAGGCCATGTATCAGATTACATGCAGCTTCCTCTGGAGCCAAAAAAGGCTTTATAGGACTTTTTTCACATATTCAGTAGTACTTCCCAAGACCTGTAAACACACTTTAATGTGTAAAATTGGTGGATTACCCTTTAAATATGACTTATTTTCCAGATACATTTATTTTCAACCAACTACAATACAGTAATAACATCATATTCCGACCTCTCTGTCACCTCAAGAAGAGCCAAAATGATTATTGAGTTTCCTTCTGTAATAAAAAAACATAGTAGAGTGTTTTTGGATTTGTTAGATGTGGTGTAATACTTATTGTACATTATGCCATAGTTTCAGTGTACTTCAGCCTACTTCCAATATATATATACTATACCGAATGCAAATGAAAACAAACGTTAATACTCATCACGATGGTAAGATTTGAATTGGTCATTTACAGCCAGGCTAATAAACAGCATACATTACTTACAGCTCAGTATGCCTGCATGTGTGTGTGTCTATAGGCCAGTTATTTTAAGAAGGGTCTTAAGAGAATCATGCTGAACAATGCTGCCATCTGCTGCTATCGACGAGAGGCCTTCAGCATTTTCCTCTGGGCAACGAAGACGCTCAGATCCTAGCATTGAATTCACCTTCAGCAATTCATGACAGCTCCCTTGTGTCACTGAAGCACAGTCACAGACTGAAAACTGTGTTTTTATTTGAAGGTTTTATTGTTATTTCATTCGACTTGACTGTACTGCAGCAGCACACAAATACAATGCAGTGAGATAAATGTGACATTCATCCATAATTGCAAATAAGATATTCAGATAGACGAACACAAAATTCCAAACATCCACCAGATGTCAGTGCATGTCCTGGTTCTTCGTCGTTCTAGAGAGGAGACCTCTTGTCAGGGCTTCGTGCAACTGGTTGCATAAAAAACACATCAGAGTGATGAACTTGCACTTGTTTTATGTCTTTACGACATCCTTTTTTGGATGAAAATATGTGCCTAATTACGGGAGCATCATTGGAGTAGAGTTTTCTTCCTCTGCTTGTTGATGTTTAGCTTTTCTTTTTTTCCCCACAGTCGACATGTTTACTTGTCACTGCAGGAAAATAATCTTCAAGGCTGAATTCTATTTAGCTGCTTCAGTGTCAGGGTCCCGGTTTTGTTAATGCTGACTCACCGTTACTGCAGGCTGTTGATGAAAAGAACCGAGTCGATGTTAAGTTACGCTTTTCCACAACAAGTTAAAAAATTCTTAAAATGTCAACAAAACACATCTTCCAGTATTGTTTGTCAAAGACCCAGGGACGGTCAGTTCGCTGTCATGGAAACTAGAGGGTGCACACGGTTGAGAAGCAGAGAACAAACTCTTTTTATTGGTGAAAAGCACAAGCAAACAGTAAACATAACACTTTTCTTATTTTCTTTTCCCAGCCTCCCTTCAATCAGACAACTTTTCTTGTTTCTCTCTCAAAATGGTCGACGATTCAACTGGTAGTTGGCAACCAATCGTCTGATCCATTAACTGTTGCAGCTCTACTGTGATGAGTCCTTGACAATATGTTTGGCGACGGGTACTTTCATAACATGTTCTGTAATGAATACTGTAATCAAATGAATTCTAATGAACATCTAGATAATAGGCCGTGATGGCACAATATGTATAAAAAAGCTGAAATAAAGAAAATAAGTTCAAACAACAGATTGGAAGAAAAACTTGCTCTGACATCACTGGTTTGGAAAAGACAGTCTGTTACAGACATCATCTTTGTTTTGGAAGTCAAAATCCCCCCAAAAATCAGGAAATCTAATTAAGAGCCCAACACAGTGACACTGAGTCAAGTTATTATTAGTGACGATAGATAGTGTTGTTTCTGGGCTATCTTCATCCAAGATGTCGGTGTATAGTTTGGTGATAGAAAGAATTCTGCGGAGGCAAGGCTGGGTGGAATAATAGAGCAATCTTTATTGAAACAGATCTCAAGCCTGCGTCCGATCCAGTGTGGCCACACCCTGGTGTTCCCCAATATCTGGCAAAGTTCTGCCCAATACTTCGCCTTCTTGCTCTATCAGAAATCCCCTCGCACCTCGGCTCTCAGGAAATCTACAAGCAGCCACCCCAACTTCTCTGCCTGTGCGGGCCTTTTTAAAGTCTCTTTGCCTTGTACCTCCCTACATCTTCCAATTGGTCACTTTGGTTATTTTAAGGGTCCCACTCTACAATAGACTAAAAAAGGAGTTGGTCTGTCTCCCATAAATCACCTAACTCAGCTGTTACCACTCCTTAGGTTTTCTACCCCCAAAATGGCTCAAATGGTCACTCTGTCCTTCTCTGGGACTAGAAGCATGTAGACATCTTCCACCATCTGGCATGAAGGTCACACTCAGTTTTAGCACTTTATGGTGGCCTGGTATTCTTGCTAAAAACCCCACACACAGCTGAATAATGACTCCTATGACTCCTGGACCTGTACACCCAACACTGACCACATTCCTTAACTCACACAAGGAAAGGCAACTGGACATAGTTAAATCTACACTAAGTTAGAGCATGGATCAGAATGTGTCGCCATCCAGATACCTCAATAGATAGATAGATAGATAGATAGATAGATAGATAGATAGATAGATAGATAGATAGATAGATAGATAGATAGATAGATAGATAGATAGATAGATAGATAGATAGATAGATAGATAGATAGATAGATAGATGAAAGACAGTCTGAGATACACGGAGTAGAAAACTGGCTTTTTGAGTTTGAATTCTGGTGAGGTGGAGGAAGTCAGTCCTACAGTTCAAGAACAAAGGACCACATAACCAACATACTTTAAAAAGTTACATATTGCTCCTTTACATCTTAAAATGATGGATGTCAAAATGCCAAACATGGTGGTCAGTGTTGTAGGCTGTATCAAAGTGAGTTACTCCTCTCAGGTTGCCAGGCTGCCAGTTTTGTCAATGATGACTTAACTAATATTTGTTTTTGTTTTTTAATGATGATAATGGAGCTCTTATTGCTCTTTATTTACACTGTAAATGGACAATGAACATTTTGAGTGGTTGCTTCTCTTGCGTTAACAAGTGCAAAGTCAAACATGTGGCCTTGGATTAGAAGACAACCGCAACAAAAACCCGTACAAAAGAAAAGAACATCAAAATGCTGCAGAATAAACACAGTGCTCCTTTAATTTCTAATGTACAATATGTATTTTTTATATTATATATTTTCCACATTTTATTTTGAACTATAGGATAATCCATAAGTATTCAGATATTACTTTTAGTTTGTATGCCAGCATATTATATGACTTATTCCAAAAATGGCCATGTAATTTATATTCAGTAACTGTTTACATTTCGAAGTAATGTGAAGGCCATTCTACAGAAACGTCCACTTTTGTACCGGCAAAATGTCTGAAAATGTCCTTCCTTTTTAAAATGGTTTTACCCATAAGGAAGGTGACACCATTTCATATTTATGAAATATGAATATTACAAAATGGCTGCTACAGGGCATCAAACCACATGTTGTCAGTCATGTAAAACTCACTAAATAATGGAATTAAATCCATTTGTATAAGACCTCAACCAAAAGCATCACATGAAATCTAGAGATAAATGTGAACTTTTTCTTCTCACTGAACATGTGGTTTCTTCACAGACCTTCAGGAAAGGTCAGAGGAAGCCAGTGTGGTTTTTTATTTCAAAGTAATAGACTTTTTTCCACATAGTAACACCAGTGTGACGCTGCTCCAGTGGATGATAATTTTCATTAAGCATTTTATAATATTCATTTGGAATTGTATGTTTTAATGTCATTTAGATCATACATTTGATAGTTTTATATATACATTGTTGCATTTCAAATGGTAGAAAAACATGGTTTTGAACTCAAAATACAGCCCTGCCTTTCTATTCATGAGTTCCGTGGTGCTTGAAATTTTGAATAACTGATTAAAAACACAGATATTGCCAAATTGATGACCCAAGAGGCAGTGAATTGTTCAAATAACCTGTTGTTTTATTCTAAAATGTGAGAAAAGTCTCCGAGAGTCTCCGGTGTCATTTTTCTGTAAAGGCTATAGAGACAGAAAAGTGGAAGACGTACAGTAGCAGGCTGTGTGCACACAAATACGGACAATACGCACAGAGAACAGAACATAATGTACCACATACATGCCTTACTGCACATGGACACTGGTGACGCGTGCGCTCCGGTCGCGTGGTGGCGCTCTTGCCGCTCCGTCCTGCCTCCGGAGCGCCTTTTAGCGCAGGCGGGTGCCGTCTGGCTATTTAACGGCGGGGCGGTGGACTCATTCCGCTGTGAAACCGGCTCCCGAACACATGAAAGCTCCAGTAATGCGATGCCAAAGCAGCTTGTCAAACTCCAGAAGAGCGCTGTCTGACCTGACGGAACTTCTCCTCCACTTCTTCTCCACTTCTTCATCATCTTCTTCATCATCTTCACTCCCCACTTGATGAGACTCTCTCCCGGAGGCCGGCGCGTCTTTTTTCCCCTCTCTTTCTCTGTGTTTCTCTCTCTGCCTGTCACATCCCGCGCATTGAAAGTTTGATTTTATTCTCTCTTTTTTTGTTGTTGCCTTTTTGAAAGTGGAGAATGAATAACACCGGGTTCAACCAGACGGAGGGCGGACTGCTCAACAAGACGGAGGAGTTCTTCTGCTGCAACTTTTCCTCCGTGGTGACTGATAACGGCTTCGTGGCCGCCGCTCCGGATGAGAGGAGCCTCTTCATCATGAGGGTGGTCCAGATAGCCGTCATGTGCGTGCTGTCGCTCACGGTGGTGTTTGGCATATTTTTCCTGGGCTGCAACCTTCTCATAAAGTCAGAGGGGATGATTAACTTTTTGGTAACGGACAGGAGACCGTCGAAAGAAACAGAGGCGGTCATTGTTGGAGCCTACTGACTGACTTGACTGATGATGATGATGATGAGGGTGATGATTCCCCTCATCATTGTGATTTGAATCAGATCTGACGGGAGAAAAACTGCCTGATCAAGCCCCCCCTCCCATGTTTTCATAGAGAAACCTCAGAAAGATGCTGGTTGACTAAACCCTGAGGCTTCACCCCACTCCCTGTGGCTCTTTAACGGCCAACACAGACTCCTTCATCTCCAAGAGGTATCGAGCCTTTTTTTTCTCAAAGCCTCTTCGTTTGTAAAGTATTCAGCCAAGCACTGTTGTAAATTCAGTAGGATTCAGCGGAGCACCGTTCGTCAAGCAGCGTCCTCCAGGAGCTGCTGCGTAAAGATGCCCTCTCACGTCGCCGATGCGATGGAGAGATCGATGTTGAAACATGTGCTGTATGTTGTATGTGTTTTTGCATACAATATGCAATGTATTCACAAGTGTGTGTGTATAGATGTGGATTTTTCCTGGTGAGAACTGTGTGGGACGGCGAGGAAGAGCCCAACATGACGTGTATCTTGTTAATTGGAATAAATTCGTTCTGTAATTAAAGTTTTTCCTCTTAATTAAGGTCTAATTTCTCCACCATGAACGTCGCCCTCTGCCAAAGTAATTTAGATTTGAGATGCTTTGAACTTTTCCAAAGAGCAATTTAATTCATTATATTGTGGCAATTATAAAAATAGCACGTTGATTCCATTAAATCCAACAGGAAATTAGGGTATATTATCCTTTTATTTATCTGAATAAAAATGAAGAATACCCTCTTTGCATGAAGAGTGTTCCATAGACACAGGGAGATTCTCCTCTAATTCGCTCCAACAGTGGAAATCATCATATTCAATCTTTTCTTTCAGCTGATCCAAAAACAATTTGAGTGTGGGCTTTGTGTAAAAACTCCCTTTTTTTCTCTGGTTCCTTTGTTTTTTTTTTCTTGGTAAGACTTTGATTCATGCAGCATTTTTTCAATCCTTCCTCCTTCCGTCAAAGCATCTGTTGTGCTCTGCTCCCGGCTCACCTGGATGCCAGCTCCCCAGGGTGAGACCAGCAGCAGCAGCAGCAGCAGCTTCAGAAATGACTTGTCATGTCAGTTCAGGGAGGATGAAGCCACCGGGCAATATGCTGCTGTCTGATTGCCCACCTGTGCTCCGCATGCAGAGTTAAATAGTTTTGAGTCTTGATTTTCTTTTTCTAAAAATGTCCTTCACCTCAGCTCCTCCCTCCCCCTGCTCTCCACCTGACGAGGCCTTATTCTTAGTCTTGCTATGGATGGCTGCGGCTTGTCACGCTGACCGCTGTCTTATAGGACACACACTTGATGTCCTCTTGTTGGATTTAGGAGAAATCCATACAGTCATCACATCAAGTGCTGATAAAATGTTTTACAAACTTAAACTTAGAGATAATACTGTGTGGAAGAAGGAGAATTCTTCTATCACAAGCAACTGGGTGGTTAAAACAGTTGCATGTACTGGCGGTCAACACAATTAAAGCCTCTGCACAATAAAACATGATGCACTAAAGGGAAATGGCAATGAATAATTTGGGAAGTTTGGCGAGCTGCAGTGTACTGTGCTTACCAAAGGAACTGAATTCTACAATATCAGTTATTTATTCAAGTTTCTATCAACCAGGACATTATATCTATATATCTGATATATTTATTAGAATTTTAAAAAAACAGAGCCATAAAATAAACTGATCTACAATCAGATTTTCAGCCCAAGGATGCACAGATATTAACTTTACAACAAATGTGTTTGTATTTGTTTAGTGACTTTTCCTGTACAACCACTGTGTGCAGGTTGGTAATTTTTGGAAAAATAAATAAATAAAAAATACTCGAATAGCACTCAGTAGAGCGCATACCTCCGCCAAGGCCCAATTAGTCCCCTTAACTTCAATCAAATCTAATCCAGTACCAAATAAAACATTTTGCATTGGGATACTCACTCATAGATACCAGCCACCTAAAAACGCCTGATTTTTCTCATCAATATCTTGCGTTATTCCCTAAGAAATTAACAAAACTTTTTTTATATTATGCCTTGTCTCACAACGGTAAAGAAAGTGAGAAAAGTGTCCCTTTATACAAATCCACACCAAAAGTTGATGGGGTCTACGCTGGGCTGAGACCCATCCTCATTCCAAGTTTTGGGGAAAACTGTTCAGAAGTTTTTGCTTAATCCTGCTCACAAACCAAACAACAAACAATGGACTGATGGAGAACATCAATTAATGGTCTCCACCAAAACTCATATTATAAACCCACCAAACACAGCACAGATTGTATTGCATGTTCTACTTGATAGTATTACATCTTAAAGATGTTTTTATTGTGGACATTATTCATATTATATACAGTAAACTGTACATTTCTGAAATCGTTTTCAGCCTCTGTGTGTCTTGTTCAACCCTCCAATAAGAAAAAAGCTGCAATGACGCATGATGCCTACATTTAAACAAGTCCTGACAGAGCAGATACGATGTTTCTTTACAAGTCTGCAAATCACACTGAATACATTTACACGCGTAACTAGCTGATACATAATGTATGATGGACTCATACCCATTACTGTGTATTTATTAGCATCATTTTCACTTTACGCAGGATTCTGAACAGCTGGAATAACACTGAAGCCTCTTATCTAAAATTAAGACTTTTATAATGGAGGTATGGTTTGGACCTAACTGAGTCTTTCTTGCTCTCTAAGCTAAATCCGGGAGAAAAAAAAACATCATCAGCCAGAGTAGACGTTTACGTTGTAGCGAGTATAGAAAAAAATTAACAACTTCAGGACAAAGCAATAGGGGGAGAATTACGTTCTATATGTCACACCAAGCGTCTCTCTTCCCCTTGTGTGATTGCTTTCATTAGGGAGCGCTGGGAATAGCTCCAAGGGAAATGTTGAGGCAGTTTAACATCCAGCAGAGAACAATCTTCTGTCTGCAGCTGAACCATTGTAAGTGTATCCAGCTGTTTCTCACACACGTTTATTCAGACATGGACTCCGATCGATCGCTGGCAGCCTGATGTAAAGGGTGGAGATTAGAGTAAAAAATAAAAAGGGGTAAAAAAAGAGGACCAGTAGTAGGAAGTATTTCTGCGGAAATGTCATGCTTTTCGTTGACGGACAGTTGTTACTGCCAACTCACACACCTGTCACACACCAACGCTCCGAGAGATTTAGGAGATAGCAGCAGCAAACAATCATCTATACCCCTGGTAGTCCTGCTGTCAACACACTGATAGTCCTCTGCAGAGCGTATGAGCAACTCCTCCCCTGATATTTAGGATTTTCTCTGCAAAAACACTCAAGCCTATTCACTAAACATGTCGACCCAAGAGGCGGCAGTTGTTCAAATAATCTTTATTATAAAAATATGAGAAAAATAAAGTGTCAGGTGTCATTTTTCTGTTGAGGACAGAAAACTGGACATACAGCAGCAGGCTGTCTACACACAAATATGCACAATAACAATGCACACTCACTTCATAACTTGTGTCTGCTGTTACAGTATGTTCTCACATTTCCTCCCAGAGGCAGATTAAAAAATCTGCTCACTCTTTCACCGTATACTCGCAGCGTATCACCAATACAGCTCAGGTCAAAACAGCTTCGGCGTACTTTATCCCATGTCTACTGTATGTGAGCTGTGTTCGACTGCGACAGCATCTGCAGGGTGTTGATTGTGGGCTAAAATGGGCATCAGGTCCCCGCTTGCTCTCACGCGATTGGCTGGTGAGTAGAGGTCCAGTCGATGAACTGGATGGTGACTCGAAGCCGCAAATAGCAGCAACCAGCCATCCTTGTTTACTCCCCTTCTCACACTCCGCATCCATCCTTCCTCCGCAAAGATCTGCGACTCTGTGGAGCTTGAATGGGCCTTTTTCCTCCACTGTATCTCCTTTCATGAAAATAATATTTGATGAAAACCATATTGATTTTACACTGTGTTGCCTTCAAGGCCAGTTCTGGCTTGAGCTATAGCTTTGACACCAGTGGGAACTAAACTTTTGAAGCGGACTCAATAGAGACTCGACACAGGCTGTGAAATGCTGGAAACATCAGCGGCGATGACTATTCAGTCTGAACCAAGCTGCTGCCGACATCATGTGGCGGCGGCATTCTGCGACAATAGCAGTAATGGTGGAAGTCAAGCTGTGACAAATCCATGCAGACTGTTTGTGAAGAATGATTCCATTACTTTACATCTCTGATTCCAGTTATGGGATGAGTCATGGCTCTGCTGACTGTTTCACACTCACCGAACATGACAGGGATTTAACATCTGAAAAGTCCTGCCAATCCTTTGAATTTGTGTGTGTGTGTGTGTGTGTGTGTAAGAGAGAGAGAGAGGGGGAAATTCTGTGGAAGCAAAAATCTGTTCAAACTGTTGGGGGATTCACCCCTTATTGGTGGACAAAAATCCAGGTTCCCCTAAGGCAAACCATTACATTTGAAGATAAGCTTGTTTTTGTCATTCCGTTCTTATTGCGACACATATTGAACTTCATTGTTAGGCGGCGCCCTCTAGAGACCGTAGTGATTATGATGGCAGCAAAAGAGGAACTCAGGTGAAGCAGTGTAAAAAGCGACAAAGTCCCGAGAAAGGAGGATGGAGTGGATGGAGGGGCCAAACAAATACAGGACTTTCCTGAGGAAATCTGCTGTTCGGAGAAAATAAATATTTCTGAGTTTGTATTATAACCTCATTAATATTTTAAATATAAAAATTCTGAGTTTGAATTTCCTCTCCAAAACTACATAGTGCCCCTTTTAAATCTGGAGATTTCTGCAGCACTACATGAAATCAGGTTTCAGAAGAAAAAACAGTTCTCACAAGGATATTAGATATTTCCTAATATTTACAACCAGGTCATTATTGTGTATTGACCAAAATGACAATGCTAATGTAAGTGTCCACTTAGAGAAACTAAGTAAAAGAGATAATATGGATTATAGTTTACAAATGTGACCTGACACTTTATTAAATGCTGTTTAATATTGGTGTAAACTTATAATGATAATAAGTCAATAATAACACGTTGAAAAACTTTTTACTAGCTAAAACATTATATACATTTTAATGGTTTAATGGTTATCCTATTCAGTAAGTTAGTTTTGCAGATTACTTACAGAACTTAGTAGGGACTATATCCACATTCTCAGCAATGGATTTTTAGCTGATACAACCCAAGACTTAAGTGGAGACTTAGAGTTAAAAGGAGAATATTGAACTGACATTTGTTAGCTGGCCAAAAACATCACTCCCAATAAATGTCGCTTCATGCTGTGTGAGGAAATGTAACAATTTGTAGCCATTTGCATGTGTTAATCACTTTTTCATTGGCCATGTGTAAACAGATTGTAACTTGCTGTGAAAAAAATGAGACCTTCCTCGTCCCTCGTGGTTGCCTACACCAGGAGTACTGATGATTTGTTAGAGTTATTTAATGCTAGTGTAGTCTGGATTTCTTTGGGTTTCTTTCGTCTCGTTGCCGCTCTTGACTCCGCTAACAGAGAGCAACGTGAAAAGTCCGCTAACGACCAACTACCAGCACAACACAAAAGTTCCACAGAGCCCCTTTAATGCAGGTTTAAGGTCTGAGGAATTATCTTAAGGGAATCACTTCAAAATGAACTCTCTGTTTAGGCGATCAGATTATTTTATTGCTCTGTCAGCTCCACAAACAAACTTACTCTTGTAATTACAGGGTACAACCAAATAATTTCCTGTTTGAATCATCTTTGCCTTCTTTCTTTACACAAATGACACGATGCCGCGTCGCTACAGACCACCAGCAGGAACTCATTAATCACTGCAGTCATGCAAATGCATAATGAGTGTTTGCTGCTTCAAAAATAATAGCTGTGATGATGTGATATTGACCCTGAAATCCATTTCAATTCTTGCGTGAGCGTGTTTCAGGCTGCATTGACCTTCTAATCATGCAGCTCTCTGGCAGCTACAGTGGCTTCAGCGCAGCCTTGTCTCTGAAAGTGAACTATTACTTTGCTCTTAGAGGAAGGTTTCTTCATACACCATAACCACAAAGGTAATAACCTTTTCAAGAAAGCACTCAGCGCACTGATGGAGTTTCAAGTGTTTTTTTTTCTTCTTCTTCTTTTTTTCTTCTTTTCTACAATAAGATTAACTTTCAGGGGAGCTCTCAAACTCATTTCTGAAGAATGTACGTTCTAAATACACTTTGATGGCACTTTCTGGATCGTTTTTATCTGAGTGAAATCAGAATCACTTGAAGCATTCCTCTGCCGCCATGTTTTAAAGAGCAATAGCTGACCTATAGTACATTCTGTATCAACTACACGCTCAGTGAGCCTAATGCCCCTTAATGCCCTGACGTAAAACACCATTAACTGTCATCTTCTAAATCCACCTCGACTTCGCAAATCACATTTTTCAATGCACGGCAGCCTGTTAGCTTGGAGATAGCCATAACTAACGTGTGGCAGGTGTGCGGAGCGAAGCTTCCTAATCATACAGCAAGATGTAAAATACAAATACACATTGTTTAGCCAACTGCTAGTCTCTGCTTATACCTTAGCCTGTCCATGTTTGATTACTGCTGTTCTCACTTTTCTAACATCCGTACAACAGACTCATTCAAGCCTCTTGTTGTGGCTGTATACAAGATGCTAAAGGCAAAAAAACTACACATGTACCAAATAGTCACAACAAGAGATACACAGGACAAAGGCTACAAAACATTACCTGATTGTATATATGCGTACCTCTGAGTCCTATTTTTATTCTAAATATTACTTCACCAGAGCACCAAAGAGCCACCGGCGCCCTCCTTCCTTTTATAGTTTGCTGCACCGCATTTTTCCCCGACCTGTCACCACGAGTCAAGCGTATTCGAACATGTATTTTTCATCAGACTGTTGAAAAGGTCTTTCTTTTGAGACGATGGTGCCCAGAGCTCTTTGTGCTGAGCTCTGACAGGTGGTTTCAGCGGCCACGGAGAGACCTCAGAACCTCGCCTCTACACCCGGCTCACGCTGGCATCGCTGATACTGACTCATACTCGGGCCGTATGCCGTCATCATCATCATCCTCAACACTTGCTCTCCGGAGACCTGACTGACACAGAGAAGCCATTAGTGACTCAGGATGGTGTCCAAAGAAGATATCCATTATTAATTAGAGATTCACAGATCCTTTTTTTTTTCAGTTACAGTCCAGTTGTGTTCAGGGCGATAGTGAGGAGTAAACACACGTAAACTCAGTTTACCCACCTTGGGTATGTTCATCTTTTAATGAGTTTACAAGCCTTCAACATCGGATTGTTTTTGCCAGACACTTATAGTTTACCCACTTTTTGTTTTACCATGAAAAACCTGATTCTGATCCAAGATTCAATAAAACAATTAAATGATTAATTTTTTTACAAAGTTATCAACCCATACCCACTGACCTCAATTCAACCCCATCCCACAAGCCTCTTTGCTGAGCGGAGAGTAGCTCGAAGAATAACGTAAAAGTAAAAATATACAGTAAGAATTTGGAAACAACATACAGTGAAAATAAGTAATAAGAGAAAGAATATTCCTAAAAGTAATATGAGCAATTTTATGTGTAAATAAAAATCTAAAATAATGTAAGGAAGAGTTAGCAGTCACTGAAATTCAAGCCACCACAATGGACTATTTAAGATCGCAGGTGGTAAAGTTAGTAGTCACTGCATGCACATAGATGCACATCTGCGTACACACATAAAATTATTAGATCATGATTATTATTATTATCATTATTATTATCATTATTATCATTAGGGTGAGGGTAGTATTATGTGTTTAATCAGGGTCAGGATTAGTCAGTGGCATTCAACAGATAATATTCCATTATCTTCACAAACACATATTTGTGCATTTTGCCTCTTACATACCACCGAACAAATAATTGTGAGGCAACACGAGATTGTAATTACTGTGTTTTGTGTGCAGGTCCTCTCCAGTACTCTTGGCTGAGCAAAGATACGCTGATGAGAAGCGTCCTCTTCAGACCTGACTGTAGAAATCAGCGGTGACAGTTTGGACCTGCCTGCCAAGTAGCAGTGTCCTGCCTGCCTGCACGGCGCACTCCCGTGCCCCAGCTGTCAGCTGCACTCAGTCACTGTAACAGTAATGAAGCACCTTTGGCTAAGTAATCCTTTACTGCTACATACAATATGTCTTCCCCTGATCATCCTCCAATGACAGCAACATTTCTATACATTGGTCACAACAACATGTGACATTGTTTATTGTACCCAGAATGAATTAAAGTTTTAGAGTGGAAATCATTAGCAGGAGATGGCTTTAGAGTGTTTCTATAGGGAACCTGAACACAGGAGCACCGAGTTCACGGACTTTAACGTGGACATGAGGCACGAACAGTATCGGCTGATCTGATTTGCCAGCTTAGCAGTGGCCCACGTTTCAGATGCTGTACCTTGGGAATTCATACCTAATGGTGCACCTACCAGTTCCGTCACAACACATGAAAGTAAGCTTGAGTGCTGCATGATAAAACCTCTACAGGGTCATGACTTATTGAGCTCCCTCAAATTGCTTCTCACGGTGCTGCGAGCTCTTCCTCCCTCAGGCCTGGTGCCATTATCGCCTGGTGCTGTCTGCAGGTGCCCTTCGGTCGCATCGCTGGCTTCCTCCATATGCAGCAAACAAAACACAACAATAATGGTGGCGATGAAGTTGAATTGTAGGGTAAGGTTAGGTAAGTACATTATTAAAACTTTACAATACTTTATTAATGACAATTCTGCCTTTGCGAAAGAGGACAGTTACTGCAACGTATGATCATATTTTATAAAAGACAGGGTCCTTAAAGGGGAGACTTGGCGAGCAAAGATAAGCATTTGCATTGACAGAACAGATCTATCATAAAGCAGAAGAGATACAGGGAGACAGATCGAGAAAAGCCCAGATTAGAAGGAGAAGAGGAAGTTAGAGCAAATGAGTCAGAAAAGGAGATAACTTGTGAAAATGTAATTCCGTGCAAATGATGTTATCGGAGGCCAGAAAAAGAGCGTCAATCACTCAGAGTCACAGTCATCCACTTTACTTCACAAGCTGCGTGTGTGACTTCACAGCCACTGAACAGGCTGACATTCGAAAAATGTCACTACTCCAACCCGTCCCAGTTACTGTACAGTCAATGTATGGGCAGCAGCCAAGGAGCCGAACTGTTACTTACAGAACGTCGGCTGTGTCATCTCACAGCTCCACGTGCCAAAAATGACAGTGAATAATCTTGAATTTTGTCTACAACCGCAGCCAACCCGTTGACATCTTCCTTTCAGGGTTCTTTTGTGCAGATCTCCCCCTTGTGTCATGTGTGCGACACCTTTCTCTCCTGTGCTTATAAACCATGATGGTCGGAGTCACAGGTGCAGCTGCGTCCACAGAGTGTTGCAGCGGTGTGTGTGTGAAATGACATACCAGCCTATCCGGGCCACACCTTGCGACGCAACAGCTGTCGCAGAGGATCAGCCTCCAGCCCACCACACTCCAGGAGCCGCTTTCTAAAAGACCTCTGCTGTTCTGTTGTCCTCGCTGCTTATTCTTACAAATGAAAGGTCAGCCGCGTCACATGACCAATAAACTCCCGCCTGTTTGAGCGTGTCAGCTTGCATCAGCTCAGGTTGGCAAACAGTCCCACAACGTAGGTTATTCAACCGATCATTTTTCAGCACAGTCGTTCCAATCTGCATATAAATAACACGATCCACGTCCAATTTTACGTGCAGGCGATACGCCCAGTGATTCCCATTTAAGTTCTGTTGAAAACAGATGTGTCCAAATACCAGGAGTGAAAAAAAAAATGTCAGGTGACGCAGGATAAAGAGAAAGTCCAGGTAAGGTGGAGGCTGGGGGTCGATGAATGTGCCAACGAACAGGACTTCCGCCCAGGAGACCCATGTCAAACCAAAAGTCAGAAACGTACTTCATGCCATATTTTCCTAAACCTAACCAAATAGCTTTGTTGCTTAAACCTCACAAACTGTAACTGCTACATGTTCATTTTTATAATGATGATGAAGGACACCTCATTATAAATCTCCACAGAAGTTAATGGTTAGGGTTGGTGTGTTACTTGCCTCCAAAATTGGACTTTGGACTGCTCACAATTTGAAAGGAGTAAGTTGTGTTATTTGTAGGCAGCTTGATTGATATTGAGACCTGGATGCATTTTCAGTTCAAATGTGTTTGTTATTCTTAGCTCCAAGCCCCTAAAGGCGTTCCTCATCCCAGCTGCCAGAATAAAATGTTGGTATCTTACATTTACATTACAGATGGAAACAGTCTCAAATCAACATTTCTACAATATGTGTCATTTCATGTTCGCATTACTTACTTTCATAAGACCAGGCGAAGGGAATGGTAGTGGTGTGACAACTGTTCGATATGTTGTTTCAACATTTGTAAGAGCGAAGTCACTGGATATTTTTAACAAGACTTCAGGACAATTTCCAATTGTGTTAGTGGCAAGAAAACCAGGTGTTTCTGATGAGATGTCAGCAGATTTTCCAGCTGTGTTGGTGGTGAAAAAGCAAGGTAAGACGAAGAACTGTATAGCTTGAACTTATCTGTGGTTTGTAGAAATGTACATTGTGACATGTTCGCCACACGACAGACCACTGCACAAGACTGTGCGTTAACATTAGTTAGCGCGAAACTACTGGATAATTTTTATCGAGATGTTGTGACACATTGCCAAAAAAAATAGATCTTTAGGATTAGAGGTCGGCACACGGAACATGGTAAGCCTAAACATGATCTTTTCCTGACCCCAACCAAACTACGTAAGTTTTTTTTGCCCAAACCTAAGCAGACCAGACCAGCACAAGATTGTCACAACATGAAATTGATCATTCAACCAAAAGAAAAGTGAAGTTGCAACATGAAGAGATATAAAGTTTCAACGTCTCTGCGCTTTTGCAGAAACGTACATTGTAAGACAGATGTTGAGCGAGAGACCACTGTTCCAGACAGCTTTCAACATTTGCAAGCGTCAAACCACTCAACATTTTTATCAAAACGTCGGAACATTTTCAGCTGTCTTGTGGCGACAGAGCAAGGTAAGCCAAACATGATCTTTTGCTAAGCCTAGCCAAACAGCTTTTGCCGAACCCCGAGCAGACCATAAGCACAAGTTAATGTACCATAAAGATGCGACATGGAGAAAAGTAAAGGTTCAACGTATCTGTGGTTTGCAGGAACAGAAATTACGAACATTTCTGGTGAGTGGGTTAACCTTTCCGTAGCGATGCCACAAACGACATCAGTTCTCCTTGAACATCTTCTGAATTCTGACGCAACATGTTAATCATAATCACAAATATGCCATTTAGCCTTTAAGTATCTCTTATAAGATGTCATGAATGAGCTGCAAACCACAGCTCCTCTAAAGCACCAGTCATCAAATCAAGCGTTTCAGATATGATTAGAGTAATCATGACGATCCTATGTGACCTCCATCTATTTACATTGAGACTGAGCTGTAGAACCTCCCATTTAAAAAGCAAAGCCTGACTGTAATGCTGTGAATCGACTACAGTCGCCACATAAAAGCTCGGCTCTCAGAGCTTTGCACCTGGCTAATGTCAGACATGCTTTGATCTGTTCCTCTGCCTGTTTCCCCCTCTTTGTAACCATTAAACAGCTCCCTGGCCCCCTTTGAGAGGAAATTGATTAGTGATTAAAAAAGGAAAGAGGAGAAGTGGCGTCATTCTGTCCAAACAGGCTCCCAGTTGTGTGGGTGAGAGAGAAGCAGTGGCTCAGACGTCATCAACATGAAGCCAGAAAGATCTTAGAATTCATTTTACATTTCAGTGGTAAAGTATCCACAATAGCATTTCTAGGTTGTTTTTGTAAAAATCTCTGTTCACACTGAAGCACATGATGATATCAAAATAATCTCCTCTGCCACTTCCTCTGTTGGTTGAAGACAGGAGAGGACGCAGCTCAGTTACTCCGCTGATATATCAGTTCACTAAGCCTCCTCCTGGCCTCCGTTACCTGTACTTGTATTGATACAGAACTCATCATTTATATTTCTAATTTACACATTTGAGACCACTGAATGAGCGTGAACAACTGATTTAATCGTAGTTCATGGACGTTGACCAGGCAAACACTAATTTCTGTGGCGCTTTACTGAGAATTTGTTGTTATATTTGTAGAAAGTCTCTCATGTCACATGCCTCTCATAAGCCCATCCAATCATTTCATTTGGCCACTGTGACAAGATCACAGTACTCACAGTACACAGCCACTGTTGTTCATCAACTAGCTAACTCATTAGCAGAAAGCACACAGCCTCCGAGCCAAAGAACCGAGCTGCTGCAACAGCAACAGTCTCCGTCTGGGGCTAACGTTAGCACAGTACAGTGGTGAGCGGTAACTGCTGGGTTGGGTAGCCTTTTTGGACTGAGGTACGTTTGTGACGGTTATTTTGCTCGCGTATATGTCATTGTGGCATTTAACAGAGTTGCTTATATTTCTATTTCATGACCTAAAAACCTGATGAGAACTTGTGGAACGTGGGGAACCTGCTAAGTCATCTGACAAAATGAACTGTACGTAGGTTAAAGTGGCCCGGGGCGCTCAATGCTCAAGTACCCAGCTTAGACCAAAACAGAAACTTTTTAAATGGGACGCTAAAAGGTCAAAACCATGTCTGTGCATGGCTGGAACATGCTTAGTGTGAAACTAGAAGAACTCAGCATTTTAGCTCATTTTCCAACACTACTGATAGCTGACTTTAAAGTCATGAATCTCAAACCACGGCAGCAACAAGCGTGTCTCATCTTCGTTGGGGCCTCTGGCAGCATTTCTATAATTGGCCGTGTTGGCAGCATTTTTCTAAACGCTTTGCATGTCTTATCAAATTGGTGAAAATGTATAATTTGCTTGTGTTTTGTCTGGTTGCATGTGTTTTCTCAAGTTGCAGTGGGTTTAGCTCGCAGGCCCATCGAAGCACCAATAGGACAGGGTACGTCCACATTTTTACAATGATACTCAAATGCTTATATGCATGTTGAGAGTGGGAGTATCACATTTACAAGACTAACTTTAGTATCGACCCACTTGATTTGACACAGACTTTGGAAGCCTGGATTGCAGATTCTGATCCCTGTCTCTTCTTTTGGAGTTGTACTGAGAAGGGATCCATCGTGAGTGTAGACAGGAGGAACCAATAAGAAGAATAAGAAGTTCAGACAGAAAGACAGAATGCGAGCTGAATATTAGGCACGGCGAGGTTGTTTATAAAGTCAATGGATAGACGCAAATGGGCAGTACAGACTAGACTAAAGGTAGACAGTGTCCCCAGGAGCTGAATTAATCCAACGGAGTAAAAAACTTGCACTTGCATCCCCAGGCTTTTGTAGTACTTCATAAACTTACTATGATGACAGGGAAAAGAGAAACTGAGGGAAATGACCATAAACACACACAGAGCACACACACGGGTACGTGTGCAAGCTAGCTCCCAGCTAACATCTGTACAGTCAGTTGGTTGTTTAGTGCCAATAAACACAGACTGCACAAACGTTTCAGCAGTCAAATTCACGCAAATAACGCCAGGCAAACATTTTTCTTCCAGCCCTCTGTTTGAACACACACTCATGGACATGTGTGTGCTGCAAACAGACAACAGAAAGTTGACGTCTAACTTTACTGCCCAACATCCCATCTTTGCTACGACTAATTTTTAAAAAGCTCCAAAATGGACAGAAATTGATCATTTTTTTCAAATTTAGATGGCCTTGCTCGTCCAGGATTGGCATAAACCAGGCAGGTCTATGCATGTGAGGGAGCTTTAGTGTGGACGTACTCTTAAAGTGTGGAAATAAAGGTGTTTTGAGTGCTAACAGCCTGCCACGCTACTGCTGCTGTGAGCGAGGTGCGAGCACGTCACGGCTGTCATTAATCTGAGCCCCGCAGTCGCAGCCGATCTCAGCAGCTACAGCTGGTGTGCACCATTTTAGTCTGCCTCCGACTCTGCCCTCCTCCCCTTTCTCACTTGCAGAACTGATCACATCCCTTGACAACGCCTCAGGGCTTCACCTGACCGATGGTGCCTTTCACCACACCTCTCATCACATCGTTACCTGTCAATAGGACTCGCTCCAGTGCCTGACATGGAGCATCTGTCCTGTCTGTGTCCTTTTTAAGCCTGTTAAAGTCACTCTGCTGAAGCTTTTCTTGGCTTGAAAAGAACATGGACCAATACCCTTGCAAGAAATTCCATTTTCTTAGCGCATCATAATTGTTCAATTTAGTTAAATTGGCCATTTATGTAAATTCAGAAAAATCCTATATTGCTATTTATCCATCCAGATTGTTTTGGAGTGAGTTGCTGAGTTTTGTAGATATCAGCTACAGAGATGTCTACCTAGAATATAATGGAACTAGAGGGTTGTAAAAATTGATTCTACAGCCAGGAGACTGTTAGCTTAGCAGAGCAAAGATAGCAGAATCTGTTCAGCAGCAGAGCCAGGCTAATCGTTTCCCCAAGTCTGCGGTCTTTTTTGCTAAGCTGAGGTAGCCTGATGCTGGTTTTACACATGTGACACTTGTGTGCATCAGTCTTGTATGTAAATCAACACGTTTTTCTAAACGTCAAACTATTCTTTTAACTAATAAGAATTCCATCAGTCCAGTTTTAATGTCACAAAACAGTAAAAGGCAAAATGTATTTCTATGAAAACAAGATGGCCAAATATAAAGACATTGAATAACGACACCTGACAACTGCAGTAAGAAAACATTGTTATTGGGAAAACTTGTGAGAGCACCAAGCGCGTTAAATAGTCACAATAGTTTTTAAAAACAACTGTCCACCTGACAGCCATGAACATAAGAGGCCAATCACACGAGATGCGTTCAAAGAAACCCACTGGCAAGAAAAAACATTGTTTTCCCTTAGCACGACGCGCCTGGCGTGCAGTCCCCTCTTGCACTATGCGACGCTGTTTTTTTAGCAGTTTTCAGAAGTTGATATATTGTTAACTTTTCAGTGCAAGGTGCAGAGTTGCACTGAAAGTAGCATGTAAGTGCAAAAGTAGCAGCAATCACATATGATGGCCAGTTGTTAAAACGCCGCCTGTCGCTGCCTGTCGTGGCTCCTGGGCCAGACCTCAGGTCACACGTTGCCCGAACAAACGCTCCCAGCCGCTGCCAGCCCTCACATTCACCCCAGTAACTTTTTATTTATGAGCCAGGATTAAAATCAATGTGATGAATCCATGGCACTTTCCACTGCTGCCTGCCACGTGCTTCGCTCAACGAGAGAGAGCAGACAGGAACGCCGCTGTTTCACCAAGTGACTGTTCAATGAGGTCGATTGATAACCGCTTAAAAGACTCTTTCTTGCTCTCTCGTTGGCAAAGACAGTAGCCTATACAGTAAGCTCGTCGGGGTTGGCCCAGTGCAACATAAACTCCCTCAGCTGACAACCAGTAAAGGCTGAGCGGCTCCCTGTTGGAGTGACCCTGGGGCGGGGAGAGAGAAATTCGCTCTTCGCTATCATCACGCAATGCACACCAGAGGGTCCCAGAACAGGCAGCCTCCGTGGGGGGCCTCTTCGTCATATGTCAGACACCAGCATTACTTGGGGTATTTGAGAGATTATTGGTGAGGCAAATTGGTATCCAAAGGTTTTCTCTAAAATTAGCTCAGTCAGTGTGGTGCCATGCCATGTTGGGTTATTTTTACGCAGCAGATGTGATGCACAGGGAGTGTCGCGGCGCAAAAATGGATGAAACCCACATGAAATGGGCCGAGGATATTGCCACCTCCTTTAATCTTCGCTAACCCAGAATAATACCAGCATGAAAGGACCGGGAGGAAATGCACTTTTCATCTCGAGCATGGTGTTGTACGTGCGTTTTTAGGACTAATGCCCTCTGACAGCTAAGTGACAGTAGTCACCCCTGAAGCCCTGAAGCGATGGGCATATAGGGGTTAGTGAACTCCGAGCACTCTCAACACACCCACGTAAGCACATGCACACATACATACACACATACATGCACAAATAAACTGTCTGAAAAGGTGACGGCTCTGACAAGGACCTCTGCGAGTGCGTGACAAGCTACCTCCGTTATGGTCTATTTCCGCTGATGGATAAAAGCCCCGAAAACTACAGGTGACATTTAGAAAAGTGTTCATTTCATAAAGAAATTGTAAGAACAGGTGTCAGCTGTCGGATTTCTGAGGTGGACACGGTTGAGACGGCGCTTATTTGAGCGGCAGAATACTGGAACTTCCTCTCTCTTCAACGGTCTTCAATCCTCTCCCTCTCCACTTTCCTCCATGACTGTGTGTCTCTCCGGGGTCCTCGGTCCCTCTGCCTGCTTTCAGCCTGCGTTTTGGTGACAGCGATGTCAAAACACATCAGCGGTATCCAGGTTTCAGTGCCACCAGGCTCGACCACCTGGCTCCGTGAATGCAAATGGAAAATCTCTGACACGGGCCACAGACACACTCATCTTTTCCCTAAAACCACGACGCTAAACCTGCTCCCACACCCAAGGAAATAAATGCATTGTTTTTGTAATCAGCGCCTGACAGACTGCTCGAGGCTAAGAGGAACATAAATTGAGCTCTAATAATACCCATAAATGTGATAATGTGTTTACTGAAGAATGATGGGTCTGTAGATAGCAATGTACATAGCAACAAGACTCCTGGAGACGAGAGCCGGGAGAGATGTGAAAGATAGTGGAGCTGCCATACAGCAAACAGGTACGGTGATTAACTCAACCATTAACATGCAGCACGTCTTTCTGTTTATCTCATCAGACAACAATGCAAAAAAAAAAAAAAGACAGTAAAGAGTGTCTGCATTCAATCATTCTCATTGTGGGTGAGCAGAAATTCTCAGGCCTCTTTTTGGAAATGAGACGGAGTGCACACTGGCGATGAGTGTCTCAGCGCTGGTTAGGCTCATAATCCCCACTTGATTTCGTGGCATCCAATTTCAGAGGCTCGACTCGAAATACTCCTCTGTGGATACTGCCTTCGCGGAGATCTATAAGAAGACAAAGGGGACAACTGCAGCTTTAAAACATGTAAATGACTTCGGGGGGTGAACATAGAAACAGACAATTAGATGTTGTTCTATGAAAAGCACGAGGGTGTTACCAAAAAAACACAGCCTGCCCTTTATTACAGGTGAGGGGCTTTGGGGGGTGCAGACTGCTTGGGTAAGGTTGAGTGAAATCCTTTACACAGTGGGGGCATTTTTTGTGCGATTCATTTTCTTAAGCAGTTTTATCATCACGGGTGCTTTGGCAAAAATGCAACAGGGACAAGGTTGATATTACTGAGCTTTCACACCATGAATGAAGGAGTCAGCTAATCATGTTGTGTGAGACAAACGTCACGCCTCAACTCATGACAATGGCGGACTGTTTTTGTTTGCCATCAGTTCCGATAAACCCACTGCGAACGACCCGCTCAGCACGAGACTGCTGACAGACGACGCTGGTTCCACATCTGCTGATTGTGTAAATAAGCAATTATTTGTCCACTAGTTCATCATTTGTGAGTTGGTAGTATGTAAGTGTTGTGTTGACAGGTTGTTCCACTGCTTCCAAGTGGCCAAACGTCAAATGATATTGCTTCAAATTACCTTTGAAAGCACAAAAATGGAATGAAATGGAAGGGTAGTGAGTTTCAGGAAAATCCATCGTTTGTTCTGAATAATACAAACATTTATTTGGCATCTTACAATGATTTGACTTGATATGAACATTGAGAATGCAAAACAGGAATGTACCAATTAAAACATCTTGAACGATTAAAATATAGGTTAAAAAAATGTGACAACAAAAAAAACTGTACTAATTATGGATTATGGTTTTGCAAAAGACATTTTTTTAAAGCCTTCTAGTCTTGCTGTGATTTCAAAATCTTTAACAGAAGACACTTGTGTCCTACATCCCCTGTTAGAATATTTCTATTATCTATTCTCTATCTTTGACTCGACAAACTCCACCTGAGCTTGACAGCGTTATTTTCCTCTTCTGATGACAGTTTTACTCTGAATATCAAAGATAGAAATTGATCATCAGATCAATGGAACATCTCCATCCATGCCTGAACAGCGTCCACAAAGACATGTATAGATGGACATGCTCCCATTTCTTACCAAGGATAACACACATAGCTGTGAGCAGCATACTGCTTTCCTGGGAGGGTAAAGGGGGGGTTGACATGCTGCATGGGTTTGACAACTGTCATGTCATATTAGCCTTTGCATGCAGGCTCTGATTACTGGCAGGTTGGACAGATTTGACAGAAGGCAACTGACACTTTGAGATTCATGTTTGAGCGGCCAGGAAAGTCGGCTGGAATCTGATAAATATTCGGCTGTGGCCCGTGTCTCTCTCAAACCTCGTTTTTTTGTCTGGTCAAAGCATCACATGCAGAGACAACAAATTGCTGTGTAAAGGATTGTTCTTTCCTTTTCAGTGCTTTATGACTGAATGGAAGTCTCCAGCTCCTGACCTTTACTTCCGTGTCCAGGTCCAGAGATAATAGGCATCACATCCTTCAGAGATTCTTATAATGGAAATGAGCATGTTGGTGGACTCGTGAGTGGGACTGCAGATTTAATAAGTGCTTCTAACAAGGAGCAGCTGCCACTCAAACATTAACAACACAATCACTGGTATTGTATTGAAATTTCAATCAGCAGACTTGTTTTTAAATGATTGCAGTGTGCGCGGTCACATTTCAGTTTCTATTGAGCAAGTTACCTTAAATGCAACCGCCTGAGAAATGTGTGCTTCTGTGCTATTCTGACTGATAGCATCAAGCAAGAACACTGGGTCAATTACAGGGTAAAAATGGATATTATAGCAAGATTGCAGAGTATAAAGCCTTCATTACAAAGACAAATTCACATTTAAGAGTTCAGTGGGGGAAAAAAAAAAATTAAGGGTTACACAAATGTGCAAAATAGAAAAATCTCTACTTACATGACTCATTCTTTACTTTCTGAACAAAGGAGTGAATGCATGTTCAGATTCAGATTCGGATTCAGAATACTTTATTAATCCCCAGGGGGAAATTGTTTTTGTGCCAGATGCTCCGTGCACGGTACAAGCAAGAATGTAAACAAGAGATAAAGATAAAGATAAGGATATAAATAAGAATGAAATATAAGATATGAAAAATAAAATAAAATACAAAATAGAATTGTAAGGTAGACAGTAAAATAAATAATAAAGTAGACAATCTAAAGTGTTCAGTGACCAATTAAAGTATTTACAAATGTACAGTGCAATATATATATAAGATATGGATGTATGTGTGTTGTACAATAGATAACTAAATGCTCGGCTCTCTTTAAAGCCAGTGTGATTATCCTAAAGTAAAATGCAGGGGTAACAAGGGCCGCTTTGTTTCTCTCTTTTGTGTTTTGTGTTGAGTTGACAAACTAAATAATGTGCAATATCCCGTATTTCAACTGTAGCATTATTTATGACATTGTATATATAGATATATTTCTAGTAGAATGTACATCTCTTATATTTTTATTCTATTTTTATTATTCTTGCTTATATATAGTTTTTATCTTTCTGCATACTTTCTTAGACTTTTGAATGGGAGCAGCTGTAACGCAAGCAATTTCCCCTTAGAGATCAATAAAGTATTTCTGATTCTGATTCTGATTAACGATCCTGACCAAAATGCATTATGTCTAATGATTATATTAAACATGTTGTGTTAACTAGAAGTTAATTTGAATTGCAGACATTTGGCAATTTGTGTATTTCATCCATTGTCATTTTCAGATGTAACTAACATCTAAAGATATCGTAAAGTCGATGGTCAGACTTATTGGACATTTCTGTTGTCGTTGTTTTATGTACTGTGTTGCTTTGCTGGCATCTTTGTTAACTAACCAACAGTGACATCACAGACTCCTAGTCTGGGGTAAAATGCTTCTGACTGAACAGCTTTGCTTAATTTGTGGTTTGGCATGCCTGACACATACAGTGAAACGATTCTTTGAGCCCACCTGCAACTGTATTCAGCTTGTAATGGAGCTGAAAAGATGGTCTTTCGGTGCTCGGCTGGCTCTCCCTTGAGCCCGCTGTACTGATGAAGTCCCAAGACAGTTACCTTGAAACTGTTGGATTGACACAGATATGGAGTACAACAGAAAATAGGAAAAGGACGACAGGGAAAATAAAACAGAAAAACTGTTCCTCTGTGAAAGCTGTGTATTTTTGATTCATCATAACAGGAAAAGCACACATAGCTAATAACGGCATAACGGCTGCATTCCATTCATTTAATTATCATTTAAGTTTCACAGTAAGCGGGCCAATTAATGACCATACGCAATACTTAAAGTCTTAAACAACTGTGTCGATGCAGAAAGCAGAAATCATGCTACTGGTTACACCTGTGAATTTTCCTACCACCTACAAGTTTCCTGTTGACATCACTGGGGAATCAATTAAGGGTGATGTTTCCAGTGCTCTTTGGAACAAGCGTAAGAAAGAGTGTATGATAATAACTGATACATCAATGACACTTTAGAAATGTTAACTAAGTAGCTCAATAAAGGCGCTTACCTGAATCTTCATGGACGAATGATACACTGCACCAATCGCCCCTAAAAATGAGGATTAGCATGGAAAACTGTGGTTCTAGTTAGGTGACAGGACGTGCCAGAAGCAGTGCTCATAATTCACACAATAAGGTGGACAGCATATTTTCACGATATATGCTGTGATACAAAATCAACAACATCAACAGTGAGTGCCAACAGTGACCTAGAATGTTTTATTATCAACATGTCACTAAACCGACAGCAGAAAAGAAAAACGTCACATTTTTTAATTAAAGTAATCAAAAGAGCTGTTAGAAATGAAATACTACAGATATTGGTCTACAGCGAAGTCACTGGGCGACATTTGGAAAGGACATTAAAGACAGCTACCAACAAATGCTTGGTCTGTTAAACTTTAATAAAACCGTGTTAGTTGTCGTTGTGACAGCTGGATTCTTCAGCGGCAAGGTGTGTGTAGAGTGAAATCCTACACAGATATTATTGCAAGGAAGATGTCATCACTTTTTTATGTGCTGCTGAATGTCAGAAGCCAAAGAACTTTATATCATATCATACTTTCCTGATTGATGGCTGATAACTGTTTACTGTCATCCTTCATCGTGATATATGTTGCCATGGGGTCATTACTCTCTCTAGAGACTACCTTTCAAGATGACAGAGTAACTCCAGATATTTGTCTCTTGGTGGAAGGTATAGCAGATATCTGCCTTGGTGTTAATGTCGCTAATGGCCCACACGCACTGAAAGCGAGAACTGAAGTGTCTCATAGCGCTTTTAATGCATATTCAGCCAGTAAAATACTTAAAACAGTATTTAGAAACACGCGCATCAGATGTTCAGTTTGTTTAGCTCTCAGTGCATCACATAGCTGAGTAAAGCTGACATTGCAATCTATTCCAGGTGTTTGAGATGAGATATAATCAGCCCAGTCGCCAGGATGTAATGTTAGCAGTTAACATTTCTGCAAACCACAGATAGGCTATGTGCTATACTGACATTTCTACAAAACATGCCATATATTGTTCACATTATTACCTGACTTTCACATCAGTAGGTGGAAAGCATCGTGGTGGAAGTCAGGTCAGTGTTTTGGCATTTGGAAGTGAGAAACCACTGGATGTTCTTTGACGCAGAATCCCAGTGTTTCATCATTTGTATGCGTGACACTACTGGATAATTTTTAAGTGGAGAAAGATGGTTAATTGTTGAGTCTTATCCCCGGATCACTTTGGTTTCAAGTTCTAAGTGTTTCAGGTGAGAAGCTCCACCAACCTCAACAAAATAGCTATTTTTACTCAAACCATGACCTTTCCTTAACCCTAACCAAAAAATCCTTGTGTCTACACCTAACCAACCCTTAACACAGTGTTGTCAGATCATAAAATTTAATAATTTGAAACGTACCCAAGACTTCAAACACGGCATTACATACTGTATATGTCCAAAGTGGGTTTCTTGTTTTTGTATTTCAGAATATTGAGATGCTGAAAAAATAGTTTTAGGGAGGCAATTTTATCTCAAGAAAACTCAGCTTGCATGTGATTGCTGCATGTCTCATCCAATTTGTGAGTGAAACAATGAATCTTCAATCCAAGGAAATGAGCATTAGGGATATCGTATCTCAGGAGGCATTTTACTGTTATTCTAAATTGGCTGTTTGCACAATCCGACGAAATGAAAATCTTTCCCGGACACTTTATTTCAACAAATTTCGTCTACACCCTCAAATCTTTTGGTGTTTTCCCACAAGCAACTTTTAATCATCATAGATCTGATTCAGAAACCATTCAATAGAGGCCTGGAGGTTCATCAATTTTCGTCCAAATGATATTCGTTTTAAAAAGACGAAAATACCAAAAGTTAGTGCCTGAAATACCTTTTGGCCCAGTGAAGTGGAAGTGATAGGGCTCAGGGCAAGACAGTGAAAAACAACTCAGCAATGCTCTTTTAATTAAATGCCTGTCTCAAGTCAGACAGGACAGACCTGTGGTATCAGAGCTACTGAGAGGCAGCACAAAAGGATCGCTCCGTGTGTGAAGTCAACAGGATCGCACCAGCCTAAATGAGAGCCAGCGGAGAGATGGCCTCAGCCCAACTGTTTCCTGGAGATAAGGGGGAAGAGAGCATTTGGGATGGAGCAAATTAAATAAGTCAGGCAAACAGAGAGTGACAGTTTAACATGATATCTAATTAACAATCAGGGATCGCCAGATGCAGACACATTCAGAAGTGGCCAAATTAGCTGGAATGTTGCACCGAGGAATTGTAAAATTCCCCACATCGTTAGCAGCTATTTTTAATTGCCCGGAAAAAAATGTTTTTCTGAAAGCTTGAAAATTTCAGTTGTGAGGAAACATAACAGTCAATAGAAGTGTGTGTATTTATGTAACTGCAGCTCAAAATGCAATTATAAGTGCAAACAATGGACAAAATGTTATAGCGATGATAGAAATAGTATAACAGACACTTATATTACTAGTAACTCTGGTTCTACATAAAGCTAAAAGTGCCTTTTTTTGGTTAAACATAGATAAAAACAAAACATAGTATGAAATAATTATGCTCTCCTGCTAATACAAGAACAACATCTAAGTGCCTTATTTAATACACAGCTGTGCTCCAGTATAACCAAACAAATCATAGTCTGCGCTGATATTATAATGTGATTTTGCACTAATTCTTTCAAAATAATAATGACCTTTCACTACGCGGTGAGAAATTGCTTTGTGGATTGGAATAATTATGAAAACAGACCTCAGCAGAGAGTGAGTGAGAGAGGGAGCAACATCGGTTCATCACATTCCAGCTTAAGGCATCACTGTAATGAAATATCAAATGTGTCAGCGACTTAAAGTGGTGGGGGACTTTTTAAATGGAGCCACCCCACCTGAGCTTCAGACATTAGGTCATTATTTTTGTCTGGGCTCGTGCTTTCCATCAGGTTTTTTTTTTTTTTTTGCCATTTGGTTCATGTGCAGCGAAACTCTGCATATTCATTACAGATTGGGAGCAGGTGCTTTCAGCTAACTGAATATCATAATGCTGTGTCAGTCACCACACCTGGGAGGACAATGGGTCTGTCTGACTCTTTGAGGGTCTCATGGGTCCCAGGGAGGTTTTGAAATTGAGTATTCAATGTAGGTCAGAAAAATCATATAAATAAATTCAAAGTGTAACTGTATAGAAGGCATGAAATGGTAAAAATATACATATATGCATGTCGACTTTACTTCCCATGTAAGTGAAACGTGACATGGAAAATGAAAACCCAGTCCACTGTTGTAATTGCAAAAGTAGGCTATGTCTAAAATAATGACAGCAATATGTGTAAGTGACATTTCATTTAAATCTTCCTCTTGACTGTCCATTTTAATTATGTACTCACTCACATAATGATAACTGAAGCAAATTAATGTTTTTAAATAGTTAAGTTTTATTATAATACTGCTGCTACTTCCAGGAACAACAACAACAACAACAATAATGATTATGATAATGGCACAGTGGTGCTTTGAGCAAAATGCTAACATCAGCATGCTAATATACTTAAAGATTTAAGGGGAATTCTGGTATTTTTTAAATCTAGGCTCGTTGTTTTGGTGGTAAATTATTAATGCTTAAAGGTTTTGGAATCAGTCCAGTGTAGGTCACCTCAGCTGGCAGCACTGCTGCAATGACTGTAACGTAATCCTTTAAGTCAACTACAACCATTACGTCCACTAAAAGTGCTTGTTTTTGCCACTGACAGGCTGAGGATGTTATTCAAAACTTTAATGTAGAGCCCGGGTTTTAAAATACAGGAATTCCCCTTAACATGTTGATGTTTAGCAGGTCTAATGTATGAAAGGTTCACAACTTTATTTTAGTGTGTTAGCAGGCTAATATTGCAAACACAAAGCAGCTGAGACTGATGGAAATTTCACTAGTTTGCTTTGCACTTATTTGGTAATACAACGACAATCAGAAGTATATGACAAATAAAAATGTTGACCTTGTGATGGAACCAGGGGAATTTCAGGGGAATGTATTTCCTCAATTCACCCTCAAGGGACAGTGAATGTCTGAACCAAATTTCATGGCAATTCATCCAACAGCTGTTGAGCTCTTTCACACAAAACCACAAATGGCACAAAAGGAAACATCGTACTATAGTCAGATACATTGTCTGGAGACCATGAATGTCTGGAAATAATTTCACCCAAAAACTATTATAATATATCAGTGAGGACCGAAGTGGCAATCCAGCCACAGAATTACATTTCCATCCCCACAGCCACGCCGTAGTGTGCAAAAATGGACTTTGGACTCACCAAAACAGAGACATGCTGTCATGCGACTTAGATTACATGACGAGACAGCGCTATTTAGTGTAGCAGACTGTGAAATGCAGACTAAAACACCCAAAAGATAAGTGGACCTCTGAGGTAAGATTGTTTTGTCACTCACAATGTCCACAAGGTCGGAACTTGCCCAAAACAGTGACCAGTGTTTTTCCTGAATCATGAGGTCTTTCAGCTTTCAGGCCTCATGTGGTACTAACACATTAACCTGTGACAATTTACAAAAAAAAAAGCAGTTGTATCAAATATGTGGTCAATACGTGTGTGCAAAGAATGAATCTCGTTAACCCCTCACAACAAAACATAAAAACAAAATGTTCTCTTGTGGCCCGAGTGGTCAATCTTGCATGTCTAATTAGTATTGCCAGATGTTTAGAAGCATTCCAGTGTGTTACAGAATTAGTCCTCTTGCATAACAGATGTCAAACGGTTCCTCTGAATGAGCATTTTTGGGGGGAATTCATCCCAAATTCGTCAAGTAGTCTGGAACTCAACAAGGTGTGGTAAACCTGCCGTGGCTGCCCCATTTTACAGTACACTTCCCACAGCGGCTCCCTCTGGGATCTGTGCCTCATTCCACACCTGATGTTGGTCCCCCACCTGATCACGGCAGTCTTTCAAAACAGCCACGCTCAGTTTCACACACAGATGCCACATCAGGCCCACGGATAGTTCCGATCGCGAATGGTTTTTTCTTCTGATTTGTTTGCACTGTGCCGGAATGACTCACATGCATTTACAGCCATGAAGTTTGGTGTATCATTATCTCCATGGAGTCAGTCTGTCTGATTGACAAGCAGGGTATTACACACAGACAAATGAGCACTGTAATAGCTAATTGACCGCCATTCATGTCCTGAACACAATGTTCCGTGCGGAGGGGAGGGGACTATATAACAGCAATTACATTCAGCAGTGGAAGTCAATGTGCTTATCGATTCTGCCCATTTTTCTCCTCCTTTGGGTAAGAAAGTCCTATGCTGTTCCTTGGAGATAGCAATAATATCAGATGGCTTTAAATGAGCTACTCCCTTGAAAGCAGTCTATATTTCAAAGTAATCTTGCCGGAGCAGTGTGGTGAGTGTGGTTAAAAGCCATAGCTGATCCAGAGATTACACCATAACCCACTTGCTCTTCGTCAAGATAAGCTGGAAAAAAAAATCTCGTGGCTAAAATATTTATCCTGCGTTCGAGCATAAGTTCCCATGTCTATTAGTGTATGTGATTCGGCACTCACTCGGCGGAGAGCTCATGTTTTAATTAAACCTGCGGTGTTTAGTGCAAAGCTGTAATATGTGGCTACATAATGCATACGTTTAAGTAAAGTGCCTGCCACATATAGAGCTGCTGAACTGATTTAAATCACTGCACAGGAGGGATGAGAACGAACTTTATTTCATGATTAATGCGAAGGGGTAAACAAGCAAGCAAAGAGACACACAAGAAGCTACAAAACTGTCCTGAAATCAGTCCTGAGCGTCACCTGAAAATTTGCACGATATTTTCTAAAACTTTTAAAATACTAGTAGTAGGAGCCATATTACACTCAGATACCACTTCTTCCATGTAAGCCAAGTTATTTTCGAGCAACCACGCGTCCATCCACCCGCACATTCATGAAAACATACTGCAGATATTCTTTAGGAAATTTGAAACGAAGGACATGAAGCATAAAGACCAATTTCGTCGACCGCTATTACACATAAATCCCCTGGCATCCTCTTTGAGCTCCCACTGCCCCCCCCCCCCTTTTTCTCCAGCCATTTTCTCTCATTATAGGCCACACACACAGCAGCCAGAGAGTGCCCACAGCTGGACATCAGTCCTCAAATGAAAACCACTCACCACCTCCATTCCTACCTCCGATGCATCAAACAAGAAAGTAGATTTTGTGCTGCATTCCAAAAATGGAGCGGGCCTGAATTATTGGATTTAGCCTGTAATGACTGAATGAAGACTGTGTGCAATGACATCTTCAGCATCTAAAGGCAACTTAAATAATTCAGATCACGTCAGGAATGCATTTTAGACATGCGAGAACAAGGCTTGTTACATGTCTGAAGACAGCTTTCGCTAATGCACTGAGATAGTAGAGTGGTGAGGTCTGCCACATGAACAGCGCTCTGTGTATATTTCATGTGTGGTTAAAAAATGAAATCGCCCGACCTCCATCTCGGCATCTCCCTTGCTTCGACACTTCTTTTCTCAACCATGAAATAAACCTAGCTTTGGTAAAATTGTGTCAAAAGTTGTTGGAGGGGCTTTATCGGTTTGAATTTATATAAATATATCAAGGAATGTCTCATGACGGGAATTGTTACCTGTAGTTCCCCCAGTAAACACACTGACTTCTTCGGTTGTTGCGGTCCAAAGCGCAGGTTGCCCGAGACACAGCTGTTAGCCGAAGAGGTCTGTGTGTTTACGGGGTACAGTTATATCATCCCCGCCAGCCAGCACACACGTATAAATGCTCTTGCGTAGATTATGCCAGAGGTTTGTGCAGCCATGAATCAGTCTTTACACCAATATTTGCAAAATTTCAAAGTGAATAAATATACATTTGAAAATGACCGTTGGTAAGCAAACGACATCAATCAGGCTGATACAGCATCCATTCTGTCATTTCAGCCCCGGGCAAGCTAGTGTGTCTGTGCATGTGTAACACTCTGTGACAGTCTGTCTATATGTCCATCTATCCTTAACACACATACACACACACTCACACACACACACACAAAGCACTTTCTGAGTGACAACCTGTCAACAGAAGCCCGACCAATTCATTTTCTGACAGACGACAATTCGTCTTAGATCCTTTCAAAGTGCCTACACGTCCTCATAGACCACAGGAGAAGAACGCATTCAGCACAAGCTTACAAGTGCTGAGCGTAATGTCAGGTTGATCAGATGGGAGATATTCATATCTGAGCCGGGGAATCTTCCCGCATTGTCAGGTTGCTCGAAAGACAAATCCTTTCAGAGGTTTTCTATTTAAAGTTTTTAAAAGAGGAAGAATGACGCAAAATATTGTGTCTGACATTTACTATGACATTCAGCAGGCATGTCTTATTCATTCTTTTTTTCTGCTGCGCTCTGACATCATGCTCAGAGGTTTTCTGTCATCTCCGTCAGAGAAACCTGGATAGTGTGGTGTGTATGTGGTGTGCGTGTATGTGCGTGTGTGTGTGAGCGTGTGCGTGTGTGTGGTTGTGTGTGTGTCTGTGTGTGGCATTGCTGAGGGGAAGTACAGTAGACCCTTTTACCTAAACGATTGAATATCCATGAAATCAGCAACTCTTTCTGAACCAGACACCGCGAATAGCTGGTACTCAGCAATCAACAGCTTTGTGCGTTCTTGTGTGATAATTGCAATCCAGAGAGGAATTGTACCAAAAATAGTTCCTCGACTCTCGTTATAAATTTGCTGTGCTGAGCTCAAATGTAGCCGAAGTTCAAATTTGTGATCCCGATGTGTGATGGAGGCTGTGCCGTGGGAAGTTGCACGTGAACCAGGCTTGCATGTAGCATGTAGTAAATGGATAATGTTTGATTTTTTTTAGACTCAGAGGTCATGCTTCCATTGATCATGGGGCACAGTGGTCAATAATCACCTAGAGGACGAATATGCTTTTAGACAAAACATGCTCCCCTTAAGCAACAAAAACTAGCAGATTTGGAGTTATGTGCTCTGTGAGGAAACTTATCTGTTCGGCTGGACAAATAATTTCCTGACGGCAGAGGGATACAAAGACCTTCCACACTATGCCCGTGTTTGCATGTATGTGCTACTAAAACGGTGATCATATTATTGATCGGTGCTTAAGTAAGAGAGAGGGTGGTCCTCAGCCATGTGTGCATGGAAAACTTTA
The DNA here is from genome assembly GCA_039737535.1 of Lagodon rhomboides. Taxonomy (NCBI): domain Eukaryota; kingdom Metazoa; phylum Chordata; class Actinopteri; order Spariformes; family Sparidae; genus Lagodon; species Lagodon rhomboides. The sequence continues at coordinate 19,765,337 of CM077790.1, forward strand.
CCACATGAAACAAAAAAAAGGAAACTTAAAACTAAATACTGCATGACTTTTTGAGGCAACAATTTTCTTTTTTTAAATTCTAAATGTCACACAAACCGTTATTTTGTAAAAGCTTTTTATCTAAGAAAGAAAATATAAACAGTCTGATATAACCTCATTTAGAGCTTTTCTGACTCATTATTTTCACAGGGGAAATTGAAGCAGCATGCTGCAAATGTAATACTGTGTGTTGTTGATTGTTAATGTGACCGTGGTTGACAGGAAGCCAATTGTTAGATGAGAGAAGAGTGCCTGTAAGGCAGGTCAGCAGTGTGCTGGACTCAAAGCTCACTGAGTAAAATGGCCAAAGGCAAACATTGACCACCTTATATATTGTGAATCAATCACACACACACATAACAGTGAGGCACAGGCAAACTGTGTGAGGGTGTATAAATAGAACACCAGGGCATATAAATATACTCTGATGTATGTATCCTTAGTTGAGAAATGGTTTTCAGCATCTGATCAACATAAATCATCCGCAAGAAAATGAAAGATAAATAAAAGATGATGGTAAGATCAATAAAAGTATGAATCCGAACAGTCAAGCTAGAGTGATATTTGATTTGTGTGAGACATCTTTCATTGACTCCTCTCAGGAAAATATTTTTTCACTTGCACTCAGCAGTGAGGTCTGGACATGTTGTCAGCTACAGAACAGCGCCCCTGCTGGTGGCAAGACCTCTCAAGAACACTATGGGCAGCATCATAGCAAGCAGCTTCTTTTACTTCTATATCACATATTTAATTTACTGGCATTACTAATAATTTCCTAAATGTACTGAGATGTATTTACTACATTTGTTTCTTTCATGATACATTTTGGAGCACCTGTCTGTTGTTCTATATACAATTGTTTTGTATGCAATATATTTTTCAATAAAGTTCATTGGAAAAAAAAATATATATCACATATTTAATTATATGTATGTTTACCTTTTTCTTTGTTAAGAATGAAGTTGTATCGCATTTGAATTTCAGCCAGTTAAAATTCTAGATCTTGAAACTTAAACATCTATTTTTGCCAGTTAAAGATCAGCTGTTCATGTCAGAGATTCAATTTCAACCAACAACAAAAATGTTTTCCTAATTATTTTTCAGTTAGAATTTTAATTGTTGAGATAATAACTGTTATTTTTATGTTATGTTATGTTTTAACCTGTGTCTGATTGTTGGTTGGTTGGTTTGTCATCAGTATTACACAAAAACTACTGAACAGATTTCCACGAAACTAGGATGGAGGATGGGTCTCAGCCCAGAATAGACTCAGTTAACTTCTGGTGGGGATCAAGAAAACATTTTCATTGATTTCTCAGTGAGCAATGCATGGATCTTAATGGAAAAAAAATCAGACGTATTAAGGTGCTTGATTTGAATTAAAATTTAAAAAGTTGACTTTACTTTTAAAAAAGTCAGAAAACCGATTACCTCAGAATTACCAAGTAAGGTCAACTGTTACATTTAAGTTGTATGAGCTAGAAAGTTTTAACAACTTAAAGTTATTCGTCTACTTTACTTTAATGCTTTTAATATATGTGGTAATTGTTTCCTCGATTTTTATACATAAGATGACTTTGTCAGATTTTATAGTGTATCTATGAGTACAAAAGGGGACAGTTGGGCCTTGGCGGAGGTATGTGCTCCACATAAAAAGGTAATGTAATTTTTCATATCATAAATTTCACATAACCCACATTAACTTTACATAGAATACAAATAATATGTTTTATTATATATCACATTCATTTCTCTGTATCAAGTATTCATATCTTAACTACTTTAAATTGACTTTCTCTTTCTTTTTGTTATAGAAACTCGGGTAGAAATAAATCACACTGAACGAACTAAGACAAAGCTTACCATTTTATTCGAGAGCACCACACTGAGGAGGCCACTTCAGCGTCTCGGACGGTATGCAAGTTAACAATTTCTATAAGTAATTTTTTATTTTAATTACTCAGTATGACCGAAAACATTTGCAGCTATGCATCAATGATGATTCATGGTCTGTTTTGTTTGTTTGTTTCCCAGAAGACAAGTGATGCACTGTGGTTGACTGACTCCCATCATTAGGTTGAAGCTCGATCCATCACTGCCCCTCACTGTCGCCTTGTTGTCGTTTTTGCTTGTTAAGAGAATGGATAGGGAATTCTCCTGCACTTGTCAGTAAATACATCAGAGTTTATTGCAGTCTACCTCGAGATGTGGGATCATCTGTTTCCCCACTCTTTGTTGCATGCTTCACACTCCAACAGCTTCTTAAATCCCAGGGACGACTTCACAGTAAACAACAGCACTGAGCAGCATATAGATAAGCTTCACGTCACACACATCTGCGACAACCGTTTTTCTTTTTGAAAAGATCTTGAAAGATCGTTTGAAATGTTTGAGTCAGTGGACATGTTATCTCTACAGGACAAGAGGAGCAATAAAAGAGAATCAATTTGTTCATTAGGCCATCAAACTCATTTTCTGTTTGAATAAGCCTCATAACGGGTGAGCTGCTGCTTAACCTTGTTTTGTGTGAAAAATATGCGACCAGGCTGCAGGAGGGAGAGGACGACGGCTGTGTTAATGGCACTTAAAGACGTAGAAAGTGACCACTCTCTAATTTCCCCACTGTCACCAGGAATGATTCCAGCTACAGACAGCCAGGAGAGCCGTGCTACAGAAGCCAATAATTGGAAAATCACGGCCAGTTCTCCAAATGATCCCCAATACACCAAGGTAATTTAGCTGTGTCTGAACACCAGCTACTCCAGCTTCTGAAATGGGCACCTGTTTCAACATCTGAAATAGCATTCATTCCAATAGTGTAAAGAATTACCTGTCTGGCAGAAAATTCTGTATCATGTGCAAGGACGGGCAGGGTGTAAGTTGCAAATACGTGAATTATCTAACACACTAGTAATTAAGGTCACAAGGACATTTAAGACTTACAATTTAACTTCCTTATGATTTATGTGGTATAAGTATATAAATAATGTAAACAATAGATCTGTTCAGTCACTGTAACTGCCTTATTTTACCACACATACTGCACTAGAGCCCGACTGATGTCTCAGTCGGCTGATATTAACGACTGATACTGGCCTGACGAATATATATCAGTATTGGGGTATGGGTTGTCCCATTTGTGCTTATTTGAAAACTTTTTACAGAACATAGTGCTTAAAAAAGATCCCTGTGTTAATTTATAAGTATTAAATTCCTGGTGCAACTTACTTTTTCAGTGCTTTGATGTCATTTTGGACAACAATGTCTATTGTTTTACTGTAAAATATCTTGATTCCCTTCCCCTTCTGTGTCTGATAACCACCACGAAAATGTGTCCTTATTCAATCTTTAATCTTTGTGTACTTATTCTGGATATATAAGAATATTGGCCAATATATTGATATCAGAATGTGTCATTCCCTGATAATGATACTGTCATTGGCCTCAAAATTCCAGTATCAGTCAGGCTCTCTACTGTGAAATACATATGAAAATGTACTTTCCATCCTGTACAACACACAATAAGAGTTTTGTCTGTATCCAAACTCTATATTTTTGTTGTCCAGCTGTTGTTTTTGTTAATTGCTATTTTTATCCTCACTTGACTGGAGGGTCTAAGGACAGAAGATGTCAGCATACAGATTGAAAAGCCCACTGACGCAATGTGATTGAGAGTTTGAGCTACATAAATAAAACTCATTTGATTTGATAGAGTTGACTCATCTGTTAGGACAACTCGTTTTTTTTTTGCTTATCAATGTTGCCTATTGTAATTTATGGAACACGCGTAGTTATACAGTAAAAACTACCACTCCCGCCGTTTATTGCGCATTTCTGCACATTACTAACGCAGAGTGACGCTTTAGAATCTTCACCTTTGACCTCTCAGCGCTGTGGAGAGAGTCGAGCCAATCATCGTGCTCGTTGTTGAGAGGTGCTCAAGTTTCTCGGAGGTCTTACCCTCTCGTCAACATGGTGAGTACAATCATTCAAAAGAATATGCGATTAACTGTAAAGTAAAAAAAACAATAACTGACGAATGCGAATGTGTACTTATTCTGCGTCTGTTTAGTAGCCGGCTCTTTGTATCCGCGATGTAATAAAGATGTCGCACGTCCCAGAACATCAGAGGTTAGCATGTCGTGTTAGCGCTGAGCTAACATAGCGGCACTCTCAGATCGTCATGGTTCAGACTATGTCCTGAAGCCGATGCTAAGTATAAAATAAAAGTAGAGACTACTAAGAGGCAGTTCGGTTTGCTTACATGTGTCGTAAGTGAGTACATGTAGCGGCATTTACAAACTTAAACTTGAAACAGGTGAAAGGCTTATTTGGCTAGTTGAACAGTTAGCCAACTAGCTTTAGCTAACTCTCAGGTTAGCTGTAGTGCTTCCACTAACCATTCTTCTTTGCCAGGATTTAGACAGGGGTTAGCCATTCAAAACGAGCAGCACCTTACAAGGTGGCAGTTGACTTGTAAGTTAACATGACTCTGATGTAAATGTTAGATACTTGGCCATGTGTTCACGTAAAATGAACAAGGACAAACGACAGTGATCTGCTATTAGAGATCCTTCCATACACTGCTAACATTAACGTTGTACCTAGCGTTACGTTAGCAGTTCATAGGTGTTTTGGTTACGTTTACGTCAATGCATTTGCGCTATCGTGTGCATATAAAAGAAATGAAGTAAAATGATTTAACCTTGATTAATTGAGCCCACAGCAATATTTATTCACGGTATATAACATTACTAGAGGACTTGACTAAAAGATAATTAACTTTTGGTTAGTTTGGTCAGCTAGACTTAAATAACACATGTAATGGGGACTTTGGGAAAAAAAAAAAAAACTTTGAATGAAGTGTTTGTATGTGTGTCATTTAGTTTATTGCAGCCTGGATGTATGGAAGTATATTGACAACAAAAGATGTGTGAGAGCACAAAAAGTTAACCCTCAGGAACACACACAGGCAGATTTGTAAGCAGAATCAGTTTGTGGCAAGGAGGGAAAGACACCTGAGCCTGAACAGGTGATTTGAGCGTGCACGAGAAACTAAAACCTGGAACAAGTGGTGTTTTTGAACCATCAAAAGGAGACAAAGAGCAGTATTGCAGTCTCCATTTTATGCTAAAAATCAAAATGCTTTGACACTAAATAATCAAGTTCGCATCATTTTGTTGGCAAAGTATCTTATCTTTGTAAGGGGTGGAAATCAGAGTAACTCATGCTATAATTCACGGTACACTTTCCATAATTACCATGATATCACAATATAGTTATTCTGCTATAAACATCAGAGCCAAAGTAGCACATTTTTTTCACATTTGTTTATTTTTATCGACAATCCAACAGAAAAATCACAGATACTAACAATTGGGAAATGCTGAAAATCGGCCCCCGATAATTGGTCTGTACCTAACCACAATATAGCGATTCTACAATAAACGTTACTAGGGGTAGACTGACATTGCTTCTTCAGGGCCAGTACCATTTATTAGAAAATAAAGAGACTGAAAACATATCTTTGGGATCGATATTCATTTGCGGTAAAAATGAAACTTTGTGTCAAAATTTCGAACAACCAGTGATAGAATTACTTTAAGTACTGTTTTTAAGGTATAATTTTCAGGTACTCTACTTGAGAACTTCGATTTCTGCTACTTTATACTTCCTCTCAACAACATTTTCTTTGTACATTAGTTACTAGTTACTTTGCAGTTCCAGATTATTCAGTGTTTATAGGCTATTAATTGTGATGTGTTACCAATCAGATAGTGTTGTGGGCAGGAGGTTGTGGGAGGATGCTGCATCAGAGCCAAAGTATCACATTTTTTAATTGGTATATTCTTGGCAATCTGACAAAAAAACAAACACATGTTATCGATTACCAGACAAATGCTGAATATTGGCCCTATAATCGGTTTACCCCTAATCAATACATTGCAAGACAATCATCTAATGATGCATCATGATATCTGTCCAACCAAAGAGTACAAAATATCCCTAAAGAACCAAAGTGCTGGAATGATGTACTTATTCAAGGAATTGTGGTGTGAGTTTCACAGAATTTGACAACTTTGAATAATCGAAGTATAGAAAAAGTACATCAGGAGCATTGGCTTAGTGCCTCTTTATCACACACACTGACTGCAACTCGCCCATTTTCATGTGTGTCATTCAATTTTTAAATAGTCACCAACTTGGCAAAAGCCCAAACTGCCAGAAGGCAAAACAGTCCTGGAGGTAAAATGGTTTAAAGGAAGAATGCATTTTCAGGGGAACCTATTGAGAGCACCTGCATGTTTTAATAAAAATACTGATATTTGGTGACATTCTATCTATTACTTGTCCCACCCTTGTATTTAAGTTATTATGAAAGAGTTATGTTGATAGTAACTTTAAAGAACTTAGTAGCTATATATCATCATGACCGTATTAACTTTGTGTTTAGAGAGAATAATTGTTCGAACAAATATGTGAAAAATATTTATGAATGAGGCTCATTGTCACTTCTGAGTGGATTGCTGCCCCCAGAGATCTAGTGAGCCTGATATATGGTGGTTCTTGTCTACTGTGATCTGGTCAAACTGTGGGATGATAAAAAACATAATAGTATCAATAAAAGATTATTATGGGCTGTGACTACATTCAGAATGACATCATTCAGCATGATAAGGCATATAGCCATAAAATATGTAAATTGCACGTTGTCTTGAATAGTTAACTAGTCGTCACTTGCTGAAAGCTGAATTTGTGCAGACTTTAACTTTGTAAAGGACATGACCCTGACCTCCTGATGTGAGTGTGTCCTCTTGCAGCTTGCTTGTAAAAAATGGCAAGCGACCTCTTTGAGATGAAGCTGCTGCACCAGCTGGAGGAATTTAAGGGAGCAGACTCAGATTTAAACTCACACATGGTTGGGTTTGCACGCTCAATTCTGATTCTACACTTATATATCCACGCCTGTGCACTCTTTATGGTTGACTTGCAGATCAGGTTGCGGCCAGAATTTGTTTTCATGTCTCTCAGATCTTTTGTTGTCTGTGTACTTCTACATGGGTGTACCGGCTAAAACGAATGCAGACTTAAACAACAGCCCTTCACTAAATCATGTTCAAGGTTATAATATTCTGTTTTTTTTTTGTTGAAACTGTTTTAGAGAGGTGTTGATTTATTGGATTTCTGTTGATTTCTCCTTTTAATAAATACTGTGGAGTGGCACTACCTTTTTTTAAACTCTGACAATGGATATTCATTTACTCCTTTAATCATATGTAAGTGTGAAATGTATCATTTAACCTACTATCCTCATCATTAGATGTAGTGTTAATGAGAAACAGGTCGTGCACGTTATGGTAAAACTTTATTTTCACCTCAGCTACAGTGTTAACTGTCATATTATAGCATGAAATTCTAATTTAACAACTTTTTAAAAACTTAATGACATATTTGGAGACTCCGTAATGGTGGCTTTATTGAATTAAGCACGCTGCCTGCTATCTACACATTACACCACTGGCTGCCGTGAGTTCACTAACTCTCTGTGGTGTTTCTTATTCATGACAGTCTTCATCGGAGGCAAATAATGGCCCGAGCCAAGCGCCACCTTATCCAGGTGTACCGCCCTCAGGGATACCTCCCCCATTTGTAAGTCAGTGACAGATATGTTTATGACAATTAGCTTTTCACCTCTTGTTTCCAGTCATCACACAGGACTGTACTGAGAGTAGTTAATATTAAAGGTCTTTATTAATGTTTAATCTAATCTAATGCATCTTTCTCCATCCCTCCACCTAGATGGGACCACCAGGAATACCGCCTCATTTCCCTCCCATTGGAATGCCCCCTATGGGACAGCGACCGCCCAGCATGACTCCCATGCCTCCTGGTATAATTCCCCCAGGTATAATGCCACCAATGGGGGCACCGCCAATGGGACAGGTGAGCATGGTAGGAAGCTTATAAGTTTGTTTCTTTGCGACCTGTGTTTCTGCTTTCACTGTTACACCATTCTTCATCATGTTCTTAATCTGAGTCAGACAATGATTTACCATCTTACACATCCCAAAAAAGGAAAAAGCTAGATGGCAGACATTATTACTTTATTAAAGAAAGACACTTGGTGCTGGTGGTGGCCAGATCAATGCAGAAATATTGATAAATCCAGTCCCAAATGTCTCTGTTCTAGGATCAAACCTAATATTAGAAGATCGATATCTGTGCTCAGTTTTTTATGGTAAATGTGTATTTTACCATCAACAGGGACCCAGTAGAAAGTAATTATGCTATGACCAGAATCTAGTCTAAATAATACCCAGTTGACAGGAACTACTTGTTCTTCTGCCTGTTATAGTCACATGCAAACCATCTGTCTCTATAAGTGCATAAGACACCTCTTTGATAGAGAGTGGTCAATAACAGCTGACCAAAGCTGCTGTCAAGTGTGGAGTCTTTTCAGAACAGAAGTGACGCTGCATGTGATATGTATGTGAGGTGTAGTGGTGACACCACGAACCTTGTCAGGCATCTGAGCTGTAATCAAAATACAGTATATATTTAAGTAATGCAGTGACCGTCTAAAGAAGGGGTGAGAAAGACTTCATTCACAGTAGTGAAGAACTGACATTATCCAGACTCCAGAGATGGGGTGTAGCTATTGGTGATGTTTATAACTGTAACTGACTGTGGGAAAGTGAGCCACGTCTGTCTAGATTTCAGTTTTTGTGCTGATGTTTAAACAACAGGTGTTAGCTACATATTTAAAAATGTTGAGTGCTGTTTTATTAAGCCTCGTACAAGGTGTTAGTATCGTTTTGGTATTGGTATTTGCGATACCAGCCTGGGTTTTGTTTGGTACTGGATCAGGAAAGAAACAAGTGGTATGGCACACCACTACTTGGTGCTGCTCCTTTTTCCATTGTCACTTTGGTTGATGTTTTTCTTAACTTATATCTGCTCTGCCTCTGACAAAGTGATTCTGTTGTTATAGTCAGTTAGCAAATTTAAGATAGTTTAAGAAAAAAAACTGTGTTTCATTACAACTTGGATTATCTTTGAATTCCCTCCTCAATGGTTTTAGAAGCGTTAATAACAGTCAGTGTTGTAAAAAGTACCCAAAAGTCGTACTTCAGTAAAGGTTAAAGTGAGAAGTCACCCATATGAATAGTACTTGAGTAAAAGTCTTAACATATCTGATATTAGATTTTTTGACAATTAATGTACTTATGTATCAAAAGTACAAGTTGAACGAAATTATTCATGTATTAACATATATGCATGATGACACATGAATGATCAGGTGAACGAACCACCAGGTTTGGCAAATGTTAAACATCCATCACAGTTTAGAGACAGACTTTGACTTACTTAGTTACCGTGGTGAGTGCACTCATGAATTTTCCTCTGTAAAAAAAAAAAATGAGGTAGTGATGGGCGCATTCACTTTTGGTTTTACCTTGTAAAAATAAACCAATCTGGCAAAACTGTTATGTTTGCTTGTTTAGAACCTGCTGACGGCTCGCGTTCCTTTAATGTTGGATGTATTTTAACAATGTTATCATTCTGAGATCTCAGAAGTGACCTTGAGTACACATTATCATAGCTAAGAGATATTGGTCAGAAATAAACACAATCAAATGAAGTCGTAATAAGTTTACCTTCAACTCAAACATTTATTGTTGTTAGAAAGGTAAAATTTGACTTTCCTTTTTTGTTGAGCACTTCTGCACTGAGGCTGATGTGTTCGACATTGAAAAATATCTATTAAACGAATGATGATGATGATGATAATAAACTACAAAGTGCTTCACAGAAAGGCAAAGGACAGAAAAACAAACAGCAGCTAAAAACAACACAAATGAAGAACAGTAGTTTTCAAGAAAGACACTAAATAATACAGCAAAAGCATTATAAATGTTCAGGGATTTAAAAAAGACTTGCCTAAGCAACCAGGCAAATTATTTAGGAGACAATAAATTCCTTCCTTCATATGTAACTCCACCCTCAGTTGACTAAATACTGCTGAGGTAGTTTGTTTTAATTAAATGTGTTTGTTTATTTTTTTAAAGCAAGAATTGTCCACATTTAGTCAGCATATGTGGTCCTGTCATGCACATAAATAGGTGTGATATTGGCGGGTGTTTGATCAAGGTGCCAGCTACACAAGTCTGAAAAGGTGGTGAGGCGTTGTAGTGTGGTGTGTTGCTGCTTCACAGATCACAAGCTGTGGCATCACACCATTAAATAAGCACAGCAGAATCAGTTTCAGTCTCACCTTCACCCCCAGTTGCCAGCCGCTCATCTCACACACAGACGCAAATACACACCAGCAGCACACTGTCTCACACTGTGTCTTAAACTTCTGCCTGCACTAGGTGGTATGGAAATGCCAGATGAATATTTCATGATGCTTCTTTTATTAGATGCCAGGCATGATGCCACCTATGATGCCAGGGATGATGATGCCCCCTCGCATGCCAGCTGCGGCCGTACAACCAACGGGACCGGTAACCCTCCTCACTACTTGTTCACCCATCCTCTGCTTCACACATCTTTAAATACACTGCAGTCTGTGAGATGCTAAATGATCATGTGCACAGGATCTGTTACTGTCGGATATGAAAAACTGTCATTTCTATTTTTAAAAAATCGCGATATTTTTAACCACGTGTTGGAATGAGACAGCCGAAAAACACTGAAATACAATGTGTAATTAAAATGAACACCTGCGTCCAATATGTCCGTGATTGTCACTTTTTGTTTTCCCTTTGGTTCAGCTGTGAATCACTGTAAAAGTAATGAAACACATGAGCCCCTCACTGTTCATCTTCTGCTAATTTTTATTTTTTACTGAGTACTACACAAGTTATGCAAATGAGCAATCTGAAAGATTTATTGTGACAACAAGCAGGCGGCTTTAGAGGTCCACTTAATCATCACAAGAATATTTTTGCATCTTGAGGGTAGGAGTTTTGCACTAATTAGCAAAGCTTTGTCAGTTAGTGCTTATTGTGAATGATGAGTCTGTATTCCCAGCTGAATTCATCATTCAGTGGTAGAGATGCACTGGTATAAGCTTCCAGATTTGTGAGTGTTTCCTCATGAGGAATAATCCACTAATAGAATTGTCTTTTTCCACAGCCTGGTGTTGACTCCACAGGTAAGAAGTTCCTCAATTTGTCACGTCACCCACAAACTATATGTTTGCATATTTATTTTTAATTAATATGAAAATACATATCCTGACTGATTTCTGTTTTTATCCCCACAGCTGCTGCACCTGGAACAGCTGTAAGTGTCACCTAATTTTTCCTGATAATGCAGCTTTACAATTTTGATTTCACATCACTGACTCATGTATTTTGTCTATGTCGTTTCAATAACTGAAGTTTTGTCAACCTTTTGTTTGTTTCTTTGTCCCCTGCAGAGCACCACAAATGGATCTCCACAGGACGACCAGCCAAAGAAGGTTTGTGCACTTTGAAAATGGAAAGATTATAACCCTAACCCATTTAAAATACGTAGAGCCAAAGTAAGTGGTGTCTTGCTGTTTCTTTTTATTTTCAACACTGAAATAGTTGAATTTTCTCTTGTTTTCATCTGCCTCAGAAGTCCCTGTGGACCGAACACAAATCACTGGATGGGAAGACCTATTATTACAATACAGAGACTAAGCAGTCCACATGGGAGAAACCAGAGGACCTCAAATCTCCTGCAGAGGTACAAACCTTAATCACTTACATCACACCTTTAGTGTCTACTTTTAAAGTGCCCAAAAATAACCATATGCTTACTGACTTACATTTTCACTAGAGCTGCAACAATAATAGATTAATTCATAAATTCATTGTTTCAGTCATTTTTCAAGCAAAAGTGTCAAACATTTGCTGGTTGGAACTTCTTACATGTCAAGATATGCAGCTTTATGCAGGTATATGTTTTGTGTGTTTTGTTCTTTATCTTCTGAGAAACAGAGTACACAATTCTGTTTGAGATTAAAGGTGCCCCGAGTGGTCGAGAAATCAATTAGTTGAATTTGGGGTGTCACAATATACCGGTATTGACACTAGTTGTGATATTTACGAAATTAAATATTGATATTGTGTTTAAAAATGTGTCGCCTGGTGGCAATAAGGCACCTTAAAATTATTTGCCAGTGATAGAGTGAAAAAAAAGTTGTTAATCACTCTCTAAATAAATGCAATTAAATTCTTGGTTTGGATCCTAACATCACATTTCACTTTCCCTTCTATTTTCTCCCCTTTTAGCAAATGCTGGGTAAATGCCCGTGGAAGGAGTACAAGTCAGACACAGGGAAGCCTTATTATTACAACTCTCAGACGAAGGAGTCCAGATGGACCAAACCCAAAGAGCTGGAGGATCTGGAAGGTAAAGACCTGCAGTCTGATGATGTCAAACCTGCTGTGAGAAATACTGTGATGGTCCACACTGAGCCAAGCTGCGCTCCATGGCTGAGCCTTTAACGGCATGATGATTGACATGCCCGCTGAGGAGGTTTTGGGCAGCACTGGAGTACAAACGCAGGAAGCACAAATACAGGAACACATGATGGCTCCTGCTGCACATTTATCTCTGTGCTGTCCTCTTATCTGCCGTCTGCTTTGAAATGAAAACAAGTACCCTAACAGCTATCTCCTTTTGTCTATTCCAGCTATGATCAAAGCAGAGGAAAATGGGTAAGAGCTTCCCGTTTACCTTTGGTCAGCCATCACTGCTGCACCATGTATTATAAACAACACATACAGCGGTTATTAAAAGTGATTTCTTCCTCCATCAAAAAGCTTTCTATTTTATTATTAATGCGGCTGTGGACTTCAGCCTCATTGTCCCGGTATTCTTCCCATCATGTGGTGTGATTTGTCATGCTCTGAATCCAGAACGGCCGAGGCAGTGGCTCCGGGCACCACAGCAGCTCCTGCAGTGCAAGCAGATAATACAGCCACTATGGCAACCGTAATGGAGGCGGAAACTGCAACAGCGGTCTCAGAGGAACACCTGTCTCAGGCGGCCGTGCATCACACAGCTGAGGTCAAGACTGCAGATGCACCTGTGGCGTCCTCAGAGAGCTCCATCGCCACAGAGGCCGCAGCCAGGTAAACAATAATGTCTGACACAGAGACGGGTAATGTCTCCTGTACTCGGATAAACACTGTATACATCAAGCCAGAGCCATAGAGTCACAATGACACTAGGTTCATGTGCACAGGAACCTTTCGACTTGGATCAGGAAGTCTGTTTTTGACTTCCATTCATTTATGTGATAAATGTTTGATGCGAACCCGACTAGGTTAACCCATCTCCTTCTGCCCGCAGTGTTGAAGTCGTAAAGGAAGAGCGACCAGAACTGCAGAAGAAAACTTACAAGTGGAACACAAAAGAAGAGGCCAAGCAGGCCTTCAAAGAGCTGCTGAAGGAGAAGGTGAGTCAGGCTGTCAAATGGGGTCAACACGTATGTGAACTAGAGGCCACATGCTATACATGAGTGCATGTCCACATGACTTGATATGTAGCATGCTGGCCTGGACATACACTAGTGTCCATTAATGTGCTCTCATCTGTGCTGCAGCACCATAAAAACTTCATCTGTTGGTTGTTTGGTCAGTCCCCAAGATTGTAAAAGACGTCAATATTGCTTGTGCCATCACAGCCACATAAACTGTACAGCTGATTGCATCATCACCTGGAGAAGAGCTTAGTTTGCAATGGATAATATCCAAGGATTTATGCTGCCTTCGAATGAAACGCATGGTTACAACATGGGAAATCATGTACACAATATAGTTTAAATGGTTATGTCAAGAGGTCAGCGGTGCTATGAAACAGTGTGTAGAAACCACCAAGGCTAACAATTTATCAAGCGAGTGAGTTGCTTACAAAATGCAGAAAATGCAATATATAAACTTACCGTCTACTAAAAAAAATGTCCTTGGCCTTTGCTATTTCTGAAAAAGAAGGCAAATGTGTAAAAACTTTCAGAAAATTCCCAAGGTTGTCAATACCACAAGCACGGGTGGGAGGGTGGGTCTTCTCATGAACAAGGTAAACGTGACTCCATTTGAAGGCAGCATCTATCCATGCACTTCACAATCAATGCAATTTATTAGTAATTATGGGCTTGTTTTTTTAAAATTACATCTATGTCTAGATAGCAAATGTTTAGTTCTTTTAAAAAATGCCGCTGTCTGTCTCTTCAATGCATTTAAGTTTGGTAATAATAATCCTGGAACAGCCATGTTAGACCTCTTGTTAAAGTAGTGCCTTACAACAAGTCTTCTATTGTTGATCAGGGAAGCGGCATCACTTATTAATACATCTGTCGACTGTGGATACATAAGGCAGCCTCATATCTTTTCATCAAAGTAACTCCAATAGGTGTTTTGGTGATTGAGTTGTACACCCTTATACTTGGAAGGTTTGCTGGTCAGGGATGTACATTATGAATTATTGAATTAAATTATTGGTGTCAGGCCAGTGATCTTTCCAGACCGATGAGTTTCAGAGGAAGACAATCCTTGTTTCTTTGAAATACATGTTGCAAGGGTTGCTAGAGGAGGGAAAAAGTCTACAAGCTGTAACACAACAAATCTTAGAGCTCTGGAATATAAAATCATCCATCTTTGCTCATTACATTTGAACCTTTTTTCAGTTCCAAAAATGTTAAATTAACAATAATCTTATGATCATGAGAAGCAGTTAATCATCGGTTGTTGGCTGACAAAAAGTCCACCTCATTCTTTTATTTTTAGGTTCATTAAACCACATCTATCAGCACATCCTTTGCATTTTGATCTGAATGTAATCCCTGTCCCTCCTCATGAACCCCTGTGAGGTCTTAGCACGATTGTTAAGCTTCACCTCCTGTTGCTGTGGATGTGTTGTGTGTTCGGTCACAAAGGAGGCCTAGCGCCACCCACCTTGAATGCTGCTATATTTAGGCTCATTTTAATTTTGTGCACAAAGCTCTCCTCTGAGATTGCTTGCCATTTCCTGCAAGATCTTAATGGCTCTGTCTTTATGATTAGCTTTATTGGATCAAAGGCACAGGGCTGGCTGGGATTAAGACAGTGAGAGAAAGTGGCATGCCTCAGTGAGTTAGAATAACTGTGACAACTGACAAGACAGAGGCACACGGTGGAGTCAGTTCATAATGGCTGGCGGAGTCACTCGCTGGAAGAGGCAAATGGCAGAAAGGGCGCTTATAGAAGTCCTCAGTGGCACTTCTTTGAATTATTGCCACTCCACACCTCTTAACCCGGAATCTATTAGTAATTAAGAAAATGTGTGATGGTAAAGCAGCACAGCTCCTTTTCTGCATGTCTCTCATGCAATAAAGGACAATAAACATCAGTTTTCCTTCATCTGTTGTTTGAAAATGTTAGAAATATGACATCTAAATTTAACTTCTCAGTTTAAGAGTACAGTCCCTCATGACTTTGAATTTTATTCTCTGTATTTCAGGGTGTGTCCTCAAACTCCTCTTGGGAACAGGCTATGAAAATGATTATCAATGATCCTCGCTACAGGTACACTATTCTCCTGAGACCAGTTCATTCTATTTGTTTTCTCTTTTCAAACCCACTCTTAAAAAATAGCTTTTAGTGATTTCAATTGTTTTATGACATTTAAGTACTTTTTACTGTCTTTTTAACGTGTTCATTAATTTAACTTTGATCACTTAGGCTTTAGTTTTATTGTAAAGCACCTTGTTACTTTGTTTGCTGCATAAGTATATTTAGTAATGCTTTATAGTAACCATTAACAAAACATGGTAAATTAATATTTAATCTTTAGTTAATATTTATTTCCACTTTAAACAATGAAATGCTTTATAAATGATTTATTGAGCAATTATTTATCGTGAAGTTGCAACTGATGTTTATAAAACTGTGCAAATGGTTAATAAATACTGTTTAGTTCATCTATAAACATTATTTGGATGGCCGTTATAAAGTTGCAGCTGATGTTTCTAAACCTTTAAGATTGTTTAATAAATCGTTTTTAACGCATTTCATTGTTTGTTAACAGGGAAGACAAAAGTTTAGTTAACTATGAAGTTACAATTTATTATATTGAAGTGTTACCATAAAGTTTAATATTATTATTATTATTATTATTATTATGTACAATAGCAGGTGAGAACTGTCCAGATCTGACATGTAATTCTCACTTTTCTGTGTCAACAAAGTGCTCTTCCCAAACTGAGCGAAAAGAAACAGGCGTTCAATGCCTACAAAGTCCAAACGGAGAAAGAAGAAAAAGAGGAGGCCAGAATTAAATACAAGGAGTCCAAAGAGACCTTTCAGAGGTTCTTGGAGAACCACGAGAAGATGACATCTACCACCAGATACAAGTGAGAGCTGCACATTTTGTTGTTGTCTTTTTTTTCCTGCATTGACTTGTCCTTCCGTGAATTGTCAATATGATTATGCAGATGGGATCAGTGAAAGGTCATCTATGGCTTGTGCACGACATCGTGCAGTTCTAGCACTGTTAGCTTCCACCTAAACTGCTTTGACCTGTTAGTTCTTGTCACATTGAATTGTGTTCACTTAATGGTACTAGGTCACAATCTAGTGAACAAGAGGACTTATGGAATACTGTGATTTGTTGGTTCTGATATTCATTTTGAATTTGGATTTTATCCTCATCATTTTCAATTATTTTCACACAAAAATGCAACAAAGATCTTTTTTTACACGATGTGTACCTCTATAGTTGGTTCAGTTCCTTTGTTCACATGTAGTCAAGAGTTACGTATTGGAAATGATGCAGACAACATTCGAATTGTTAAAGTTTTGATCCTTGGACTTGCATGTGACATCCAGCTCACTAAGGTTTGGCATTCGGGTGAAAGTCATCATGACGGACAGATTGATGAGCGACCTTGACAGGGAGCCGGTTTCTGAGTTCAGCTGGCACTGGTGTTGTTGTGGTGACTGGTGCACTAATCTGGGATGGCACACAACAGGCCGTTGGACAGGATAATGGGGCTGTCTGATGGTGTTTCTGTGTATCTCATTGCATTTAAAACCTTATTTCACTGTAGTCGACAACCGATTCTGACGTTACGTTTGGAGCAGCCACCAAGGACATAAGATGTTTTAGTGCACATCATGAAAGACAGCCCTTTTAAGAAGTTCAACTGTGCTGTTTCATTGTTATTTACACAAGTTTTACATTAACTCTACACTACGGTGCATCTGATGAATTACACTTAACATATCAATGCTTTAAAGGTAAATTTGGCTGGTGAAATGCTGCCCTCAAGTGGTTAATTGTGTGAACATACATCCTAAATGAGTGTGTGTTTTTGGAATCCAGGAAAGCAGAACAGATGTTTTGTGAGCAAGAGGTGTGGAGCTGTGTACCAGAGAGAGACAGGCTGGAGATCTATGAAGATGTGTTGTTCTACCTGGCTAAGAAAGAGAAGGTAAGGCTTTGGTCTTTAGTTCAGTTCAGTCTTCAAGTTTCCTTCTTCTTTTGTTAACATCCTGGTTTTCCTCCTTTACAAATCGTTTTCAGGAGCAAGCCAAGCAGCTGAGGAAGAGGAACTGGGAGGCTCTGAAGAACATTTTGGACAACATGGCCAACGTCACATACCGCACCACCTGGTCTGAGGCCCAGCAGTACCTGCTAGACAATCCTACCTTTGCAGAGGACGAGGAGCTACAAAGTATGACAGCAGAAACCTTTGTGTACCCGCTTTTGTTTGAAACGCATTGTATAAATGAGAAAGACAAATCTTAACCTGTCTTACACCACAGGTTCACTTGGTTCTATGTGAATAAGTGTAAATAATTTAAGTTCTCCCTGCTGTTATCTGCTTGCAGACATGGACAAAGAGGACGCTCTCATCTGTTTTGAGGAGCATATCCGGGCGCTGGAGAAGGAAGAGGAGGAGGAGAAACAGAAGACTCTTCTCAGAGAGAGGAGACGACAGCGCAAGAACAGAGAAGCCTTCCAGGTGAGACGGACTGGGTGGGAAAACGCGTATCTGAAAACAAACTGGAAGTCACCATGTCAGGGAAAGAAATGCCAGCTTGATTTACTTTTCAATTTACATTTCTCCCGGTCACAAAAAGGGCTAACTCTGTCTGTGAAAACATTGTGTATCAGTGGCTGTTCTGAATGTCAATTTTCTAATTACATGTTTTCCTCTCAGAAATTTCTGGATGAGCTCCACGACCACGGACAGCTCCACTCCATGTCTGCCTGGATGGAGATGTACCCGACACTGAGCTCAGACATCCGCTTTGCCAACATGCTGGGCCAGCCGGGTAAGGCAGCAGGCAAGCAGCAGCACACGTGGCCCCCACACGTCTGCGTGAGCTGAACGCTCTGCAGCACGTGGACGCGACATGCAGAGAAAACAGCACATGACATAAAGCACACACAGCTCAGGATGTAAATACTGTATGAACCACGGGAGGGTATTGTTGCATGGGGATTTTAGATTTAATGCCATATCATTTTAGATTTGTCTATTTCTGTTTATTTATTACATTTCCCAAAAACAATTGTTTTGTATTTGATTCATTGTTTTTGCATTCTGTTGTGGCTGGCTACTTTTTTTTTTTTTAAACATACTCTGCATTTTTTTTTGACCTATCCTGTCTATTCTACAGGTTCGACTCCCCTGGATCTCTTCAAATTCTACGTGGAAGACTTGAAGGCCCGTTACCATGATGAAAAGAGGATCATTAAAGATATTCTCAAGGTAAGATTGTTGGTCCTCTTCTAGAATATTCTATTAATATCTGTCAAAGGATCAAACTGTTTACTGTACATCTGCTCGATAGAGTTTCCGTTGAGGAGGTTTTATACCTTCTCATTTTATGTCATACAACTTGTTCATCTTCTGCTTCCTTTCTTGTGTATTCAGGACAAAGGCTTTCTGGTGGAAGTCAACACCAGCTTCGAGGACTTTGGATCAGTCATCAGCTCAGACAAGAGGGCCACCACACTGGATGCAGGAAACATAAAACTGGCCTTCAACAGTGTAAGACTCCAGATCTACATTGCATTTTTCCTCACCAGATTGTCACAAATCCTATATAGCTCCTCAGGACAAACACAGATGCTACTGACGAGATAACATTTCAAAGTTCAGTCAAAACGTGCAAACATTTTGAGTAACGTAGCTTAAGGTTTAAATTGATGTACACCTGATAGTCGGCTCCCTAAGCCAGATTTATCTGTTTTTTTTTTTTCATATTTTATTCAGGGTTCCTACACAGTATGGGAAAAGATAGAAAAGTATGAGTTTTGAAAATTCAGAATGTCTAAAAACAGATTGATCAAACAAGCAGACTTTTTTTTTATGGTGTTCGGAGCTTCGATGTTTGTCACTGTGTGAGAGAGTGGTGGCCAGACTTGACAGCAAGTCAAGAAGTATGGCATACAAGTGATCGTTAACTCCTACGTAGAGCTGCCTCTACAGCTGTACGTCACAGCCTGCAAAACAGCCGTAAAACTAAGTGCCTGATAGCTGTACCAGTCTTGACATCCGCGACCAAACTAATGCGGTAACTAATGAAGTAAAATGCGGAAATATCTCAGAATTGCATATATCCATAGCATCGCAAATAACCAAATGTTAAGCTTGTCTGAACATGTCTGAGTTATGCAGTGAGGCAGTTATCAGAAATGTACATGACACTCTTTTCTGTGCAAGGAAACCATAACTTTACATTTTCATACTTTGGTGTGACTCGATTTGTGTGAGCTACAGTTTTCTGGCAATTATGTGGCAGTGTAATAGCATACATAGTCAGAATGCATCATTTATTTTAACAGCTGGATTTTAAAACCATTTGTTTACAGAAAAACAAACTTCCTGCTATGTTTACTCGGATGTCAAATGTGTTCTGTAACATCCGCCAAAGGTTCTGGAAATCTGTCTGTAAAATTATGGGATTTTAAAATGGAACATCTGTAGGAACCCTGTTCATTGTTTTGATTTATTAGATTAACCCATTTAGCAACTTTTTTTCTGTTTAGCTACTGGAGAAGGCAGAAGCCAGAGAGAGAGAGCGAGAGAAGGAGGAGGCCAGGAAGATGAAGAGGAAAGAGGCGGCCTTTAAAAACATGCTGAAGCAAGCGACACCACCACTGGAGCCAGAAAATACATGGGAGGGGGTATGTGGTTCAACTATTTTCCATTTAGATTAAATTCCTCGCCATTCAGTTCTAATAAAAGTGATAAACAGTATTGTGTCTTTGCTCAAGTCATTGTACTTACTTTACATTTCAGGTCAGAGAGAGATTCTTAAAAGAATCAGCCTTTGAAGACGTGACTCTGGAGTCGGAGAGGAAAAGGATATTCAAAGACTTCATGCATGTCTTAGAGGTAAGTCTGTCGTACCCAGTGGGAAAGGGCTGAGAATGACTTATCTTGGTGACAAAGACAATGCTGATTTTTAACATGGCATGTATTTAACAGCATGAATGCCAGCATCACCACTCCAAGACAAAGAAGCACTCAAAGAAGTCCAAGAAGCATCACAGGAAGCGTTCTCGCTCCCGATCGGTTCGTAGTTCATTTATTAATGTACAACACGGCTTAACTAACAATTATTTTTTATCGTTGATTAATTTGTTGATTATTTTACCATTTAATTTATTAGTTGTTTGGTCTGTAAAGTATCTGAAAATGCAAAAAAAATGTCAACCAGTGTTTCCTAAAGCCCAAGAGGATGTGTTCAAATGTCATGTTTTGTCCACAACCCAAAGATAATTAGATTTCTGCCATAGAGAAGTAAAGAAACCAGAAATATTAATCAGAGAACTATTTTATTCCTTAAAAAATTACCCAGCGATCGATTTTTAATCTACAAGGAATGCTCCACATCATGCCTTTTTAATCTCACGGTAACTGACCTTGTCGACAGGGCTCTGAGTCTGAGGATGAGGAATACCACAAGAAGAAAAAGAGGTCACAGTCCAAGTCTCCCTCCGAACGCTCGTCTAGTGGAGAATCTGGTGGGTGGCTTTCAAAGCTGAGATGATCCATTTATTTATCATTATGTGGAAGAAGTGCAGCCGTACTGACATTTACTGACATTTTCTGCCTGAAACCAGAGAGAAGCTATAAAAAGTCCAAGAAGCACAAGAAGAAGGGCAAGAAGAGACGTCACAAGTCTGTAAGTATACAACTTATTATATATATATATGTATATAATATAAATGTGCATGTTGTGTTTGTATGTGCACTGATGCTGATTGTGACAAACAGGCCTCGCCAGACTCCGACAATGACAAGAAGGGAAGAGAGCGCGACGGGAAGCGTGAAAAAGACCTAGAGAAGGATAAAGAGAACGACAAGTCTCGGGGGAAATCACGCTCGGACTCTAAACAGAAGTCTCCTAAAAGGAAAGCGCCAAAGGAGGAGGTAGGTTTTGTTTATTACTGTCGTGTACAAAAATTCTTTGGATATGAAGAACCGTGCGAGTACACGTTGCCATGGTTAAGGAAACTGGGGGGCCTGAGGGAGCTTCACACTTGGCTTACTTTGCGAGGAAGCTCAGGCAGTCTGGTAGATAAGCTGAAGACCTTGGAGACGCTTCATCTTTATAATAAGCACAGATGAGAACTGGTCTCGGCTATTAGTTACAGATACTGTGTCTACCCCCCCTCCCTTATGGTTACTTCAAGGCTTTGGTACCATATAAAGCTGAGACAAGTGTAAGAAGAACTTAAGATTTTGATACTAAGAAAAAAAAAAGTAATGAAAGTTTTCTTCATCAACTATGTATTTTCCCCATTTAATCCCAGCAAGATGGTGTTTTAATGGCTGTTGTCATGGTTGTCTAGATGTTTAAGTCAGAAAAGGTGAAAGGTGACATTTAAATTTGTATCATTTTCGAGGCTTTTTGTGTGTGTGCGCACGTGTGTATTATCATGGAGGGAAGTTGTTGTTTACCAGCCAGAAGTTGTTAAATAGGGCTTTCATATAATGTAAAATTGTTTATTTTGTTGTCTCAAATAGGAATACAGCGATTAACCACACAGGGCATGTTGATCCCCTTAAGGGCATAGCAACTGCATAAACGATGTTTTTTTATTTATATTTAAACTGTTCTGTTTTGAAAGGCTGTTAAAATATAAAGCCAACCAATTAGTGTTGTGGGGACAAAATACAATAAAACCTCAAAGCAAAGTTGCTCATGTGATGTTTTACATCTGTGGGGCTTTTAAAAATAAACTCAATATAATCATACTTTGAAAAATGTCAATGAATTTCAGAATTTCTTAGTATTTTGTTGGACCCTTTTGCTTTAATGACTCTTCAAGTGCCCCCAATATCCAGCGGGGTTGAGGTCAGGTGACCGTGGAACGTCCATAACAGTCAGGACTCCGTGGTCTTTGGTCTTCAAATAGATCTTGCAAAGCTCTGAGGTCAGATCTACAGAGGATGCCGTATCCACTGCCCTTCACTCAGTCTTCACACAATGGAAATACAATAAGTAGACTTTGTATTTGGTAATTTCATACAAACTATTTGTTCAATGAATTTACAGAGAAGGTGCTTTATATTGATGCATATCGTAATCTTGATATGAGGCGACCAACATCATTGAGATTGTGATCATGTCGCACAGCTCTATGCTAAAATCTCAAGACGTGACTGTTTTTTATTAGCCACAGTTCAAGGAGGTAGCCACGACCATTCCAAGGTCCTCTGAGAACTCATTATCATCTTTTTGAGCGATTCTGATTCTGTGGGTTTTTCTGTGTTGTGTTCAGGGCGGCTGGGATACGTCAGGCAGTGAGCTGAGTGAAGGAGAGCTGGAGAAGAGGAGAAGAACTTTACTGGAACAGCTGGATGCACCTTGATGATCGCACTTCTGCGGCCCTTAACTGTATTTGTACACTTCGACAAACATGCATTCCCCTCCGAGCTCATCCGACTGTACTGCAGTGTTCATACGGACTGTGTGAGAGAACACCATCACGGGAATGTGCTACACTGAGCTTATACACTTACTTGGTTACTAATTTGATATCAGGAAACTGATCAGCTGATCAATCTCTAAATGTCAGGATGTCTTTTTGTTGCTTTTGTTAGCTTTAACTATTTTTTTTTGTTAGTTGACTGTAGCTGTACATGTTTTCCATCGCCAATAATTTTTTATATTCAATTAAGCGTATCTGAAACATCACAATGACTGAAACAGAGTTCAAGACTTTGTCATCATCACTGGAGCTATCCAGAGATAAAGAAAACATATTTTTGATTTGATCCCACTGAACTGCAGCTGTTCTTGAAGAATAAATAAAAGAAAGATTTTAATTGGAGCGTTTGTTAAAAATTGAACTGTAGTGAAATGAAATAAAATACTGTTTCAATGGATTATGTCTGAAGCTTTATGCAATTATGAGACCACTTGTAGAAATCAAAGTGTTTCATAACCTCCACAAAGGTTACGATTTTGTACACAAAAAGATTTCCCCACGCGTTTCAAAAAGATAAGACAAGTTATGACAACAATTTTATATTCAATGTAAATAGTTTATTTGATCATATTTGTTGAAAATCTCATATCACCTAATTTTTAAAAAAGCTTGTTATTTTGTAATCAGCACAAACTGCCTAAAATACATTTCTGGTGAAAGTAAAAAAAACAAAAACAAAAAAAACATGCCAGTATTATCCAGTTAGAGATAGAGTCACTATTACAGACAGTGAAGTTGAGAAAAAAAAAAAGAGATGAACGGCAGCACGCGCTTCAGTGGAGATAATCACAGGAGGGTGTGTGACGAGGACACAAAACCAGCCGATCACAGGTCGACCAGTGGAGACCGGTTTATTAGATTAAAAGTGTTTGATTCAAGAGTTGAAATCTGTTCAAATGCAACAACACTTGCACATCAGAACATGCTTTCTGAGCTGGCTCTGACGCCCCTGTGACACACCCGTGAGCAAGTTCAGTGATCCGCTGCCTCCTGCATGAGACACGATGATTTAACACTACTGTAGATTCATTTGGCTTAATTAAATATACAAAAAATGGAAACAAACAAAAAACTATAAGTTAAAATAACATTCAAGTTGTATAGCACAAGGCAATGAAAACTTTTGTTTAAACAATATGTACAATATTAACCATCTGGTGATGTGAATTAAGTAAAAAAAAAAAAAATGTAACAAAATATCTGTACATTTAGGAAACTTTTTGGTGTGTCGTGAACTTTGTTTTTTAATGACCGTGGACACGTTTAAATGATGATGATGAGCTTAAAGGAACGTTTCAGTGGTTAAATACTATACATTAAAATTACAATAAAGTGAGTAGACACAGTAGCCTGGGATATAATTAATCTGTAAAAAAACATTGACAGAGATGAAATGCAAAAGGTATATCCAGTTTTGACGATGGGATCATCCAGTAAGGTTCATGCAACTTGGTAGAAAATGTCTTTTTACGTCGCTTTACAGGTTCGTTTATTCCCGTTATTTGTTCCCGGAAACCAAACAAAATGATGCGCTGCTACAGAAATGTAACAATTCCAAATGGACGGTAGAGTTTTAAGTTAGCAGGCAGCCTGCTTCTGTGGATTAAGAGCTACAAATTCAGGCTTGAGCTGTTAACAACTTCAGCATGGAGAGGCCTCATATCTAAAATTCACATTAGCCCAGACTTGAATTACTGTTTTAAAAATATCTTTTTCGTGCGTTCATCATCCTTATACAACCCGTATTCCAGAAAAAAAGTTGGGACACTTTGTAAAATGTAAATAAAACAGAAAGCAATGATTTGCAAACCATTTTTGACCTATGTTCACTCGAGGACAGTGCCAGGACGCCATATTTAAAGGTCCCATATTGTAGAGAGTAAGACCTCCATGTCTTTTTGGTTATAGAGCAGGTCTAGGTGCTGTATAAACACTGTGGTTGCAAAAACAGCGTCAGAGCTAATGTGGAAACACAGCTGGGCAGTCACTGCTCAGGCCTGTGAAAGATGACCAATCAGAGCAGATTGGGCTTTGTGAGAGGGGGGTGCCCTTAAAGAGACAGGAGCATTCAGACGGAGGGTGAATGGAGACACACTTGCCAACCTTGAGAATTTAAAACTAGGGAGAATTTCAAAACCGAAGTGGGGCTCTAAGGTCCTAACCCCCCAAATACTGGAGGTTCAAGGACGTTTTTCCTGCATGAGTTATAAAGCAATGACAAAATACTTAACAGCATTTTATGTCAATTTAAATTTTACTAAAAGAACTTAGAATAATTCACTTTCTAGCGTAAACTTGCATACATCATATATCAGTCTTTCTCTCCAGGGCATCTGAAATTTGTTTCAATATTCCTTCTCCTTTCCATTTCTCTGTCCGTCTCTCTCTCTCACTCACTGAGGAGGATGAGGCGTAACAATACAGCAGAGTACACGCTGTAAAGTGACAGGAACTGGTAATGATGACTGAAAGGGGAAAAACTGTGAGGAAGTGTCATAAATCAGGATGAAAAACAGCGGTCTCCTGGGAAAATCGGACGGTTGGCAAGAAGGTATGAGAAAAATGTGTTATTAAAAAGGGTAAACATTTTCCAGCAGACACCCAAAATAAAAACCTGATATGAAAATGAGCATTAAAAAGGACCTTTAATGTTCAAACTGATATTGGTTTTTGCTGCCTGCAACATGTCCCAAAAAATTGGGAGAGACCACATTTTTTTGGAATAGGGGTTGTACACACTTTTGTACAAATATTGAGTTCAGTGATTTTCTGATCACCGACTTCAAGCCTGCTCATCAGCCCTTTTTAGTCAAAGTTTTAAAGCCTTGAGATGTTAAAAAAGAAAGTGCAGGGCGAGCACGCATCTGTAGAGCATGAGGAATGGAAAAGGAGCACCGGAATGTACCAAGATACTAAGAGATGTAATATTTGTAACAGCTAAAGGGAACGCGTCCCGTATACATTCTACATTCTGTTTCCGAGGAAGCATCTCTTCACGTGGCTCTTAAGGCCACAGCAAGTCCACTTGTACACACATATTAAAGCCAGGTCAAGTTTGTATTGCTCGGAGTGGGGGAGTATTAAAAAAAACAAATCAGACAAACAGAAGACATTAGCCCACAAAAATAAGTTCAGGCACTTGGCTTGTCTAAGGTTTGTGAATCAACCTTTCCGACACTTTAAGTTCAGACCCATACATGTCTCAGTCCTTCATGAAAAGCTACGATACCACAGACATGGAATAACGTGTATTCTTATGTAATATATATACATACTCGTCTCTATGGTTGCTACAACTCGTCATCTTTCACTTATCCATCCTTCAATCTGCATCCGACCTCCCGTCTCTCCCTCTCTTGACGTCACACATCCTCACCATCTTCTCCCCTCCCAGCACATGCACTGTCCCCCTCGTCACATGACCACTTCGCCGTTGTTCACCGGCCGCAGGTTCTGATCATCAAAGCGTCTCCTGACACTCCTCCGCACAGCGTCCGCTCGCCTGTAAGGCTGATTCCTCAAATCTGTGAAGGGTTCGATGGGGGAGGGGATGGAGGGTGAATAAAAGAGCTGTCAGTCATGTTGTCAGGGCGGTTTTGATGAGCCCACATGCTCAGAGTGCTGGCAGCCTGTCTTTCAAAGCAGCATGAGGTCTACACAGAAAAAAAGCCCTGCAGGTCGACTGTCTCTGGACGTTACCACTGAGACATGTAAACAGAGATACTGTTAAGAGGAGTAACTATTTTTTTTTTTTATCATTAAACATTAGCATCGTCATACCGGAGATAAGAGGAGGAGGAAACAGAGGGAGAAGGATGTTGATCCTAAGTGAGAGGACAGTAAAACAGGAAGGGAGGTAATAAAGAGATGCTTGCCAGGTTTGGGACACATCCACCACTACAGGGGTGCTACTGGACGAGTTCCTTACCCTCGAGTGGACATTGGGAAATTTAGTTATATTATTCTTCTTTAGGGCTAGATGAAGAGAAGACAAAATGAAGGTTAAAAGTGGAGGAGGAGGGGGCCGACCCGAGTGCGTCAGCCCGACATATTCACACTGGCTTTGCTAAGAGAGCGCCGCAAAGCAGAGTGGCAGCAGGCTGCATGGGGAGGAGGGGGGAGAAAGGTCGGAGGAGAGTAAAGGGAGACAGAGCGGGAGGATGTTAACTAGTTCAACTGGCAAGGAGGAGGATGAAAGCTTCTGTAGGTTGTCTTTTGTTCTGTGTTATAAACCCAGTCTGCTTTGCAAAGTGGCTACCAGCAGGACAGAAGAAGAGCCCGTTTCAAACGTCCACTGAAACAAACAAACACGGTCCCAGGACACAGCGTTATTGTTACGTTCGACAGCATCTTGACCGAAAAACCAAGCAAAGCATGCATGCATCCAGGGAAACCACACTATTACCACAAAACAGGTGCGAATGCAGTGAAACAACCTGGTTGCGTGTTAGTAGCACACACGGAAGAGAGCGTGAATGAGTATTTGTACGCAGGCATCATGCAGAATATTAGTGACTCTGCCAGAGCACAAAGTTTGACAGAAGGGTGACCTGCAGGGGCAAGCAAAAGCATATGGGCTGGCAGGGATGCATTGTGGGAAAGCGGGCAGGGATGGAAGCAATCTGCATGCAAGAAGCTGTATCAGCAGCAGCAGCAGCAGCAATGATTTGTGATAATGAACACACACATTCATTTTTAATCAAAACGAATGATTGAACACACACAGAGAAAAAAGCAAGTTATAATGCCACAGACACTTACACAACCATGAAACACGTAGGCAATGAGTGAAACCCTAAGTGTTTGTTTTCAGTCTGTCACCACTAGATGGCAGCTTAACGTTTCTGCTGGATGATGAAAAAGTGCACTCTCCAGATACGAGTTTGACCTTGGAGACAGTTTTCCTCTGTGACATTATTGTTTGCCGTGGCTGATAAAACAATGATGATAAATGAGGGTGTCACACGTCATGCAGGCGGGGGGAGCGAAAACCATCCCGACACCAAATCATGCTGAGGGGTGGTGGGGAAGAAAACGCGTGAGCACTCAGACAGGTGTGTGCGTCTCAGGTCCGGTTAAAAAAAAAACCAAAAAAACAGGCATGCAAGGATGGAAGGAGGAGAGAGAGAAGATATAAAAAAATTTAAAAAAGATGAGAGAATTTGTTCCAGCAACCTTAGAGAAGAGAGACAGTTCTATAAGCTTTAGTAATGGTACTCCTCATTGAGGGCGGGCTCGCAGAAGAACCGAGAGCCGCGCTTGGCGGTGCGGGCGGTAAAGGGCACGGTCTTCAGCACTGCATTGAGAACAACAAGGACAACAGCCAGGACAAGACAAGACAGAGACAATATAAGAAAAGCAGATTCTACAGGGGGTTTAGCACTGGTTAGCACTAAGCAAATACCCAACAACAGCATCAGGAGGAGGAAACATGTCTGCACAGAGGGTGAGGCTTTACTGAAGGGCCTGAAACACACTGGGATTATCCCAGGAGTCCGACTTTTACTGTAAACTCTTTATGGCTTTGTTTGTTAGAACACAGCAAGTTTATGTTATTACACAGATTTGGATCAACCTGAGTTTGTATTAAAGTCTTCAACACTAAAAGCACTTTAACTTTATTGCTGTGGCGAGTGGTGGAAAGATATCGAGAACCTTAATTTAAAGAATAATTAGCAATACCTCAAAGAAGAGGTACTCAGATTACAGGTAAAAGTATCAATGGGTGAAACTTTACACTAAAAGGAACAAACTAGACTTAAGTAATGATTAACTAATGCATGACTCATGATGATTTAATCTAGGATGTTTTATGAATTTCTGTTGCTCACAGTGAACAAACAATCAAGTTATTCTGACTTTAAGTGATTAGATTACTTATGAATGTTTACTCACCGTTACCTCATACATTAACTGATATGTGACCAAATTAACTGGATTCCAGCTGCATTAAAACTGTATTTGCTCAACCTCTCTGAAAGCAGAACTGTTCCTGTTCTCATAAAAAAAATCTAAGCTTTTCTTTTTTCTTTAAATCAGACTGGTAGGAAAAGGTCGAGTTAGCTCTGAATATAGAGAGTGGGTTAAGATAATGACAGAGAACACATCGTTTGAGTTAATGTTAGCGAATCTGCACAACTATAAAAAGTCTGCTGAGTCATATCTGCTAACCTTTTGTCTTTTATAAAAGGAGCCCAACACTATATTTTGGAGAAATGCATTTGCCTTTTGGATGTATGTCTCTTTGTGACATTATGAACATCTGTAAATTATTATACAGGTGTAAGGACGGGCTCTCTAACTTATTTATTTATTCATTTTGACTTCTTGTTAGTTTCCAGGTTTGATTTCTAGAATGGGTAAATTGGTAACATTTTCAAAGACTGGTAAAAAACAGGAATCCATGATGCATCCTGCATTAAATCAAACATGAAATCATCACAAGTCACGTATTAGTTGAGCATTACTTACTTTACTGTATTAACAACCAAATGTTCTCCAAGTACTGAAGGAAAAAAGTATTTTATTATTTTAAAATGTCTAACATTATTGTATTGTTATTATTAAAATATTAATATCAATATGTAAGTAGCATTTTACCGTTGTGGTTGGTCGAGCTGGAGTCGATTAAAGTGACTTTAAAAACTAACCGAACAGTAAATAATCTATATCAGTGCGCTGGATGAGCTTGTCACATGTTCTGTGCACAAAATCTCATTTTGCTAAGTAAATCGGATCCATTAGAGCGAGACTTGTATCATCTTATATTAGATTTTTGCAGATATCTAGATATCTGTCAGCTGATAAGACACTGCTGTACAGACGTGCTGAAACTATGTTTGAGATAAACTATAAACGGTGTCTCTATTACATAATTTGTCACCCGAGAACACTGACATGGTTGTTTTTCAGCTGCAACATGTTCCAATCAGTATTTATGTAATAAGTATGTTAAGCTTTCTAATATCAATATAAATATTTGCCTCAAAAATCCTGTATTCGCTGGATTGCAGTCACTACAGAGGTTAAATACATGTAAGAAGTGGAGTAAAATGACAATATATGATTGAGAAATGTAGCAAAAAAGACATAAATTGCCATAACATGGAAATAGTATAATATAGTATGTAAGTACAAGTTCTTCCATAATGTACTTGAGTAAATGTACTTCCACCACTGCCCTTCAGTAAGCAGAAGACTGATTAATTCCCTTCTGGTTAATTTATATTCCAGGAGCTAGTCACAACCCGGCCCCCGTCTACACACATATGGCGTTACAAAGCAATGACAGAGCAGATAAGATAAGCAACGACCATCAGACACGTCGCAGCTGAGTGTCACTGGATTAGCTGTACTGTCAGCGCATGTTTGTACTCATGAGGTTATCACACCTTCAGTTCTCAAACATCTGACAGCTGAGTTTTTAAAAAAAAAGCCACAGTCGTCGTGTTAGTGGTTTAGATTCCCTTTGTTAATGACTGAATGTAGAGCGCCGGAGAGGACCTTCATGCAGAGCGCCCTGAATGTGTGTGTGTGTGTGTGTGTGTGGAGAGAGACTGCAGCCAGGCCCGTGTGACGTTACCCGTGATGATGTCCTCTATGGCTCCATCTTTGCCTTCGTAGACGTGTCGGCTGTCTTTCACCTGTTTCCTCCTGAGCTCCTGGATCAGCTCTTGCTGCTGCCGCTTGTTCTTATGAGATGGAGACTGAAGACGACACACACAACACACACACACACACACACACACACACACACAGAGTCATCATCTAACATCTATTAATAAGTCTCCCAGACATGAGTTTACTTGAATCAACCAAGGATTCTCCCAACATCAGTATCTTTCAGTGCGCTCTCTTAACTCTTTCTGCATGTTTTTAGTAATTAGAGCAGTTAGGAAGTATAAGCGATGATCCTGAGTGGATGGGATGAGGCTCAGCAGGGTGTCGGGCTGTAGAACCAGATATAACTACCCCCGGCAGTCAGTCGGTGCACAGCTAATCCTGTGATCGTGAGTCTGGAGGATGAAGCGGAAGGGGAGGAAGTGGAACCGGCTTACCTTGATCCACTGTAGCCTCCTGCTCTAAAAATCAGGGTGGGGGCAGTAGTACAATGAGGGAGGCGGTGGAGAGTCGGGTGACTTACTTTCTGGTCTTCCTCCATCATGGCCTCCTGTTCCAGAAGTTTCTCCATCAGAAGCTGCTCCTGTCTCTTTCTCTGCTCGTTGTCCTCCTCCGCTTGCTGAGGACATTACGAACAGATGTTGTGTACACTCAGTGAAGAAATGGTTGAAATGCACATATGTTATTTCTGATGCTACAGGTCTCTCATCCAAAACAAGACAAAAGACATGAGTAGTGCGCATCATTGGAGTTGTTGTCATCAAGTTAAAGGAGCCCTATTTTGCTTTTTTGTTTTTGTTTCTTTCCTTCAGTGTTTTATATCAGTCGACACCAACAGAAGCTCCTCTCTCCCACAGAAACACTGCTCCAGAAACGCCTCGTCAATAGTCCCGCCTTTAATTTGTGACACCATGTCACACATCTGCATAACTTATGCCTCGCAGCTAGTTTGTCATGTAGGAATAGAATGAGCACCGCTGCTCTGTTGACTAAAATCTATCTATGTTAGTTAGTATCTAAGTTTACGGTCTCCCAGGAAGTGATAGCGACAGGCACAAAATCAGTGTTGTTACAATGTCACATTAAAATGTTCCTCCAAAAGGAACTCTCTTTTTTAAATATTCAATAGTTTCACAAAATGTGCTGGTGCAATCTGAGCTTCTATTTCAGTGTCAAGACATGCGGTAAATTAAGTCATCAGAGTGGTTTGGAGTAGTAAAGAAGAAAAAGAGCAGCAGTAAACAGAGTTGACACATAGGCAGCCGAGAGACGCAAGCAGCTGAAAACACATCAAGCAAGTCTTGGATTGAAGCCCAGTTCCTGTAAACCTATTGATCAAACTGCTACTTTAAAGATCATTAAGAAAAGAGTCAAACATCATCAACACAGATGACGTTGTGCAGTAACACATAATGTGATTGGTTTTGTTTGTTATAGCACTGCAGTACAAGATGATTGTGCTCATTTAATTGTAAAATTCTTAATTTTTTACACAAATTTTTATATAGAAGAAAATATTGCCAACTATTTTGATAATCAATGTATTAGTTTCAGTATGTTTTTTAAGAAAAAGAAGTCAAAATGATCTGATTCCAGCTTCTTCAATGTGATCAATTTCTGGTTTCTTTGCTCCTCTATGACAGTAAACTGAATATCTTTGTGCTGTGGACAAAAGAAGACATTTGAGGATTTCGTCTTGAGCTTTGGGAAACAGTGGTCGACATTTCACTTTTAATATACCAAGCAACTAATCAACTCATTAAAATAAATTGACAGATTATTCAACAATGAAAATAATCATCACTTGCAGCCCTAGAACACAACCAGACCACCTCTTACACACAACACCCACAAGCATTTCAAACTGTATCACCACACTGACCCTCCCCAGACGCTGTTGTGAGTTAAAGAAGAACTCCAACAATTTTACACATCAAAGTTTGTTTATGGATCTTGGAGATAAGTGAAATGTGTGGCTCCAGAGGGAGCTGCAAGGAGATAAACTGACTCTCAGTTGGTGCATACCAGATCTCTGCAGCCTGCTCCTCATCTTTGCTTCAGGGGAGAGACTTGAGGCTATATTAGCTGCTATCAGCTTAACAATCTAAAGTGTGTGTGTGTGTGTGTGTGTGTCAGACTTTTATCCAACTCACCCTGTAAGCTCTAACAAATCGCACAAACACAGGGAAGAAGACAGAGGGCGGCGTTGTTTTGGAGTTCTCCCCGAAGAACTTCACCGCCTCGTCGAAGGCGTCCTTTTTTAAAGACAGAGGAGTTACGTTAGACAACATTTAGATGACTTTGTGTACAACTTTGTCAGATTCAGCAGATGGCACTAGGGCAAATTACACATCAAGGTGTGCTCATGTTACCTGTGCAATCTTGGCATCATCCTGCAGCTTCTTCAGCTTGTTCTCATTGAGTGCGATGAAGTCTTTCAGCATGGTGTTGTGTCCGTGCATGCTGTACTCTCGTTTGGTCAGCTCCATGCCTCTGTTCAGCTCCTTGACGTCCAGCAGGACGTTCTCCAACGACACTGTGAACATGAGCAGCAGCAGTTTGAGTAACATGTGCAAACCAGGGTTATTATTATAAACTAAAACTTAAACTAAAATGAATATAAGCAGTGATAGAAATAAGACTAAAAACATAATGCCTGGTTACAAAAATGAAAAATGAAATAAAAACAAACTGAAATTAATGTCAGTTTTAGTAAGTGTTAGTGTTGGCAATAGGTATCAGGGCCATTTAGTGTCACTGAATTAAGTGAAATTAAGCTAAATATAATTAAAGCTGTAACCTCTTCATGCTACATATACAAACATTTGAATAAGAAGCATTTAGTAGACAATGTTTGAAATGTATATGTAGAAACATTATACCTAGCCATGACAAAAGCAATCTACTGTAAAACTAATTAAATATATAAAAACTAAACCTTCTGAAAAACTGAAACAAAACTAAAACTAACTAACATAAATCTGAGAAGTGAATAAAAATAAAATAAAATAAAATCTGAAAGTTAAAACCTAAATGAAATAAAAACCAGTTGAAAATTCAAAACTACTGAAAGAGAAAAATGTCAAAGAGAAACAAATCTGTACGACTCACCTGCTGCAGCTTTCTCCACGTAGTGCAGCTCATTGTAGAAGAGAGAAACTTGCGCGTATTTCTCCTTTACCACATTGGCTATGTAGTGTAACAGCGTTAACTTACGGTCCGTCGACTTGGTATCAAGTAGCTGTAAGGGAAGTAAAAAGGACACAACTCTAGAAAACATTTGTTTAGAAAAAAGTAGAAGGATTTATAAAGTAAAAAAAGGCAACTTACCAAGTCTAAACTTTGCAGCTTGAATCCGTACACCGCTCCTCTTTTGCTGCTGTTCATGTAGTTTCCAAGTGCCAAGATAATCTGAGAAGAAGGAACAAGAAAAATGTGAGGAAGGAAACTATACATTAAATCAACATCATGTTCAGTCCAGAAATGATTCAGCCACCTCAAGGATTTTCTTTAGCTTCTGTGACGACTTGATGGACACAGACGCTGCAATGACGGCATGAAGTTGCTGTGGGAAAACAAACAGAAAGACACGAGATCACTTCCTCGAACATCACATACGGACTGCCTCTAATTAACGTCAAAGAGGTCCTGGTTCTCACCGGCGTGAGCATCTGCACGCTCTCGGAGAAGTTGCCGATGAACGCCATGATGGTCATCTTCTGCATGAGCCGCTCAATTTTACTGAACTGCATCATGAAGCGGTCCTCGTCCGTCAGGCTCTCGACGGGCTTGCGCTCCTTCTCAAACTGCCGCAGGACTTTGATCTCATTCTCTGTGGGCTGGAAGCGCATCAGACACTCCACAAAGTCCACCGGCAGAGTCCGTAAGTCGAAGCTGAAAAACAGAAGAGATGATGAACATTCAAAAACTCTTCTGGTCGCTAAAAACACAGGAAACAAGTACAAAATGCAGAGAAAGCACTATGGAAGGACTGGAGTCTTCGGTTTTATTTTGAAGGGGCTTACATCTGAATGGCCCTGCAGATCTCTTCAGGAGTCTTGCCCACTTTCCTCAGTGTGATTGCCAGGTTCTTTGCTCTGTTGGAGTCCAGCAGTGTCACCTTGTTGGGCCCCTTCTGGATGACCTTCTGCTTGTTCATGGTGATATCGATTGCCGGTCCCTGGGCCTTCGTCTTAAACATCTCCTCAAACTCGTCCACGTTCAGGTCCTGAAAGGCGGCAACAAATAATCAGTTCATTGTCTGTTATCAACAGAAATGGATTCGCTAAACTGAGAGAAGACTCTTACCTCGAGTATCCTCTCGTCATCGATCTCGTTGAAGACAGTCCCATTGATCTGGTTTGGTTTCAGGGCGACCCAGTTGAAGACGGGCATACGGAACTTTGTCTTGATGGGTTTCTTGATCTTGACAGCTACACAGGACGCAGACATGTTAGCACAGCATCCTTATCTGCTATCAGAGTGCGCACACGTACATTCACACACGTGCAGGGTAGACATTGATCTGGGATTGGTAACACACATGGAGTTCTCTCTAAAAACACACAATTCAAGTTGAAAACTGGGGATGGACTATGCATCGGACAGAATATGGCTATTTGTGGCCAACTGAGCGGATTCATTGAGGTTGAACATGAGGCAACCCCACAGAAAATTGGCGAGCCAGGCATGAGGGATCTCCCAGTGACCAGACCAGCGTGGTGACGCGAACCCCGCCCCAGACTAATGCACCAGCTCAACTAATAACCCATGATATGGCTGTCAGGGGAAAGGTGAACCGCCATCGGTTTGTTTTTTTATATTCTGTCAGTCACTGTGTCTAAGCATGCAACCAACACTTTGATACTTCAGTCATCCATACAATCACAAACACACAATATCAAAACTACAAGAAGGTGTGAAGGTAAAGCATGCAGAGTTTTGAAATTTGGTATTTTCTTTGTCATTTAAAAGTCATAGAAGAAATTCAAAGAAATATGGTGTTTCATATGTTTGTCAAGTTCATGTCTGTTAGAAGTGGCAAAAAGAAATAAACTGGAAAAATAAAATACTGGGAGTAAAGTATGCATTATTTCTAAGAGACTTGAAATGACACAAATGTGACATGTTTCTTTCTTTTCTACTTTAAGTCAGAGTCTGAAAATACCAATTTCAAAACGTGATAAAGGAAGGGGAACAGTGGAGGAACAAAACACCAAGCATGACAAGCAGAACCTACAGAAAAGTTTGATGGGTCCCTCTGGTTGGCAGAAAAAGAAACAATTCAAAAGACAAATCATTAAGAAATTGAACTGGCAAAGGGTTAGAGAGAAAGCTTCCACATGCACATCTCAAACACACATCCCACTGTTTACTGACTGATGGAACGGAATGTGCACCAATATCTATCAATCTACATACAGTACAGAACAGGTTGGTCTGGTTCAAAGAGTCACATGAGAGTGAGATCTTATCAATATTCATCATCTGAGCAGCAACATGCCTGAAACTGAGTTTTAAAGTTACTTTGATTTGGAAACCTACAAACTGTCTGTAAGTATACATAAATTATAGCATTTGACAAGACATATAGTCGACAACAAAAAACATTCCAACCTTTAAATTAGCATTAACTGTTCTGGTCTACCAAACAATGAACATTTGAAAAATCATACAAATAAAAAACTTAGGGCAGAAACAAGGTCCACACAAGTAGGTGAACGCAAACCCTGACAACACCCTGGCCGGCTGGCAGAAACACACATCCCCAGTGAACACACTCAATGTGCACTGTTTTGACAGGTGGAGGTAACAAACCCTCAAAATCCTCAAAGGGCTGATATAGAGATAATCAGAGTGATTCCATGAAGGAAGAAGCAATTAGACATGGTGTCTGTGGATGAATGAGTGCTGTTGTGCCTTCTGCACAGAAGGAAGAGGAAATAAATGAAGAAGAAAAGACGTGACAAGGTGTCATAATTATGCCGATCCATAAGGACATGTTCAGCTAGAACTTCGTCAAACTGTGGTTGCTCTGAGTGGAAGTGAACCAAACAGAAGGGGTCAGACTGCAGCGTTGCGTTCCAATTTTTCCTGAGACAAATTCCAGGAAGCAACAATGTGTTAAATCGATCTTGCGTCACTTGAAGCGTCTGCACATGTGTACTTGTGTGGACCATATTTCTGCCCCGCTGTGGACCTTATTGAGGAACAAGCCAATCAGCACATTCAGCCTTCCTGCTGCACGTCGTGCCTCGAGCCTGTGCTTTCAACACATTCCCAGCCACAGGAAGGCTTTTGCTGTGAAGCAGCTGCAGGAAGTTTTCGCATTAAAGTAGTTGCAATATAGTTAGATTCCCTTAAAAAGCGAGCAAAGCTGCAGCAGGAGCTGCTGGCAGTATGTTTATCTGTTGTACTGATACTGCAGCTGTTTATTATGGATATCAATACCGGAATATGTTCTGACATGTGTAGGCAAAGTACCACTATCATATATGAGCATCGGCAGAGAAGTTCAGGTCATAACAAATCCTCCATATCATTATATATAAGCAAATGCAAATTGCTATGACCATATAGGATTTTTCAAAATCTATGACCTTACCTGCTAAGCCGGAGTTCATGATGACAGTCGGCGTCCCACAGCCGGGCAGAGGAGGGGCCACAGGAGGAGGCGGAGGAGGCAGAGGTACTGAGATCTCCGACGCTGGCCCTGGGGGAGGAGGAGGTGGTGGAGGGGGAGGTGGCGGAGGTGGGGGAGCTGGTGCTGCAGGAATGACCGATGATGGTCCATTCGACACTGGTAGACAAGAGAGACAATCGAAAAATAGTGTGATGGTAAACTTTCTGAACCAAATATCAGTTAAAACAACAACTAAAATATCTGGACTATCTATTAAACCTACATGTGCCGTTCACTGGCAGTGGAGGTGGTGGAGGAGGCGGTGGAGCAGGTGCACCCGCTACGACTCCCACATGGTTCGGACCAACAGCGACACCGTTTCCACCCATCATGACACCCGGCGAGCCCTCCACACCCGAGGGTGGCGTGGGCAGGATGGAGATGTCTCCGTCTCCCTTCTTGTGGATCTTGATGGTGCCTTGTTTCTCCAGTTCATGGATCTTCTTCTCCAGGTTACTCTGCCGCTGGATGGCCTCGTCCTTCTCCTTCAACATCTGCCGCAGCGAGTGGACCTGCGTGCTGGTGTCTTTGTAGACTTCCTGTATTGGAGAAGGACAGAGAGAGTTTAAATTTGTAAAAAAAAAAATTATTATCATGCTTGATCCAACTGGTACAAATATGTGGTTGATTGGTATGAATATGAATTTGTAGTACATGTGTTGCAGGATATGTGGTTGCATGACTTTTGTATTTAGCAGGTATTGGGAGTGCTTAAATGACAACTTAAAGGTGAACATGAATGTTCAGAGTCTGACCCTGATGGATTCAAGCTCCTTGTTCCTTTGCATCAGCTGCTTCTCCAGCTCCACGATCTTGGACATGGCCTCGTTCTCCATGTCCTGCAGCTTCTCCGTCATCTATAGGAACAAAAGCCGGGAGGAAAAAGGGTCACACGGCGACATGAACTCATTATTATGACAGCATCAGACTCAATATATCACAAGGGGATCCAGTGGAGCATTGAATATACATGGAGCATTTAATATACATGTCGGAATTACAACGAACTGTGCGTAAAGTAATGAACATTCAAAAAGAGTGTATGGGTTTGTGTGTGTATGTCTGTGTCCATATGCGATGAGTCTTTCTATGGTGGCTGACAATCAACAGCAAGTATGAGATCATAGTAGACCACTCTGAAGGGGTGGGATGTGATAACAAGTAAGTGTGACAGGGCTTCAAACAGACTGCCAATTTTCTGTGCCACCATCATCCTGACATGCAGGACATCAATATGTAGTGACAGAGGAGAAATAAGATTGACGTGTCTGCTTCTGTGAATAAAATCAATCGTCCTTTGGACTCACGTGCGACATGTTCTCCTCCAGCTCCTCCACGCGCTCCAGGGCGGCGTTTTTGGTCTCGGCGTCCTCCAGAAGGGCTCCGACATCAAACACATTATCCAAGTACGCCTGGATCTGGACCTGCAGCTTATCGCTCTCTGTATGCTTTAGTTTCTGGAAAACATGCACACAAATAAAGAGATATTGTGAAGGGAAGACCGAGATTTCTTTTCTTAGTTCAGTGCACGAGGGCAACATGTCATCCTGCTCAGGTCAGCATTCATCTCACCTACGCACTGAGCCAGGAGATGAGCATTTCAAAACTCATCAATTTTTCTTTAAGGAAAGGAAAAGCCATTATCAAGGTGTCCACACCTTCTTAAGACAACTTGTTTTCTGATTACCTTTCCCTTTAAACATTCAACTGAGAACTTTAATAATGACGAGCTTTAAGGATGAGCTTTCTCGCCAGCTTGCATTAACCTGCATCATTCCACATTCTCACAGTTACTCATGAACACACCTGACCATTGCACTTTTCACATGCAGACAGGAAGATGTAGCCTATCTACTAATGACAAGTAAAACAATATCAATAGAACTACAATTTCAATTTCTGCACAAAATATATACATTCAAGCACTTTCAATTACCCATATCTGAACTTTAAAGGCCTTCATTTCCCTCCCTCAAGTTCACAAACTTGTGTTTTAAGGACCGCTGGGAGCCTCATATTTTTGACTGGTTTTCTGTCTCGGGGGTGATGTAATGACAAGCTGCTCTGCACTGAGCCGAGTATAAAGAGTCTGTCTGTCCATGTGTGTTGCATCGTAATGTCTCAACTCACGTCTAAGTAGTCGTCCAGACACAGCTTGGTGAAGTCGAACTGTAGATGAACTCTGAAGTTCATGTCCTCCACTGAGTGCACGACTATGTTGATGAACTGCATACAGGCCACCTAGGGAACAGAAACAGAACAGTTGGTGAACGAGGACTTGACAAGGCAAAGTTTAACAGCAGGCTCTCTAACTTGCAATAACACATTTATTTGTGACCTTTTGGTGATGGACCTTCATCAGGCAAATGGTTTGTGACAGTGAGAGGCCATCTTAAAAAAAGAGTGGCTATAACACAGCAACCAGTCACATTTCACACAAGTAATGTCAGGCATAAAAACAACATCAAATTACTTGAAAGTCTCCGATATCTTACACAGGGCAAAACACTTAAACACTCTGTAGAACAAGCCTATTAAACTACTTTTTAGATGGGCCACAATTTTCCTTTCAAGATTTAAGACAGGAATGAGATTGTTGAATGGCCACATTCGGCACACTGAGCAGTTCTAGGTCTGCTGTAACAAACCTTAACGCACCTTAAATACGTACATTAAATGGTCACTTACTTACTATCTCTTTACTTTTACTATAAAATGAATGCTTAAAGCCCGACAGGCTAAATCTAGAATGATACACTCCCAAATATTGCAGGTTCCATTTGTAGATGAACTTGTAGGGATACGTTTACATGGCAAAGAGAAAATCAGCATCAATGAACAAATAGAAACCTTCATAATACATTTCAAAAATTCTAATGAGCAAACACTAAAACAATGTGTACAAAAATAAAAAAAACATAACTAATTTATCAAAGTCCAAAAAGTAAAATGGCCATAAGATCCAAACAAAATGCTGTAAATAAAGTAAAAATGTGTTAATGGGCTGTGAAAAGGTTTTATGTTCATTATCACATCTGTTTTCTTTTAACATGGCTTCCACTGAAACTGTGGGTATAAATCCTGGTTATTGGGCCAAAAGAATCTGAAAGAATAAATGAACAAAATCAACCCGTTCAACTCCATCGGCTGTCTGAAACAGATCACTCCACACGGAGTCTAATGTACACACACACATACTCCTCAGCCTGACAGTGGATTAATGAACGTCCAGTAAGAAGCTCAGTTGTCTCTGTGTGACATGGCAGCTTCGACAAAATCTGTCTGCTTTAGTCTGATGAGAGCCCACGGAGGGACGGTGGGCGGATTTGAGACTGAAGTCCTATTGAAGGCCTCTTCAAACACAGCATCTGTTGGTTTTCACTGTATTTGCCTCACATCAATTAAAAGACACACACTGGATGAAATCACATCTAAGTTGGCATTTTCTTCAGTCTTTTACTCTTATCTGCAAGGCTAATTAGCACTACTCGGCCTGGAAATGACAGACTTAGCATGGATTCCTTGCTCACAGCCACTCCTCCTTGATGCATTGCACCACACATCTGTAGTTTCTGCTCTGATGAGAGAAATTAGAGGGCTCACACACAGACCGACAGCCCTGTGAGCCGTCAAACTGGAAGCAAAATGAGTCTTTTCATGGAGTTATTTTTGACTTTGGACAAACATTTGAGGATACATGTGCTCAAAATGTTAAAAATATCTATATTTCTACCAAAACCTATGAGTCATGTTTTTATTTAATAACATCTGGACCTTTGCGGCTCCCTGTGCACCTGTCTGACCTAAACATTGCGGCCAGTCGTAATCACTGTCTCTAAACGTCTGGCAGCGATAGTGAAGAAACTTCACTCAGGGCTTTTCCAGCTCAAAAAACGTCCAAACCATCTGCAGTTTGCAGGGTGATGTAGGATTTTCAAGGGATTGCAGAGCGATCAATAAGCCATTAGGAGAGCGTGTGTTCCAAGTGTGCGTGTGTGTATGTGTGTGAACTTACCATAAAGTCGATGTTGTTGTCCTCGTTCTTGAAATACTCCATTAGCTTTTCGAACCGCTGCGTCTCCATACACACCTGCACAACAAACGACATCTCACTTATTTTATCTAATGGAGTCCAGCTTTTAAGAGCAACTCGAAGTGATTTTTGCATAAATGACACCAGCGACTCCTAAGACGAGAACATTGTTGTTGTTAAGAGGTTTTTAATTCGTTTTCAGCTTCACACAAAACAGCTATTTGACGAGGAAAAAAACAACAACAACTTTGATTTCAGCTTTAAATCAGGGTGTCTTAAAGTAACAGACACTTAAATTTAACGCTTTTTATGACCATTTCAAGCTAACTTAACCAAATTTAAGACTGATTTTTATACAAATGATCGTTTTCTTATTCAAGCATTGCAGATAAGTACAAAAGTATGTACTACATACTATTCAGTGCAGAGGTAGGTTATGTGAAGGAACACGGTTATTGTAGTGAGTCAGGTTAAAGGTGCAATATGTAAGAATTGTGGCTGAAAAGATTCTAAACTAAACAAAACTTTAAAAAAAATATCAACGGACTGTAAAGGAATAGCAGTTTTAACATTATGACATGATGACATTATGCATTGCGCCACAAAGCATGTTTAGCATGCTAACCAGTTAGCCCCGGCCCACCCCAGTTGTTGCGAGAGTGTGCAGCAACACTGCAGGCACAACCTTAAACGACCTCACACATCTGTACGAGGTTAGGACAGATACATTTGGCACTTAAGAACTCATTTGTCATGCTGCTTTTGACCTTTTAAATGACTTAATATGATATGGTCGTTTGCATTTATTGTTGTAATTTCTTTTTCTTTTTTTTTTGTTTAGTTATTGTTGCCTGATTGTCACGTGCTTACTGCTGACTGTACAAGAAATTGGCCCTAGGGGACAACAAAGATACCTTGAACCTTGGTGAGGATAAAAAATTAAGTGATGTTAGCAGCTAAATACATCACAGCTTGCCATAAACTCGGACAAACAGAGCAGATTACAGAGTGATGGTTAATCTAAATTGGTCGTACACTGTACATCTGTGTTCAATACTGCTTGTGGTGCAACTTTTACCACCTATTCTGGAGTTTTTTCGTCCTGCCAGTGAAGCCAATTTGAACCAGATTTTGGGAGACAGAAAAGAACAGAGGGGGAGAGGGAGATGCTCTGCAGTTCAGACAGTTCATCTGGAGGGCAATGAAGGAGATGGAGCATGATAAAGTATTGGGAAGGAAGGGAGGAAGACAGAGGAGGGGTGTGTGTGTGTGTGTCTGTCTGTCTATCCAAAAAAGCCTCGGAACAACGTTTCTCAGCCTGCAGCCTCTCCATCTCCATTAAACCAGCAATATCAAAGTCACTTAGCAAACTAGATGTAATGACGCTACATTTGAGTGTCACTTTACAACTAAACAACCGATCTCTGCAGGAAGGAAACAGAAAATGTGTCCTCAGATGCTCCCAGCTGCCTACACTATCATTACACTAACCTTCATCTCATTAGACGAGCCTCTCCCTAAGCCTCATTCTCCAACTAACGCCACTGAGAGCAACACTCAATATTTCATTCAGGGGTGTAAATATTG
The DNA here is from genome assembly GCA_039737535.1 of Lagodon rhomboides. Taxonomy (NCBI): domain Eukaryota; kingdom Metazoa; phylum Chordata; class Actinopteri; order Spariformes; family Sparidae; genus Lagodon; species Lagodon rhomboides. Next base: position 19,808,275 of record CM077790.1, read on the forward strand.
CATTAACTGCGGTCGGCCCATTTTCGTGGACCGTATGCTACAAAATGGGGCTGCAGTTAGCGCCCCACTCCATCAGAAACCCCCCTTTCCTCCGGCAACCAGAATACCTCATTCAGAGAGGCAAGGGTCAGACGAGGCTGTCCGTTACATCTTTCCCTCTGCTATTCTGAGCTTTGATGCGTCTAGCCAAATCCCTCTGGGACGCACGTAACTGTTTTCTCTGGACGCCGAGAGAGTCCTCCTGTGTTAAGCAGCTAAACCACTGTCTGTAATCTGTGCACAATAGAGCTCATTCCTAGATGCAGGAGCGAGGAATCTGCCGGTCTCACGTGCGCCTGGGGGAGCATTCCTCCAGGGCTGAGTCACCGCTTGAAATGTAATGACATACTCGTCTCCCCAGACCCCCGCTTCCCCTCTCTCTCTCAGTGCAGCTCGTACCTCCTTAAAGTTGTCGAACGCGGAGAGAATAATTTCGTGGCCTCCCCTCACGAGACAAACTGCCGCCAGGAGCTCCAGGACGAGAGCTTTCGTTCTGTGAACACAGGGAAAAATATAAAGGCAGGGATGGTTAGTAAATGACAAGCGCCAGAGCGGCGGCAAACCTGTGCTTAAACACGGAGCAAACAAAGTGGAAAACAGGGTGATATAACATCCTGCCAGCACTGAAACCTCCATGTGCAATGGAGCAGAATTTATCACAATGTGTTTTAAAGCTGTTTTTAAAAAAACTTTATAAAGATGTAAAAAAAAAAAAAAAAAAAAAGGATGAGAGGTCTACATTAAATAACTCATTGAAAAATGAAAAAAAAAGTCCTTATTTTTATCTTATCAGATAGGATTAAAAAGCTGGGCCAAAAAATGAATACTTCAGGCCTAATCCGTGTGTGTGTGTGTGTGTGTTGGAGCGCAGAGGACGGCTACATCCTGTGCGGCCACTCTCTCCTCTTCGTTGGAAGCAGGATTTGATGTGACAGGTGATGCGGAGTGGTTTCACGTCCACTTTTGAGGAAATCCATGAGCCTTGCAGGCATGAAGTGAAAACACACACACACACACACACACACACCTAGCCACACACAGAGAGAGAAGTGAGTCCTTCTTGCTGGCTGTTTCAGTGAGCAGCTGCCAGTGCAGTGGAGTGTGCCAGCGGTGCCCTGACCCGTCTGTCTGCATGAATGTGCCCCGGAGCTACAAAGACACTCACTCTGGATCAGACTGTGCAGGTGCACTGAGGCTCATGTTGAATGCTCCATTATGGATTTTGGTCTTTGTTGGTGAAATACTTGGATTTGTTGAGCTTCAAATGTATCAAATTCATTTGCAAAGAGAGACATAAAACCTTCCGGTTTCCCTGTAAATAAAGAGCGAGCGAATAATGTAGTGTTCTCGCAGAGTTAACTGCTAATAAATGAACAATAAAGTATGCGTTAATCCTAATTAATTAACTAATTAATCCTCCTAAAAAGCATGAATAGGCATGTTAACTCAATAAATGTGTTTGTAATGGTATTATAAACATTTACAAGAAGCTCTTAAGGCTTTTATTAAGCATCTATGCAAGTTTCTTATAGGTGTTTATACGTCTAATAACCAAAAAAGGTGTTTGTGATGCTATTATTATGCTTATATAGTCTTGTAAAAGATAAGTTCACCCAAAAATGAACATTCAGTCATTATCGACACTCTGCCATGGTCCTTGAATTAAAAGTTAGTTAATAGGTAATAACGTAATTAGTCCTTATAAGATGTTATTAAATGTTATACAACACTGTTTTGCTGCGAAGCTCCAGAAAAGTTTTGTGGACCCACGAAACTTCAGTAGTTAATGTAGATATTGACTGGATTTTCATTTTTGTGTGAACCGTTCCTTTAATGTTAACAAGCATCCTATATGGACTGTCAAGTTATCTTTAACTTTCACTTTTACTTACCTTGGGTTTTTATTGTTGAGACTTAGTGCAATTTCATTCACAGCATGTGGGTGTGACATGACCATGTTGAAGCCGTACTGCAGGATGAGAAACAAACAGGAGGGAGTCGGACGGAGACAAATAAGCTAATTAACAGAGAAGAGGAGGCACAGAGGAAGCATTCCTCTGCATAATAAATGAAACATGGAGAACTGGCAGTGGAACAAATTGAATTTGGCTTCCGTTAGATAAGTGTGCTTTAGTCCAGAGGGACACGCTTCCTTCGAGGACTGACCTGGTAGTTCATGATAGCGCGCAGGCACATGATGCAGACGTGGACGTCGTCTTTCTTGCAGACCAGTCTGGAGTTTTTCAGAGTTCTCCGACTCGGCAGCGTGTTGCAACTAAAAACAAACGATGGAAAGGGTAAGAACAAATCAGTGGAAACCAGGCTGGTTTTTACTTAAACAGGTGTTGAGTGTATGAGCATCTAAACAAACGCAAGTGTAGTAGAAATAAGAAAAACAGATGCCATTAGTGAATGAGCCTCCTCCACATAGTGAGGCTATTAAACTGCCCCGCCACCTTACATTAACACACACACAAAGACCATATAATCTACAGCCTCACCAGGGGCCACAGGATGCCACTCTTTCAATTGTTTTAATTTTATGTCCTCCACAAAGATATCACTTACAGCCTGCACAATAGAGGCCAGTCATTTGCATGCAGCTCAGCGATTGTGCAGCTTTGTGTGGATAGAAACGAGGCCTTTTCTCACAGCGCAGCTCTCACAATAAAGAGAGAAATGCTGCAGCAGCAGTATTACTGAATGATATGCAGAGTCGGTCCGGGTAAAACTGTTTATTTTCAGACTTTTGTCACGAGGTTCAATTGCCAGCCCGAGTCCTGGAGAAAAATGTGTCCTCGGGCTACTGATAGACACGCCGATTCGTGTCAGCTCGCATGTCTGAAGGCGTGACTCCTCTGTGAGTCACAACGTGGTGTTTGTTTGTCTGAAAAAGGCTAGATGGTTTAGACGAAGATAGTCAAGTATTCTTTAATAAGCTGGAAAACAAATGTTAAGGTCGTGCTGATATTTACTGTGTGAGTTTGTGTGTCTGATGTAAACAGTGCAGATTCATGAGACACATGGAAGTAAAAATAACCTTAAAGGAGTTCATTCGGGGCTTTTCCTCTCCCGCTTAATCAACAGCCACACTGAGGCGTGGCCCAACAAGCAGGAAATGAGTAACAGTATTTCTTAATCTCAAACCAAGGTTCACTAATGATAAATGATTATGTAACACCCGCAAAATATAATACCTTGACCTGCTTTGACTCGTCTGAAATGACTCAACTAAACTTTACATAACACATCAAATACAACAGAGGCAATCTGAGAGGCTTTACAGACAAGATCAGACAATAGGACAGGGAAAACACATTCAGGATGCTATCAGTCAAAATAAGGACAAACAGAGAGATGCAGACACAGCTGAAAGACAAACACAGATGAGGGATCTCAGGTCTGTGACACAGTAATATAGGGACAATATGGGAAGCCAAGATAAGAGTGATATGGTGTCTCTTTTCTGATCTTGTGTAAAACATTTTCTAAGTTGAAGATGGAATAAAGTAGAAGTTATACCAATATTAGTAAAGTAGATTGATGTGAAGGTATGCTGGAACGTTCTGTTGACCTCGACGTTTAAGTTGCTGACACACACGTCATTTCCTGTTCACTCTCCGATAAAAGGCATCAAATTATTCTTTTAAAAATGATTTTCAAATTACATGAAGGCATGGATGATGTTCTTCAAGGCACAGACAATCCGAATTGTCCTGAATGTAAAATGCATTAACCTGTTTGAGCTAGGAACGGGCCATGATTTCTGAACTTTCAAAAAGTTGTTAAATCAGAAAAATTGGAATAGTTTCATGCGACTATGGTTATGTCTCAAAAATCATATATTTCCATTTTTTTTTTCCCCTTGTCATTACTGGCGCCTGAAAATAACGCAATACCACCAGGTATCTCGTCATTACAGGCCACAGGTAGAACTGAGCTATTATTACCAGGCTCCAGTAAAACTTGTGTAGCACGGTCTCATCCACACAAGGTCTATATGCTTATGTACATATAAACAGCAGATCTTTGCATAATCAAATAATCGCTGAATAGTTCCCAGCGATTCCTCGTTTCGGCATCAAGCCTTCGTCAGGGAGTCAAAGGTTTGATGCTGAAATTAGTCTCTATATATATATATATATATATCTCAATCCAAAGAGAACCTCACACAAACTCAATTTGAGTCCAGGAAGCGCTCCAACTTTTTCTTTTTAAACAACCTGAATTTGGATTTTGCAACCCAAGTTACTTGCTTTGTCGCATTTTAGTGCCGAATCATGTATGACTCCAAAGACAAAAGAGGCAGTGTATGTCTGTTGCCAACAGCCCAGTACATCTTTTCAGTGGGTTACGTTTAGGGAAACATCGTGGTTTTGTTCAAAACAAGGACATTAATTACATAATGACATAGGTTGAGTTCCTGCTACATAAATAGTTGAGGTTGGCATTAAACTTGCACACAAGAGACACATTCAATTATGATTTGTCTCTCTTCACCGCCATTTAGAGGAAGTGGAAATATGAACCTTTAGTGAGTTTGAAAAAAATAAAAAAATAACATTGCAATCTATTGCCTTATAATCAGTTAACGTGGTGTGGCCCTGGAACATAACTCGGGACAAGACGTCCAAATTGAAGGAGGGAGAGCGGTGAGAGGTGCTGTCGAGGATTTAAGGGTTGCAAAAACATGAAGACAAAACTACTTCTGCCACTTTTCTCAAAACGGCACGAGCACAACAAACAGAGGATGTTCTAAATCACACCACAGAACAACATCAACCACTACAACCACAATCTATAGAACCACAGGTCAAACACAGCTACGTCTTTCTAGCTCCATGTAGCTCTTCACACATACCGTCTGATTTGAGAGCACTTTGGACAGTTCAGTGTGCTCGCGGTCCTTCAAGATGGCAGTTTGCAGAAGACACACACAGATCTTATTTCGACACCCAGTTATTGAGCTTACATTATGCTAATCTAAGCGTGACAACACAATAAAGGGAAAAATATTCTGTATAATGGACATCAAGAATTTTAAAACTGACAGTAGATGAGAGCAAACGCTTCATAATTAGTGTGACATCTCAAAGATAATGTATCCAAAATACAGAAGACTTTCAGAGGCTACCTAATCTATCCCCAGTGGCCGTGTAGCCGAGTGAAAGCCTAAGCTGTTACAGGGGCTTTTGTAGAAAACTAGGCTAGCTTCTGCACAGAATGGCATTTAGGGAGCCACACAAGCAGCACACAGGCACAGAGGCAAGAACAATGAGTGCAGAAAAACCCATTTGCTCCGAGGAAAAGGAGAACTCAGTCTGAAGCGCAGGAGGGGAGGCTGGCAGTACAAATAATTCACATCCCAGACACAGACAGCAGGACAATTAAACCGGGCAGCGCTAGCAGGGAGGTATAACGTACAATGAGGCAGGGGGATTTGTACGTGTGTGTATGTGTGTATGTGTGTGTGTGTCTGGGGAGGGAGCAGGGATGCAGGGTTACGGCTGCAGAGAGCTCAGTCAGCCAGCAATGTGAACCTGCCTGCTGTCGAAGACTGGCAGACAGAAGAGGAGATGACTATGGACGAGCACGAGGACAGAACAGAAGAGACAGTTAGCCTCACTGAAGACCTGTTACACACACTGTACGCGCTCGAGAGGGATGACACAAGGAGGCCTGACTGTCTGGTGACTGTTAAATATCAGGTCGTTCCCATGAAAAATTATCTTTTGCATTGATTTTCTCATAATCTTTACGAACAAGACACACCGTTCATATCTATAATTGCCTAGGATGGATTACTTGGATTAGAGTACGTAAGACAAGAGAGCAATACAGTGAAAAAGTTTTTTCTTTCTTTAGCTTTTGTTATTGTTTTTGTCCCAAAATCGAAGATACATCTTTTTCCTCTTACCTCTAGTGTTATTTATCCATCTAGATTGTTTTGGTGTGAGTTGCACAGTTTTTGAGATATCGGCTGTAAAGATGTCTGCCTTCTCTCAGATATAATGAAACTATATGGCACTGGGCTTGTGGTGCTCAAAGTGTCTAATGATACTTTTGAAAGACTCAACAACAATGTGATTTTCTAGACATTATGACCCGGTTACTCAAGATAATCCACCAACCTTGTTGTGAGCAATTTCATGTTGGAACTCTTTTCTTTTTCGTATCATTGCACAGAGGGAAGTGTGCATCTACTCACAGATGAGACGCTAGCTAACTTAGCTGATTAACATTACAGCTCAGCTGAGGAGGACGCCAATTTCAGTGCACATCCCATGTCACAAGCCTCTCGTCTATGAGTAGATGCACATACAAGAAAAAAGTTACAACATGTTATTAAGGAACTGATGACTGAAGTTATCTGGAGCAGGGGTCACCAACCTTTTAGAGACCAAGAGCTTCCTCAAGAACAGAGTAATATGGAGGGACGGATTAAAAAATAAATGCAAAAAAGGATAAAGTGTGTCGCCAAACATACTTATATGTGTGGGAAAACACTGTTGTACATGTAATAGGTTACATGCATTAGGAGACAGTCTAAGTTGGAGGTGCCCATGTTGGAGACTCCTTGATGTTGAGTAACCAAGTCCTGATTAACTACCTGTTAACTTTATCAAATGTTTGTTCAAATGTTTGCCGTTCAAGCCAAGTGCCATCGAGTTCCATTATATTCAAGGGAAGTCAGACACCTCTAGGCCTGATATTTCCAAAACTCAGCAACTCACACCAAAACAATCTACACAGACAAACAGCATTACAGCTAAGAGGAGAAATACTGTATGTATTTTGATTTTGAGGTGAACTGTTCATTTGAGTACATCGAGAGAAAACTAAAGGCAAAAAGTGCTGTACTGAAACATCAATGGAATGACATGGAGGATTAGCAAAATAATGCACAACTGAATGGGATTTATGCTTCAGAGCATATATTAGCATGGGCTTATGAATTAACTGCTGTGAAATCCTCTGTGTGAAGGATTTGGAGTTAAAATGGTCGGTTTGGTCTTCATCAAAACAAAACAGAAAAAAAAATTTTTTGCTCCATAAAAGAGATCTTTTCCTTCTGCTGCATCGTCTGTAATATGAAAAATTGTGTGTCATTATTGTGTGAAAACCAGCGTGAGTTTGACAATCCAAATTATCCGGACAAATGTTATGTTGCCTCCGGCTGCAGAAATGGGTCTTAAGCCATTTAAAGTCTTACAGACCTCATGACCACATAATGGAGCTGCTGAGGCATCATATGAATTGTGTGACTTCTCAAAATAATCACAATACAACCACATAGCTCCGGCTTAACACTGGGTAACAATGAGAGGGGAAAAAAAGAACCCTGAAAGGCAAAATTAGCTGTTACAAATCACACAAACACAAACACTGAATGCTGAATCTCCTTAACCATCAATAAGTGTGTGCGTTTTACCGTAACGTTGAATGTCGCCCAGCACGTGTGATGCCGTTCCCAGTGATGGGTGACGGCAGGGTGCTTCCTCCGTGTAGGTCTTCTATAGAGCGGCTCCAGGGTTTAGACTTATCCATCACAGCCTCGGGGTTGTTCTCCAAACAGTCTCCATCAAACCTGTCGCACAATGAAAACAAGACACGAAATAAGAAACCAACACAGCATCAAGCATCAGGTTGGTATTGAAGTGGAGATATCATTTTTGGAGGGTGATCTTTGCTGTTAACAAATACTAACTACTGATGCACCAATTTATCAGCTTAACATTGGTATTGGCTGAGTTTTATCTGTTGTTTGCCAACATTTTTTGTGTGCTGGTACAGTCATGAGGTGCTGGCTCGTGACATCCCTGCCATCAGTGTGTGAGGCTAAGTACTGAAATGTTGTTAACACTGAGTCAGTCGTCATTTTGGAAACTTTTATGGCATAAAATACGTCAGTAAATGCCCGTGTATGAATTATAAAAGGTTAACGTGTCTTATAAAAGATAAATTGCAGGTTAGTCTACAAAAACACGTCACCCCTGCAGTAGTTTATACAGTATCTGTTTTAAATCCCATTTAGCGTTTCTCATATTTTGGTCCAGCATTAGAATTAATGAGTGCTGGCACAGGTGAAAACTGCAGTGCTAAAGCTAGAATTTCAATTTTCAGATTTTTGGTTTACACATAATACTGTAGGTAAGCAAAAGGTCTCATGTTCTGTTGTACTTGGAAGAAACCTTGGAAAGAGCTGGTAGTTACAGCATACCTGTTATGATCTATTTCAGACTGGTCGTTTTAAATGCTGCTGCAGTGGTTCTGAGGGTAAACACACTTTTACTGCTAACCATTCATAATGTGGACAGACCATAATGACATATGGTGAAGTGGGGGAGTGAATTAGAAATTTAACTGCGTGGCTCTTTGGCCCTGAACGGGGACCTTGTGAATGACTAATAATCACACCGTCAATCTATGAATAGAAGCCTATGGTCGGTATAATACACAGTGCCAATGTGTCAGCAATGGGCCCCGAGTGACTCAGTGTTTCTGACAACCAGGCAGCAGCCACAGTGATGGCAACGGTGGTGGTGGTGCTGTGTGGAGATGCATCAGTGGCTGTGCAGAATAGCAGCATTGTGTTGCTTGTCGGTGCGGCATATAGACTATAGTGGTGGTAAAGAGAGAAAGAGCTGGTGGTGACTTACGTGACGGCATACTGTGCAAAAGAAAGATACTCCACCAGCACGTCCAGGCCTTTGTTGTCTTCATTCAAGAACTCTCTCACCCACCTGAAGAGAGACGGAAACAAGTTTAACTCAACAAAAGCACACAAACTTCTATAAAATCATGTGGTCAGTTTCTGTCTAGAGATCTCGAGCAGTTAGAGCAAGAACCAGCTGCCGTAATACCTGTTTCTGACTTTAAAGGATACATATCATGCTCTTTTTCAGGTCCATAATTTTATTTTCGGGTTTGGAATAGGTTTACATGCTTTAGTGCTCAAAAAACACACCGGTACTCTACAGTAAAGCAGCAGCTTGAAGAAAATGAACAGTGCTATCCCTGTAAAAATATTAAACATGCTTTAAAAGACAAACATAATGGTTTGTTTTTGCTAATATTTTCTCTTTTCTTTGTTAAGTGAGTGATGTTTTAATGTTAAACATGTCTTAATATCTGACATGCATCACCATCACAGGTATTTTAGTCGAAGGATTACAAATTAACACCAAGATAGTTTTGAGACTCTTATTTGAGTGGTATATAATGTGTTACTTCCTTTTTTCTAACCCTCTCTGCAGCCTTTGGCCATACCTGACCTTGGTGTCCAGATGTTTTCAGATTCTTCCCCCACCCTCCTTCAGTTTCTCCCTCACTTTGCCAAGAAAAATTGTAATGACCCGTTTGAAAAAGAAAACTTCAAAGCTTCCTGGCTCAGAGCAGCAAACATATCACGCGTGCATGTGTTTGCAAAAGCAGAGGCATCCACACACATATCCAGAATCTCATTACTGACCGTTTCCTCTACAACACACTCACACAGACACACAGTTTCTACTCTGGTAAAGACAAGACCCCAGAATGATCAAAAGCCCATTCTCACTTTCCTTGCAGGCACTGAAGTGGGCCACCCATTCAGCACTCTGCATGCTTTCATTTTTTATTCTGCACAAAAAACCCCGAGCTTTTCACAGGAAAGCTCCCGCTACCTTTAGCATGTGCCGCTTTTCCTCCATATTTATAAGCACTGTAAGCTAAATCACAGAACATCTTTATTTAATCGCATCCTATGAGGGTGATGGTGTCTTTTTATTGGAGCCCCAACTGCTTCGACAGGCCTGATTGCTTTGTGATTAGAGAAATTTGCAGGGCATAAACATAATGACACGCAGCCAGGCTTCTGAGTGGTACCGTGCTGATGAAGATGTAAGGCTAAACTGCTTTAAAAATCCACTAGCTGTTTCTTTATTAGCTCCCCTGTGGTGTAACTGCATGGGAGCGAGCAAGGCTAACGAGAGCATCCAGTAAAGCGGTGCCTGGTGGGGCTCGCCGTGTTTTAAAAGGCCCCGGAGGTGTGGTCTTGTCGGGCCACATGGTAATCATTACGGCAGGACACTGGCTAACAATCCTCCCATTCACCACATGTTGTTGACCACTGAGCAACATGTGAGGAGCAGGCAGGCAGGCAGGGGGCCGGGGTTATCGGCAGCAGGGCTCATACAGGGACAATCTGCCTATTATACGCAGCCTACATGGTGCTGATATTCCTGTTTCACCTCTGAAAAGAAGCGGTAATCATTCACTGTCTGAGCGGGTGACATCTTGCTCCCTCGCCGACCCCCCTTCCGAACGATCTCAATCTCCCTCCCTGTCCCTCTGCCATTATGCTAATGCCACATTGTCTAATCTAGATTAGGCCGATTATTTATGTAATCTAGTTTACCAACGTAAGGTCTCTCAAATGAGATAATCCAAGTAAACAGTGCCGCGACTGGTTTGCCAGACGGACATCCTCTCTGGCTGTGGTTGGGAGTTTGTTTTGGTTTGAGGTGCAGAATCTGACCTGTGTGTGGAGGAGTGCGAGAGACAGTGTTGTCAGAAACACGAGATGAATTGTGTGAGAGTGATTGAATCAGGAGTAAAGTAATCTGTGTAGGGGGGAGGAAAAGAGAAAAACAGAGGGATTAAAGGATGTACAGTAGTTTAGATAACATGTGTTTGTGTTTGAGATCTTGTGACGGTTGTGTAATCGGCGTGCCTCAGCATCTTTGCTGTCACAACAGTCTGCGGACAGCAGGCGCTCTCATGGCCATCATGGCTACCTCTTCCTGTCCTTGATGGGGTCTCCACGTCTCCTGTGACCGCCCACCTTAGACATCTGTCCAAGCTGCTAGCCCTCATCCTCATTCCTACCAAACAATCCTGGTGCTTTATATATGAACGACTGAATCTGATTGAGTAATTTTTAAAGCACTCCTGACCACGCAACCGAAAAAACCCTGGGTGGCACAAGCCAACTCTGCTTTTCAATGTCAGCAAAAAGCGATGCTCAGCCATCTTTCCAGACACACAATTCCACTTTTATTGGAAAACAAGGTAATGATTTCCCTCACGGTGAAATGATACCATTAAAGGAACTCCACTGATTTATCATTGTACTTTTACAACATTGTCGAATTCCAGATGGACACACAAAAAAAAATTATTAAAAAATTGATGCAGCCAAACAACAAATATTGTCTTTTTTTCCCCCTTGCTTTCCTCTTCCTTGTCAAAAACAAGTGCATACATTACCCACAATGCAACTCAACTGCTGAAAGTTTTGGTAGTGCCTTATATCGCCTTGAAGGAGCAGGCTACAGAGCTCACGTCTTTCTAAGTTCAAACCTCAGTACAGTCAGTAATGGGGTCATGTCAGACGTCATGCAGCTCCCACTCGAGCCACAAAAGCCTTTATATGATTCTTTAATGCCACTGTTTTCTGTTGTTTCTGTCATACTGCATAAAATAACAATGGCTGAGTTTTAGTTCTATTTATTTCCACTGCTATAACTAAACCAGGTATATTTTCTGTCATTCTGAAAGAGCTAAAACGTATTATAAAGGGAATGAAAAGCAAATAGCTATCCTTGACTGTAGCAACCAGCTGCCATGCTAGCTGCCGTTAGCAAATAGCACAACTAGCTGTGGAGCTAAGTGGCTCTATTAGCTGACTGGAGTCTGCCCGCAGGTAAAAGGGTTCAGTCAGCTGGTGAACAATTGAACCAGACTTTGACTGAACAAGGCCTCAGAGGGCAACTGGTGCCAGTATGAAGACAGGGGATACAGTATGGAGGTGATTTACAACAGCTATGATTAGGATGAGATGATACGCAGGCGGGGACAGGAGAGGCATGTAATGACAGGTGTGAGAGAGATAGAGAGAGAGTCGAAAATGGCGTGTAGAGCTGAAATATCTTCATATATAATCTGTGATTTGAAGATTTATTTCCACTGAACCAGTGGTGATTGTGGAAACACAAACCGAGACTGTTTTGATGCGTTTTATTTTGTTAATGTCTTTACTGTGAGCTAAGGAGGCATTAAGCTTGTCCTGGTTCCTTAAAAGAGAGACATTTGAATTCAGACATTGTTCAATTGTATTTTTCTATTTTGTAAGGAAAACAGGTTTAAAAAATATCTATTTTCTTGATATTGTGTGAGTTTATTTGCTTACTTATTAGATTAAGCAGCAAATTCAACCCATTACATCCCCTATCTTGAACTTCGGGGGCTATCAGACTATCCTGTCTTGCTGTACAAAGTGGTATTAGAAGACGAGATGAAAACCAGGGCTAGTTGGTTAGCATGCTAACTTCAGTAGACATCTTTACAACACATTACACAGGCACTTTGACATATTGGCAACACTTGTTTCTTCACACTGTTGATAATGTTCACCTTTTGAATCTTTTAAACTAAATTCTTGCCGTATCTTACAAACAGCTCTGTCAAGTTGTACTACTGTGTTCTTTGCATACTGCAATTCTTTTTTTGCCCATCACATGAAGTGAAATCATTTTTTATCTTTTTTAGATGTTACATTGATAAATGAGGCCTGTAGATCCTACATATCCCAGAATGCATTAGGCCTCATTAATGATGCGGAGCAATCCATCACAGTCTATCAGGGTCTCCAATCACAGAGACAGGGCCCCATGATCTAAAGGGAGACAAAACACTGAGCCGTTGTTGTGATATTGATCTTTCCTTGAGGCTTGACTATACAACACTGAATCAATATCAGCTGCAGCAGGTTGAGGCCTGTTAACCCTGAATACCTGGAATTACCTGTGAATACTGCAGGGTTTTTAATCTGTTGTGAAATCATGATCTCTTTAGCAACCTCTACAATAGTAGCACTGATGTATCAAGTAGTGCAGCTCAAGTACTCCAAGAAAAATGTGTTTTCCTTCCAGAGGCTGCTCATGTGTCAGCCGTCCCAAACAATCAATCGATTCATCTTTTCTCCATCGCCACATGGCTTTTCTGTGTAATATTAGGCCGGAGATGAATGGGGGATGGTGGTGGTGGTTAGTGTCAACGTCTCCGGGTGTCTGGAATGTCAGACTTTTTCCCCCTTGAATCTAATATAACCAGGTCCGGGACATTCAAGCTTCACACAATCCTGCAGTGACTCACCCTATATGATTGGTCCGTAACGAAATTTCCAGTTCTCTCAGGACTTGGGTGGACTCCTGAACCCTCCGTCTGAATTTCTGAGGAGGGAAAGAAAGGGGGGAGTTAATGTTTTCTCATACGACTAGAGCTGTAAATCATCAAGTGGTAGCGTTGGGATGTTTTGGCTGGAGAGAACTTTTTTAAACGACTGAAAGGTCAGAAAAACAAGAGACAAACCGCAGTGACATTTAAATGTGAAAGCAGACAAACCGTGGACTGATTACATAATAAAAAAAAATCAAGGTTGGGATTTGGTTGTTAATAAGATTTCTTAAGTGGGCCTTTTCCTTGCCAGTAACGATTCAACAGGCTTAAAGAGAAGCTGACTCATTGGAAACTGTGAATATGGAACAGCTCCCGTTATCTTGTTTGCTCACATTGCTTCTTTATATAGCAGTAATCCCTCCTGCTAGCACCGTGATAAAATCAAGTAACCTAATTGGTTACCTCTCAGGCCCTGCGAGGACACCCAGCCGCCACACAAACACACAGGTACACACACACATACATTCTGTACTCGTTACTGTGGCTACAGCTTTAAGAGAGTGAGGGATGAGCATGGAGGCATGAGCTGCCAGGGAATGAAACAGAGAACAACAGAGCAGAGAACATGAGCGGGCTCCTCTTTGATTTCATCCTCTGACAGCGGGTGATCTGCTGTTACACAACCGCAGCAACAAAAAACAAGAAAAAGTGAATGACCAGTGGTGATCACACAGGAGTGGGAATCCCTGAAGAGAGGGATTGTGAGTGTTGCATCAGAGGAGGAAGTCAAAACGTTAATGCATCACTATGCGGGCGAGGTTAAAAATATTACATTATGTCAAAAGGGAACAAAGAACAAGCTTAAATTTGGTCGCGTGCCGTTTAAAAACATCGTCTGGCTTTTTTGTAAATATTGTAACTTCGAGTAAAGTAGACATTTTATTAGGTGTTTTGTTTCTTTTTCAAGTTATGGGACAATAAAATGTATATCTTTTTAAGTTTAAAGGAGCAATATGTTAGAATTCTAGAAAAAACATTCGAAATTTAACAAAAATATCAACAGAATGTGAATAAGTTCTGACATTATGCTGTCTGAGTGTTTTGTTTCCGAGAGATCTACTATAGTTAGCATGCTAACCAGCAAGCCTCCACACCTCCCAGTCCAAAGCTCCTGTGTTATCGTGTAAACACCAGCAGTCGCCTGGTCCCAGAGCTCCCAGTCCCAAAACGCTAGCTGCACAGCTGACAAGCTAAAGGAAGCTATAGCTAGCAGCAGTTACGGGTTAATCCAGGGATATACTGCTACCCATATCTCTTGAGTCTGAATTTGACAGGTGAGAGGTGGAGTTTTTTTCATATCAAAATGAAAAATGATTAGACAATGAATCAATTAGTTGACCAAATGATTCTACCCATTAGCGAACAAAAGTTGTGTTTTTTTACACATTTTTGTACAAATAAAACCTGTTTATAGGTGAACTTTGAAGGACATTAACCCATTTGGACCATCTCCTTGCTGAAGCTTTAAATCTTTAACAGACAGTCTCGACAGTATCAGTCTCCAACAAGTGAGTAAGCCCATGTCATATCTTTTGACATCCTTTTCAGGCAGGAAAAGCCGAAAAAAACAGACCCTAAAATGGGAGGATTTGTTGCATTTCTTTGTTTTATACCATTGTAAATTGATACTATTTACATTTTGGACTGTTTGGACAGACAATACTAGACATCTGAAAACATCTCGAAGAGAAGAGAAGAGAAGAGAAGAGAAGAGAAGAGAAGAGAAGAGAAGAGAAGAGAAGAGAAGAGAAGAGAAGAGAAGAGAAGAGAAGAGAAGAGAAGAGAAGAGAAGAGAAGAGAAGAGGTCTCCACCCAGGGTTGGAGGGCCTGGTCACTTTCCATGATGTGTTTGTATCACGGAGAAAACGGAGCTCAGTCCTGTGTTAACCTATTATTACCATCCACAGAGACGAGAGCAGTTCCCATAGCTGGGGTCTTTCTCTCTCCCTCTCTCTAGTCTGTGTCTTTGGGCTTGGGCGGTGTGTGTTTGGCACATGAGGAGATGAGAAACAGAGTGTTTTTATTAGGGAGGAGCCCTTTGTGCGTTGGTGTGGAGAGCAGAGCATATTTAGGGGTACTGCGCAGGCTCCCAGAGGCACCCCGTCCTCCTCCTCCTCCTCCTCCCTCTTCTTCTCCCACCAAACGCCCTACACTCCACACTTTAAGTACTACCAGCTGCAACACAGAGGAGAGAGCAGGAAGAAGAGAGGAGCCGACAGTGGGGGGAGAGGGTGAAAGACGACATGAGGGGAAAGGAGAAGAAGAAGAAGAGGAGGAGGAGGAGGAGGAGGAGGAGGAGACAGGGAGGGAGCAGTGAAAGGGGAAAGTAAAAGCAAAAAGACAGCACGAAGAGTGTGAAGGGGGAGAAAGGAAAAGAGAGGTTTTGGGGAGTGTGAGCTCAGGAGGGGTCATCCTGGAAACAAATCAATGGCTGATACATTCTTGGGGACTAGTTGGACTGGAGCTCTTCCTCCTTGGCTGCCTATTGGCTGGGAGCTGCCCAGAGGAATGCACCGGAGCCTGCCTATGGAAAGCAGAGGCAACGACCTCCAGCTCCCTCACAGCGGCACAAAGTGGCAATTGTTTTGAGTTGGAAGAAAAGGGGGATGGAGCAGGAATGTAGAAAGAAGCCCATAACTCTTTCTTTCCCTCTCTTGTGCTTCTTTTTTTTGTGTCTCTCTCTCATTCTCTACCCATCTCTCCCTCTAGCCTCTCTACATTATTCAGTCCTTCTCCTACATTCTCATGCAATTCCTGTTCACTTGTCTGCTTCAAGTTTCTGATCAAGGCAAGGGATAGGCAGAGGCAGAGGCAGCTATTCAAGGCAGACTGTGTTTTTTTTTTTTTTCAAAAATCCCACGCGTCTCGAGCTCGTGAGACTAAACATTCAAAACAAAATGTTGTATAAACAACGAGGTGTTGGGACAGTTACTCCAATGTTGCCTCATCAGGAGCGGTTAGTTAGTCATGCAGCCGCAGATGAGCTGAATCCAAAGAGGGGAAGGATGTGGCTGAGATAAGCAAACTAGAAGACAAACAATAAACCTGAGTGATGTCTTGTCTGACTGAGGTCATTCAGTCATAACTATGTTGAGCGTTTACACCAGAGAGGTTCATACATTGTCACCAACTCCCTCAGTTTGACATTTTTGAAAAATATGCTCAAGTATCTTGCTCAAAAGTATGTCAGCAATAGGTGAAGAAGCGGGAAAGATGATTACTGATTTGAGTCAGGGTTGGCGACCTGTCAACAAGCCTTCCTCTCTTACCTTGACACTATCTCTGACCCAGCACACTCTGCCATGATCAAAGTGTTATGTCTGGTTTAACCTGCGTCAGTCTTCTCTCGCTTCCTGCTTTTTAAATCAGATCTCCTGTGAGAGAACCACAGGAGTTTAGCAGTCTCCTAGAACAATAGAGCTCATCTTTTTCCACGGTACGATTAGATGAAGCCTTCAAAAACATCATCAACACCACTCGTCATGCTCCACAATGTGTTCATTTGAAATCATTTTGAACTGAACTGCCAGCTAGCACCATCGACTGAAGTTAGATTGGTTTAGTGTAGTTTGCATTTGGCAGAGGGTAAATGTGTAAACCTAACCGTTACTTTTAGCTATCTATTTCAATCATCTATCTTTTACTGTTAAACCACATAGCCATTACTTTAAGAGCGGCTACTGCTACTTTTAGCTTGCCTTTTTAGTTAGACTACCTATTTCAACTGTTTATAAGTATCTATTCCAACCATTACCATTACATCAGTAACAGGTCTGAAACACATCACACCTAAGATGTAGGCCTACTGTATAACACATTTTTGCATCTTTAATTGAATCAAGCAGGGAAAATTTAATTCCACAACCATGCCTTGATTTTATAGGATTTTATGTGTCTTTCTGTGTGTGCCACTGTCTCTTTTGCTACAGTCATTACAGCTCTGCTCCTGCTGCTCTAGCTGGCTTATTGTGATGTAAAATTTTAATTCCAGTCAGTGCAAATTGAATTATTCAGCGATTTGTTGTTATTCTGGCAGAGTCCATTGGTTAATTTGTTTATCACAGAGACCGGTCTCCCAGCACCACCCCCCACCCCCACAGCGTTCTCACCCTGGCCAAAAGACTTAATTTTGGCGAAGCATGAGAGCTGGCTGATAGTTTGCTTCATGGAGCTCCTCCTCTTACTCCCTTCTTCTCCTTTCCAAGCAGCCAGGGAAGCCAGAGCTGGCTGCTAGGGTGACATGAGACCCTTTTGAGCATGTTGCGAAAAAGCTTAAGCTACTTTTGATGTTAGCTCCTGCCATGCTGCAAGCAATTAGCAGTAGCTCCAACACTATTATTCTCTCCTCTGCCTCAACTCTTATGGCTTTCTGTTTCTCTTTCTCAGAGAGAGGTCAGAGCAAGAGCATACTGTCAGCCGCAGAACAGCATCACAAGGAATTGGTAAGGATTCAAGGATTCTTGCTTAATGACACTTGAGCTGGGCAGATGTTTCTCAAACCTGGGCGTTCCAGATAAACAACTGTCTCCTTTATCACAAACTCACTCACACTGTTGACTGTTTTGTAACTAAACTTCCCAAGCTGTCTGCTCCAGAAGCCTTGTGTGCAATCTTTCCTCAGCTGTGGGGATATCCTGGACGGGAGATAGAGGGTCAGAGGGGAAGGAAAAGCTGCGGCAATGGAACGGCCGAGCCTGAGGAACAGGATAGCATGTTGGTGAGGGCACTCACCTTTCTTGTGACTGCTGGGTCTAGATAACTCCTCAGCTTCTGGAGGTACGTGTGAGGCGGGTTTTTCACTTGGAATCGTTCCTGTCAAAAAAAGGAAAGAGTCAAATGAGTACAAGAAAAGGCAAAGAATTAGAAGACATAGAGAGACAACATTACAAAAAAAAAAAGGAAAAAGAAAAATCACATTGTGACAAGTCTTAACACATCTCTGGTACAGGGTCATCAGATTGAAACTGAGCGGGCTTTGAGTAAACTACAGTCATCATGAGTCATCCTTCAAATGTTTGAAACCTAGATAAAGTTCTACTTGAAGAGGTGGAAAGAGACTTACAACAATGATCCCTCTATTTCTGCTGTAGTGGACATGATAAGCCTTTGTCAATGACCCAGCACTCTATGGAGCATATTTTCTTGGAGGGCTTCCTGGTAAATATGGGCCGTTTCAATGACACTGTGTTTCACTTTAAGAATGGTTAGTGTTTATGTAAATATATCATATTGTTTAGTACAGGTAGATGAGCAGGAACGTAACTCTTCAGATACCTGGTCCCAGTCTGGGGAACACTAAGAAAGGTTTGACTGTTGACTGAGCTGACCGAGTCGTTCTGCCTGCAGGTGGTCATAAACGATTCTGCTGTTAATGATCGTGATTAGTACTAATGAGCTATAAAGCAAGACCTGCATGGGGATTCTGGCCAAACGTGTTTGGCTGTGTGCATAGGTGTCTTAAGTTCAGCCAGGAACAGTTTTTAGGTCAAATCCCTCACCGTTGTGTGTGATATAAATACAAGAGATTAGAGCTGGATTTGGATCAGTCGGTTGAGCGGGAAACAGTATTTGGATCAGGCTGAGCGCCACACCACAGCAGCATGAACAGTTCGGTTACCGCACTACGCTGAATCAGAGCGAATGAAACTTAAAGACATTTCATTCATGAAATATATTCTTTATATGTGGGCAAAGACGATGGAGATGAATACTGACTAAAGCAGTTAGCTGGGACAGCCAGGCCATTATAAATCATCCATCTTTGATTTAGATTTTCAATGCATGCCAGAGTATTCAAGGATCTCAGTCGACATCTGTGTGTTGCCTGTTAGATTCGCTTCTCATGCGAGACATATTCTCTCAAGTACAGTAGGAAGTCACACATTCATTAATCAGCTCAAGGACAGCTGTAAATCGTAGTTCTATGTTTTCCCAAGTCAATGGATATTCTTCAAAATGTTCTGATTTGTGGATCTAACAACACCAAAGTTCTCAGTGGTGTTTTATAGCGTAGACGGACCAACTAATCTGAAACAGAGTCTACCTCTGCTGAAATCCAAAAAAGACATATTTGAGTGTGGCTATTGTTTAAGTTGGAATCAATTAACTAAACTGACAATGAATCAAGACGCAACAGGGTAAGGGTGTCTGGTGGATCCCCACCTGTTTCTTTTCATCTGCCAGTGCTAACACTGACAAGACAGAGGCTCCTTATTTCGGCCAGATCCAACCCTACTCTCATCAGACATCACGGAAATGCAGAACGAAAATTACCCCTAAACACCTTCCCATCAATATACACTCAGTTGTGTTCACAGGGTTGCCGAAATTGAAAGTTTCATGACTTGAAACTGAGCCCTGGATCTCTGCAGGGGTGGATGACAATAAGACTTTTCTTTCAACCTGTGCTCTCAACTGTATGTCTACATGAGTTTAGACATTTTCCTACTTTTCCCAGAATTCCTTTTGTGATTTACAACAATAGTCAAAAAGCAAATTTATTCATATGGAATTAATCATTTTGCTTCTCATGTACGCGTTATACAATCTAACAGAAATGAGAAAAGGGCGATATGGCCTTAATATTGTGCTATTTTTAGGTTACATAGGGTTGACCGATGTCTACTAAATTGGCACCAGACGAAGTCAACAGTGAAAAATTGCGACGTACATTGACATTGTTGGTCGAGGTCTTTTCTCCTGTCATAACTGAATCAGATTCAGATCAACTCTCACAACCCTGCCTGACGAGTCTCTGCCAACAACTCCCGGCTTAAATCTGAGACGACATATAGTCTCGTATCATGACAATGATAGATCTATACATTGCCCAGCCTTAACAGAAATACAATAAAATGGAATCCAACACAACAAACATCAAAAACCATAACCTAAAAATTACCTTTCCCTCTCCGACAGTCAAAATTAAGTTATCAGCTTCATAAAAAGCAGCATTTGCTTCAACTCTATTGTATTGGAGCACATATTATGAAGGTGTTCACATTACTGTGCCGCCTTCTGTATACAGATAGTGATCGGATCACATTTCTGGGCTTGCCTGTGTTATCAGTATTATCACATGATACACTGCCAGTGTGTCTGTCTCACAAAAACAGGAAAGACAACAGTGGCGTCAGGAAAGGGAGCTGACACACGGCTCAAGTCTGCAAAATAATAAATGAGTTCTGTATATTTCCTGTTCCATGCAAAGAAATGTGAGGAATGGAGGGCAGTCAACACATGAAGCAACAGACGATATTATAGAGAACACGCGTCTGTTTTTTAGGAGGTCATATAAACGGGTTCCAGCATGCTCTGCAGCAGTTAAAGTTCGTCTGGGGGAGCTCATTTGGATTAAATTTCAGAGTTGTGCTACACTTCACTCTCTGTACCTGAGGAAGGAGCACTGACTCAAGAGGGGGAAATCACTTCATATGAAAGTGGGAAACCGGTTGTTTGCCATCGGCTGTATAAAGACGCTCTGCTGCTACGATGCAGCCACAGGACTGCGACGAATGAGAAGTCTCTGGATTTGACAGTGATGAGTTCATCGTATCTCTTTCTTTATACCCCTTATACTTTTAACCTTGTGCTAACATCAAGAGCATCCTCCATATTTCATAAATTCTCGTAATTGCCTGAAAAATGTTTAATATTTCAACCTCTGGTGGCATTTGCCTGGGCCTGTTTTTCATAGGGGATGTACCTGTCATCTCTGCTCCCCTGCCTCCCTCCATCACTGCTGTTTCCATGGTTACATAAAGAGATTCACTGAAGCTATGACACAGAAAATATTCACTCCTGGAGCTGCCGGTGTCAGGGGTATAGGCTTGTTGGGAAAACAAGAGAGGGATAAAGACACTGGAGGGCTACTTTAGCAATATTCTTTCATGTTTGACTGTTGAAATGATGGGAAAAATGGATCGTTTTACACCATGAATGTTAACTTTTTGGCACTTTGTTGACAGGAACTACAATGCTATATAGTTTTGTTTTTTTTTTTAAACTCAACATCTATAGTCATTTAAAACAAGGATAGACTGATTAATGTAGACTTATTTGTGTTTTGTTCTGTTTCAGTAAGTGAGAGAGTTCCTACAAACCGAGATGCTTGTCATCAAAACCACCAGGTAATGTTTTGGGAAACCTCTTCACTGATAATAAAAGTGAAAGCAACTATTTTCACTTCAGTTCCGACAGAGGAACATGCAGTCCCTCTCCGAACTGAAAGAGGATCTCTGACTGCTGCTCTACGCCCTGGTGAGCTCTCTCTGGCACCGTTCCCTTCAGGTTCAGTGGCTATCAATACAATGTGAGTGGGTGGTGGTCTTGATCTTGTCTCCGTTTTTTCTCCTCTGCTCAGGGAGGCAGAAAAACTCTCTGGCACGGAGGCTGCAGCCTGAGTGGAGCACTCAGACCACAGCTCGCTGCACAACGTGCACCCTCTGTTATTTCCTATGTGCAGCAATGACGCCAACAGCAGGCTGAGTTTTTTAACTGGCTAACTGATGTGTGCACCCTGCTGCGCCACTTAACCCACTTGACCAGGGAAGCCATGGCAGCGTGTAAAGACCAGGAGAGGCTTACAGGATAAAGGCAGGGCAATGGAGCATGGGTGCTGTGTGTGGGACAGACCCTCTCCAGGATTAGATCAGAATCATTTTGTTAAACTGTAAAGACGGCTGATTAGTTGATAAGCGCACCTGAGCTTAATCACTTCCAATATTATTTCTTTTGAGTCCGGTAATTATGCGGCCTCGGCGCATGAAGCGTGACTTGTGCAGCACTACATCACAGCATGTCAGATGAATGTGACTGATGCCCACCTGATCACAGATGAGTTCCCACTTCTTCTCGTTGTCATACTGCCGCAACAGTCGCGCTTTGTCCGGAGGAAGATTCATCGAGTTCTGCAAGAGAGGAAAAACATCAGAGTTAATTGGATGTGGATAATGAAACATCATCAGTCACACAAGTCCATTAAAAACTGACATCCCAGATTAACTAAAACCACTGAAGCTGAGAAACAGTATCAGGCTATCAACAGCATTCCAAATTTTAGAGATTGAGAACTCATTAATGGAAGATGAACCCAAAACAAGTTACAGCCCTGCACTAGCCTCTCTCTCTACTTGACCGTTATCCTTACACCCAACATTGTAATAACTAGATGAAAAAAAGAGTTATGGTAACCAAGGTGTGGTGTGATGGTGATGATGAATGTATGAACATTAGTCATATACATTACAAGAAACAAAAATAATTTCACACAGTTAGTAACCGAAAAAGGAATGGCTGAAGCTCAAGGCTTGTTTTTGGCGATTCAAAACCATCCATAAAATAACCCTGATAATAATTATAATATTTGTATTATAATGTATACAGTGATAGCGTTAAACTGATATTTTCTGAGATGATTACTGTGAAAATCTCATTAGGTTGCAACCCGAATATCAATATCTGGTAATCAAGAAGCAAGACCGACTCCAACCGACTCCTGAGCTAAAAATAAAGTCCATGTCTGATTAAAAACAAACTATAAATGAGCAGTAAGCAGAAGACGTCACAAAATCAAGTATCACATCAGATACAACTGTTGAGTGAGGACAAATAGAATCATCATTCACTTTCCCTGACAAGCTTTTCAGTCTAGGATTCAAACCTACAACAGCCCACTAAATATTTTCCATTTCCAACAACACAGCTACCAAATATCTGGCAGACACAAAAGCCACTAATGAGAAAATCCAAAAATATCCATTGTGAAGCGCTGCAGAGGAGTCAGCAGGGAAAAGGAGGTCTCTCCTTAATGAGAGTTAGGTTGCTACACCGAGGCAGCGAGGAGAGACATCTAAGTGCTGCTGTTTGAGTTAGCACTTTGAATTTGAGAAGCAGGCGACCGAGTCGGACCCCGACATACTAAACTGCACCAACACCAATCAACTGACCAGACATCCTGAGACTCCGAATGTACTGAGAGTGAATGAGAGTGTGAGCAAGTAAGAGGATGCTCAGAACTTTTGTTGTATAAAAGATATTTCTTGTTAATGACGCTCGGAGCAGAGTGTGTTTTGTTCAGGACAAATCTAATCCGACCCATGTGTTGGCTGTCTGAAAATGAACCCCGATCATCCTGAAACTATTACACAACTTCTTTATCCTACTTTCCTTCGTGTACGAACACCTCTGCAGTTGTCTAAAATTTGGCAAGCATGACTCACCCCACCCCTGTGTGAATTAGACAAGCTTGGAACAATTAAGCAGCACTTAATCGTACCACCTACAGCATTGAGAGCACACAACATGCAAATACGTCAGCAGAAAAATTAAAATAAAACGTGTGACCCAGCAGGATATTAGCGAGGCACCAACAGCAACCGCAAAGAAAATCGCAACAAGTAAATTACAGACATGAAAACTGCAGGCCGAAGCTGTCAAATCGATAAAACAAGCATCAAAAGTGCTTCATCTGCCCTCTTCATCTGCAGCTTACATGTGGTTTGGTGAGAATTTTTTCCACTGCTGAGGAAAGAAAAAAAAAAAAGAGGAAAATGTGGCCATCATGCACCGCTCAGCTTGGGGTTCATTTTCCCCTCTTCATACAATGGGCTGGATCATCTATCAGTGTGTGTTCAGCACACAGGGGGAGCGAGAGGAAGATGGATGAGGAACATCCTGGGATCCAGCCTGTTTCCATGAGCGAGTAACACCAGAACAGAGTCAGACACTGACCGAGTAGTCTGATCCACAACTTAGGAAGGATTTTCTCCTTTAGATGGCATAGCGGCTACTGATTTACACAATCATCTGTTTTATCATTAGCGCATCATTGCCGAGGGAGTCGCTTGTACACATCTTTGTAGCTAGCTAAATGCTCTTGAGAGGAAGAACTAATTAAAAGACAAACAACAACAGATTTATAAAACTAGGTTAACAGAAGAAGAGAAACTGTCTGACTTATATTATGTTCTATTCCTCCAATAGTTGCTTGTCTTAACAGACCGATAAACCTGCAGTTTTCTTTAATTGAAGGATCCAGTTGATGTCTTTACATGAATTAATTAATATCTCTGGCCCTAATGGGCTAAATTTTGGTTTTGATTTAAACTTTACGTAGAGTTTGTCGTCTATGGTACATGGATACCTAGACATCTTCCATCTGTCTCTGTCCATAACTTGTTTTTTTGTAAAGGTTTTTGTTCTTCAGGTCTTCTCTTTAGCAAGTTAGAAAGGTCCAGTGTGTAGGATTTAGGGGATTTAGGAGGATCTATTGGCAGTTTAGGAATGTTATATTCATTCTAATGTTTTCATTGGTGAAATTGTTGTGTTTTTGTTACCTTAGATTGAAACACTTTAATTCTACGGAGGGAGTGGGTCCTCTTCCACTGAGTCTGTCATGCACCGCCATGTTTCTACAGTAGCCCAGGGCCCTTTAATGTTTTTTGCGTTTTTAGCAGCCACCATGAGGCAAGAGGTATTCAGTTGGACGCTGGACCTTTAAATAACATGTGAGCCAGGTAGTTATTTGCTTCTCCTGCAATATTGTTGTGATGTTGCTCAATACCCTTTAGAAGACTGTCTCATCAAGACACTGGTAATTTAATTGAGTATTTTCTTTTTCATGGCTACAAGTGTGCGACTATCTTCCTTCACACCTGTATTTTTGTCATGGTTAGCCCCTCTCCAATCTCGGTGTATGTTCCTCTACTCTCACATCTTCAGAGGCATCAAAATCAATCTGGAACACAACACATTTGGTACAAATACCCAGGTTGTACCGCGTCCAGTCTCCTCTACGAGAGCGACCAGGAGGTGACATTAGTATTCAACAGATGCTGCGAGCCGGCTGATTGCTGCTGTGCTGACTGCAGGGAATGGGGAAGTCTCTATTGACTCGGTCTGGCTGCTAACCAGAGTTAGTACCTTACTTTCCTTCCCTAAACACATTAAAACACAATTTGACACCTGAGTAAGCGGTCACATTAAATGACAGAAAGCCACTAACAGTCTCCCTCTATCACACACTAAAGTCAAACAGGCTTTTACATTTTGTGGATGGTGAGCTCACATTAAGGGAGGGTAAATCATTAGGTTATTTCTAGACTCCTGTGTTGTTATGTTTGGATACTGGAGAACTGGTTTGTGGTGATGATGTAGGTGCTTCATGTAGGTGCCGCTCTCCCACAGGCTGGCTGGTTGGTTGGTTTGCTGAGTCGCTGTAGGCTTCCTGCCTGGTGAGGCTCCAACTAAAGCAGAGAACCACTTCTACTAGCCCTCACTTCATCCCAATGCTAATGAGCTGTGACAGGCACTCAGCTCGCCGGGGTCAGGTTACCCTACGTCTGTCTACAAGCATACAATTTGTGTGTCTGAGTGTGTGTGCATCTGCGGTATTAATGGGGTGATGTTGAGAGAGGGTGTGGCAGCTTTTCACCGACACCTGATGGCAGGCCACCCAGACGAATACTCACACACACACACACACACACACACACACACACACACACACACACACACACACACACCTAAATTTCACTCATCAAGATGAATTAAAGTATTACTGCAACAATGTAAAAAAGATTATGACAAGCCTGACTAATTTGACAGACTCAGACAAATTGTGTAATTTCCATAATTATCCAATGGTTTGGCCGCAGTAATTCGGGAAGCACCGAGTAAAAACTTAGTATCAGTATCAGTCTGATACAAGCCAGAAAGACTGCAACTGATATGAGAAGAAAACTGCAACAATCTAGAGACAAATGCACCAGTAAATACATGTAAAACTTAAGTGCATATGTGAGCTGTGAGGAGAAAATATCCCCTAAAGCAAAACAGCAGAATGCATTTGCGTGTTTCAAGGGAAGAAATGTGTGTAAAATGCTTCAATAACCCAAATGTGATCAAACTTGCACAAGTTTCATTCAAAGGAATGTGATTAACTTGAACCTGCAAGAGTCATCAAGTAGAAAAGAGTTCCAGGCAGCAACAAACATTGTTGGAAACAAAGATGACTCGTAAGAAACTCCCTCCAGACAGCAACAAAACTAAGACCACAAGAAGGGAAATGACGGAATTTACTGTGCTGGATGACCAGCTCCGCTCTGTGAAATGTGGGGCTTCAACACTTCGACATCTCCACCCTCACTTCACGCTGCCAAACTGACATTTCATCTCCAGAGCAGCTGTCCCACATCTGTACTGTCAGAGTGAATTCCTTTAGAAACACTTGTAAAAAAGCCAAAACTCAAACACAAACACCGGCTCGTTAAAAAACATTACAACAACACGGTCTAAAATCTGAAATCTTATATGTTCTGATACATTTACTCTAAATAATAAAATTAATGCTAGTTTAAGCCTAAAGAGTTCCAGTCTTGACTCTGGGTTGATAGGTTGAAGATCAAGATGTCACTGGCTGTTCGAAACATTTTAACTTGATCTTCTGAAGGTTTTTTAAGGAAATCAATACATTTGGTTTATGTTTTAGCTCCAACACTGGATAGACAACTCCAGACAACAGTTTAAGGGTTCACACACACAGAAGACTCTAACAAAGTCAAACAGAGAAGACCACTGTGCATGTATTTATACGACATAATGCAAAAGGTGCAGTTTAATTGACTATTTACATTTTGAAAGTAATGACGAGTCTCTGATTCGTGGATTATCTGCAGCAAATTCATGTTTTGTTCTATCAAAATAAAAAAAAATCTTGAATTCATTCTCACCAGTTTGACAAACTGGTCTTTAAGGATGCTAAATTCTTGCTGAGTAAAGGAAAGCAACACAAATTAATAACAAGGACACCAAGCTCAATAAAGTGCTGTATATCTTTGAAGGCACGGATAATGAACCTCACCTTTTTGTGTTAAAATACATTTTAGTTATTGTTGCAAACTTTGCTGCCATTTCACTCAGAATGTGATGTATGTGCTCACATGTTGGAAGTTCAGCCACAACCAATTATACAGAAAGCAACACTAATGCTACATCTAACATTTGTGCGTACACTCAAACATAAAGCCTGAATAGCTTGCACACTTGCCAGTGTCACACTCTGTCTTTTTTGGGGGGGATTGTGAGTATACTTAAATATAACACATTGGCAGTTGACAAGAAAGGACTACTGACACTTTCATATTCGTATTCAGTTCTGATGGTCATCCTGCATCAATGAATTAGAAGTTTAAAGATTGGTGTGTCCTGCCGGTCCAGTTTACTGCTTATTTTACTAGTCTTTCCTTGCAGTATTTAAAACCAATGCACAAATAAAAAAAAAGTGCTGCATAACTTGTTGCCGTGGCCGATGTTTAACTAGCATAAGCACACAGGTTTTTAATGTGAAGTAGCATTGAGAAATGTTTCAGTACAGCTACAAGCTACAATACAGCCACAGGAAAGCAGTTGAGAAGACAGTGAGTCAATTTAGTCTTCAGTTTCTCTTTGATGAAAGAGAAACATAATAATAAAACTCAACAGAACAATGACTATTACGTTACTAAGAGGCTGAATGAGTAAACCAAGCGCGGCCGTGCACACAGCCTGGACAACAATGTGGCCCCTGGTCAGAGTGAAAACACCTGTGGTCACATCTCACTAGGCCGTGGTCCAACTACAGTATCCCCCTCCTGAAGTCAAAAGGGTAAATCATTGGCTCAACTTTAATACGGCTACTTCTATCAATCCGAGGTTAATGTTTCACTCACATCAGGCCACCAGGCTCAGGAATACAGACAGGACTTATTTAGTGTCCACGTATCCTCTCATTAGGCAGCTTGACTCATAAAAAGAGTAAAAATAGGCCGCTGGCTCAAAGCCCACCGAACCAACCCACAACCTTCCAGGAGGTCTGCGGAGGCACGGCCCTCGCAGCACAGCTGGCTACTAAAGCAAACACATACACACACAAACACACACACAGCCCACGTGAAGGGCCTGCTTTAGTGGTGTCTGCTGTGAGAAGATGTGAAGTACGTGGGCCCTCAGTCGCTTGTCGTAACTGATGATGACACACAAAGTGCTTTTCTTTAATTACAGTTAATATGTCCATTTACTAATGGCCCGACCCGTGCATCGTGTTTTTGGTTCTTGTCCATCATCGCAAAACAAAATTTAAAAGGTGCACTATGTAGTTTGGGGTAAAAACTTTTAATCAGAAGTGAAAGAAGTGATTTTTTTTATGCCTAAACAAACTAAATAAACAAACTCTCTTTGTTTTCATGTCTGAATAAACTGAATAAACAAACGGACCTGAAAGGAGAACACAATGTCATACTGTTTTACTTTGTTTATATTTGGCGGACCCTGCCACCTTTCTAGCTTCGAGCATTGTTCTGGGGATTATTAGCTCATTAATATTTTAAATATTAATTTCTTCTCCAGAACTACATAGTGCCCGTTTAACATGTTCAATATATGCACCAAGTATTTCACCATGAATTAAACTGTGGTACAACAGAGAAAGTGGACTATTCTGCATTCCCTCTAGCTGTACATGAGTTAACTTTCACATCCTGGTTTTCACATCATCACTTAACTCTTGAACATACAAGCAGTTTGACAGTAGTGCACTTTAAAAAAGAGCTACGCAGAAAGGGAAGGAGCAAACTTGCTGACGTCCTAAATGCAATTTCCAAAGTTGGCGGCGAATTGTCCTGTTGGAAAGTCTTCTTGTTCCAACACAGAATCTAAAAGCCAAGCCACCCTGACAAGAAAAACTAACTTTCTTAAAAGCAGTTAAGAGATTGAAAACAAGCCCATGCTCCACTGCGTTAACATCCTCTGATGTTTGCATTGTACTGACAATAGTGTGGAGTGCAGCGCCTCTCAGCAAACCCAGCCTCCTCTTGGATATCTTTCCGGGATTGATTTGTCCTTGGGGACAGATGAGTTTGAGACACGCCCACGCTCTGCTCTTTCCTCCATCTCTACCTTTTTCCCTCCTAATGCAGCAACAAACGAAAGATCTCCTCATCTTTCAGACCGAGCCAACAGAACCAGATTATCGAAAGTATTTTCTTTGCATCTCTTTCTGCTGTAAACACCCAGCTTGCATCATTGCATGTTCCAACCTCTAATTAATTACTGTCATTTAAAACCATTCACTGTCTTTTTAAATGAGCATTACAGACACTGCGCAACGTGCCACAACAAGAAAACCTCTGACTACATGGCTTATTGACGACTAGTTATAACAAATATCTGCAAATTGCCCAATACTCCGGAAATGATGCCGCTGTACTGTTCTCTCTTAATACTTGCTTCATCAGTCACAGGAGTGTTTTTGAGGCGTTTACACAGTCATAATGAGGTTAGCGCCGCGGGCTGCTCTCAGAGTTGTAAAACACCTCCCCAGGTGTACCAATACGTGACAAACTGCATCACATTCCAGCTTCTCCCTCCTCTCATTCACCCTGCAGGGAAGTGGAGAAGCCCTGCAGCTCACATATGTAAGAATCAAACCTGTCACATTCACAAAGGGGGCAGGGAACAATAACTGCCTACATCAGGGAGAAAGGAGCAGGACGGCCCCCGAGGCATGCGCCATCCAAAAACCGAGCCGTCCTCCCCTCATTAGCGCAGCGTGGATCCATAATCCATGGCGTTCTTTGAGGGCACAGGTGTCCTCTGTCTGTCCTCAGATTAGTTTTGTAATCCCCACGACCCCCTGCTCCGGCTCAGCGGCCTCCTCCATCGAGACAGTAGTGTTTGTGTTTGTGGAGCTGTTCGCTGGAATGGCGAGTTCAAATGTTTGAGCCTGCTGGCCTCTCATTTTCCCCCCTTTTTACGGGCACATTCCTTAGAAATTCAGGAGTTCATCAATCTGTAGCAGCTATTCTTAGCTTAGTGAAACATCGCCTCATTGGCGTAATTTTCCCCACATTGTCTCTACTGTCATCAAACCACTTTCTGAAAGAAAACACAGAGTAGAGCAGCCGCAACTGCAACTTCCTCCGAGCAAAATTACCAAAATCTGAGTGTAAAGCAAAGGTGTCTTCAGGAAAACAAACTTTTCGGGCAAACAAAAAGGGTTGGTGTGGTGTTTACATTGTGGGTGAAGTCTTAATACAGAGTGGGCTTCAAGCTGGACGTTACCCCAAATGCCAGAAACATTATGGAGATGATTTGGAGCAGCAGGAAGTTATCCAAATAAAACAAGCGATACACAGAGGAGCCCTTGCCAGGCCAGATGTTGCGAGGTTGCGAAAGTGTCTGAAATGAGGTGGAGTCCCTGTTCTTGTCGAAGCGAACAAAGAATCAGAAACACTGTTTATCTGTAAGACAAACAAGGCTTTCAAGACAGGAGTGGGTTATAGAATGAGATCACTGGTTTACTTGAAGTTTGTTATATAAGGTTTGAGGAAAGTTTAGTTACTTCCTCGGTAATACACTTTATCTGAGTAGGTGGTGGTGGGATGAACAGGAAATGTATGAGCTCACAAAATGAGGCTGGCTAATTTAATGATGCTGCTAAGTATATAATCCTTCGGAGCTTTTAATCTGTTTTCTGTGAACAACATCCCAACATATACATCCACACACTCATCTGCAAAAATGTGACGTAGCACTATTTATCTGTGAGTTTTTCACATGTTGTCCCCTTTTGGATACAGTGTATGTGTGTGTTGGATTTTGCATGTGAAGAGTCTCTGTGTTGTTTGTCAGTGTGTTTGCATCCCCTCGTGTGTTTGGGCACGACATTATATAACAAATATAATCAGATGTATTCAGGTCTGATCACGCTGGAATTGTTCCTGTGGTGTAACACGTCAACGGCTTCCTCCTGCACCGTCGCTTTAATACAACATAAAACAAACTGAAACGAAAACGTTTCCCTGAAGTCTCTGTCTCAGGACAACAGAACAGTAGAAGAGGTGTAGTAAACAACTATGGAAACTACAACGGACTCAATAGGGGTGGAAAATACATTGTTTTTAAAGACTACTTTCAGAAAAACGTGTAGTTATTTTCATGCTTCACATTGTGATAAAAATGCAACATGAACTAATAACAGATTCAGACTTATTCAAGTGGTTTCTCAAACACGATATGGCTTGTTCTCAAACATGCACACTAATAACAGGCCTAAACATCTGTGCTCATACTGAAAGCTGTGCTTTTGGTTTGTTTTTGCTGATCTGACAGGCTTTACTGATGTTTGGAGATATCAAGTTTTTACACTCTCACACAGGCCTAGTCTCGTCTTCGCTTTCTCTCAGACTCTGGAATAGTTTTGGTTGCTCTGCTAACAACTCTGAAGGAGGTAAATGGATGATTACCAATTAATAACTTAAACCCAGTAAGTGATTACATCCGATTATTCCCCTAAAATCCCAAACCATCATCTCTTCAGCGCTGAAGAGTACAGCACAAACTCTTGAGAAGACACACGCTCCGATGAAGGCCACTAGTCCGAAATGTGAGCATGTTGTTTGACATGGGCAGAATAAATTGGTGAAATTGAGATTTGTTAACTCTGTCCTGAAGGAGGAAGAGTGTGCTGCCTTTATCCCTTCGGATAGTTCAGCACTTGCAATCATCAGAACTCACTTTTTCTAATGAGTTAATGGATGCACTCTTAGCTGCAGGTTCCCAACACAGAAATGTGATCCTGTATCATCCAATAAAGAAAGGCTGAATGTAAGCTTCAAAATGAATTATTAAACTCTATAAATTACATAACCACTGATCACATCACCCTTTTCTCAACAACAACACAAAAGAGCAAAGCAAGGACAAGCAATCCAGGTGGACAAGCAGAAGTGTATCAAGCAGAGTGGACAAAGTGTTTGCACAACATACTGCGTAATGCGTTGTTATCAACTGGTATCTTCAACAATGGCTCACCTGACTAACTGGTATTCTGACTTGTTCTGAAATGCGGGCAACTGTCAACTGAATAGAGTCATTCCCGGCTCCGACTCTGAGATGTTATCCCTGGCTAATATGTTTCAAAACGTAAAACCAACATTGGCAAAAAATAAAGAGCACATATTTGCATAACTTTAGCTGAGCCAACGGAGAGGCGACTTGATAGGTCTTTGCTTTCTGGATCACCACGGTAGCAGCGATAGCACTGGAGGGCAGAAATGTGTGTTATGATTGCCCCAATTCAAATTGGTGTCGGGTATGTCTACTTATCTGTTCTGTATTATGACTTGTGCTTTATTACGGGCTTGCACTCTGTAGAGCACCCGATTTGGAATTTTATTTGGATCTGCATCAAGTTACACGCAGTCATTAGATACCAGCCACCTCAATACGCCTGTTTTTTTTTCCCTCATCAAGATCCATGCATTATTCCGAGGAATTTATGAAAATGTAAAAAAAAAAGCACAGTGTTAAAGAAAGTGAGAAACACATTCCTGGCTGCCTCACTTTATCCGGATATGCACCGAAAATGAATGGGGTCTATTCTGGGCTGAGACCCATCCTTAGTCCAAGTTTCATGGAAATCTGTTCAGTAGTTTTTGTGTAATCCCTGCTGAAAACCCAGCCCACCAACAAGCAGACATGCTGAAAATATGACAGAGGTAATTAACTTGCTTATCTTTAGCTTTCACCCTGTGATCCTGGAACAGTCCTTTATTTAATCTGCTGTATTGCGTATTTCAAATGTGTTTCTAAAAAATGCCAGTTGAACAAACTAAATAAAGAAAAGAAAAGTAAGCCATCAAAAAAAACAAAAGGCTGCCATAAATTAAACCCTCTAAAAACTAAGCTCATTCCAGGAGGACATTTTGTCAACTCCCTGCTTTAGTTTTGGTTTTACTGGAAATAAGTGATTACTTAATCTAAACCCAAACACATGAGCACTCCACACTGCTTTTGTTTCATGTGGGGGGTCCGGGGTGACGGTCCCATCCAGTAAAGCCTGAAACAACAGACTGTTGCATTGTGTGGAGCTGTGATGGGGCCTATATCGAACTCCAGCAAAGAGCATTTAAAGTACATTCAAATGCAACAGGACCTCCCATTCGGCTCTGCAGATGTTCATTCTGGCAAGTCATTACCCGACAGAACCTGCCTTTTTGACTCCGGCGGCTTCAAAAGCAGCATATGTCACGAGAAAGAGACATTCAGGAAGAAAAGCCTGAAAAGAAGTGGAGAATAAGGTGCTGTTCGTTACTACTCTGTCTGCTCACTTTTATGCATTTGGGGGGGAAGGACACAGAGTAGGTGTTGTACAAGCTTGTAAAAAGTCCAAAGATGCACTAAAAAAAACATCAGCTGATAGACCATGAGTCCTCGTCTGTATACCAGCCTCAAAGATGCACATTATTCAGCTCCAACACGGGGGCAACAGATGAAACCATTATGATGAATCTGCAGTTCAGCCTAAAATCAAACAGTAAACACAGTGAATAAAGCTCAAGGCCAGTAAAGGAGAGGGTACAAGTGCAACAAGATAAAGCCGACCCTGACGCCACAACACACCGCTCTTTTGTCACAATGACACAGACATCTGAAGGCTGCTCTGGACATGTGTTCTGATAAAGCTCAACACCATGAACATCAACTAATTCTTAACACTTCATAACAAAACGCCTACTCTTGTCTGGTGCCGCACTTTGGCCGAGCAATCTCAGTTTTCAAAAGTGCAGCTGCCATCTTGGAGCCCGGACAGATCCTGGACCATAATGCACTTCTCCACACAGCACTGACTCTCCCAGTTCTTCTGTGCAGTGACCCCTTGGACAACACTGGCAACCGGCTGTGACCAACATGAAAAGGACTCCGGCTGGCCTTTTCCAGGCGACATCTTCCTGCTTCTTACGCAGGGAGACCTACAGCAACGACCCCCGCGGCCAAGCGAGGCTGCATCCAAACTAAACCTTTTTCTCAGGAGTGACGTCAAGGAAGCTGCCGGGGAAACTTTCTCTTTCTTTCATGACAACAAACAAAAGCTCAACTGCTCCGGATATTCTGTAGTACGACAGCGTATTAGGGCCATTGTAGGAAAAAGAAACTACAGAGCAGTGGGATGGGGGTAAACCACAATAACGTGGCCTCTCTGGCGTGATGAGGTTGATCCAACCGTGCAAAATGAAGCAATGAGGACAATTTCTGACAATATTTTTGTCGTTTTCTCGTTAATTTGTGACTTCAATCTGCAGTTTATGATCTCAGAGAAAATTCAGTTTGTCTTGTATACTTGGGGTTGTGTTACCTCTTTAATTGCAAACGATGGCAACTTTTTTTTCTCGAAAATGTGCAACTTTATTTCAGATATTTTTTGTTTTTTTCCTGGCAAATCTATTGCTTTATCATCTCATCAGATAAATTTACCAGTTCAATCTCACAAAACTTCTGAGAGTTTTTTCTCTTAAATGTATGACTTTAATCTCATATGTCAAAACGAAATACGAATTCTTGAGTTTCTTCTCGGAACATTACCCCCCTTCCTTGGCTCTGTAATTTTTTAACAAGGGTCAGGGGCTGTCGAAATCGGGTATAATCATGCTGAAAACACCCTGAAAGGTTTTCACAAAGTTTTGAAGTCAGCCTTTGACTGGTCAATACTCTTGGTACTCCCTGCCACCCACGCAGCAGTGCAGTAAACCAAACCACCCCCAAATGTGCGGATGTCAAAACTGAACCAAGAGGAACAATACAGATTGAAGCCCCAGTGGTTTCATCTCAGCGGTGCCTGCATGCAGCCAAGAGACCTGTTCCCACATAATCAGCTGACCCTTTGCCAGCCAGGCAGGATGCCCCCAGGCTCAGCTTCGGGGTTTTGAGCAGTGCAGTCTCGTTCGGCACCGCAGCACCTCACATCCCTTCTGAGAGGCTGCGGCGAGGGCCACCGACTGCCGGATCTCATCGCTCCCCAAGCATTTCATGCTCAGCTCTGTTACGGCTAATTGGTGGGTGAGCGTCCTGGGGCTCCGACACAGCAGAAAACACACATGCCCATACACAAGCAATGCACACACTCATATTTGGGTATGTGCGGTGGCCTCTCGCAGCCTGCCGGGTCTGGGTCCAGTGCCAGGCTCCGTCTTGGGCTCTCCACAGAATAAAGAGCAGCTCTGTTCCCTGGGCCTGCTGCACGGGATTCAGCCACAGTTCACCCTCTGCTCCTTAGACAATAGCCATTGTTCTGCTTTTTAATGAAGAAGAGTCGACATGGAAAAACTGGGAGGGTTAGCTTAGTCACTTCCTGGGTCCTTTATGGCAATGTAGGAGACGGAGGGATCACTGTGTTCACACAAGCAACAGACTGCCTCAAGTGCTCAAAGACAAACCATCTGCCAGAATGTAACCAGATTTAACATTTATAATTGTTTATCTTTTCATATTCCTTCCACATCCACTTCAAAAACGCTATCAAGTGTCCTGGTAAGGTGTTGGACCACAACAAGCCTTCTGATACACACTGTAAAAGTCTGTCAAACTCTACTGTGGTGACAAACACATGTTTTGTGTTGAGGATGATGGTTTTTTTAATGGTGGTGAGATCCAGAATCTCCCATACAGTGGGTGTTCAGGTGGGTTGAAATGTGGTGACAGAAAAGCCCATCGAACCTGATTGTCAGCATTTTTGTTGTTCTTCTTCTTGTTTTTCATGTTTTTGTCAACATTTGTCATGTTTTTTGCCTTAAATTTGCCATCTGTCTGGGAATTCATCTATGTTTCTGAATTAGGTACCACAAAAACACAAAGTTTGTAACAATGACGAAGCAAATGTTTAAAGCAGCACTATTCATTGTCTATGGCTGCCTGGGGCCCAACATCTAGCACACATTTGACACGCTTAGTCAAATGAAGTCGTTTTGGCTGATGTTATGTTAGCAAGCAGCTGACTATTTGCAAACCGCAGAGAGAAAGCAACATTTACATTCATTGGAGTCGAGTTTCTTACCACCAAACTTTTCTGTTGTTAGATGCTGACTCTGTTGATGTCCCATTTGATGCTAGGGAGGTAGCATACAGTGGGTTTTATCTGAGTTTTTTGTAGCCGTCTGCCGGCAATGCCAAAAAGAGCCATGAGAGTGAACCGAAACAAAAGAGTTGATGGGCCGAAAAACCAAAACAATGAGCTGAAAGATATCAAAACCCCCTCTAGGACTGAGGTGGCAATTCTGCGGATTCATTATCAAATGGTCTGTGATCAGAGAGATCACAGACCGCAGAAAATAAGTGTGTCCTGTCGTAATGTAGACGTTGTTGGCATTTGGTACATGTGAGAGAGAAAAATTAGTTGCTACTCTGTGCAATAACGTTACGTCTCCATGTCCCATTTAATATTTTCTTATTAAACCTTCCTTGGTGAACTTAAGACGCTCGGTTAAAGTTACATTTCTGGCAGCGGTATTTCTTTTCTGCTGGCCACTGTTAGCATATTTCAGTCAATCATGGCGTTATCGGCGCTATTGTGTTTTTTTAGCTTAGCTTCCTCAGAATCGCTTGCCAGCAAACTTGATTTCAAGCTTTTGAGGCTGAACACAGCTAAGGTTTCTCAGCTGGGTGAGACAGCTCAGAAAACTTTCTCCCTCCAACATTGATGTCATCGCCCATCGCAATATTTCACTGAGGACTTTGTTGTATGCCAATTTCGTTAGAAATTGCCCAACCCTAATTGATTACTATTAGCGGCACCTTTCACATGATTCACTCATGAGCAGGAGGCACTAATTTGACCCACTGTTTAAATAAAAATATTGATTAGTGCAGCCTATTTTTAACACTATTTATTTTTGATGAAGTACAGCTGATTACTTCTTGGAAGGGTTTCATGCGGAAAGCACAGCCAGCTCGGACCTGTCAATGTGACAAATTAGACTTCAGCTGAACATGAAGGCTACTCATGTGATTAATCTGGGGAGTAAATTTCAGATGCGGGGCCTCACAGCACAAATAACAGCAGCTCGGGGTGCCTCAGCAGCCTTTAAACAAAGCAGCTTAGATGTAATCTGGGCAGACTATTGAGAAGAGCAGCCACAACGACTAACGCTAAGCCTATAGTCCCCCATATGGCATTTAAACGAGTGATGACTGTAAACTTCTCTGCCTCCCTGACAGCAGTGATATTCAGCAAACACTGCAGCCGTGAGATTGAAGTGGATGGTGCCCTGGATGTGGGTACAATCTAATTTGATGTCAGCTCTGTGGTGAGCTGACACAGAGGAGCAGACATGAGGCCTGAGCTGAATTCCTGTAACACCGAGTCATTTTCCTGTGGTTCAACTTGAAGCATATAGACTGGCTCATGCTCTACATGTGACTCACAGGGATTGATTGCAGTCATTTCACATGCTTTCAGCCCTTATGCACTTATAGACCTGTGAGACAAAATTGCCACTTTGAAGCTTTGCTTATACCCTCTCTAATGGTCGGCTAAATGACAACATTGGATTGATTAGGCAATGAGCGCAGAGCAAATTGATCTGCCAGGATGCTGATATGATCAGCCATAAAGTATATTCACTGGGAGCAGGGTAAACATCAAGAGGCCGGCACTGATACTGGCTGAACATCATGTGCAACCCATCTTCTTCTTGTCGACTTCAATACTATGGCAACCACAAGGGAGGTGAAGGCGTGTAAACATGCTTCCCAGAGTAACTACAGAGATATTTTCCCTGGGAAAACTTAAGCTCTCAAAACACTGCATTACAGTAATATTCACAAGACATACCAAGCAAAGAGCAGGACAAACACACAGCAAACCACTTACTGGAAAACTCATAAACAGTGAATAAATTCTAGTTTATGCCAGCATGAAAATCGACCGCCCCTTCGGGACTTTAAACCATGAATATTTGGGTTTAAACTACACCTCACTTCATGGCCAAGGTCACATGTGAATTAGCCTCTCTTATCATGGCGGAGGCCGTGCATTACAATTAGCCTAAGTCTATTTCGAAAGATCAGCCAGCGGCTCCAGGGATTCACGAGACACAGACTTCAATGTGAGTGTTTCATTTAGTAGAGAACGCAGACCCAGCCAGCAGTAAACCCACAACTTTTTTTTACAGATCGCTGTGTGTGACTAGTATAAAAGTCAAATTGAGTCAAATATCAGACTGGAAATACTGATTTACACATGTTGGCAAAAGCTGGTAGGCTATTACCACAGTGAGGTGTGTTAAAGTGGTTGCATTTTAACTTCACTCTTAAAAAAGACAGACTAGAAATCATGAATGTAGCCGAAAGAAGTTATTTCCTGCTGAGAACTTCTCTCTTCAGACAGTAAGCAGAGTGCAGTTAGTATAATGTGTATTTCTGTGCGTAGAAGAACTAACTAGCTTAGACAAGACTCCAGGGTGTGACGGACAGACCTTCATTAAACACATTTACTTGTTGCATGTGGTTTAAATGAAGAAAAACATGTTTGCAACTCTATTCCTGTTCACCATCATTTTCATAATGTGTTGAGAAATTAAATGAAAAGTTTTATTGGGTGCACCAAACTTATGTGCTGGTGCACCTAAATGAAAAAGAGATGCACCAGTGCAACCAATGTGAAGAGAGAGCCTGGTGCCCTGTCAGACATCACAAATTGTGAAGCTCACTTTGGAAAACAGAACGATCTCAACTCAAGGTCCTCTTACTCACATTGTTCTAAAACTTCATCTGCTGATAAAAGACACATGTTCCTGGAGCTTTTTACCTTCAGTGGATACTTTTTTGTCAACAGCATTCTTCATGTTTAGTGGGGAAAAAAGCTGAAAGACTGGCGGAAAATGTTTTTTTTTTATACTCTACAAAACTTAATGGGAGTGAATGGCTTCTTTCATAGGGAAACAAACAGGCCTGATATCTCCAATTACTACGATGAGGAGAGACAGCCAGTTATTACGTTGAGTATTACACATCAGTTCTTTTTGGCTACTGACAGAAATGTGCCTGTAGCACCAAGTGACCTTGTTTATCTATAGCTTTTTAGGGTATTTTCTGATTTAAGTGAAGAAATCAGGAAATTTAGATCACTGACGCACTG
Organism: Lagodon rhomboides; assembly: GCA_039737535.1. Classification (NCBI taxonomy): domain Eukaryota; kingdom Metazoa; phylum Chordata; class Actinopteri; order Spariformes; family Sparidae; genus Lagodon; species Lagodon rhomboides. The sequence continues at coordinate 19,847,483 of CM077790.1, forward strand.
GGATGCTCATGAAATGTATAATGCTGCCATTTTAGTTCATAGAATGGACCATCAGAGGCCAATATCAGTTGCCGGTCTACATATCTAATAATTTGGACAGCTGGTGATCTTCACACAACTCTTCCTGTAGGAATTAGCCTCATTTTATATGCGTGGTTACACACATGTGTGGTCTGGTCAGATGATGGAAGTCATGCGTCAACGTATGAAAGGAGGCTTTTCATTTCACGCAGCAGCACAGACCCAAACTCAAAAATACTATACATCCTTGATAAGAATTTCAGGGCTTGGCAAGATAAGTTCTTCAATGTGGTCTCACACAGCACAAGCCTTTACTCACAATCCTGCCTACTGAGATCCAGGACTTGCCTGATGATCAAACGTATTAGGAATGGCAGGTAAACAATCCTGCTGCTGTTCTGTCACGCCCAGATTGGGTGAGCACATGCTGAAGGCAGTGTTGCATCATTGAAAAGGCACAATGTGTGATTACGGCTATTAAGGATCTCTCAATCTGAACGATGAATACGAAAGATGCTGTTGGATGACACTGTGAAATAGCGTGGAAGTCGTCTTCATCGCTTGACAACCAACCACAGACAAATTTCGCACGGTGGCCATTTTCAAGCTCAGGGTGGCAAAAAAGCCGTTATCAAAAGGAACATTTTCTATGTAGGGAGTTGCGATCATTTTACAGCCTCCTGACTGATCAGCAACCAAAAATCCAGAAGGATACTGGGCCATGTTTCAGGTACACTTGCCCAGCCCACACTTGCTTAAAATATATGATGGGTGCAGAAATCAACAGCAAACAAAACTCCAGCACTCTCTGAATTGTATGTTTTATTGTCGGCAATAAACTAAGTGTTTCAGCACCAAGCCTTCATCGGCGTCTAAATATTTCGAGGTACAACAACATATTTGATAACCCATTAGCTAACGTTAGACAATAGCTAACATTAGCTAATGTTAAATAAATGAGTTCAAGATGTGCGTTGATATCTGGGAACTCATTTACAGTTTTAATTTTATATCATGTAGCACGATCGAGCGGTAGTGGCTGATCGCTAACGTTAGCTGTTGTCTGTCGTTAGCTCAAGGTTATCAAATATGTTGTTTCACCATAAAATGTGGTTAAAATTTTCATCATCCACTGCTTTTCCTGATTTTCTACATTTATACGACTTGCAGTACCACATTCGAGCTTTCCACCTTGAGCGTGATAAAAGAAAATGGCCGCCATGTGAATATAGTCTTCTGCCGATGAAAACTCTTTTCAGACATGGCTCAGGCAGAAAACGTTCACGGACGAGGTAATGTATGAAAATTGTATGCGTGTTACATTCAGTCGTGTTCACCGACTTCCTTTCCCCGTTTCCCCCGAAGTGATTGCAACAGGTGACCAAATGAAACGCAGATGCAACTTAACATTAAAGAAAGAAAAGAAGAAAGAAAAAACAGGTGTTGTCCTTTTTACGACCTTTTTATGTGGAAATGATTTAACAAGAATCCCCTTAATAAAAAAAGGAAACCTGCCAAACCAGATCAATCAAAACATTTGTAGGTGTTGATGTGACACATTAAAGCTCAGCGTTGGCAAACAATATGAGAAGTGATTAACCATTAGGTGAAACAGTGTTTGAACAGCAGCCAAGAACACTTCAGCCTTGATCCATTGGCGCTGATAACCGCTTATATGTTGTGATACAAAGAAGAGGCTTGACGAGGCATCGTCCAAATGATCATCTCCCATTCAAGCTCAAGTGAGGTCATCACAGTCGCACCACTTGTGCCACTCACTGCGGCGCTCAGTGGAGCCAACTGCCATCAGGCACGGCTGAGACACATTAGGGTTTAAATGGTGGTAAATAACGCTAAACTCTGTGATTACAGCTCTAAATTCTTCTAATGCTGGAGGGCTTCCATCCCGCCAAAGAGCTGAGGCATCACGCTGGCAGCAGGGAGGAAGAAGGGAGGGAGCGGGGGGTGTTCCTGACATGCTACGAGGATTTCTGACAGCCAGCCCCACGAAATCCTCGAGTTTGGTCGACTTTTTTTGTTTTTTATCTCTCTGGAAAGCATAATAAGGATTAGTTTTGTGGATCCTAATCATTTTCTCACCCCTGGCATATACTCCTCAGAGAGTTTATGGACCCAGACTTGAGGGGATACCTTCTGAGGTAGGTGACCGAATCAAGAAGAAGACTCAAATCCCTCTGTGATGTGACGTCACTCCCCACTCCCCCCTAAGTCTTCTGAATGGGATTCATCAGTGTCTGACAAGCAGCAATCACACCCCAACTACAAAACAGTGATTTCACTTCCAACTCAACTTGATCCACTTTCTGTAATGGGCTCACGGGCTAAAAAGATCTGTGCCGCCACCAACATTAACAAAAACAAAGCTCAGCAACAGCAAAAAAAAGGAGTCAAAGAATGAAAATTAGACCTTTTTCTGTCATCTTAAATACAAGTTTGCAACACAGGAACCTGCTCGTAGAAGTCAAATTCCTTCCTCTGAGCAGCTAATGTTTATGAGAGCAGTTGGCCAGGCGACAATCACGTTTGACCCACATTTTGCCAGCTCTCAGATTTCACCATCACTCCACTGTTCTTCTATTTAGGCCTTTTATTCAGTGACTTGGGGAGAGCTGTGTGCTGGAAACTCTCCTGATCAGCAAAATGTCAAGTGAGTAATGCTTTAGCACCAAATCTCTGTCCTTTTTTTAAACAACCAAATTCACACAAATAAAGCTGCTAACATCAACAAAAAACACTTTTCCTCTTAATTCAGGTCTTCATAATGTGTCCATACTACATTGAATCCTCTTTAAAATGGTGTGCTATGTAATTTTGGAGGAGGGAGAAAATCTTCAGTGATTGATTTTCATGCCTAAACAAACAAAATAAACACTCCTTGACTGAATAAACTGACCTTAAAGGGGCACTATGTCGTTTTGGAGAAGAAATTTAACCTTAGAACTGTAATATTTACAATATCAATGAGGTAATAATCTTACAAATATATATTTTTTTCCATAACTGAATAAACAAGCTGTTCTCAGAGGAAAATAAGGTCCCCAGAACACTGTTTGAAGACAGAAAGGTGGCAGGGTCCGCCACATATAGACAAAGTGAAACAGTATGAAATGTGTTGTCCTTTAAGGTCAGTTTGTTTATTTAGTGTGTTTAGTCAATAAAAGAACTTTCTCTTCTGAATAAAATGTCTCCCCAAAAACTACACAGTGCAAATCTAATACTGTAAATATTACAGTTTGAATTAATTTTTTTCCAAAATTACATAAAGTGCTCCTTTAAGTGCTTGAGGGATCTTTCAGCAACACCAGGAATGTTCAGCCGTCCGCTCCCAGGTAACATAATTGTTGACAGACACCGCTGACACTTTATGATGTGACAGATGTTTCAAAGGACCCTGGCATGCTGGGCACTTACAGCTTCAGTAGTGAGCCAGCCAGCGTCTGGACTCATAAAGTTGAAGGGGAAGAGAAGAAGAACAAGAAGAAGAAGCCATAAAAGCAATAATTTGCTGCGTGTTATGACTGCAGGTGTTTCATGTGACTACACTTGGAAATTTACAGAAGCAGGTACAGGAGGTGGCTGGGAGCATTTATGATCTTGTAGTGTGAGAGTCAAAGGAGCCGAAATGTGATGTTTGATAGGAGGCAGGGGGCTGGTTCCAGATTTAAGTGGCTCGATAAACTGCAACTTTAAAAAAAGAAAACGGGGGTTGAAAAAGAGTGCAACAGATGCAAACCTCTGTGCTCTTTTTTGGTCGGAATACCCCTTTTTTTCCCCCTGAACAACAAAGAGCAGGCGTGCTGGACAAACAGAGGTCCAACCTACACACACACACACACACACACACACACACACAGCTGTCCATGTCCCAGGACACTGAAGCATGGAGGGGAACAAAGAGACAAACATTCAAAATTAGTTTCTTTTTTCTTACCAGCACGGTTGCAAATCTTTCCTCCAGTTCACCTGGATCAGGCATGGGCAGTTTCAGAGGCATGTTGTGTCCTCTGAAATCAGTGTGCTGGTCCATGCTCCCTGCGTTCCCCATGTTTCCTCTTTGACCAGCAACTTTTCACCACCACCTCCTTCACTCTCCTCTCTTTTCCCCACTTACAAAAAAAATCTCCGCACGGCGATGAAAACAAAAAAAAGACAAATATCCTCTTTGGTTTTTATTCTTTCCTGGCTCAGTCGCCCCTCACTTGAGCCTGGGCTGCTTTTCTCTTGCTCACTTCTTCTTCTTCTCCTTCTTCTTCTTCTTCTTCTTCTTCTTCTTCAACATAAAGCGCATGTGAGGGAGGCAGCATAATGCGACGGGTCCCAACAGCAGCAGCAGCAGCAGCGGGAGGTGGAGAAGCAGTGGAGGAGCCCCTGGGTGTTATGAGGCATTTTCACGGCGGACCTGGAAACTTGACTCGATTCCCCCCTTCTTCTTCTTCTACTTCTTCTTCGCTGTTATCCGTATCTTGCACAATTTCGGCTCCACTCCCAGTCGGTAGTAATGACGACGGACATGATTCACACGCTTGTTGCAGTCTCCCCCCTCCGTCCGCCTGTGAGTTGTAGTGAGTGGAGCTGCCTCCTCTTCTAATCCCTCCGCTGCTGACCGGCTCGTTTGAGGAGAGGAGGGGGCTCCACACACACACACACACACACACACGCTCAGGGCACACACACCGCGGCTGCACACACTCTCATACCCTCCCTACAATGAGCTCTTTCAGGGGCAAGCCTCCCACTTCTTCTTCTCCTTCTTCTTCTCCTTCTTCTTCTTCTACTTGGGGCGTAGCTCCCAAAAAGCTGTAGCCAAGGAGATGATATCTTTTCTGTGTTGCATTGTGGTTCTTTGAGTCCGACAAACTTTGGGGCAACTGAGATGATTACATGTGCTCTGTGACGTCACTAGCCTTTTTTTTTTTTAACTCTAATGTGATGCATTTAATCTATTGATTTATTGATTGTGGGGGTGTTCTGGTGCTTTAGGACAACACAGCAGTGGAAGAAGAACTAAAAGTGGAAATGCCACAGTCTGAAAATACTTCATTACAAGTTAAAGTCCTAAATTGACAGTGTTTTATCAGCAAAATGTACTGAAAGTGTTAAAACTAAACTTTAATTGTAATTATTAGTATTGTTTATCTTAAAAAAAACAGCATTAAAGGTGCACTATGTAGAAATTTTAATCAGAAGATCTTCATTAACTGATTTTAAGCCTAAATAAACAAACTTTCTTAATTTTCATGACTGAATAAACTGAATGAACAAAACAACTTGTCAAAAACAGGTATGGTGGCCGACCCGCCCTGCCACCTTTCTAGCTTCAAACAGTGTTCTGAGGGCAGTATGTAATTGTGGAGAACAAATTCAAATTCAGAATTTTATCATTTAAAATATCGTTGAGATAATAAAACAAACTCAGAGATATTTTATTATTCCATAACTGAATAAACAAGCTGTTGTCGGAGGAAAATAAGGTCCCCAGAGCACTGTTTGAGGCTAGTAAGGTGGCAGAGTCCGCCACATTTAAACAAAGTAAAACAGTATGAAATTGTTTTGTTTGTTCTTGTTTCTTCCTTTTTTTGCATAATGATGCTCTGGCTCTGGCTAACTCGTCAAAAACTGACGCTTTGGGATGGTAGGACGTGTCGGCTGCCATCTCAAAGCATCAGTTTTTGTCGAGACTCAAAAATCAACTTTTTCTTTTCTTTTCTTTACAAATAGCACCTTTAACACCATGATTATTAAAAAGGGGATGTAACGGTGGGGTTATTATGAGGTAATGAGGGACCACTCCCTAACTACTTATTACGATGAATCACTTTACTGTAGGGGGCACAGAAAGGGTAACTAGTGATTAAGTAATTAGGAATGAATGAGTCGGTACTAGTTTGTGCTGTCAGTGACTGACTCACAGTTGATCAGGAACAGCTCATGAAGAAACAAGTTGTTATTTCAAAACACGCACACTAAAGAACTAATAATTGCCTACTGAATCATTTATATAGTGCCAATCCAAATATCTATTTACTAAAGTTTAATAACTGTAAATTTACCATTTATTAATGCTGGTTATTATAAAGTGTTCTCCTAACTCCCAGTCTGTATTATCGATAATAAATATTCATTAGTTATTTCACGTAAGTGAGGTTTGTACTCTAGTAGCTCATCATTATACTAGATACAGTCCTCGAATCTGAATCATTCAGGAACTACTCATTGAAGATTCATAAATTATCATTAGATTGTTCCTCACTAGTTCCTCTTAACTACTCACCTTTCTGTGTAGTTGCGTGTTACCAAATAACATTGCAGTGAATTGAATTGAATTACTTTTAATAATGTATTTCATTTCTTTTTCTATGATTAGATTCTATACCTGGAGGGACCGTGTGATTTGTTTAACTTTTTTCTGCCACCTACTCTTGTCTCTAACATTTCTATCCAGTCAATAGCCTTGGGACAAAACCAGACAGGTCTTTTGTCCAGATTATATCTGAGGATTTTTAATTTTAAAAAAAAAAACATCCCTGAGTGAGAAAAGAGAAAAATCACAGGTGTAAATCATAAAAAGAATGAAGTCTGAATTCCATGTAGCTGCTTCAGTTTCAGGGTCCTGGTATTGTGCATGCTGCCTCACTGTCACACTGCCACTGCTGACTGGGACAGTTGAGTAGAATGAAGCCATTGTTACTGTTATCACTAATAACCAAGACATGTAAAAATGTATGATGTAGAAAACTTGTGACGACTCAAAGAGATCCAAACTCCCTGCACAATCAACAGTGCCTTTTCATTTGTTCACTTGTATCATGAAGAAAAACATAATTATCACTGAACTACAATTTTATGATAACACAGTCACTGAGACAACATCTCAACATGCATTAGGGTGAAATCTGATCCGCTGACAGGGTGGAGACCACATTACGCACACGAGGGTGACATCAGCATGCAGAGCTCTGGAGACGATCCAGAGGTTCTCCTGATGCACAGTGGTCTCATTCAGGCTGCTGGGGCGGTTCAACAGGGGAGGGTGTCACACCGGAGGTCGCTGGCTGGATGCACTGAGGATGCAAAACACAGCTGACTGACCTCATATGATCATTACGTGTTCAGAGTTAAGTTGATTTGCTCTGAAGACCCCTCCTCCTCCTCCTCCTGCACTGTATGTACAGACTGCATGTTTATCCACTTATTTACTTAGAGCATGCTGCTTATTCAAGCTGGTTACACATCAAGAATGTAACTACAGCTGTGAGGAAATGAGCTTAAAGACCTAAATTTAGAACACGAACACAAATACATATTGGACCGGTGTTTAAATAGATTTAAATTACGGTTGAATTGGTTACATTTAAGCTATAATGAGGGCAGATGAAAAGAAACATGATCGGCATATTAGCAGACTTTCCAGCATGCATTGTTTGATCCTCCTCTGTCATAGTTTGAAGAAAACATACATGATGGAAACTCGCTTCATCTTTCCATGACTACATGTTGAGATAAGTCATGGTTATTCTCTTTTACAATAATGAAAACATTGCTTACGATGGTAAGGGTCAGTATTGAATTCATGTCCATGGTTTGCCAGTTTGGAAATCAAACCCATGAAGAAAGGGGTGCAGGGTTTAATTAATCAATAGATTCTAAGTTCATATGCAGTTATGTCTTTAATACACGTCTTAATGCAAGTCTATGTTAGTTATTCATATGAACATAAACTCACAGAATACACATTTGTTTTCAATGTGAAAATAATCATTCCTTTCTTGTTCTACAGACATGTGAGTGGCTCAATAATCCACCTATTATCTTGTCACAATAATAAACAAATGGAGCTTACTGTACGCTGACAGCAGAGCAGTGCAGTGCAGTGCATGGCGTCAAACAGACAATGAATGAGCTGTAAAACAATAACGATAACACAAAGTGTCTCTGCATTAACTGCAGTGAAAAAACAATCGGGGGTATGTGTTGCCCTAACAAGCGTCCCTGACACAGCTGATGGTGACCCACACAGAAACAAAAAAACACAATGTGTCGATGGGACTCTTGCCTGTGTGTGTAATCGTGATTCATTACTGTCTTTGGCCCCGTCCCTCTTTCCAGGAAGCCTCTCAGGTTCAGTCAGTCCTCGCAGGTGATTTTGAAAAATGGCACCATGAAGACAGAACAAAGCAGACTGTCACGAAATGCTTTAACCATCCATTAACATTTCACCAAACACAACATATATCCCTCCACGAGGCTGTGCATCAGAAACCGGAGGGAGTATGAGCGGTGGAGGGGGCACCTTGCAGCTGCATCTCTGAGAGGATTGGGGGAATATGAGAGGCTTCAGATATCTCCACCAGGAAATATAAAATGCAAAGGAGATGCCAAAAATAAAGGCAGCACAATCAGACCAGTGTGTGAGGAGGCTCACAGGGAGTTCATTTGGCCGCACAGTTAAGTAACATCTGTGAAATGAAGTCCTCTTAAATAAGAGAAGACTCATGGAGTTATGGCCCTCACAAGGCTGGAGTGGAGCAACAAATGTGTCTTTGTATTTTAATTTAAGAGCTGGAGACGTGTAGATCACGTGCAGCGATCCTCTGAATCATCAGAACAATGACGCCCTCTAATGTATGTAAAGTGTATTGCCCGCTGCGTCAGGTTGCTGAAATATAAACACATGAACTTTTTCTAGTATTTTCAGCTTAAAGGAACAGTCAACCAAAAAATGAACACCACAGTCGTTATCTACTCAATAGATGCCAATAGACAGTTGTGTTTCTGGAGCTTCACAACAAAACAGCATCGCAGCATTCTATCAAACAACTGAAGTAGATGGGGACTTGTTTTAAAACATGAAAGGATAAACTAAAATTGCACTCAACAACAGTATCTTTTAATCAAGTCTTATCCAATATCCAAGGGTTAGCCATCATTTAAACTCACCAGATCTAGGATCTGCATCAAATTGTACTCACTCATAGACACTAGCCACCTAAATAGACCTGATCTTTTTCCATCAGAATCCATGCATTACTCCCTGAGAATTAAAAAATAAACACACTGGAAAAAAAACACCCTATCTCGCAATGTTAAAGAAAGTGAGAAAACAATCCGGGATCAGTCCCCTTATTCAGATTTGCACTAAAGATTAAAGGGGTCTATTGTGGGCTAAAACCCATCCTCCATCCGAGTATCATGGATATCCACTGAGCAGTTTTTGTATAATCCTGTCGACAAACCAACAAACCAACCAACATGGGTGAAGACATAACCTAAAAATAGGTAAAATATGACTCCATACATAATCTTGCATAATCCAAATTCTCCAGATCCCAAAGTGATTAGAAAAGACATTATTTATACATTCCAGTCCAAATCTTCACTGTAAAGCTAAAAAAGACATTGCTGCTAAGCTAAGTGTTAGCTTGCACCCCATCTGAAGTGGCTGCATAAGCTTAACTGCACTTTGAAAGGGAAGCAACATCTTTTTACAAATCAGTTTGGGATCTCAAGGCTTCTGCAGTGTTGGATTATGTTTCATCTTCAGTTTTTCATGAATATGCTGCAACGCTGTTTCACTGTGAAGCTCCAGAAATGTTTTGTGGATGTCAAAACTTCAGACGACTTTCCATCCACATGAGGGTGAGTAGGTAATTAAGTAAGGTCGTTTTTGGGTTAACGTTTCCTTTAATACCACAAACCTTTTCAAGGGAGACTAAAATAATATCATCTAATTCTGGGCTTGGGCAGGTTGACCTCTGTTCCAAGGCCTCACATCTGGAGACAATGACTTAAGTTTCCACAGTAACATAAATTCAGTGGGCAGACTGTTTATTTGCACCTCTAGTTACATGAGACAGTGACCACAGATTGAGCCGCCACGGTTAGGAGTGATCATTTCAACTTGCAGTAAGGAGCCCTTCCTTTAACCTTTTAATGGCTTCATTTACACCCAAGATGTGAATATTTCACATTTACACTGAATTCTGTAGCAAAAATATGAATTTTTATAGCAGATTCACATAACAGGTCATATATAATTCAAGAGGCTGAGTATCAAACTATATTTATTGTATACAGTATAGGGACAACAAATAATGTACAAAAAAAGTTGAATATCTGCCAATGTGAACTTTTAAAATGAAGGCGGACATTCTTATAAAACAAGATTTCTACCAACACACAAGAGTCAACACAAACTAAGCATCTGTCGATAATGTTTGGATAGATTGATGGACAAATCGACTACACAGCATTGACTCAATGTTTGTTTATACAGTTAAGTATGAAGTATATATAAACGTAGAGGAGCTCACTCAATATCTGCACTGGTAAAAGGTGAATTATTTTTATTGTTAGTCCTGAAAAGGTGGAAAGAAAATGAATTCACACATCAGGAGAAGTTCTCCTGCTGTGCAACAACAAAGACCGCTGCTACAGTCGCAGTAAACCCTTTACATTGATTTATATATTAACCAAACCCTTTCATAAAAAGAACACTATTCCTTTAGCTTTTTGGTCCAAAAACATTGCTGTACTTTATTTTCCATTCAGTCAAATCTGCATTGAGGGTGACAGTATTGAGGTAAACCATCCATATGGATCTTTATCTGCATTTTTCTTAGCAAATGTTGAAGGTAAAATGGGCATGATACAACAAAGTCATTAACTGTTTATCAAACAAAAAGAGACAGCTAAAATGTACATTAGAAATATGGCATAGAGCCTTTAGCATCTATGGAGAGAAACCACAAGCTCCTTTCCAGCAGTTTTCCACATAGCAATCAATCAAGTACATGAATTAAAACTAGTTGAACCCATCCTGAATTTCAATGTTTACAACAATCTGGAAAAGTTAAACAAAAAGAAAACAAAAAAAGATTTTGGCATGTAGTTCAGCTTATGGTTTATGAGACATGCAGGAGGTCATCTCAACATCAAAAGAACAGTGAGTTTTTTTTTTCATTATGAGCCAAATCTGAGCTGAGACGTGTCCCTGCCTTGGACAATTTCAAAATCATCCATTTATGTGACTAAAACATGTCTTTAAAAAAAGTTACCCTGCATCTCAAAGTTAGGATTTGGCCCCAAATGAAAAAAAATATAACTCCTACTACCTTCTTTTATGTTGTGACGAGCCTGACGTTTAGCCAAGCACAGTGGGGGGGGGGGGGAATGAAGTAAAAACAGAAATAAACAATTACAACATAGAAAGAAAAAAAAAAAGGTGTGGATGTTCTTCCAAGAGTCCACGTCCCACTTAAGAAAAGACTCCTCCCGTCTGTTGTTGAAATACATCAATAGTGTCCTCGTCCTCCATCTCCAGCTGGAACAAAAAAAGATTACACATTAGTTATTCAAGAGCACAGATATCATTTATTCTACAGCAAATGTAAAGGTTTTTTTCCCTCATGGAAGCAGAGCCAGGTATGAAACCCTCAATGTATCTTGCACAGAGTATTTCAAAGTACCATAAACTCTCCTACCATCATTTCACCTGGATTAAACCAATATGATCCAAACATTCATCCAGCTTGAAAGAAATATTTAATTTGGGGAAAATACCCTTATTCTTTCAATGCAATAAAGTCTCGACCATGCAAGATGCAGTCATGAAACATAACAAGCATGTAGTTGAGATCTAATGGGTGATGAGATGCTGTATAATCATATTTCTAAATGACCTTTCATCTTGTTATTCTCATGTCACCTTATGCCATATTGTGAATTAAATAAGTGAATATATAAACTGTCATGAATGTGAAAATGATACATATAACAACACCTCAATCAGAATAAACAGACCCGAAACGAAATTCATATCTGTTGCAGAGGGGTAGTTTAAACTCACTCGGCAAATAAACAAAATAAAATCATCCCAAATAAACAATATAACCGAATTATTTTCTGGGTGTGTCTTCCCTGCGCATGCCCACCATCTTGACGCAAATGTGTAGTGAATGCATGATGTAAAATGACTTATTGTTTACGTCTCACAGCTGATTCGATTAAATTTGTTGTTGCATGTAAAACACCAGATCCCATTAATCCCATCTGTAGTCATGGGCAAGAATGTCAACATGTGTCTTAGCTGGTGTTTTCCCATCGCAAGATGACTAAAGTTGAACAAACTGATCAGTAAATAATCTTCTCCATGACTCGACCCCTTGAGTCCAGCAGTCACCAACCTGCGCGGGTGTGTCCGTTTCATTTATTGGCTGTCCATCAAACCTAAACCTTATCTGACGAATTGACAATCCCTGTGAAGGAAAGGACAGAAAGCATAAGTTAGTTTTTGCATCCAGCTAACTCACAACAAATCAATATAAATGACAGTTCTTTGATTCAATATATTGTTGTTAGTCAGCTCAGCTCACATCATCAACACAGGACATTAAAAAGGTTCATGTTTGAGACATTTGAAATAAACTTACCTGTCTTTCGCAGTATGCTTTCATTAGTTTGCTGAGCGGGGTATGTCTTTTTATTTTGAACTGTACGACTGAGCCATCCTGACCAGCTACCTTGAGGTTGATGTGGTCGTTCTCCGTCTTCACTCCTTCCTGCAACAAAAACCGTCAACATACCGGTGTTCAGCATCGACCTGGGGTCAGATCATCTGCAGGCTGTCGACCACCTCAATGTGTCGGTGGCTGCTTGAACCGAGAGGAATGATACAGACTTCATCACGCAATCTGCGGCTAATGAATCCAGCCGATTAACTACACAGTTTCACTCACATGCACAGCGGAGGCGAGAAAGAAGCAGATGAATGTGCATAGTAAAATGTACGAAGGGGGCATTCATAAAGACGCTTCTCTTCCTGTTTTAAACACCGTCTGTTACTACAAGCAAACGCCGGCGCACAGCGTGATCAGCACCAGCTCTCGTTAATGTGAACACCGGTTACAGTTAGCATGGCATTAAAACTACAACTAAACTAGCCAGCGAGCTAACTTAAGTTATCTATCATTTATAAGACAAGGCTGGTCTGGGAGGTGGGCTTCAACAGCCAAACACCGCACACACACACTCCTCTGGGCTCTTCCCAGGGTTAGCATAGCAAGCTAGTCCGTGCTCAAACTGGCGCAGAAAGCCACAATGGCGCAAATGAGAGGAAAACAAATCATTGATTTTACTCGTCATCTCTTAAACCGACGTTGGCTAACCTACCTCAAATCAACGGCGAACCATAGCCCAGCAGGGCTAGAGGTTAATATTTGTGGTACGGTGCAAACCCTAAAGCATGCGCCTAAAACCAAAAAGATCCGCAAATTGGTCAACCTTTGTTTTCTGCCTCGACCCGCTCAAATGCGGTATGTGCAGCCTGGGGACGGGGCTAGCTTAGCAGCCCGTGCTAATGTTAAACTAGCAACCGGCTTTATGAGCTAACATGGCATCAACGGTAGAGAAACGCAGTACTGACCTTTGGCTTTTCTTCAGACATTGTGCTGTTTTCCCAGGGATTTCTTTAAACGTGGAGACAGGCTGCTAGCTGTGCGGCGGGTTATCAGCTCCTCCGGCTCTCTCGTTTGCTCCAGGAGCGCGCACTCACATTTAAAATGCCATTCGACCAAACCGGTCACGTGCTCTGCTTTTTCCTCGGGGCCGCGGATACGTGAGCGCGCAAGGATGATTTGCGCGCGCCCGTGAGATAGGTAAAACAAAAGGGGCCCCACAGCAAAGCAGGCCATGGATACTCATGAGCTGAAAACTGAAAACACAAACACTTAAGCAGTTAATCTCAAACTGCACCTCAGTGGTGGACAGACGCACAACAAACCAACCACAACTATCATGCTAATAATATGACCGAACAAAACAAACAGTATATGTGTGGGGTAATGTGGGATATGCTAGCAATGGTAAGATGTCTACAATTTTGATATCATGTCCATGTAACTTTTAACATATCACACATCACATTTGTTTTGTGTGTAAAGAAATATATAGTGCTAACTTTCAACCACAGTCGGCAATTATGTATTTGTGTTGCACAGATATCCTCTGAAGTTAACATGCTAACTAGCTAGCAGTGCTCCCACAGAGCTAACTGTGAGCTAGTTACTAGGGAGCCACGTTTGCTCTGAACTACACATGTGATGTTTGTCAATTTGAAAGATAGTTTTCAAGCCAATAAAGTCACGGTTTGTCATAAAGCTTATAAAATATAAGACTGTGAAAATATGTAATTATAAAGACTACACAGCCAGCTGTCACGTTAGTGATGTCATCTCGTTGAACTTTCACCATAACCTGTAAATTAAACATTGTAGAGCTGGTCCTGTATATTAGCAGCTCACAAAACCGACAAACTCGCCTTTCACATAACTGCAGTTGTCAGTATGACCAGATCTATTTTTATTTTCACCTTTTTCTGTGCCGAGGCGGAAAATGAACTTTTAAATTTACAAACATCATATGTGTAGTTCATGACACAATTTAAAAGGGATCAAAAGACTACTTCTCTCTCTCTATTCACTACCATAGAAAGTTTTTTTCTGAAATAAGGACCTATGGGGTCCACCAGAAGGAGCATGGCTGCAGCTCATTATAAGCTCTCAGTCCTTCAGAAATAGGACCATGGCTAACTGAGCTAACTAGCTAATGGTAGCCACTGTTAGCAGTAGTTAGCAGTCACTCGGGTGATACACTGTCTCCTATTTGTTGGGCATACAAATTCGACTGGTGGCAATTTCTTACTTACATATTGTTTCCAACAGAAAGAGAAGGTCTACTTTTACACAGGTTTGTGCAGTTTGTGCAGGGACACCTGGTTACCCAAAATGGTAACCATTTTTATCCATAAAAACCAGACTCTGGGATTAAACATTTCATATGGAATAAAATCTAAAGAATCTAGTCTTAAGGATTTTTGTGTAAGGCTCATACAATTAAGAATTTTACTTTGGTACAATTAGCCCCCAACTATACATTATTTAGATGTGGAATTAGAGATTAGTTGTATTGTTAGGTGGACTGTGTGTATTATCTGCTTTCCCACAGTAATCGAAGGGCTGGGCCCAGATGACTAGAATGCTTGAACAGCAAATTATTCTCAGGAACTGAATCACGCATGGAGTACTTCCTTTTTATGAGGGTGATGGAAATGTCATATGGGATGCGTGAATTGGGACAAAAAGTATTGCTGCAAATGAAAGTGTGAGGTGGAGGCACTGACATTGATTGTGTAATGAGTTTCTTTCTTTCTTCTCCCAAAAGCCTCTTTGCATTTTGTCTGACCCCTCTTGTTGCTGTCATTGTGTTTGGGTGGGTTAGGGATGGCAAATGTTGTGAGTTTGGGAGTTGATGTACAATTAAGGAACAAAAAATAAATAAATCTTAGCCATTTAATATTAAATTGGTCACAATTTGTTTTTATCAACAGCTGCACAAGAATCCCAATGTCTCATTCGTAGTTCAAGAACACACTTCTCTTTTACCCAAGAAAGTTTGTCATTCTGATCTTTTATCAGCAGATGGAATAGAAAACTGTAAAAATGTGTTACATGTTATAAATGATTTTTTATACAAAATAAATGCATGAATGGCAATCAGTAAAATAGTGTGCATTACAAATATTGTATAAAAATTAAACTGCTAATTATAAAAGAAGCACCACATGCAGCGATCTGAAACTGTTCAAATCTTGCAATTCTGCATTTTATGCAAGAAAAAAAAACAAAAAACAATCATCACAAACAACATCATGGTGGGCAAAATGTTTTGGCAGGTTTGCCCTGACATCTAGTTTCCTGTTTGGACAGAGAAACAAGTTAACCGAACAGATTTATAATCATTTACATCAAAATGAAGCATAAGAAATATTAATCTAGTACAAAGCGGAGAGGAATGTGGAAAACAAGAACAAAACATTAGGTGAAGAGATCACGTTTGAAACATAGTGTCAAAATTATTTCAGAGCATCTTTTACTAACACTGAAGTCCAATCAGATAATCACAGTTTATCTTATGCTACATATTTATCATGTCTGACATCAGTGAGATCATTTTAGGGGATTTTTTTAAGGAATATCGGCTGCTATTCTTCTTAATGATCGTCCATACGGGCGTATGGATTACCTTTTGCCAGACCTGAAAGAACAATGAAGAGATTTAACATTTGAAATTGTGGGTTTAATGAAGTTAACTCCAAAATCTGTTCCTTTCCTTTCAAAACTCATTGTGGTCAGAAAATGTTTAATTTAATGTGCATCAGTAAACAAAGTAAATGTTTTCCAGTAGATGGCGCTACTGAATCAAATTAGTTGTTTTTATGTTGCTTTTTTCTCTTGATTGTCAAAGACTCCTTTGTTGTTCACTCGATTCATCGCTGACATACCTCTTTATCTATTTCATTTTGTCTTATGTTTCCCTCAAACTGCTGTTTTAATCAAACTGTTTCATCACTGTGCATTTAAACACAGCTTAATGAATACACGCATCTTTGACATTCCAAATTTCCATTTATTAACCCACTCAAACGAGACAAACAAGAAATGTGTCTCACCATATTTCGTCCTGATTTCATCATGTCTCAGCTGCATTTCTGTTCTCCTATTGAAACAAAGACAAATTGTTAGACGACAGAGAACACTGGTTGCGCCCACGCCTACAGTGTTTGAATCCACGATGGTACATGCCAAAACCCTGTTTCGTATTTCAAATAACAATGAAAACTCATCATTTGACATATACAGAATGATGAATGATGAATGAAATAACACTTACGCTAATAAAACTACAGTGTAGTGCACATTGGTGGTGATTAATGTGGTGTGTTTAAATGTGGCTGCCACTTACAAACTGTGTTTTAGCGAAAAAAGGGTTTAATTGTCTCTTTTTGCAACTTTTTTCAAAATAAATATGTGTTTATCTACATGTTTAAGAGTGCAGACAGAGTAGAAGAGACTTTTTATGGTTATATCTTTACTGAGTGACAGAATAAGCCTTTGTGTTTTATAATTTAATTGTAGCTAAACTGGTAATTTACTTCTCTTTCTGACGAGCCTTCCTCATACGGGTCTGTCGTTCCATCTTTGCGTCGTCTCTCTTGTTCCTGGAATGTGACAACTTTAAATGTTTAGTATTATTATTATGTAATGTATTATATCAATATTCAGAATAATTATGTTTTTTGTAAATAATAGATTACATTGCAATATGAATGGCAATAGTAAAACATCAGTCAGTCAATTAATCAATCCAAGAATTGATTAGTATGACCAAAAACATCGCCGTCTCCTCTTCATCCAACACCAATTGTCAGATTAACTAGCTCAGTAAAAATAGCAATGTTATTTTCAGAGCTAAACCACAGTTACAAATTCTGGCAGGCTTTAGGAGACAGCGGTATCAGCCTCGCCTCGCAGAAAAACAGCCCATTGTGTTTCCCCCTCGTCCTCCTCCTTCCATGTTGATCCAGATTTCACAGCTCAAACACTCGACGTGACTCAATGCCGCTTACCCGACTTTCTCACACTTGCAGCAGCAGAGGCAGCAAACAAAAGTGCCGATAATGATGACGCCAGCCACAACCGACACGGTGATAATCAAAATCTGGAAGTTAACTGGAAATCACAAAGAAAGAGGAAACACTGAGATTCAGTTGATGTTGAAACGTGTCATATCCTGTGGAATAGAAACCAAATATGGTCCCTCTTTTTAGACCTAAATCAGCTGAAGCATCTAATGACTTTATCTGAAATCCTACAATATAGGGCTTTAATTAATGACTAGTTTCATATTGATTAATCTTTTGGTGATTATTTTGATTGATTTTTTTCATTGTGTAACTTCTAAAATAGTGTGAGGGTGTGCAGGATCAGTCGATTAAACGTTGCCACCTTCACTAGTTGCCACTAGAAATACACGTTGTTTAAACTTATTATTTTCAGTTCATTAACGTACACACATTTTGAAAAAGTCTTCCTAGTCAAATGTTGCTTTAGAAAACAGTGTTTGTTACTAGTTAAAATAAGTTAAACTAACTAACAACAGCAACTAACAACTAACAACTTTTCAACTTTTAAACATCCAAGCTGTAATTTACAATTAATTTTTTGACAATGTTAAAGATGCAATATGTAAGAATTGTTAGCTCAGTTAGCCACGCAGCTAGTAGCCAGAGAGTAGGCATCTACACCACAGGCTCAGGACCTTTAGTCTCCTGGAAGGAAACAGGATCCATATTGCACCTTTAACCGTTGGTATTTTTGCTTGAAAATGAACTAAGAATGAACTAAGCTATCTCTGCTAACTGTATTCTGTTTATGACTGTAGCTACAGTTAGCTTGTTAGCAGAGTTAGCCATGCAGCTAACCAGGGAGTATCTGTTTTAACACTGCTAGCCTAGGATCTTTGGACCACTGGAAGAAAGAGGTTTTCAGGCCCGGAGCTAGCTTATTAGCATGCTAACTTCAGTAGATATCTCTACAACAGGATATATATGGCACCTTTAACCTTTTACATACAATTTTATTCCATTTTGACTGTTTTCTTACATTAAGACTGGTCAACTAGTCTAAGTTTAAACATGTTATTCACAAATCACTTGAGCACAACATGATGTCTTCAAATAACACTTTCTTGTGTGACTGACAAACCAAAATCTTGAAAATTTCAACTATCCAGTGAGAAAGAAAAGCAGCATCACAACTGAGAAGCTGTAAATGGAAAATGTTTGGTATTTTTGCTTGAAGAGTAGCTATCTCTGCTAACTGTGTACTGTTAGGGTTAGGGTTAGCACAATTAGCTTCTCGTCTGTGAGGCTGCTTTTCTTTCTTCTATCCCTGGGCTTGAACTTCGAGTGAAATTGTATCTTTAAGGTTAAAGGTGCAATATGCCTCGCAAGCGAGAAGCCGCAACTAGAAAATATCATGGTAATGGGCTTTTTGCTTGAAAACCAACTCAAATAATGAATTAATTCCTAAGCAAAATAGTTGCCATTTACTTTAAAACAAAATATGTTT
Source organism: Lagodon rhomboides (assembly GCA_039737535.1). NCBI lineage: Eukaryota > Metazoa > Chordata > Actinopteri > Spariformes > Sparidae > Lagodon > Lagodon rhomboides. The sequence goes on from CM077790.1 coordinate 19,866,490, forward strand.
TCTCTTTGCCACACAAATCCCAAACACCACCCCAAATATTAAAAACACTGGCAGGATTGACCCAGATTTGATAGTTATCTGAGGCCTATCTTACCCCAACACACCCCCCACCGGGCGTCGTTCAGGGGACACACACTCCTGGGGGGCAGGATCTTTCCTACTGGGTAGTCAACGCATAGTTGGTTTGGTTCGCACCACAAACACTGCAACAACAACAACAAAAAAAACAGCAACAAACACAGTGCTTAGTGTCTTATCTTTGGTATTTACAGCCACACATCAGTCACAAAACTTAAGACTGTTGCAGTGTTTGACTTACTGCCACATTCTGCAGACAGTCAGAACAGGAGGTGTTGGATTTCAGGGCACAAGGAACTGAAACACAGAGAGGTTATGGTGTGTTATAGTGGAGGTCGGTGCAGTTATATAAATGCTGCACACAGGAGAAGAAATAAAATCATAAAATCCAACAGGGGGGTTATTTTTCTGCCTACAGTGACGAATCAGCAGTCCTTGCACCAACAAAGTCCACAGTGACTCACACACTTTGCTCCAAGAGAAACAGAGCGAAGTTGCTTTTTTTGTTTGTTTCTATACAACTAACGTCCTTACCATGAATAATACGATTATCTGTGTTCATATGATTAGTGAAAATCCGTTCTGCTGCCGTCATGTGACAAACCTCCTGACTTGACTCCGGCCGGACAAAAAACAAAGCCCAGCAGAAAGTTTCAAAAAAAAAAAAAAGAAAAAGAAGAAGAAGAAACTCACCCGGAGCTGGAGAAGGAGTCTGCGCCTCTGAGCTCAGCAGAACACCGCAGAAAGTCAACACGAACACACGCACCGAGGCTCCACGAACCCCCGACATCGTGAGGCGAGCTGAGACCATCGACTGCACGGAGAAGAGGAACAGACTAACGTGTGTGTGTGTGTGTGTGTGTGTGTGTGTGTGTGAGGAGAGAGGCTGGAGGAAGAGGAGGGTGGGTCCGGGGTGACCAGGGCTGACGTCATGAACTCCTGACGCCGGCGTCATGAAACAGCTGCACAGAGAAACATCTGCAATCGTGTCTGCAGTCCTGTCAGAACATGGTCCGTATATGTAGAGAGCTAACTACCTTAAACTGAAGGTTAATGACTCGTGTACTATTGTATTAATTCTTTATTCAACATCTGCATTTTTTATTTTTAACGCAGATTGTCATAAACCGGTTATTAATGGATTCATTCATTAACCCTAACCCTTTTAGACAACTAAATTCTGCTGACAGCTTATTAGAAATAAAGAAACTGGATCTTTTTTTATTTTTATTTTTTATTCTAATCAATGATTGGACAGTTAGACCTATTACTAAAAATTAATTGCTACATTTAAATAACTATAATGTAGCTCTAGTAACTGATCTATAAAACATTTAATTGACGTTTCTATGTTATTTGTTGAAACTGATTTCCTGTAAAAATAATGAGATATTTGATGGTTATTTACACTCACAGATGTCTTTATATTTACATTAAACATGTAAACTCACTGTCTGTTTTTGGAATTGTATTGATATTTCGCCTTTTTCTAAAAATATGGGAAACATTTGTGAAATAAACCTGACAAATTCTGTAAAAATAAAGATTTCTTTTTTCCAGTGTGCTGAATCTTTTACATGTGCAACAGATCCAACTGAGTCTGGTCTAATCAGGCACAATAAGTGGAAACACCTGTGTCTGTGTACGATGGATTTACTGTTGTATGACTTCACTCAGTAGATGTAGAGCTTTAAACTGGCAACACATTCATTTTATTGTTTTGATTTTATTGTTTCCATTTAATTCACAAAAAAGTGGCGTGCAGGTGGAGAAACACATGTGCGTTTCTTCAATTCCCAGCTTTGGTTGTTCTGAAATAAGACTGGTATCAGCCGTCTCACTGTGGTGAACTCAGCTTATTTACTGGACATACTGTTTCAAAGACCGGAATGTGACACAATAATCAAACAGAACAGCTTTTTTGAAATACAATAATTTATTAAAGCATCTTTAAATTCTGATATAAAACATTTTTCTGATTTTTTTTTTCTTCTTCAAAACAATCAGAAACCTCAGAAATACAGTCATCGTCAACGGCAAAGATCAGTCTCTGGTGTGGCCGCCGGCAGCTGACCAGATCGCCTAAGTGAGTAACGATTGGAGAGCGATGATGGAAGACAGTGATGCAATGTGAGGTAAATACTAAGCTTGTTATGTTTGGACCTTATCATGAACTATACTGTCAGTCGACTGGCACGGGCTCCTTTGTGTTCATGTACAGCGGAGGAGCGGACATATCCTCGTGTTAGCAAGATAATACAAGGAACTGAGGGTGTTGGGTTTTTAGGGCAACACGCTTAGATTACTTTATGATGCCAAAGAGCTCAGAAACAGGGCACAAAATGGAGAAAATCAATGCTACGTTATGAACAACTTGATTTCTTTTGGATCTACAATTCTGTGTCCCTGAATGCACAAATAATAGAAAAGTACTGGGACGACTGCATCAATACATTTTTCCAGCACACTGGTCACCACACTCGTACGTCTCCACCCACTGATACTTCAATAAATAAATACCCCACCCTCACATGGCCTTTGACATCGCTGCAGGAGAACAATCTTTAGACACAGATGCACTAAATAAGAAATATCCTGCTTTTTTCCTTAACATCGGTTTTAGCTACAAAGACATCGATACAACAGCTCAACACAAAGCATTCGTTCTGCTAGAGAAGCACAAATAGCTTGACTGATTTTTAGTTATTAATGCTTTTTGAGATAATACTTGACTGCAGTGGTTACAGACGTTGCCTCTCCACGAACGCAGTGGCTATTCATGTTTGAATTTGCAGTTTGTTGCATTTGTTTGACTTACACGAGGCAAACGCACCAGTGGAAGCCATGACTTCCACTGACAAAGGGCTCCAAAACCCCCGAAAATTGATATTCCATTCCTGAAAGGCTGCAACTGAATCGTCTAGTCCAGGATAGTTCGAATAAAATTTAAATAAGGCAAGATGAAGGGGGGCAAAATCTCCCTGGGACAGTTATATTACACATTAACCTGAGGGAATCTCCATCCAGGAGAACATTCATTAAAATGGGGAGCAATATCTAGAGAGATAACTCTTGAATAAAGGTTTGTTTGCTGCTGTAACTTATTTGTTTTAAAACTAATTGTAAAGAAACTGAGTTATAACAATAAGTCATAATTCAGATGTTAAATTGTGAAGGTTTGGTAGAAAAGAGAGCAAGCTCCGATTTGTTATACTGGATATTTAAAAAAAAACATGAAAGACACCTGAAGTACATTTCAAGTAGGATGTGAGAAATGATCAGTGTGACTATAATGAAGGTGAGAATCGTGTCTGCAGACTGAATGGATGGGAGCAGAACTCGGGGCTGTAAAGCTTAAAATGGTGCAGATGCTTCAACGTTCCTGCTTTTCCGCCACGACAAAAACTTGCGTCTGTACGGTAAAGATTTTCTTCCTGGATGGAGTTTGTCTGCGTGAGAAGTCGAAAGCTCTGAAACGAAATGTCTGTTGAAGTGTTTTGATCCTCTTTCTGCATCTTCGATCCATGCCTGCTTGTTTTCCATCAGGTGAAATGTAGCTGAGTCCGTTTTGTGTCCTCTGTCGAGTCGATCACCTGATCCAGTTGCTTCCATAGCTGGACACAGACTTCACACTGCAGCGCTTCTTCACGATCATGTTTATGTAGGCTTTCATGATCTTTGCGATCTCTCCAACCTGGAGAAATGCACAGATGAAACACACGGTCAGCAAAGAAGAGAAGATAAACAGACGCAGATACATCTTTTTTTATTAGCAAATTTAGATAAAAACTGAAAACTGAAAAACTGAAATTCTTAAATTGTGCTTCCACTCACGACAGAAAACATGACGTACCTGTGGTGTGTCAAAGAACATTTCTCTCTCGTCCACAGTGATCTTGTAGGTGCAGGGCTGCGGCGCGCCAAAGAAAATGATGTGCTCGTACGGGAAGGTCTCCAGAGGTTTGGGCTCGCCTCGCTTGTAGACGGACACGTTTTCAGCGCTCACACTCAGCCAGAGATCGTGAGGGAAGCCTCCTTCTTTGCACTGGAAAGAAACAAGGACAGGAGCTCATGAAGATCACTCAGTGTGTCAATCATTATTTTTACTTTCAAATAATCTGCTGATTATTCTCTTGTTTAATCTTTTAGTCCATAAAATATAAAAAAATGTCTATAACTTACCTCGACATCAAACAGTGTGGATCCATATCCGGGCCACTCCTTGATGATGGTCATGTATTTGAGCATGGCCTGATGCTGGTCCAGACCCTTGAGGCGGGACCACTTCTCCACGATGCTTGCCCTGGTGGCGGACGTCTCCTCCTTCACCCACATCTCCAACATCTGCTCCTCCTCCATGCGCTGCTTCTTCATCGAGCCCGTCTTCAGCCCCCGTCGCAGGGTCCCGTCCAGGAAGCTGGTCCGCCGACGCTCCAGAGTTTGGCCTGAGCCCGAGGCTCCACCCACCTTGGTAAACTGGAGGATGCGGCTGCGCAGGCGGCCCACGGGGTAGACGTTCTCCAGGCTCCAGGTGACTCGAGCCTTGTCACCGTGTAGAAACTGAAGGCGCAGCGCGGCGAGGTGCTGCAGGGTCTCTTCTCGGGCAGGGAAATGGCCCCGGGTCAAGCTCTCGTGGGCCTGAACGAACAGGACATCATCTTAGCACCAACTAATCAAAAAGACTCTCAATTAATTGCAACAGATGGAGTAAAACGTACCTGCTCAAACATGAAGGCAAACTCCACTCCTTCTTTAGGCATGCTCTCCACATCCAGGAAGCAGTAGAGTTTGAAATAGAGTTTCCACTGGCCGTCTTCCTCACCTTCCTCACTGCCAGCCAGTCTGAAGGGAGAGACACAAGCCTCACTTACATCTCTGTGCTTTGGTCCTTTCTTATCATTATAAACAGGCATAGGTGAAGATTTCAGGGGGACAGCGGGGGCCAACATGAAAGTAGTCAGAGGACTTTCATTTTGATAAACCACTCAAACACAACTCATAGATGCAGCAACACCTCTGATGGCAGTTAATGAGCTCGTAGCTAATGTTTTTCAAGGCTACTTTTACAACTGTAATTTATATGTAGATATCTACTGAGGTTAGCATGCTAACCAGCTAGCCCCAGCCTGTCCCGTCTTGTAATGCCACTGCCAGCGCCCAGTCTGGGTCACTAACTGCACCGCTAACCAAGCTAACTAGCAAACGGCAGCTACAGTTAGCAGCAGGGAGCGGTTACTCTGGAGACATGCTGCCCCCTATTTGTTGACAGGTGGCCGATTCTTACATGTTGCTCCTTTCAGATAATGTTTTGGTAATGACTAAAATGTATTGTGTACTTGTTTTCAGTCAGCGTCATTAAAGATGCCCTGTGGAGTTCCTGCTGTTTACATTCAGTGTTGCTCACCAAAACACACTCTGTGTATCCTTGTAACAGATACAAACACTTGTGGTCAAAAACTCAACAGGGTACCTTTAACATACGATGACAAGACAAATAAGAAGACATAAGACTAAATCATGCCTACGTGTGTGTTGACAACATTAAATGAGCAATACTTTCCTTGTCATACATAAATTGATGCAGGAAAATCCCAATGGAGTGCATTCAAATTCCCCCAAAACGCCAAAAATTATGTGTTTGAGGCTCAACGTTTTAAGGAGGGTGGACCACCAGTCCTGAAACGAAACCTACGCCCCAACTAAACAGATATTATTATCAAATACAGTGATAGAAAGAATAGCCTACCTTTCAAATTTAGCCAAAACATCAGCCACAAGCACCCTGCTCTCCACAGCTCTGTCAATGGTGTTGTTGTGTTCAAAGAGTGCAAACATGTTCCTGCTGTCTTCCATAGCCAGACCTCGGATCAGCTTCTCCACCACCTGAGCAAAACACGCAAAGATCACAAGTTTGTATCAGAAGAAGACAAACTGTCAGTTTAGGTCATTTAAAAACGTTTAAAGCAGAATGTGATGTGTGGTGTTGACTTCAGCTCGCTCACCTCTCCAGCGGTGGTGTGTGAGTTGATGGAGATCTTGCAGGAGCCTCCTCCGTGGCAGTAGACCGTGGTGGTCATTTCCTGTCTGGTGAGCAGTGCCATGATTTCCTCTTGAGAGGGAACAAACTCCCTGGCCTTGGTCTTCTTCAGAGACTCGCCGATGAAATGGGCGAACATTTCTATCTCTGTACCGGGGAACAGCTCCTTAATCCTGCAGTCAGACGAAGACAAGAAGACAGTGAAGTAGAAGTTTTAACCAGCTGTCAGGATTGTTATGGATTAATGGACCAACGTCAAATATAAACTGCACCTTTTGAGGTGAAACTTGAGGTAGCGCAGGATGCCTCGGCTGGGCAGGAAGGTGCAGCTCATACAGGTCAGGAGGTGCCAGTGGGCACGGTTGGCAGGACTGTTGGGGTGCGGGACGTGATTGGTTTGTTTGATCAGCTGACAGTAAACCTCATCTCTTAACGACCTCAAGTCTTGACAGGTCTGCAGGATTCCCTGGATGATTGGGACGGGGTCCGACACTGCCTCCATCTCCTGCAGCGAGTTGAAAATCTTCACGGCTTCGTCCTGCAGGCTGGTGTAACCCTTCTCCTTTTGCACTGGGAGAGACAGACAGAGAGGGGATTTTCAAACCAGCTTCATTATTTTAGACATGCACTAACAGGTTATTATCTAAATCACATCAGGGAACATTTAAACTACAGTGCCAGTGAATCACTTTGAGGTTTGAGGACGACTGTTTTGGACCTTTGAGTTTGGCATTATGGCATTATTATAACTCTGGCCTGATCCGTAAAAGTGTGAACAGTCTGTCTTAAAGATCTGATTTGAGAAAAGAATAACCTTTGCCTGCAGTCTCAACGAGACTTAAGTACTTGTAACGTGAACGGAAAAATCGCTATCTCATTTTATCAAGATCAACAGAAGTCAACAGCAGCGGCTCGTAACACTCACAGTGGACGCTGACATCTCCGTAGGGCAGAGGTAAAAGAGGGGAGTGCAAAGGATGCTGGGTATATCTCAGGATGGGGTTCCTCCAGTACGTCTGCTCCACAGCCTCCACATTCAAACTGCTCTCCTGTTCGGACACAGAACTGGATCAGTGATCTCAAATAGGCTAGAAGTTTGTATTTAAGTGAGTTAATTAAGTCAGTTTAGGAACAGTAGAGATATCAGTGATGGATACAATCATTACAGTAAAGCTGGAAAACGGCTGTATGTGAGGAAAATGGGCAAACAGAAGTATTTTGAAGCAGGCGAAGACTTAAAGAGAATCACAGCACACTCTCAGTGAGTACAAGTACCTCACTTGACTACACTGTGTGTCCCTGCCAAAGGTTTGCATGACTGAAAAATTGGAGTTAAAATATGAATATATATTACATTAATTAAATGTCATACAGGATTATTATGAGCACATTTAGAAGCATTAAATCTCATAGAAAGACATTAAGAACCAGCGAATCCTTTAATACCTTGATGTCCCTGATGAGCTGTTGTGTTGGCGTTTCAATGGGGACTTTGCTGTCTATCGCTCCCTGTATGGCATTCGCCCACCGCATGGCTTCATTCAGCATTTTGGTGTACAGACGGTAAGAGTGTTTACGTCCGTGGATGATTATATTCCAGTAACCTGCGAGAACACGGCAGAAAATAAAGCAGAGCTCCAGACAACTTCTCTACAAAGAGCTCAAACCTGAAATAATGGTAGATATGAAATACCGTAGGTAAGTTTAAACTCATATTAGTATATTTATCTTGATCAAGATGAGAATAATGTTGATTGGAACTGACCGGTGTCCTTGAAGACCTTCTCATCTGGCTGCACCACAGAGCAGAGGCTGTTCAGGACCAGAGTTCCCAGTTTGGAGGCGCTGCGCTCCGACGACTTGTAATAATCCAGAGAGTTGGTGGTGAGAACAAACCAGCGCTTCTTCAGCTTCAGAGACGTGCTTTTGGCTCCTGACTTCATCTCTTTATGTAGCCAGCCTGAGAGACGATTCAGAAATCATTTTGAGTCAATAAAATCATATTTACTTTTTTGTACTTGAATGTAACATGTTTTTTCCGTGCAGAATCACATCAGCCATTGGAGCTATGCAGAAGTATCCTATAGCATGAATGAACCGTGAAATAACCTCATCTGACTGACCTCTGACTAAGAACTCCTGTCCGTCGACTCTGGAGTCGCCCTTGGATTTCTGCAGCAGGCCGATCCAGTGGTGCATCTCCTCAGGCGTGTCTGTGTTGCAGTGGATCACCCGGTTAGCCGTGATGATCACAAACGAGTTTGGTCTGCGAAACAGAAAAGGCACATGTTGTTAAACCATGCGCAAGCTGCCATAACACTTGGACTGTAGACTAAATACATCTTTTACAATTAACGGCCGTTCCTCACCTGTCGGGGTTGTCTGATGCACAAACAGAATCGATCAAGCCCACATCCAGTGTGCCCTGGACAGAGAGAAGAGGACACTCACGTCATGAAAGTTATTTACATTTACATGATTCAAGCTAACTTAGATAACTTACGCTAATACAGTACACAATAGCAGTTGGTAATCAAGCTGCTTTCTTTTGAGAATGTGAGTCATGTTAAAATACTACTTGGTCAGGGTCCTCTGCTGTATGGCTCATGACTGACTGGTTTGAAGGCAGGGCGAAACGTGAGGGGCAAGATGTGTCATAATTTGCTGATTATGTTCACAATTAATCTCCAAATTGTTACTTTTGTCCAACCAACAGTCCAAAACCCAAAACTCTCCATTTCATGTTATAACAACAAAGAAAAAACAGCAAATCCTCACATTTAAGAAGCTGAAACCAGCAAAAAAGTTGGGGAATCATATTCTTTTGACTGACTAATGAATTAAGTGACTAATTGTTGAAGCTCTAGACATAATAGGGATAATTATTGGACAGTCTGTCCTTAGATGCATTGGAGGTGTTGCTGTTGTTTGCACATTGGAGTTAATAGAGTAAAAAAAGACAGCTTGAGGGAGAAGGTTAAGTTCTGCCAGCTAGTTCTGCCTCAGCAAACAAAGAGGGGGTGAGTTTATTGGATTTCAAAAATTGCCTGATGCAGCTTTCCCAAATTCCAATGTCAGAAAGATGTCTGATTGAGAGGAATTCAGACGCTGTTCATCGATTGAACAAACTGTTCGTCTGAAGCATACTGATGCCTTAAAGACTGAAGCTGTACTGTATTTATTTGTTCACTTCTTTTAATTTCTAAATCTGCAAATGCTATTAACCACACTGCAGTCATCCATTAAAACAAACAGTGATACACCCGTGTGTGTGCTCTGCTTCCTTATCTTAAATTACAGTGTGACCCAAATCTGGACGGTCATACTTTGGCTGATTCAGTTACACACTCCATTATTACTGCTGAGAAGTGGACTTGAGGCTGGGGCCCGGGCAGCGGAGAGGTAAAACAGCACTAACCACTGCATTCTTTGGGTTGGCCTGTTCATGGTGCATCTCCATGAGCTGCTCCGGACTGGCGCTGTGGACCCGACTCAGCACATTGAACCAACCGCTGGATGGGGTCAGAGGGAGTTCAGAAAGTCAGAGTCAGCAAACATGGAATTGAAAATTACAGCGTGAAGTTCCACTGGCAACCACAAGGGGGAACTTTGTCCCCACAGATTGTTTTTACAGAGAGACGCTGTCACAGGATACCATGACAGCCACAGTTTGGTGATTACGCCCTTTGAATATGTGCAGACAGCGTACCTGGCATCTTCTGGAGACTCTGCATAGATCTGGTAGGTCCTCTCCTCGGTCACAATGTTCAGTGCGTTCTCCTTCTCATGATTGTCCAATATTTCCCTACAGAAAGATAAAGAATAGATTTTGTGAACATTTCTGTTTCTTTTGAGTCACAAGAAAAGGGAGGGAAACCCAGATTTTGAACCCTTACTTGGCTGTGCGGACATCAATGGTTCCCTTCAGCTTCTCTTCAGTGTCGTTCTCAAAGTACATGAGCTTCGACTCCCGCAGGACGAACCAGCGCATCTTCCAGTTGCGCCGAGACAACGTGGACATCCCTCCTCCTTTCTTGTAGAGCCAGCCGGATTTGACGGAGTCCTGCTTGGCCCGAAACCACATGAAGGTCTCGTCCTTCAGGACACACCAGCGCCGACGCCACGGGATCATGAGACCGCCTGAGAGAGGGAGACAGAAAGGATGTTTATTTATGTTGTTCCTCCCACCAACACCCAAACATGCATCATCTGGAGACAAAGGACACAATACATGAAAAACAACATTCGTCAAAAATATGCAGTAAGAGTAGACATAAATAAAAGAAAGAAAACAAGCGGAAAACAAAGAGAAGCCTGTCAAACTGACGCAACAACCACACGGGTCGTGTTCTGAATGCCTGCTGGGTAGTGATTTGTTGAAGCAACTCACTCTTCATGTAGAGGTAGCCGTGGAAGTACGGAGGCCCGCTGCCGTTCAGGATGTTCACCCTCCCGTTGGAAACCTCCTCGTCTGTGTCCACGTAGCCGTCGTTGTCCTCGTCGCTGTCGATAAACTGAAACACCAACAGCAACATTCATGAGCAACATGCGTACCACATTTTTAACGCAACACTATGTAACTTGCTGCAGAATTATAGTCAATTGTTGAGTCTCTTTCCATCCATCCATCATCTTTAAAACCCTTTATCCTTCGCAGGGTTGCAGGGGGCTGGAGTCAATCCATGCTAACAATAGCAGAGTGGCAGGGTACGCCAGTCTCATGCCCAGATCGCCACATACCAATCAAAATCAAACACCATATTGGGTCTTTGGCATTGGACCCGAACCATTGACCCAAAACGTTGGTATTCGACTGGGAATGAGACTCAACAATCAACTGTTTTTCTCCAGAATTACTTTAGAAGCTACAGAGTGTAGCTTTAAATAACAAAATCTGCATTTGTAATGTCGTTTCAACAAAGAACAGGTTGTGTTTTCATTTTTCTGACGACTGCAGGAAGTCAAGAAGGCAAGTTTTGCATTTTCAGCATTTAAATCGGTGCCCAAAATCTGTCTGACCTTGTTGCTACTTTGTCAATCAACCTCTCCATAAAAACTAGCAGAGAGACACACACACACACACACACACACACACACACACACACACACACACTCTCTCTCTCTCTTCTTTCCCTTTGACATTTTGCTGATCTGACAGTGTCTGAGCTCTCTGCCTGACTCGCAGTATCTGGGAATAGATTCACGTGCTCATCAGCAGAGCCAAAACAAATAATTGCAGCAGTGTTTCACTGAGATGCTAACACGAACTGAGCCCCTTTGACACGTTAGGAGAGGAATGAGGCTCGCACGCTGAATATTAGGTGTGCAGTATATTCGTCTAGCCGATGCGTGGGAAGAATAACATACCCGGAGGAAATCTAGGTGTGTGTCGGTGCATGTGTGAACAATGGCTTCAGTTAGAGCTGATATGGTGATGGGAAAATGCAGCAGTTTATATGTTAGGTTACAATGTAATGGCAAAACATGCTTTAAAAAAGCTACATTTATAAAAATGTCCACTGGCCCTCTGATGGAGCTCCAAATGACTACCCATCTGGATTATATCTGCAGCATTTGACAGGAATGACTCTGAGTCTGTTCGTTCTCACCGAGTCCGAGCTGCCTCTGAAGGAGTCCAGGCTGTTTTGGGTGCAGGAGGATTTTCGCAACACCTCCTCATCTGTGACATGCCCGTCATTGGTGCTAGCACCCGAGCTCCCATGAGCCTCCTCGAACTCCTCTTGGTCGTAGTCCGACTCTGCGTCTGGCAGGTGCGAGTTCGACGGCTCTTCGCTCGCAGGCTCGAAGTCTGAACTCGCCCTCTGACACGGCTGCCTTTCTCCATTAGTGACAACAGCTGGAAGAGGAGGCAGCGGTCTGGAGGTTTCTATGTGAGGAGAGGCATGACTTAGTCCGTTGGGGGTACATGAGGAGAGCTTTGCCGGAGCAGGAGAGGAGGCTGAGGAGGGAGTGTCCACTCGTCCTTCCGCAAAGGCAGGTGGAGGAGGGGGAATACTTTGGAACACCTCCTTGTCCAGAGGAATCACAGCCGGAGGAGGGAAGTCAGGCAAAGGAATGCACTCATCGTCGGCGTGGAAACCCTCGTCCACCTCCTCCTCGGCCAGAGGGGCGGTGGATTCAGTCGGGTCGTGCAGGTTCTCCTCACTCGAGAGGGACGGCTCCAAACCGCCAAAGTCCAGGAGCTCCAAGAACTCAGTCGCCACACGAGAGGCTTCCTTCTCCAGCCTGTAGATCTCAGCGTCCCTTTTCTGGCGCAGCTCCTCCTGGGAGACGTCTCCCAGAAGGGACACGCCGTCCTGCTGCTGCTTCTGCAGACGCTCGATCTCTCTCTCCAGCCGAAGGATCTCCTCCATCTGACGGCTCTCCTCCTCAGAGGTTTGGCTGTGGGAGAGAGTCTGAGACAGCTCCTTCTGCAGAGGGAGAGACATGTTAGACGAGCCTTATATGTGTTTTTATTTTTATGTTTTTAAGCTTTATTGAAAAGGATTTACCTTCTGACAGACGCCATTTACCAGCGAGCTCCTAAAAGCAAGATGAAAAACATCATGAGCTCAAAATGAAATCATATTGAAGATTATAAATTTCACATCAGCATGTCACAAAAAGTGAAACCCTCACCTTTTCTCGGCGGCTATAGCTGCCATTTTCTCCTCCTCCCTCTCCCTCATCAGTCTCAGCTCCTCCCTCCTCTTCATCTCCTCCTCCTCCATCCGCCGCCGCCTCTCCTCCTCCTCCCTCTTCCTCCTCTCCTCCTCCTCCTGCTGTCTCCTCTCCTCCTCCATCTCCACCCTCCTCCTCTCCTCCTCTACTCGCCTCCTCTCCTCCTCCTCCCGCTTCTGCTTCTCCTCCTTGAGCTGGCGATGGAGGGAGCGGCCCAGCTGGCCCCTGTGATGCTTCTGCAGGATGACGGCGGCCACGCGCAGGCGCAGGAAGGCGCGTCTCCAAAAGTGAGCGCGGTAGTTCTTCTGGATGGTGACGACGCTGGACAGAACCCTCTTGTACTGTTTCCTGGTGAGAAAATCAGACACGCACATTTAGAGTCACCATTATCTCAGCGGACCGAGTGTCGCCACAGACATATTTGTGACGTCGGCGCAGCCCGCTGGCACTCTCTGTTTAAATAAACACACTGGTAAAAAAGCCTGTGCATTGTGAAGTGTACGATGTTTAGAGTTTGATGAGCTTGTCCTGTTCCATTGTGGCCGTGTGGGCTGCTGTGTTTAGCCCTCTGACTAAGCCCCACACACTGCATACACACACATAAACATGCACACACACAAACACACGTGACTCGCAAAAGGGACCACACACACTGCTCTGACTCTCTGACCCGTATCCTGGCCGAGTCATCGCAGTAATCACTCCTTGGCCTCTGTCTGGTCTCAGGACAAAGATAAAGTTACATACAACGAAACAAAGGCTTCTCTTGTGTCTTTAGGGAACTTCCAGAGTGTCTTTAGCAGGAGTGGCTCCCAAGGGAAGGGAACTCGCAACCTGGACGCTGTCATCAGCCTCATTATTCTCTCCCAGCGGAGCATTTCAGGACTGTATGTGACCTTATGTGCTGCAGCACGCAGGTGGAGCACAGCTAGATTGCGGGACATGCCCCAGGGTGTCTGCATGCGCAGGTTCTTAAATCAGCGTAGTGATGGATGTCCTGTCTGACAGGCCGAGTGGTGAAGAGAAAACTTGCCGCTCAGGCTGAAAAGATTTATTCGGTGAGTAAAAACATCAACTGTACTGCTGATAACGTAGCAATAAATCAAAGCCTCACAGATAACTGTCTGTCCGAGAGTGGTTGAGCTGAGGGGTGTGGCCTTCACGTCACCTCAGATCACGAGATCAAGAAATTGTAATAGATACCCCATAACTTCCAGTTTGACCCTTTTTTGCTTCTTAAGTTGCTTTAAGATTGTTAAAATCATCTTTTTCCTCACTGTCTGAAACATTCGATCTAAAGGCTTTTGTGTTTTTTATGGCTGCACCATTATAATCATTTGGAAAAATTCAGAGGTGGGTATGAGTTATATTTACTCCGTTACATCTACTTGAAAACTAAATATTAATAACTTAACTGAATATTTACAATATTAATGAGGTAATAATACAAACTCAATCATATCATCTATTCATAACTGAATAAACAAGCTGTTCTCAGAGGAAAATAAGCTCCCCAGAACACTGTTCGAAGCTAGAAAGTAGGCAGGGTCCGCCACATGTAAACAAAGTAAAAAGGGATTAAATTGTGTTGTTCTTTAAGGTCAGTTTGTTTATTAAGTCATGGAAACAAAGAGAGTATATTTAGTTTGTTTAGACATAACAAAATCAGTCAATGAAGATCTTTCTCTTCTGATGAAAATTTCTCCCCCAAAACTACGGAGCGCACCTTTAAGTTACTCATTACTCAAGTTTTTCAGTGAGTACTTTTGTACTTTAACTCACGAAGTTATTTTGATCACTACTTTTACTTTATACTTGAGTACTTGTTTTTGAGCACAGTACTTTCACATTTCTCCAAATGTGAAAGAGCTGAAGAAGCCTGCACACTGTCCATCACTTGCACTCAATGTATGTTTAGTTTTGTTCCTCAGACTTTCAAAATAAAGTTATATCTGAGAAGATTTTACCAGATAAGTGTCTGAGGACTGAAAGTGAGTGCGAGTGATCTACAGTGCATTTTGAGAGGCGAAGTCCCGCCCCTTTCCAGTGCACCCTGACGGGACCCTATTTCAGAAAAGGATGTTTGTCAATTTAAGACAATTTTGCAAGTCAACAAAGTCGCAGTTTGTCGTTAAGACAGTAAAGCACCATTTAGTTTTGTGTGAACTACATTGTCTCACTCAATATGCGTCATCAAAACCAACATGGCCGCCGCCCCGGAACAGAAAAAGGATGAAAAAAGGTTTTGATTATTGGTTTTCGGTGTTTTTTTTTTGGTGCTTTTTCACAGTGTTATATTTCATTAGTTTTATAATAAACAGAGACTTTCCTGAGTAGGAATGGTGCTTTAAATTGACAAACATCATACATGTAATTTATGGCACAATTCAAACAGGATCAAAACTAATTCCCCAAAATAAGGTCCCATGGTGGTCCACTGGATGGTGCGTGAGTCCACTAACCCTAACCCTCTCTGTACTAGTCCAGACATTGTAATCACAGTTTATAGATTCGACACACGTGTCTATAAGACTTTCTGGATGTGCAACAACTTTGTAAAGAGTGTGACACATTTTTCCTAAGTTCTGCATGACATATTTGGCAACTTCAGAAACTCATCACAGCTAGAATTTCTTCAAAGGCTCCGTGGATTTGAACAATGTTTGGACTAACTGATTCACCAGCGAGTCAGCAAGTTTTAAGAGAGTTATGTGAAACGTATATTTAACTTATGAGATGAAACAACGGTCTGCTTTTATTGCACGAGAGAATCCGTAAAGCAACATGCACTGATACTGTATTTAAACCCACATAACACACAAAGGTAAACACGTGTGCAAAGGCATGCACATATGCACATAATCCCCCCCTCTCCCCACACACACAGGCTGTACACCTCTATTACAAAACAAACACTGACAACTGTCGCTGCCACTCAGCCCTCCTCCTCCACCACCCCTCCTCCACTCCCCCACCGCTCACCTTGCCACATAGCTGAGGATGTGGGCGCGGATCACCATGCCAGCCCTGCGCCGCACCTCTTCCCTCTCCTTCTCCAGCCTTTGCTCCAGGGCCTCCTTCAGGAACACCTGCGGGACGAGCAGCGCCACGGCCGAGACAGAGAGACACAGAGAGGGGAGGAAGGAAACAGGATGGGTTAGTTCCACTTCTCGGTCAGGCTGCAAAGAGAGGGCCCGCAGAGATGTGAAGGGCCCCTGTTGTCTGTTGGCAGCACCCTGTGCCCGCTGCAGAGGAAGCTGTGGTGCAGCTGAGGCTAGCAGGCTAGCCGCTCTCCCTGACTGCAGAGCAGAGCAGAGGGGAGGACTGGCACCGAGACTGCAGTGTTGCTGCTAATGCCGCCGCTGCAGAGCCTCATTGTGTTCGGGCGTCCTTCCTGAGCGTTTCCCTACTGCTGCTGCTGCTACTGCGTTGGTAGCTCAACTGACGTGCACAGGCAGAGAGGCACAGAGACGGAGGGGAGGGGAGAGGAGGGGAGAGGTAGGGAGAGGAGGGATGGAGGGATGGAGGGGGAGGGATGGTGGCTGGTGTCCAGAGAGAAAGCCACACCCCTCCTTGCTCTTATGAAGGAAGGAGAAAGAGTTTAGTTAACCCTTCCCTCACACCTGCAGACTTTGTTCAAACTTTGTCTCTGCGGGATGTTTGGCAGCCTGCAGCTCCTTCTAACCCACAAAACGCCTACGGGAAATGAACACACAGTGGTGACACGACATTGTAAAGCGTAATCAGATTTGGTCTGTCTGCCATGTGAGCAGGCGGGGAGCACCAGCCAGCTGTGGATCTGGGTTTATGTGATAATGCGATATCTGTTGCTAGCCTTGAGGATCAACTGCTTCTACGACGAGGGAGAGACCTTCGAGTGACTCTGTGTGTGTGTGTGTGTGTGTGTGTGTGTGTCCCAGATGTTCCACTAATCAAAGGATCCCACAGCTGCCTCTGTAAAGTCTGTGAGCGAAGGAAGCTTCCACTTCGTCCACATCCTTCCCTCGTCTGTAAAACAAATGGCTCGCAAACACACACATACACACAATCTGTGCAACGTCACCCGAGCCCCTAATTCTGGGCACACACACTTCCTCTGCACACAATCAGCACGTACATAATTACACGCAGATTGTTTCTCCAAAGGAAATGTACCCCCCTTCTGTCTCTCAGCCCCCTTCCCACAACCCACACTACATTTCCCCGAGCCCAAAAAATATTAGGCTGCCGTCAAAAGCCTGTGGACGGACTGACACAGAATCAGCGAGACTCTATGCCTTTTTAGGGTCTCGATTTGAATCAGTAGCCTCGTTTCTCCTACGTACGTTCAGTGTAAAGTGGAGCAGTGATCAGCAGAGTCAGTCAGGGGTCAAAGTTCTGACCCCTGGATGCATAATGAAGTTTTACCAGCACAGAGAAAAGAGATGGACACTGTGTGTATGGCTTAAAACTTAAATAGAGCATGGTTCCCCGACACAAACCCGTCAGGACACAGTCTGTCAGACCCGACAGACTGTGTTGGATTGAGACAAAAAATGTTAAATGATGCCCAGGTTCGGGTCAGGTTCGTTTACTTCAATTTACATGCTGTTATAAGCAACAACTGTTATCAAGTGATGGACCTATTGTCTGCCTGGGGGCTATATGTCATAATCTACATCATTGAAAACATGTGATTTAAAATCATATCATGATATGCATTGAAAACATTAGTGCTAATTCAAGATGCAAAATAATGTAAGTTTTCAAAGACTAGTCCCCCCCCATTTGCCTTGAAGTGGTTTGGTCCACTGCCAATCAACCTGCACCACGTCCTTTAACATGCTTGAACAACCCTGAAGTTATCTGTCTTTCATCGGTATAGTTTAGTAGTAGGCTTAGTAATCATTGTTTCCTCTTCAGGAATCCCTCTTGATACATTTTTCTGTTTATTGTCCCACCTTCTATAGCCGGTCTTGCTGTTACTTTGAGGTTATTTAAGAAAAAATATAGTGTAAAAATAAGTGATAACTGGTAATAAGTATTTAACCTACTGTGCTGGGGTTTTACTGTTTACATGACAGCGATTTGAACCTAACATAGAGGTTATTCATTCAGTTTATATCAACTGCATCGGGCTCAAGTTGGGTTCGGAACTTAAAAACACAGAACGCCTGTCAAGTTTTATCCAAGCTTGGTTACCACTCTCTTGGTTGGGTTCTAGTCGCTTTGATATACACAGACATATGCACATTTGTGGTTATGAACCAGTTGTATGTTTATTGAGAACCAACATGTGGTTCACATCGATGGTGTCGATATATATTCCAGCATGCCACGTGTGCAGCTGATGCTATTCATAGACTGCCAGCCAAATGGGGTATTCCAACAAAATTGTCCCAAATGGAAAACAACAAATTTTAAATGTCTCAGCGATCTAACGGTCACTGAGGAACCACAACTTAGAGCAGGAAGTAACAGCGGGACAAGTGTGGATTTTTCGCTGATTTTAAAAAAGCCCATAAAAGTGTTTTATTTATATCCTCTTTCTGCTGCGTGGACGCCTTCTATGCTGAGTTCAACGAAACGACAAACAAGTTTTACTGTCCGGATCAAACGAGTCATTAAAGGTTAATCATTCAGCGAGTGTGCAGAGAAGAAAGAGAGAAGGGTTTTGGGCAGAGAAGTTTATGATTGTTTAAAGAGAAGGGAGAAAAAGCGAGGACGGAGAGGGAGAAGATGAGCAAGAGATAAGCATCACGACAACAGACGGTGCTGTGATAACTTCTCTAAGATGAATGCATAAGATGTGACTTTCCTCTAACCTCTGCAACGCTCCACTGCAGCCTCCACATCACCCGCTGGGAGTTTAGTTTATTAAATCGCTCGGGTGTCAAGAGGCTAACACTCTTCCAGCTACAATAAGCCAGCCTCAGGATTACTGTAAGCCCCCTCACACTGGTTTGGAGTTACAGTAACAGTTGTTGGTGTTTTAGGAGTAGCCATGTAACTGTGTGGTTGTCAACACGAGAGTGGTAGATTGACCACAACCGGCCAGAGAAATCTTTGGGACATGAGTCACAGCTGGGGCCGTCCAAACTGTGGCACACATTAACAACCTGGGAATGACGGCAGCTTGACTTCATGAGAAAGAATCAGATCCCAGAAGACACCACATTGAACCAATATATATTGATTTCCTGTAGAGTCATCTTCATGGAATTGGCCGTATCCAGTGCATTTTGCAAAAAAAAAGAGTACAAACGGTGATTTCTCAGCCATGTTTTAAAGAGCCTATAGGTCTGTGATTGGAGTCCATCTAACAGGAAAGCAAAGTGACATTTCACCTGGTTCCTCAGCCTGTCCTGCTGTGCTCTCGTCTGCCTTGAGCCTGCAATTCTACCCTGAGTGTGTGTTTGTTTGTACAACATTGGTCTCTATTGCCTATTTTTATGCCAGAGTGTGATCTGGTGCTCAGAATGACTGTTTACGAAAGCACCCTAACATTATTTCATGTCTTCTATTTTATGTAATGTTGATAGTGATACATGTTGCTAAACATCGGTTGTCAAATACTGTCCAATCACAGATATACTGGAATTAGCATATATGTTGTCCAGTGTTTTTTCTTAGAGGTTATAGGGCAAAAAAAGATAGTTGGGATGATTCATGATTATTAAATTCCCATTAAAGTTTACCGTTTCAGTGCACTGATGCCATTTCAAGCAATACCTCGTTACTTTTGTAACAACTGTTTGATAACATAATTTTAGGGATCATTGCAAAAAATGTGTGTATATCTGCCCATATATCAATATCAGAAGTTCCAAAATGCATCTTTCACTTAATATTCTATTACAAACTTAAAGGGGACCTATTATGCTTTTCCATTTTTTCCTTTCCTTCAGTGTTTTATATCGGCACTGGTGCATTTAAAAGGTCTTGAAAGTTAAAAAGGTCTTAAAGTGACAGGAACCATAACAGAGCGTGTCAGACACAGGGTGGATACAAACCGATGCGTTTTTGGAGCATTAAAGAATGTAAACCTACTCTAGTAGCAAACCCCAAATTAAATTATGAACCTGAAAATGAGTTCACTCCAAAACATAAGTCATACATTAAACATGGATAGTCATTTCAAAACCCAGAGGCAATCGAGGCACCTCAAATAGGATCAAGTATCAAAATGAGGAAGGAAATATTAAAAAGCCTTTATTATTACAGCTAAATCATTAAAAGGGCAATCATTGAAAAAGTCAACCGGGTTTCAAAATGAGGTCTTCATAACCACTCCAACTTTAAATCTAATGTTTCCTTCCTCATTTTGATACTTTTTCTTGTTAGGTGTGCCTGGATTGCCTCTGGTTTTTGAAGTAGTCTTTTCCCCCTTTCTTTTCAAGAGCACCTGACAAAATTTTTGCTGACATCGTGTTACGCAGAGCAACCACTCATCAACTATCATATTCTGGGTGTTGATAAGCTTTTCATCTCGACTGCTCATGTTGTCTCATTTGTGCGAGGGAGCTGCCTAACATCCGAGATTAAATTCCGTTGTGGAGAAAGTCAAAAAGTAAAAATATTTAACTCCGGACAGCGCTGCGGTCTGCCGTCACCAGTGTTCTCTGCCGGGCTCGCTTAATTTTACCGTCCTGCTCTCGTCCACTCAAAAGATATCATCTTTGCTGTCTACTGTCTGCCTGAATCCACATGACGCAGCATAAAACCAAAAATTTCAGGGTTTAGACTTTGTTTTTGGATAATGTCAGGGATAAGCTTGACAGTTAGGTTAAGGGCCGGGGCAAGGTTTGGGTAGTGGTTATGGTTGCTGTGAGTATCCAGGGCATGAACGTTAGTCATGCTTAAGTGACAAAAACAAGTCTGGTCATGTGTGTGTGTGTGTGTGTGTGTGTGTGTGTGTGTGTGTGTGTGTGTGTGTGTGTGTGTGTGTGCGCTCCACCTTGGTCTTCCCCAGCTGCCACTCTTTCTTGGCTTTGTCATGAAGTGTGAGAAGCTCTGAGCAGCTCTGCTTCTCATCGTCTGAGTGCAGTTTGCTCTTCAGGATCATCTTGTACCTGTGGAAACACAAGTACACACACATAAATACACACACAGAATGGCAGAAGATCAAATTCCTTAGAAAGAGACAGAAAGGGAAGGTCTCATTTTTTCGTGTCATGTTACAATCCACTCACATGTGGCCAATAAAAAAGTGAACATTTCTACAAATTGTTACTTTAACGTTTACAGCAGTTTGGCACTTTGCTGACCTGCTGAAGAAGTCGTTGAATGTTCTCCGGACAGGGAATCCAGCCCTGCGGATCTTCACAGTTTCCAGCATGCCGGAGTATCTCAACTGGTTCAGGACCACAACGGGATCAAACTGGTTGGCCTTCTGTAGGTGACAAAGAACAAAAACAACATGAAAACCCTGCCATTGTTGTTGCCCTTTATTCGGGTTTTGTCAGCACGACTGATGTTTTGGTGGTTATCTGCAGTGTTGTATAAAGTACCTAAAGTCGTCCTTGAGTAACAGTAAAGATATCGTGTTAAACTATTACCTTGGTAAAAGTAAAAGTCACCCATACAAATAGTAGTTGAGTAAAAGTCTTAAAGTGTCTGGTAACAAATGTACTTTAGTATAAAAAGATCTTTTTTGGCAATAAATGTACTTAATCCCTGTTGATAGGACAGTGGCTAACTGAACTAACTAGTTTACAGCAGTAGTAGCAGATCAGTATTAAAAATACAAGTAAAAGTTAATGATGCATGTATGTATATACTGTATACTATGGGGCAAACAATTACCCGCCCGGCCGAATAATCAGATCAGATATTCAGCATTTTTCCTGATTATTGGAATCAGTATTTTTTAATCTGACTGCCAATAAAATAAACACATTTAAAGTATAGAAAGTGTACTGTTTCCCTTCCAAAATTAAAATGTAGTGGCGTGGAAGTATAGAGGAAAAGAAAATGGAAAGTACAAGTACTTAGTTACACTCTATCTCGGATTACCTGTTAGTGGAAGATATGGGGCAGCTAAACACTGCAGGCAAACTCAACCCTCCCCTGTTGAGCCCACACACCTATTCAAAAGGTCTCACTGCCGACTCAAGTTCAACTGGAACTAAAAAGTAAATTACCACAGTGAGTGCTATCATTTTACATTAACAATCAGGTTGCTGCAAAGAGAGCACACGCCATCAGAGAGAAACCTGAACAGTTGAGCAAGACCTCGCCAAACGGGACGACCGTTTTTCCTTTCTGGAATAATCGGCTGCATTGTTCCCCAGCGATCCTCGGGCCCTGCTTATCAGACAGGATCTGTGATGTCTGCTGCCTCACACCTCTGCGCAGGCCGCCTGGTCGCTCACAGGGAGCACACGAAGGCCATCGTCACCCAGAGGGCACACGGGGCTGGATAAGCCCTGCACAGGACCCTCGCATTCCCCAAATGTGTCGGTCTAATTACAGGCTAATGCTACTATGCATGGAAACAGACACGCATGGATACAAAGGCTTGTAATTGAACACACACACACATAAACGTGCGCCCCCTCGGAGCTCTGAACTCTGCTCTTTAGCGGAGGATTTAGGCAGCTGAAAGAGGCACGGCATGTCGACTCGTTTGAGTGAAAACAAGCCGGCCGTTCCCTCTGTGACATTTTTTCCAAGGAGAGTGTTTGTCGGTGTGTGTGTGTGTGTGTTTGCATGCATGCAATCCTGTCAGCGGATTGTGCACGCAATCCTGTCATTCTGCAGGATTTACAGAGGCACGGCTTGTTCCATCCTGAACCGACCGAGGCCAGGTGAGCGAATGTGAGGCACAGCCAATGAGAGCAGACGACGGGCGAGAGAGAAAGGAGGCGGGCAGAGAGAGAGAGAGAGGGAGATGGTGAGAGGAAGACAGAGCCGTTTCCATGCTAATAAGTAAGCGAAAAGGTGTGGAATGACGCACTGGGAGTGGAGGTGAGGAAACAATCACCACACTGTGCACATTAATGAGTAACAGTCACAGAGAGAATGTCACTGGATTACAGAGCAGCCAGCTCTCTCTCACACACAGAGAGTACAGACACATAATAACATAATATAACCAAAATTCTGACTATATGAACATCGGATAGCAGAGCATATTTTTAAAGATTTCTGCAGTAATGTGGTGAAGCAGTCGTAGAGAAAAAGAGGCCTGTGGTCTTATCTTGGCATTCCACTGACGCAGCCAGATCAGCGGAGCATCAGCCAAGCCGCTGCAGCTGGAGTGGCCAGCAGTGACCTCTGACCTTTGGTAAAGAGGGTAAAGTGGTAGGAATGTGCTGCTACGCAGCCCTTTTTATTTGGGGAAGTACAATGAGAGTCTTTGCACCACAGCAGGAGAGCGCTGTCAGTTTATTAGTGATGGAAATTTGCATCAAAAACAAAAAGAAAAGTGGGTCATATTTATGACTTTGTTGTAATGAGATTAAATATTAGCTCTGAGCAATGGGAGCTATGAATAGCACCAAGGATGTTTAACTTTGCAGGCGCTGACCTTGACAAGACCTGGCAGCGATTCTGATGTTTTTTCTGTGTGTGAGTGTGTGTGTGTGTGTGTGTGTGTGTGTGTGTGTGTGTGCAAGGAAATTTGCATGACCTACCTTGTCCATGTTTGGTTTGATGCAGCGTACAAAAAAGGGGTTGGAGGCACTTAGTGTGGCCATCAGGGAATGAAGAGAGTCCTGAAAGACATCAGCAACAAGAGGATTAGGATCCAGACAGCAGAGGAGCGGCTCTTCAGTCCAAATATATTCCTTTACATCTGTTTGTTTACGCATGAGGGTCTCAACTTGTGGACAACAATATAAGTACAGGTCAAGAAAAGTTTTGTGTCTGCTGGTGTTGTCAAGAATATCAACACTGAATATTTGAAATGGTTATAATACTCATTTTCTGCAGTATCTATACCAAGCCAAGAAAAGTTGTTCACTGTTTTGTGAAACATTTCACCTTGCAGTACTTGCAGATTTAGATATTGCACTTAGTCATATTGCGATTTCGATTATTTTGTGATTAATTGTGCAGCCCTGCTCACCGCACAAGACACATTCTACTTTGTAAAATGAAGATTTTTTTCAGTGTCTGCACTATAAATATTAAAATTCAAAGTTACACAAGCAGTCAGATAATTGTAAAGGATTAAAAAGTACAAAACTTCCATCTGAAATGTTGTGGAGTCACTATTAGTCTGTACTCTACTTAAGTTGGAGTAAAATTAGCAGATATGAGAAATATTCAAGTGAAATAAAGATACCTTAAACAACAATTTTACAATTTTTAACTCAAACAATAACTTTAGGCTTTATCGTTTTAAATAAAAAAATATTGATATTGTGAAATCTTCTCATAAATGCTCGGACTGGGCAAGAAAATCATATATCGCAGTATTTTTGAGCCTCAATATCAATTTTGCAAATACATTGTTGTGATGACTATTGGTACTTATGGTACCTATTTAATATATGAAATAATAACACAATGAAATTTTGAATAAATAATCATCAGTACTGTGAATTTAATGCGTGTAAAGACAAGAACAAGTACAACAGTCGGGTGAGTTTTGAAAACACTATATCATGATATAACAACGTCTCATATCACGATAACAATGTAATCTTCATATATTTCCCAGGCTTACTTAAAATTGTACAGTACTTGAGTAACTGTTAGAGGGCCCATTGTAGAAGAAGTAAACAGTAAAAGTCAAATGAACAACGTCAAATAATTGTGCAGTAACCGAAAGGTATTGTTGACAAAGTATCAAAAAGTAAAGAGTAAATGTAATTTGACACTTCTCATACATACAGGGTATTACTCAGTCTATATATCCCTCAACACACACACACACACACACTCCGAGGACCCTTGAACCTCGCAGGCTATGTCAGCCTCGCTCTCCTCGCTGCCTCAGACAGTCTGTCTCCAGCGAGGCCTGGCCTGGCAGAGCTGAGCGTGATTGGCCCCCGGTTGGCCCCTCTCTGCCCAGCCATCAACCCTAATCCCCCGGCTTTAGGAACTGTAGGCCAGGGCAGCCTGCCAAATCCTCCCCTGCTCCTTCTCTCCACACTGCAGTTAGGACATGCTAAGCTAAGCCCTCCACTCCAACCCCCTCCGCCGCCACAACCACATATTTCATACATCCCATCAGCCATCATTCTCTGACTGTGTTCTCCTCCCCCCTCTGTCCCTCGATTGTTTCTCTCCTCTTTTTTTTTCTCCGTGCCCCCGCGCTCACACTCACCATGCCAAGGAAATAGAGCCAAATGTTACGGGCTAAGTGGTTATTATATGCAGCAGCACATCAGAGACAATTAACTCATTGTCTGGTGGATGACACAATCATACAATCATGAGCGCTTAGATTAGAAGCTTCAGTCTCACCCTGAACTGAGAGCTGACGGTGGGCTTTCGTCGGGCTGTGCCCATCTTTAGGGTCTCGTCTCCACTTCTGCTCCCGACGCGCTCGAAGAGGTCGTAGATGAAGTCGAGCCTGCAGGAGCACGGCGCAGAGCGCGTGAGTGTAAAAACTGTACTTCCCTGAATCATACAGGTGTGTGTTCAGCATGCCGGGGACAGAGGGTGTGATACCTGCTGTCTTTGAGAATAAACAAGATGTCGTCTCTGAAGGTGTCCCTGTTCTTCTCCAGGATCCCACGCACGTCGTAAAGCACCTGAAGCAGAGGTGAAAACACAAGTGAGTGTGTTTGACTTCGAGATAATATAAGGTTTTACTGGTGTTACTGCAGCACAAGACAAAGTCAGAAGAGAAAACAAATACAACAAGATAAGCAAACAAAAAAAGAATACATAAGCCATGAACATGATTTATGTGTTGTGCAAATATATATGACTAGAGGTTATAAATTGGCGATTTGCAGCAACTATAATCTTCAACAACCAAATATTCTGTTGAGGGAGACCAATTATGCTTTTTGTTTTTTCCCCTTTCCTTCAGTGTTTGATTAAGTTTCTTGTGCATGTAAAAGATCTTGAAAGTTAAAAAGGTCAATGTTCACACCAACAGAAGCTCCTCTCTCCCACAGAAAACACGGATCCTGAAACACCTCGTCAGTAGTCCCGCCTTTAATTCTGTGACTTTGTGACATCATATTACATCATCATAATTAATTTATTCCTAGTGGCTAGTTTGGCTCATAAGAAGTAATTTAACACAGCTCTGTTGTTGTTAGCGGTGCTGGCTCAGGCGTGTGTGCACTGACCAATCACAGCCGACTGGGTAGTCAGGAGTTGGGAGCCTTAAAGGGACAGGAGCTAAAACAGAGTGTTACCTACAGAGGGGGGATACAAAGCTGCAGCACTGGACAGTTTGAAAAAATGGATGTTTTTTTAAGCATCAAACCATGTAAACATATTCTAGTAGAAACCCAAAAATAAAAGTATGATGAAAATGAGCGTAATATGTCTCCTTTAGAAAGATCAGAAACACATCATGTCAAGTTGAAAAAGTCATCCTTAGAGTTGATTACATTGAATAATAAAGATTTAAAGCATTTAATTGTTAACAGTGATAATGTTAATGATGTAACTGTCAGTAATGATGATTATTATGTTTGTTATGTTTGTTGTCTATGTTTTGTTGTTTTTGTTGCCATGATTCACAAACACAGAGACATCTGTTATTCTAAACTAAAGGAAAGGAAATATTGCTCTAATCAAGATTTGATGAAAGCTAATTACCTTTGGGTTGGTACCTGTGTGCACATAAGTTCTGCAGCACATTGGGTAGCATTGTTATCAAAGTACTTGCTGCCTTTAAATGCGCAGGTGTTTTAAAAAATAAAACTATTTGCATGCAAAGGTGTCATTATAAACCCATAATTTAAATGCTTAGAGATTGAATGTCAATCCGGCGCGGAAACAAAACACGCTCTATTTTTACCTTCTGAAGGCTCGTTATCAGGAGCGGGTGATTAATGTTTTCAGAACATTCACACGTATGTGCACAGAGTGTGACACGAGAGGGGACTGTGAATGCGTGTTTGACGAGAGACGAGAGGGGGGACGGGCCTCTTCATGTGCGGCGGAGCGCCTGTGTGTTAATGCAGTCACCTGTTGAGTTCCGCTCAGCCTTCGTCTTAGCAGCACAGCATTCCTCCGCCCGCCCTGACCCACAGTAACGCAACTCTTTGTTTGTATGTGCGAGTGTTGGCTTGCGTGAGTGCGATGAAAATAAAAGTACATTATTTTTAGCTGGTAAATGCATTTAAGTGATATTAAAACACATACTTTGTGTACGTGTGCGCATTGTGAGCTTGTGTTCTCAGCTGTGCGAGTATATAACAATCCAATAACAACCCCCATCCCCCCCATTCCCAAGCCTTGAGGCTCACGGAGAGCCATGAGATCCAAACTTGACGACACATGTATTTATAAATCGCAGACGCACTAATTACACTCCATTCCTCTCCCATTGGAAAATACTCATACAAAAGGCCCTCTGTGTCTGTCAGTCTCAGGTTCATTCAACCAAGACACTTGGATGGTCTCGTGATGCTGCGGAGAAATGAGTTTGTCAAAATCTTACAGGTTCTGAGTGCGCGAATCATGCGTAGAGTAAACACTGATCCCATCCACAAGGGTGCATTTGCAAAGCTTCAAGTAAATGTTTATATTTGACCCACGGGTTCACAAATTGTGCTGAGGTTTTTTTGCTGCCGCTAAAGTTCCCGTCTGACAACGAGACTTAATTTAAATCGACTGCATTTCCCTGCACCACAAGGATAATCAAATCTGTGGGAGGATGCTACTATTTCGCTGGCTGAACTCACGGCACCGTTTCAGATAACAGAAGGAGCTTTCAGAGAGGCGACTAAACTCTCCAGAGAGGCACACTGGACACAGAGAGAGAGAGAGAGAGAGAGAGAGAGAGAGAGACAACTGGCTGGCCTGCCTGTCCTCTCTGGACCGAGTCATTACCATAGGCGTCCGTGCCAGGCTTGTGACTGAGCTGCCACACTCACACTGAGGAGACCTTGTCTGAGGCAGGCTTCATAAGGCCATTCTTTATCAGGGCACACATCCCATGCCTCCTGCCTTGTTCACTCTCTCCATTTGTGCCTCCTCCCTGATCTCCTTTCTCTACACTTCCTTCAGGACTAATCTCTGCCTTCATGTAAGCACAGCAAGGAAGGGGCGACGGCGAGGCAGTTTCAGCTGACTCAGGGAAAAGACAGCAGAGGAGGGGAGCCGCATCAACATCCTGTAGCAGATTTTTGGCAAAGATGATCCTCACTTCCCCAACTTATTCATTCAGGGAGGAAGGTGAACCTGGTTTGGCTCTGTATCACTATGTGTGTGTGTGTGTGTGTGTGAGAATGTGTCTGTAAGTGTTGTTAATTACCTCTCCTGCGTAGTGCTTGATGCCAAACTGGTGGTCGTTCACTCTGGGCTTCACATAGTATGGGTTCGTCTGGGGAGAAAAGACAAGGGGACTTTTATAAAAGCTGTTCGTGTTTACTTAGTTAGTACTAATCCAATTAAGTAGAGCACAGACTACTTTGAGACCTCCACGAAGGAGTTCAAAGGGCAGCGCAAAGATAACTGGACAGCAGCTGATGAGTACATGGTGACATCAAATAATCTGTTTTTTCAATACACTTTTTCTCCACTATCTTGTGCAGTGTTAATGATGTTTTCTCATGGAAGAGCAGCATAGAGGGCACTGCGTTACATTTTCTACACTGGTAGGGCAACAGATTGGATACTCCATCGTGTTTCCTCCACTGAAAGGTCACCACAGAGGGCACCTCATCTTTTTTTTTTTTCCTCCACTGACCTCCGTAGAATACACCACACCATGTTTTCTCCACTGGAACCGCACCAGAGAGGACACTTCATCATGTTCTCTCCTCTGGAATAACACCATAGAGTGAACTTTGATGAGGTTTCTCCACTGGAAGGGCACCAAAGAGGACACTGCAGCCCATTTTCTCCTCTGAAAGGGCACCGTAGCCCTCAAAGGCGCCCTTTTAGTGGAGAACATGTTCGTCATGTTTTCTTGCACACTGGGCCACACCAGGGGGAACTTCTTCATCAGGTCATTTATCAGAATATTGTAGAGATAACCCGGTTTTATTTAATGCTATAAACAAAGGTAGCAAAGTGTCGATTTGACTGAAAAACAATTCAAATAAATCACATTTGAGAAGCTGAAACATTTGACATCTTTAGACATTTCCCCACCATGAATTGTGATTCATCAATCACTATTTTTAGTTTGAGTCCATCAGCTTAACACATAATCTGCCAATAATGTCAGCACTTCCTTTCATGAGGGGACACAGCTACTCTCTCTCTCCAACCCATCCGACCGTGACTTTAAAACTCAGCACATGGAGGCAGAGACCTCAGGTAGAGAGGTCAGACAGTTCAGATCAGGTCTCACTTTGTATCCCTTCCTGTTTTTTTCCGGCAGCCATAGAAAAACCCTGCTGGGTTTTCTGAGGACACTCTTTTCTCCTTCACACAATGCTGATCAGGCCTGGAGAATGGCTGATCACATTTCAGCATTGTTGTGATTGCATGTGAGAGCGGCTCGGGGGCGTGTACGAGTGCCGCACAGACTTTCAAGGCTGCACCAAAGGCAACAGGCGATTCATCAGCCAGGAGGGAGGTTTAACTCTTTGAGGCAGCCTGAGCTGGTGGGTGGTGAAGGCATTTCTTCAGCTTTGTTGGAGGTGTATGGGTCATTTTATATGCCATTGTGAGTGTCAGCCAGGGAGTGGATAGGGTATGTGTAAACTGCTGCATGTGAGAGAGTTTTCATGCGTGCGTGTGGACTCACTGCATGTCGGCTGTGCAGCTTCTCCAAAAGGGTGTAGTCTGTGCCTTTGGGGAAGCGGCTCTCCTCATTGATAAGAGCCAACATGCCCAGTTTCTAAAGGGGAGACAGACAAGAGGAGAAGAGAGGGTGAAGCACACCACAGTCATGATGGAACTAGTTATAATCCCATTGGGGCCACATCTGGCAGCATTTATTATAACAATGCATCCAGGAAACAGCATAGTAATTCATTCAATTTTCTCCTTTATTTATAAAAAAAGAGGGTTCACTGAGCAGGCATGATGTTTGGCAACACCTTCCTTCACATTTCTGAAGATACACACAGTCATTTTGGCAGCTCTTCCAAGCACAGAGTGTAAAAACGAACTACGTCAACTAAGCTGAGTACCTAGCTAATGTTGCTAACGGTTTTCTTAGACACTGAGGTGATTATCTGATTATTTTAAGACCACCAAATCCCCCCAAAATGTTTTACAAGATGTACGATGCTGGGTTAACTGTGAAACTACTACTTAGAGTTGCTATACATTAACGTTAGCCTGTCTTTGCCTTTTAGCAGCCAGCTAGGCTAGCTGACTGGCTAACCTCGCTAGTGAGATGCTTCTGAAAACAAACTGTTAAAGGTGCAGTGTGTAGGATTGAGGGGATAACTAGCAGCAGAAATAGAATATCATTTTCGTAGTTAAGAGCCGGTCCATTTCCTCGCCATGTCCGCCATATTGGACAACCATTTTACTACAGTTTTTAGTGGCCACCATAGGGCAAGGTGAGGCGAGGGCCATCACCTTGGTTGGAATCTGCAACCTCATCGACTTTTACACAATATGTGCAGAGCTAACTGTGACTGGCGAAGTACCTAAATTGGGGAAATAATGGCAAAGGTTACAGGTGGATATACATCACGCTGCATTGTGCAAACAACTCTGAAACTCAGGGCTCACACGTGTCCTTAACAGCTCTGTAAGGACACTCCCATACAGGGTTTTAAATCCTGCAAACTCCCCTCCAGTTAGTTAAAAATGAAGAAGCCTCTTGGCTTCCTCTTCAAGAAGCTGAAACAAGTCCGGTTGCCTACGATACAGCACTTAGAATTACCATGACCTGGAGGACTGAGAATCTCCATCAACATACATTGTGCAAATAGTGAATATCACGAGAATCATCTCACAGAGGGCCGTCAAAAGCCAAACACAAGTTTATGTAAGGGTAAAATGGTTGTAGGATAGTCTTTCTGCTTCCCCTGAACTTTCCGAGTGTGTCATTTTGACCCTTTCAGACACAAGCCTCCCATCTCAGGCAGAGACTCAGTTCTAACCATCATTATAACTCTGGTGATAAAATAACACCAACTGCCTTTAATGCTTCTCTTCAACCATACCCCCAACCGCTGACTGGTGTACATTACTGTGCACACAACATGCGAAATGAGACTATATAATGATAGAGTGGGAGATGGAGGTCAACGCAAGCCGAGTGTGGCGTCTCGGTCGGCACGCTCTGGCTGGCGGTCAGTAGTCGATCCTGGCGGTGACTTTGCTCTCTCGAGGACTGACTGTCTGTTACCTTTTCTATGAGATCCAGACACTCTGCGTTGTCCATCCAGTCTATGGCTTCCCACTGGATCCCCTCCCTGTGAGGACAAAGAGACACACACACACAAACCATGTATATATATAAATATAAACAACCAGGAGGACACAATGGCTGTATTGTCCTGCATGGACATGTGATGAAATGAGCCATGTCCAAGCTGCTGGCCCACTATTCATGAAAACAACTGTCTGGGGGAGAATCTGAGCTGATTCCAAACCTCTGGCAGTTTGCCTGCATCGCCATGAGAAGGCCCAACCCCCATCCCTGAGCACTATCTGTCTCCAGCACATGATTTTACTTTGGATGTATCCACCAGCATACGGGCTTCATCTGAAGAAAACAGTACGTCTCCAGTTGTTTAGACATATTAAACGTCTTCACCTGTTGTACTCCAGCTGTTCCAGCGAGAAGATGTGCTTGTTGAAGTACTCCTGGAGTTTCTCGTTGGCGTAGTTGATATTAAACTGCTCAAACCGGTTCACCTAAAGGACGGAAACACATGTTTTGAAGGCCATCAGTTCTGAAACTAAAAGACGCTCTTCAGACGTCTTTTAAGACGTCTAAATATACTCAGCTTTGAATAACAATTAGTTTGTTGTGAGTAAGGGTGAGTGAACGCTCACCTCAAAGTTCTCAAAGCCGAAGATATCGAGGATGCCAATGGACTTGAAGTTGTCTTTCCCTTTGATCTTCTGGTTGATCCTCATTATGATCCAGGAGAAACACTGAGAATAAAGCGCCATGGCAACCGAGTCTCGCGAGTCCACAGCCTGCAAAAAAACCAGAGCACAACATGACGAGGGTTAACATGGATACAAAGTTGGGCGTAAGAGAGAGGAAACTTTGTTGACTGTACACTCAACACAACATAAAGTATGTCACCATGTGTAATTAATGGATTCTTTAATTAATGTAAAGAATATAATAAAAAACACATTTGATTGTTTGACTGCTGGCGTGTGCAGGGCCTCAGTGGAGTGTCTATAAAACAAACAGCGGTTTGGAGACAAAGGTGTGTTATGTCATCGTCTGTCTGCCGGCGGCAGGTAAGGCAACGTCTGTTTTCACAACAGCTCAACGCCTGCATGTCTTCAGGGTGACATACTGCAGGCAGTATTTATTGTATTTCAAAAATACAGCGAAAAACAGAGACAAATCACAGTAATGTAACCACACTTGCAGATGATTGTCTCTAGTTTAATTATCTTTTGTTTTTGTCACCTCCCAGAGAGATGGAAAGATCATGATGAGAGAAGGCAGACTCTGGTGGCAAGTGTCTATGTACATGTTGAGGTACTTTAACTGGGTATTTCTATTTTAATGACATTTTACTCAGCTACATTTTAAAGTATTTACTCCACTACATACTGTATATCGGAAACTTATAGTTACTTTTCAGATTTTACATATAAAAAAACAATACTTTTTTAAAAACAGAAAACCCTTTAAATGATTAAACCAGCGGCTATCACCCTTTTTGGCTTACAAATTAAAATAGTATTTATCTATTACCAGCCGCGACAGCAACATTGTTGTGAGTCTGTGCGTGTGTCATCGTGGAAAAATTTGTTTCTGGAGAAACCTACTGTGGCAGAAACTACCACAGTGCTGCGCCAGGTGTTTATGTGTCTGATTTCTGTCAGCGCCGTAGCATCACAGCCATGTAAGATGCAGTCATGAAACCTCACAAGTGTGTTGCTAAATCAAACTGAAGGCCGAATTTGAAGATGGGTGCGGTTCAACCCATTGTGCTGTGTACTGATACTACGGAGCACTCTTGGGTTGGAACGTGAACATGTGTCAAGCATCACGTCTCATGTAGCCCCATCACAAGGTGGTCTCTGGTGTGATATATATATATATATATATATATGTAGCCTACACATCTTTTATTATTTCTGTGTAGGCTTTCCCTCCTTTTGTCACAGCCTTTTCAGGGAATCAGATTATACATTTATTTATACATTTATATGTCTATTTTGTAGGTTGTATAAGCATTTAAACTTTTGTGTGATCTCATCTCTGCATTTCATTGTGTCATTATTTTGCATTTGCTTTTGAGGTATGTCATTATCTGGGTCAGTTGAATGTCTCATATTGTAGGGAATGCCATTTAAGTCAATATGAATTCAATTAATGAATAAATACATAAATAAATAAATCTGCTTATGAAATAAAAGCCTGATGAAACAAATAAAAGCTGCCCTATGAAAAATGTCCTTTTTCTAATTTGCTGTTTGGAGCCCTGAAAAAGACCTAGTGGTCGAGACATGTTAACATTTTTGATGCTCGCCCTTGAGATGATAAAAGCTTTTTCATCTCGTTTTGTTACTTTTCTAGTTTGGAGTGACTGGATTGCCTCTGGTTTTTGAAGTATGTTAACCGGCTGGGGTTAGCAGACCAGTGGGATTTTTATTTAAATGAGTGTAAGAAATATAATGAGAGAAAAAGAAATCTGCAGATGAAGACCATGTGATATAACTGAAAACTTGTGAACCGTCAAACTCGACTTTGAAGTCATAGCAGTAACACAAATGACAAAATCGGTCTGATCACCATCAGACGGAGCTGATTTTCTCCAGCTGCCGTGAAGTCGGCTTCTCCGCCAGACACCATCCATGTACGAATATAAAAAGCTCGAGCTTGCCAGTTAGACTTCCTCCGCAGGCATTGTGCATGAATTGAAAACAAAACAAAAGCGTGGCGGTGTGTACTGTATTTGGGGCAACAATGCTCCTGGGCTTTTCAGTAATCCATCATGCCCCGTCACCTCTTGCAACTAGCGGGTGTGAACAGAGTGCTGGTGGCTCCAGGATCTCCGTCACAGGGGTGAGAAGAATGGCTGTTTGTCCAGGATGGGGTGAGGGGACGGGGACGGGGGGGGGTCTAGCACAGGCAGTCGCGGGGTGGGTGACCCCTGGCCGCTGTGAGAAGAAGCCATTCTTAGTGACTCCGGGGCTGGAATAATGAACTCTATTAAGAGACAAGCTGCTTCAAAGGCCAGGCAGAACAAGCAGCAGCAGGGTGACAGCACAGGGTCTTTGTCTGCTGATGAAAAGCTTTCTTGTGACTTTCGTGTCCCTGTGATAATAGTAAAGGTCCATTCTGCATATTCGCTCATATTTATGCGTGTGAGTGGGCTGCAGGCTTATGCTCGGCCAGAGAGCATTGTGTCATGCGTCAGAATGTGCCTGTGGCGTATGGTGAAAAGGATAACGCATGCAGATAAAGAAATATTCACATTCATTACAGACCAAAGCATCTGAGGCCGAGAGAGACACTGTTGAATTATCGCACCGATGTCTTGGTGGGGAGAAGACTCTCACTTCACCCTCAGTCATTGGGCTCTATTGTGCTTTTAGCTCAGATCACTATCATGATGGCTGTATTGTGCCAGGAATCTGGCAGACAAAAAGCAGGAAATGGCTGGGAGTCACGCAAGGGATCTGGATAGGCATGTGGGGGAGAGTGCTTGGAGAAAGGCTGTGTGTGTGTGTCACCAGGACGGAGGAGGGAGTGAGAACAAGGGGCAACAAACAGACATCTTCTGTATGATTAATCGGAGGAGAAAAAGGCAGCGTAGACCTTCGAAGAGTCCAAGAAATAACGGTAAAGGGATTGTTTCAGGATTGTTCTGTGTGTGATTCCTGTTCCGGCTGGATGTGTCATTACCTGCTCCACAGTGAGCGGCGAGCAGATCTCCTCTCCTCTCAGGATCATGGAGCGTTGGGTCAACACCTCCGACAGCTGGAAGGAGTCCAGGCCGAGCAGCTCGCTGACATTACTCACCACTGAAACACACACGCATGTATTAGCTGCCGTGTTTGTATAACAGACAGTTCAGGTGACTCAAACAACAGACGTGACATATAGACTGTGATCCTATACGGTCTATAGGAAACTCTACTCTTGTTTGGCGGGGCTGTAGTTACTCTGCAGTCACTGTAGTTCACTGGTTCTTTGGAAAAGAGGTCAGACACCACGAACAAAGGAGCCTTGAGCTCATGTTACAGCCTGTTCAGTGCTCTGTCTGCGAGTGCAACGTCAATCAAACTGAGGGGCACGAGGAGTGCTGCACAGTGGTCCAACATCAGGGGAAGAAAAATGGAAGTTTTCTGCAATAAATTCCAACGGAAACAAAAGATCATTTTAACTGCACCCATGAACCCAAATGTTCCCGGTCTTCCCCTGAAAAGAAGCATTAAAGATAATTTACTGTAATTTAGCATAAATTTTGTATCTGCTCGGTCAAGCAATTCAAGCTGTCACACATTGCTGTTATGTTTGAAAGTCTAAAGAAATTGACAAGAATCTCAACAGAACTTTTATGGATCAGGGTTCAGCTTTTTTCCTGTCTGTTGTGTTTTCCGTCCTTTTTTAAACTGTCACTGGCATGTTTTCTTTGACGAGTCTCCCGCAGAAAAGACAGTAAATCTCAACGGACTTCCTGGTTAAATAATGCTTTGAGGTGCAATATGAATATCCAGTGCTTTCAGGCTCCCAGTCCAGACTGCTAACTGCATTGCTTGCTGAGCTAACTAGCCAACAGCAGCTACAGTTAGCAGCAGTTAGCAGTCACTCTGATGAAATGCTGCCCCTTATTGGTTTTGAGTATTTGACAGGTGGCTAATTCTTACATATTATTAAATCTTAGTGGTAGTGAGCGATGATGGCCCTGTAGGGTTAAAAGGGTTGATTGTTTTTTTGTCTGGTCGCCAAGGGAGAACCTGTTTGGTAAGAACTCGAATGATTAATAATACTTTGGTTGATGATCTGCAATTTCCAAATTATGCCCTAATGAGTTCCAAGAAAGTACTTTGTTTTACCTGTGTGGTCTAGTATTAATAATAGGGAACACAGGAATCTCCCTCCATTTAAACCTGAGTTAATATTCATTTATCATCATTTTTGATTGGAACCTTACATATTTACAAAATCGTAGGGACTTGGCTTGGGGACCAAAGGGTGGCAAGACCCACTTGGAGCAGTCCGTATGGACTTTGGACTCCTACTGGGCACTTCTGAGGTGCCCTTGAGCAAGGCACCGAACCCCTGACTGCCCAGGGCGCCTGGTACGGGCAGCTCTAAAAAAGTTAACTGCAAAAATTGCATTTTCCAAAAAAGCAATTAAAATTAAAAATGTTTTGTCTTGTATGTCTTCTTCTTCTTCTTCTTCTTCTTGGCTTGCCTGTTCAACTTATCTGCTGTGTACTCACTAAAAGACAAAATTCTTTCATCAGGATCAATAAATCTGTTGTATGTTATTCATGTAATTCCTTCTCCTCCCACCTCCTTTAGAAGTGATCTGAGCGCCGCCAGCAGTCATGAACTCAATGTTGCCCATCTGAAGGACGGCAGAAAGCAGCTTGAACACGTCTCTGATCTCCTCCTCAGTGAACTCCATCACTTTCAGGGCCTCCTGCAACACGACACAGACAACGTCAGACAACATGTCACTGCAAAGGCACGAGGAACACCCTAGACCCGTTCAAGACATGACCGCAGTTCAATCTAATTTTATTTTTTTGCTTGCAGCTATACAATACTTGTATGAACAAAATTCAAAATGTGCCTCCAAAGCCAACATGACACAATCAAATAACATCTTTTCCCCAGGCTCATGTTTCCTAGCAGTCGAGTTTCGGTCTTGTAAAGTGGTATTACACTCATGATAAAGGGTTAGAGCGCCCTCTGGGGGTGCAGCAAACAACCTACACACACAAAACAAATCCTTCCTACTGGATTTTTCTCTCATCCTCTCCTTACCATCACACTGTCAAAGAGCTGCTTGTCATCCAGACTGCTGTCCTGCATGCAGCCTGACTGGCTCAGGTAGTGATACGACTCAGGACCCTCGGACAGGAGGTACATGTCTGCAACACACAGGCAGGAAGGAGGAAACTCACACTGAATGAAATAAAACTTAATGTCGTTGAGCCCAACAGTGAAAAAAATAGATAACTAAGTTGTCTGTGTCATCTTATTTGCCGATAGCAGTTGATAAATACCGATGTGCAACCGATCTATCGATACATCAACATTACATATTGTTATGATCGTGATATTTAGACATTTACTCACATGGCTGTCACTAACGCCGGGCTAAGTGTGAGATTAAGTGCTCATTTAAACTCTGTAGAAACAAACCTCTGTGGTCCTGGTCTGCCCCGGCTAACAGAGCATAGAAGATGTGGTAGTTCCTTTCTCCGGGATTCTGTCGAACCACGCGATTCTTGGGAAAAGAAGACAGTTGGAGGTAAATGTTTACAGAATGTACAAAGCTAATGGATTTTGCTGATGACTGCACTTTTAAATAGTGACTATATGAAACAATTAACTTGCTGATCCCCGTCGTTGCAACTGAATGTTTAAACACAACACAGACTCACCTTCTCCAGCAAATCTGATGATTGAAAGTCAAGGAGAACGACGAAAACTTACAGTGAATATGCTGAGAGAGTCCTCTGAGCCAAACACAATAGCCATCTGCAGTAACTCTAAATGAACTGTTGAAGGATACAGTCAATGATGCAGCCTCCCTGAATGTTTCCGTTCTGGGAAAAGTGGAGCTGGATGAACTTCCCAAAGCGACTCGAGTTATTGTTGTACACGGTCTTGGCATTCCCAAAGGCTTCCATGATGGGACTGCAGAGAGGAGGAAACGCAATCAAGC
The DNA here is from genome assembly GCA_039737535.1 of Lagodon rhomboides. Taxonomy (NCBI): domain Eukaryota; kingdom Metazoa; phylum Chordata; class Actinopteri; order Spariformes; family Sparidae; genus Lagodon; species Lagodon rhomboides. The sequence continues at coordinate 19,904,371 of CM077790.1, forward strand.
CAATGAAAACTCTACCAAGGAAATCTTTTTTTACATCAGAGATTTCCCTGAAATTCTCCAGTTTTTGAGAAAAACATTTGTGACTCCTGGATGAGCTCTGAACAACTGAACTATTATCAAAATCACAACATGGCTCCTGACATTCTCAGGGAAAATGATTTTTGGGCACAGACCACAAAAAACATAATCATTTTTATATTGACAGAGAAAATTACAATTCTGACTCAATAGAAATACCTGATATTAAACGTAATCAAGTATCGATAGCATGTATGTAGTGTATAAACTGTGTTCTACATATCTGATATATTATCAGACCTGATATTCAGCATTTTTCTGATTATCAGTGTTTATTCTAATATGACTTTGGCTCTGATGCAGCATGTAATCTGCTAAGTAGCTAGTAACTAAAGTTATCTCATAAATGGAGTGACTAAAAAGTACAATATTTGGGAGTTGCAAGTAAAATTAGACAAACAAGTTGCACAAAATAGAAATACTGATTCTCAAAATTGTAGCAAGATGCAACAAACATCTTTAGAAACTCATAGTGCTCATAAGATAGACTGAAGTGATTTTACAACTAAAACCATTAAATAAAAAAAAAAACATTGCAACAAACTACATATATATATGAATATGTATGGAGAAACATTATTCATGAGTTAAAAAACCTAAATTAACAAATTAACATAGCAAATTACACCACAAATTATTTGAAGGAATCATGTTAATCGCCCTGAACTTTAACATCTTGGGACTCGGGGGTCAGTGGTTGTGGTCCAAACAGTACCTGCTCTGGACGAGGGCCTGCTCCACCCGTGTGGTCCTCTCTGACAGAGGAGTACCTGCAGAGTATTGACTCATCACTGAGAGAAACTTCAGGAGCAGCTTGGTGCTCTCCGTCTTCCCAGCACCGCTCTCCCCACTGAAGACACCAAGACATAAAAAAAGACACTTAAGTGGATCTTTTTCAAACATTCAGAACTGTCTTTTTCTTCAATGTGAACCCTGCGTTTGAAAGTGAAGCTGCTTCTTTCCCCCCCCTCACCTGATGAGGACACACTGACTGTCATGTCTCTTCCACAGGCAGCGGTAACACTCATTGGCCACGGCGAATATATGAGGAGGCAGCTCCCCCATCTGGTGTTTGCTGTACAGGTCGACCGCAGTGCCGTCGTACAGGCCGGCTATCTGCTTGTAGGGATTTACCGCGGCCAGGATGGAACCAATGTTGGTCTGAGAGAAATGAAAAAGCAGGAGAAAGAGGAGGAGAAGAAAAAGAGAGAGGGAGATAAGGATTATCAGTAAAAGAGAATAGAATACACATGGTACGAGAGATAAATGCTTGATATTGTTCACTAGAATTGAGTTCAGTTCACCCAGTTTCCTGTCTCCTTCCTCTGACACACTACCTGGAGTCAGTAATGCTCTTAAACTCCTGCATATGGCCTAGTTTGCACTGACTCTGGTAATATTTTAGGATCCTTCGCTCCTGCTCGGGTAATGCGCTTTGGGGAAAAGTGCCGCACAAAAGTGTGTTTGTGGGTCATCGTTCCACAATGAAATCGTTCTGCGATGCCATGCAGACAGGCCGGGCGAGCCCTCGCAGATGAGATTAGGAGATATGATTTTCCAAAAAACAAAGTTACCACCAAGTCTGTGGGGCAATGATTATTTTAATAAAGCCCGGGTAGTGTTTCAGTGCTCTGCTGTGAAAATAATCCGGTGAGAGAGACGGGGTCAGACAAACAGATCTATAATCTTGCATTCTCAAAAGGAAAATCCTGCTCTGAATACTGAATACTGTATGAAAACCTGTCTGTGTTGATGTTTCCTCTCTCATTACAGAAATGTCCTAAGTCTGAAATTCTATCTTATTATCTGAGTTTCAGACGACATTTAGGATTCTTGGTGTTACAGAAACGGGTTTTCTAATCGCCTTTTCGGGAGAAAAAAAAAGTCCCATCTGATGTTTGGATAGGAAATTATCTATTACAGAACCATCTGAACTGAAGAATTACCAAAGTAAGGATGGCAGTGACCCTGTCCTTCAAAATAACTGCCCCAACTGTTGTAATGTCTCTACAATAACTGTGAAGATATAGAACAACATCACCAAAACACTATGATTGAAAGGCAACTCAAACTGTAACTGTTAAGCTAACACTGATGATCGTCTTATGGAGAAGCTAACACTCTTGTTAGCTTGTCGGACAAGCTAACACTGCTCTTTGCTTGTTGGGAAAGCTACTAGTGCTGTAAGCCTGTTGGAGAAGCTAACACTGCTCTGTACTTGTTGGAGAAGCTAGTAGTGCTGTTAGCTTGTGGGAGAACCTAACACTGTTGTTGGCTGTCTGGAGAGGGGAACATTGTTGTCAGCCCCTTGGAGAAGCTAACACTGACATTAGCCTGTTAGCTTTAAATTTCCCTTAATCTTCTTTTTCACACAAATAATTGAAGCTAAAGTTTAAGTCTTTTCTTGGCCAGTATAGCAAGTTAGCTAGCCAGTGACAAGGGGACATGAGACAGCTGTTGTTTATCAAAACTGAGCCGCTTATAAATACATAGAAGATAGTGACTGAAGTAGTAATTGCAGAGTAAGAATGTGAGTGAGTAAATGTGGGTCAGGCTCCTTCCTAAAAACACAAAACATCATGTTGTTGCATTGCATTGCCTTACATCAAAACATTACAGCAACAACAGACGTTTCCCGTTGATGTTTTTGATGGTTTGAGATTTGTCACACTTTCAAATAGGTGCCGGTGCCAGAATAATGAAAAATACACCCCTGCAGAACACGAAGGACCCACAGATTCCAGGTCCATCATGGTGGTGAACGTGCCTGTAGATTAAGACAGTGCCTTACATAGATGTTGTCTTTCTGATAGCGCAGAAAGAGGTTGTGCATGATGGCAGCTTCGTGCAGCTCCGCCAGTGTGGACATGTCCTCCACTCCATGGATGCTGCTGGGGTGCATCGGGTACACCGTCTCGCCGTTCAGCTCCGCCTTCTGTAGGTAGATCACCTGGAACAACAAACACAAATCCCCAAAGTTTCACAATACTGTGTGCCAGTGCTTGAATTGGATTGAAAAAAAGTGATTTAAACCCGCAGCAGTCAGCCAGAGGCCAACTACACACAGGTCTACTACACCCTCAGGGTTTGAAAAAAAAAAAAAGAAGGAGGAGTTTTCACACATCTGAATCAGACATAAAGCCTTCCACTGTGGCACACGCATGGATGGATGACAGGCAGATTCAAGTGATGATACTGGAGAAACTGAGGTGCCTGCCTGTGCCTGCTGCCGACATACCTGACAGGTAGAGAGCCCCCTCTCTTACTCACGCCCTGACTTCTCACATTGATGATCAAACACATCTCTCACCATGTCACATTTCCTGCAACAAGGACCAGCAGATGCAGCAGTAGAGTTTTCGAGTTAATGCGAAAGAAGAAGCAAGATATAAAGTGTACCAGTGTCTTTATACTCGCAGTAAATTGTCAAATAAACCAACAGAGCGCCAAAGAGAGTCTGGCTATTAGACGTCTAATGGATGAGACTTGAGATAAGAGAGCAGAATACAACTGTGCTGGTCACTTGATGGGAAGCAGTGTTTGGATCAATACTGATGGAGAAGGAGCTGGGTTTGCGGTGTCCCATTGCATTACTGCCGGCTCTCCTGGCTCGTGCAGATGTGTCCCAGCTGGGAGCAGACATTGGTTTTCACAAGACTGCTGAGTCAGCAAAGAGAAGAGAAGCTGCTGACTGAATGTAGATGAAGGTTGAGATGTATCTTGGCAAGCTGGATGGAGCCAATATTCACTCTTATTTTAGCTCAGTTTTTGGTCTCTACCAGCTCCTGAAGGAAATATCTGGGGGTTTTTTTAGCTGCTAATTGCTACCTACACTCACCAGCTAGTTGCTAACTTTCTGTCTGGTGTTTGGTGCTGCGCAGGTGACGTACCGTATCAGAACCGTGTCAGCTTCTGTTAAACAACAGCTAACGTCAGCATTCAACCACTTCCTTGCTATTGTTACTGTTTGAGAGTGTGGCCTAAAGGCCTACATGTATTTTAAAATACAAGCATTTATTTACATCACAAAGTGAAAATGCACTGGATGCAATAAAACAGTAATGTTATATACAAAGTGGTTCATGGCTAACGTTAGCTCTTTTCTGGCACAAGTTCCACATCTGCCGTGCAGCTAGCTATAACTCACGTTGCATTATTATTATTTACCACTTTCAGCAATTTATCTGATCAGCGTGGCCATCTGGTCGGCTTCAGTACTTTATTGGTTTGTCACACAGAGTGGATCTGCTAGTGAGGTTTGCTAGACTGACGGAGGACATTAAATAAAACAATATTTACGATTCGCCTATAAAGTAGATTTGGACGTCTTCAAGATAAAACACAATCTAATATTGTCAGATTGCCCAGCCCTGTTGTTAATATAAAAATATTGATCAGCGCAGCCTTAACAAAGTTAGTGGTATCATCAAGAAAGCCTCGAGACCTCCCGTTACTGTCTTTGTCTTTGTCAAACAAAAGATGCTTCAGTGCTATGCATCATGCAGACTCCTCGTGCACTTCGAACAAAATGATTCGATAGGGTCAACATATCCTTTACATATATAAGAAGCATACAGATGAGTCAGAGGCATAAAAATAAGTTATGACCAGCGACAGAATATTTTATATTAGAGTGCATCTGTGTCCATCCCACACATGACAGATCTGTAAGAGTGTGGATTCCATCGTTTTCATCTAATGCAATACATTAAATAAACCAAATACTATCCTAAACTAAAGTGTGGGAAAAGCCTCATAAGTATGTGGACTGCTAAACTGACTCTGGTCACTAGAGAATGGGTGTAAGCACGATAACAATGCAGTGATCGCATGTTTCTTCAGTATTAAGGCTTGGGAGAGGGTGACGACCTCAGGGGAGAAAAGCAGCACGTGCGGTGATGTCATCCGTCGAGCAGAAGCTTCCAGATTTACAGCCAGATGTCCCTAAACGTTCGGGTTCAACCCCACCCTCTCTCCTATTGGGCAAATTGGCCTGATTCACCAGGCACGGCCTAACTGACTAATAAATCCAACAGGCTTTTCACTTGTTTTACATCCTTAATCAGTATTATCATTTCACACTCAATTACATCATTCACTTAATGTGATTGATGTCACTGTCAGCACCTGGGCGCCGGTGGATTTAGGTGTCGTCATACAAAATCATAGTGTATTTATTTGATAGTGAGTGAGAGTGAAAAGAAACAGCATATTAATGTTTATATTATTGTGTGTTGATATTTGAGAATTAATTTACACGTTTCCTATCTTATCATGTAACACTTTACACACTTCAATGTGTAAAATTGGTGGAGTTACCCTTTAAAAGAAAGTTATTAATCATTTTCAACCATCTTATCCTTGTATTCAATTAACAGAATGTGCTGCTGAATGGATATGGAGCATATTATCAACGTCCCACATCTGTTCAACACCCGACCAAACAAACCAAAGAAATCTGGTTTACATCTTCTGCCTGTGTCGGCATGCTTTACATTCCCCGAAGCACAAGTTCAAAGATGCATTGAGGTGACGGGGAGCAAAGATTATGCAGGATAGCAAACATCCAGGAGAGGCTACAGGCCCATGTTACACTCTCGATTACGCGAGGACCTCAGGTTTCGCAGGAGGAAAACAAATATGGGTTCTTCAGCCAAACACACAATGAGCCGCGTACTTGGAAAGCATCTGCACCACTCCTCCAGAAAAATATATACCACAAGAAAGGGGAGAATTATCTCTTTCTCTGTTGCGACATCACATGATGTGACCTTTGTTTCTGATCTCCTTCGGATAATTCATCGTTCAGATTTCACAGAGCGATCGGGCCTCAGGGACTTTTTCCTGTCTGAAGCCTCAGAGATGCTCTGAGGGAAACTGAGCCGGAGCTTTCCAGCATCAAACGATGGTTCACATTCCTCTGTTTTGCCCCGCTGTGGTATTTCATTGTTTGGTTCCTTTGTTGTTTTCATTCCTGTGAGATAAGTCACTGAGCTCGGTCCTCATTCAAGACGTTCATGCCTTCATAAAATGTCTTCCAAATAATTTGCTGAGTAAACAACATCCTGCAGACGTGGCTAGAAGGAGCATGAAACACGAGAGCGGCTCAGGCCTAGACACAGACTCTTTATTATTTCCATTTTGGTCTTTAGGAGGTGCATTAACGTTCTATTAGTGTCCATTATAAGAAGTATATTGGAACCTTTTTCCCCAGAGGAGCTGTAGAGCATCCAACTCATACTACCAAAGAATTTACAACAGTCCCAACAAAGTAATGTAACAGTGTGTGTCGACTGTTAGAGACGTTTAACTTCCAAAAACAAATTAAATCACAGTTTGGATCATTTCTGGGTTATAAATCAAAGCACACAAAGTCAATCCAATCCAATATGAGAACGAAATGGCAAAACTTAAAGTGATTTATTAATTTCTGCTCATGATTTCAGTCGGCTGGATGTCACTGCAGTGGCTGTTTCACGTTGATGTACAGCAGCATCGTCGATGTTAATGATCTGAGTGGTGTAGTGATGGCTGGAGATAATTTCATGCCACTTACAACACCATGTGACTCGTCATTGATCAGCGAAAATGTTCACTGTACAAAATCAATGTTCTGCAAATGGAGTCTGGTGTTGACACCAGTGCTCTACACCGCTGCGGGACACGTGTCTGGGCACAAGGCAGACACATAAACAACAACAAAAAACTTTTGCTGCTATTGAATCAATAATTTATCAGAGTCTTTCTTGGATTACGGGATGAAGCTATTAAAGCAACTGAGCTGGGAGACGCAGACAGTTGTGTCTGGTTTTTCCTCCTCTTTTTTCTTTCTGCATTTATTCCTTCCTTCCTTTTTTTAAAATTAAAACTGCCAAAAACAAAAGACAACAAAATATTGCACAGGAGTCTGATGATTGGCATTCTCAAGGCACGCAGGAAAAACACTAAAAAAGAAGAAAAATCTTTTTAATACCAGCCCTGGTCTTATGTGCTAGAAAACTGTATATCTTTAAGTTTTGGACCATTACTGGGGACAAACAAGCGATCTGTTCACCATGAGGAGCATTTGTTCATACATTTCTGACACTTCATGGACCAAACAATTCAAAAAAGATCACGTGATCTGAAGATTATTAAGATTTCTCTCTTGTATCTATCTCTTCCTGTCCCACTGCTTCCTGTCATGTTTCTTTGGTCACAGCATATAAATTAAATGTTCAAATCCTCTGAGCTTCAAGCTCAAATTTTCAAATCGAGATTAATTAAAGTCCATTTTTGATTTGTCACTTTAACTGTTTTATTTGATCTGCCAAAAGTGCCGGGCTGTGGCATCATTTAGCAATCAACGAAGCAAAACAAGATGTCCCAATGTACGAATAACACTGTAGGCTAATAATAACTTTATCTATAAATGCCACAACAAAGCTAAAACAATTCTTTATTCTTTATTATAATTCAGACGCTTAATAAGTCGGGCTAAAATGATTTGAAAACTAAAACACAACACACGCACATAGGACCCCTAGTTTTGCATTTATTCAATATTAAATGTTGTGTTTTCTGTTCTCAGTGTAATTTTTTTCTTAAATGCATCAAACTCAAGACAAACCGCCCTCACTAAGATTATACAGGCTAAATAGAGGGAACAGTTTTTTCTGACAGCAGCCTTCTGAATTTTAAACTTTTTCCTGCAGCTGTGACGCTCTTTCCTTTTGTTTCCTCCTGGCTGAAACCACACCCTGCTGCTGCTGCTGCTTTGTTCCACCAGCTCTACTGAATATTCACATTTAGGCGGCGTCGGGCTCTGCGGCTCTGTGGACCTTTACTGGCAGATATATCCGAGGCCTTTAGAAATGACACATGGCCAGACGCAAAATCACAGGCTTGTGGACACAAACACTAACTTGTTTATCGCTGTCTGTTTCTGCCTCCCTCTCTTTTTCTTTTTTAACTCCGTCTGACTCTCTCTCTCTGTCTTTACAGTGAATCCATCTGCTGAAGGGGGATCCCACCCAGACCCTGGAGACATGGGGGGTCGGGGGGAGGAGACAGGCTTATTAAAAGGGAAAACTGTGCAGAAACAAATAACACAGAGAGACTCTGGCAATAAATCCTGCAACATCTTCGTATTAAAATAATTGAACACGACATACAGCAAAATATAAAAAAAAAAAAAGATTTGTGCACCACACACAGATGCTCCCAAATAATGTGTGTGTGTTATTTCCTTGAGCACACTCGTGAATGCACATCACTCCCATAAAGGCTCCATTGACCAATAATCCAGAAAAGACTGCGAGGCCATCAATGACCTATTTCAAACCTCACAGGCTGTATGACCGCAGGCCAAGGACAACTTTAGGAATCAGACTCGGTCCGAGTCGAATCTCAGCTCTTATACGCAGTTGAAAGATTTGTTGATGAAAAAAAAGGATCGACGCCAAGAGTAAATGAAGGGCTTCGGCAACTGGGTTGAGTTGTAACAAGATGAAAAAGGAAAGTGTCCTTGTTTTTTTAGAGGCATAACCATCCAAATCAAGACAGGAGTCTAATTTAGGGCCTGAAAAATAATATTGCAATACTTTTACACTGTATCCTAAACACGTGAACGGTGACAGAATCAGCTTGATTTCACTGTTTCCTATCGGAGTGTACTAACTGACTGCGAGACGGCTCGGTGTGATGCAGCATCGCATGCTGTTTTGCGCTCAACACCCTGTTTTTTATCATCAAGCACAACATGGGCGAGGAATGGTTGGTTCACGAAACTGCAATGACAAGTTAAATGGTTAATGGTTTAGAAGTATTATTTATTAGATTCAATACGACTAGCACTGTTATTATCACTTAGCCCACAGTACCACCGCTCCATCAGTTATTTTGATAATTTAATTACAGTGGTTCCGACTTAAACCATTAGGATCCCATAATCGTTTCCACAGTAACGTTCCCAGAAAAGTCTTATCTGACATCATTTAAAGCTTCTTTTGTTGGACCTACCGTCCAAAAGATGCCTAGTTTATCATCACATAGAACAAATAAAATCAGCAAATTATAAAAGTTTAGATATTCTAACAAGGGAATCTGATTGTATTTTTTTATTGCTGAATTAATGAATTCATAATCAAGGCACAGCTCAATATTGCGGGGAAAAAAACAGACGTTGCAAAATGTAGGCGTTCTGTGATATATTTATATTGTAATATGGAAAAATACAGAAATGATCTACTTCAGTACCTGGAGGCTATGCACACGATGTCACAATATGTGTAATTCAACATGCGTACGCCCACTGAGTCGCAGAAAAACTACAGAGTGGCAACACTGTTAATATTCATCATGTGCTATGATCTCAACGTTCATCTTAAGTGATGTGAAAACACAAAGAAACACCGGAAATTAGTTTATTTGCCTTGCACACACTGTGTCGTCAATGGCCGGAGCGATACATTGTGCAGCCCTGAAATCAATAGATTCTGATTATGTATCTGTTAATTGACTAATGGATTGAAACATCTAATTGCATCAGCTGAACATCAACAACAAAGCAGCATCTGGCCTGTGTTTAGAGATATAAAATGTGACCTACAGTATTTTATGAGCGGCATGTCGAAAATGATTAATGCCTCGGTTCAATCTCGGTTTATTGTTCAGTGGGACGAGGATGACATCATCTCTGACAGCAGCCATTCAGTTCAGGTGACAGAGCCTCTTCCTGCTTTTCTTTACATGTGCACCCCTCTGGGGAGAACTCACACACTGTTAATCCAGCTGGTGCCATCTGGCCATGGAGCACGCACACGCACACACACACACACACACAAAGCCACAAGACATTTAGCTCCCAGCCTCAGTGTGTCTGCTGTATCCTCCTGATCCTCTCAGGTCTGTGGTGCACCGGGGACGAGACAGTGATGAATGCTGATATGATGGTTAATGAGACAGCAGCCAGGTCAGCCTGTTAAAGCCGGGGCGGTGTGGCCAAAGACGCTCTCTTGAGTCTGCAAGCTGAGCACTCAGACGGGGGAGCTGCACCTTACTGTGAGCACTGAAGCATTGGATAATGGTACATCCCAGCTCCCCGAGGGGAAAACACTGCCAGGATACATTTACCAAACCACCTCTGAAACTGCACACGAGGGTAAAAACACCAGGACTCAGACAGAGACAGACAATCAACACACACACATAATACCTTTAACATAGGTTTGAAATACAGATTACAACTGAATCAGGATTACAAGGGAATCAGGAAATGCAAATAAACCTCAGCAGATATTGTGTGTCATCCCGGGACAGAGGATCACATGAGGTCAGCAGGCGATCCTGAAGGTGGAGACTGTTTTTTCAGTCTCACACACATTCCTGTCATTCTGGCTGCAGAGTCTCGCACACACACAGATAAAACACCCATATGCCTGGCCCCGTCCGAATACATCCTGAGCTCGCATGTGAAGAACATATGACACCAGCTTCGGTTCAGATCCTACTTCCAGTCACACAGGAAAAACGTGACACCACATTAACCAAATGTTAACTGAGGGTGGTGAAATGTTTCTGGAATGAGAAACAACACCCTGTGGTGTTCTCTGGTCATATTAAGACAATAAATAAGGAGACGTGGGGTCTGATTAATATCTCAACCCCTGACCTGGTGCGGTGAATCCTCGCCAGCTCTGATACATGGTATTTCCATCTCTGCCCCTTTGACAACACATGGTTGACTTCTCACACGACAAGAATTCAAACCACTGACCATGGAAACATCAACCTAGGGCACATGGATGAGTTCATATGTTCCCTCTCAAGTACATTTTCTAACTCTTTACAGACTCTTTTTTTCTTCCAACCTCCCACATGCAAACTGTAGGGCCCCGACACACCAAGCTGATGGTCGGCCGTCTGCCAACGTCTGTAGCCCTACTTTTTGCGGTGTGTCCCACACTGTTGGCACTCGTCAGCCCTTGTCGGCAGCTTTTTGGCTGATTGAGCAAGTCAGTGCAAATCAGTGCACGAGAAAAGAAGGGGAAAGCCCCTTCAGCCTGTTGTAGTATCCATGATTTCACTCATTCGGTGCGTTTTCTCTATATTTTTCACCTCCACCTCTACGCCATAACAACAGTTTGTATATCAGCAGCTTGAGTCTTCCAGTTTCGTTTTTGAACGAGGAATACAGGCTTCCAACACCTGACGGTATGGAGAGGTATTTCCTCTCTTGAAGGCGCAGAATGTACAAAGTAGTTATCCGTCAGCTGTAGTATTTACAGTGTTTTAGTTTGGTGTACGGTGTGTTCAAGTGCAGCTTTTTTGGCTGATACACAGACGACAAGGCTTTCGTCGCTGCTAGTTATTTGATGCCAGTCAAGTGTTTCTGGGCCTTAAGTGTATTGTGTTATGTCAAAAAATGCTGATAAAAGACTATTCAGCACTATGTCTTAACTAAGAAATGCCTGTTTGGCATACTCAAATGGAGAAGCTTATAACAGAAGTATGAATGTATGTATGAGGCTTCAGCATGTGGCTAAAAGACAATCTGATCTACTTCAGTTGAAACATGGCTCAGAACCATCTTAAGTAAGTTAAATCTGAATAATAACACATAGGAGCTGTGCAAATCACCACATACACCTTCTAGGCCTAATTTTCAACAAGAAAGTAAGCATACATCACCCTTCTTTATATAAACACTCAAAGACACCAGTGAAGGAATAACACAGGGCCTCGGGTGATGGCTATGTGACAGTGTCCGGAGGTGGAAACGGTGCTACATGTTGTGATCCTGTCAGTCCTCGGGCCCTACCCTGTTCCTTCCCCAGGCCCTGACCTGACCACACAGAGCTAAAAGGACGATCACATGCACCCGCCGATCACAGGGTTTGCTTATTACAAAGGCATTCCACAAGATAAAAGTAGGCCTGGAAGCTCATTTTCGATCTACACTCTCTGACCTACAAACATTCAGGACTATTTTTTAACCGTCCATCGCCACCTCCCTCTGTCTCGCTGCCTCTCTCTCTCTCTTGAACAGGATTTCCTCCAGACACAAAGACCACCGTGTAGTGCCAAACAGATAAGCTCAGGCCAGTGACACGACGCAAGGAGCCCATTCCTGTCATTCTTACTTTACGACAAAAGGTGTTGATCCCACCGCCGAGCCTCGATATGAAACACATGTGCAAACGATTAACCTCCTCACACACACACACTGGGCCACTCCCGAGTTATATCAGCAATCGTGAAAATTACAACTGAGAGATGAGGGGAGGCTTCACATGTAAACTAGACCAGTGGGAGCATGTAGGTGTATCATTTTGACTTCAGTGCGTAAATGATGACTTTTTTCTGGATTCAAAGGGTTTAACAAACTCATGTGGGTGCAGTCCTTAAAGGATAAGTCCACCCAGAAATGTTCAGTTCAGTCATTATCTGCTCACCCCCGCGCTGATGGAAAGTTGGGTGAAGTTTCGTAGTCCAGAAAACATTTCTGGAGCTTCACAGCCAAACAGCATTGTTGCATTCTCTGAAACAACTGAAGTAGATGGGGTCTTGTTTTAAAACATTTTAAAAAATTTTAAAAAATACATTAAATGGAACCATATAGCTTTTCTGGCCCAAGTCTATGGAAGCCTGCAGGTCCCATACTGATGTGAAAAGAAGTTATTCACAACAACAGTGTACGGTCAAGCTCATGCACTCATTTCAGTTGCGATATGTGCTAATACTTTTAGCTTGGCAGCTACAGTGAAGATTTTGGATTAAAAATATAATAATTTTGGGTGAACTTATCCTTTAAAGGTGCAATTTGTAAGAATTGACAATGTTTTTTGAGTATTTTCTACTTAGTAAGGAAAATAGGTGTAAGAATAATTTGTTTCTTGGCATTTTGTGTGTAAATTTTGTTTATTTATTAGCTAAAAAAAGCTAAAAAATGCTTGTGGGACATAGTGAACCTGCTGCTTGCGCACATCTCCTAACAGAAACGCAGGGCAGGAAGGCCCACTATCTGGTCTATCGCCCCTTGTGGTAAAAAGTGGTATTACGAGACAGGATGGGCCTGGGCTAGCTGGTTAGCATGCTAACTTCAGCAGATTTTCTACAACACAATACATAAAAGTCTTTGACCTAACGCCAAAACTTTTCTTTCTTTACATTCTGTTCATATTTTCTTGGTCATTTTTGAATACGTTAAACAAAAAATCTTACATATTGCACCTTTAAACCAATAATAAGAAAAAAAAAACTCCTAGTGCAGAAACACTGTACAGATGAAAGTTTGGGATGGTTTAAAGTGAATCACTGGCAGGATTAACGCTTCAACGGGGACAAAGAAGTCTCTTTACCTTCCCATAGTCGGTGGTGAGGACCAGGGATGAATCATCACAGGAGCTGACGGTGGAGGGGAGGAGCTGCTCTTTGTGTCTCAGCCAGACTCGGGCCCCCTGCAACACAAAAGCCACAACAACACCATTAGCATCTGGACACAGGGCTCATACTGGAGTCATCTGTGTGATGAAGGAAGTACTGGACATCTGCATCGCAATCATATTTTAGGAATCTAGCTCATGGTGCTTATGTAGACCATTAGTAGAGAGCAAGGAGAGACATACGTTAAAGAAATATTCAAGTGTTACATAGAAGTGCTGGGCGAGTAATGGCGGCTCAGTTAGAAGAAACTGCAGAGATTATTTGAGAAAAGCTGAGATCCTGAGTCGTCTTTCCATTTTTCTCAGCATTGCTCACTGCTCTTTGCCACATAGCTACTCCCTCACCACACAGAATTGGCACAGTTATCCTCTTATTAAACTGTCATTGCCTTTTAGTAGAGAAAACGCTGTTTGCCAGGCCTGCATGCAGAGGGTGTGTCAGAGACTCAAACTACTACTCAGAGACACACACACGCGGTAAAACTGTCAGAAAAGCTTTCAGTCTTTAGTTGTGAGGGCTGATTTTCTCCGTAACGTAGAAGTGTATGATCCCAAATGAGCGTTTGTCACTATAGCAAATCAACCAATAAAATTTTTTCGAAGCCCATCATGCTTTCTTCTTTTCTTTATGTCAGTCAGACGAACCACAATGCACTTCTTTCCATGGTCCCAGAATAGATCCTGGTTCCAGACAGAGATCAAAACCAGCACAACAGCTGATCTGGGCGGCCTGGTCTCCTGTGTTTGTGTATCTGTGTGGAGTCACTGACCTTCCCAGACGTGTTTGTGAGCAGCTCAGTGACCAGGAGCAAAAACAGGAATCTGTGGCTGATTGCTCAGACTCAACTGTCATTTCCTCACAGAGGTGGAAGATACGTTTATAGAACGGGTCGCCTTTTAATAATGGATGAGAGCCAAAGCCTGCAGAGCCAAATTGTAAATCTTTCAGGATGACCGCACAACAAATGATGCTTTCAGTTAAACAACCTGAATTATTGATAACCATCTAGTAATGAATCTAACTTTAAAGGAACATTTTGCATTTTGGGAAATATGCTGATTCGCTTTCTCGACTTGATTGTTTGAGCTATTTGACAGAAAATATGTTGACAGGATAATATTTGTTTACATTTGTTTTTAGATCCACTAATATTTTTATACATTTCTGACCTGCTATCAAACTTGACAGATTTTTGGGTGCATGTGTGCCAAAAACAGTCGCAGCCTGGCGCCCTGTGAGTACATATTTATCCTCATAAAAAACATGTGCAGATATTTTATATTTTAAATTATGTACAATATAACATGAGTTATAGCTATCAACAGGAGCTTGTGACAAAAAATAACTATATTTGATGCAATATTGTGTCTTATTGACGTATCAAAATAGAGAAAAAAGATTGCAATTTAGATCGACGGCTGTGATTGAAGTAATGTAACACAAATTGAACATTGTAGTTGTTCATAGGATGTGCAAGAAATGTGCCCCCTCTCTTGTAAACCTGTCTGTGATCAGCTAAACACCATTAATCATTGCAAGCGCCATCACCGGGGTGGCCGTGGAAAACACGCAGCAAAAGGGAATTGTGTGTCCAACAGAGCATAAAACTGAAGAGATCAATGTGCATGGATTCCACTAGGAAACCTTATACAAGGTCACCACTTCCAGACATCAATCCTCATTAACTATTAACAACAGGCTGCCACGTGTACGCACACACTCTCACCCATGGATCCACCAGGGTCAGAGCAAAGATCGAGATGCTTTTGTTAAGGATATTTACGTGAACTGTGATCTGCTTGATCACAGAAACAAAGAGAACATTCGACCAACACAGAGTTATTCTGAGTCCGTTACATTAACTGTGATGAGTGATGATTTGTCTCCATTCTTTTCTGGAATTTGTGATTCAGGCTTCGGACAAAGGGTCACTCAGTCCAACCATCCAGACTGTGGACCCACTTCCATCATCAAGGATTTTTAGTCTTTCAGTCAGCTAATGGAGGGCAGCTAAATGTGGCTCTCTCAAACCACGGGGGACAGCGGTGAGTGGGCTGAAGGGGGGTCGTGTAAATTAGGAGGAGGCTGAGGAGGGGGGGGAGCGAGAGGGGAAAGAGGAAGGGTGCAGGCACCTGATAAAGTCCCGCCTCCCATTGTTTGGAGAAAGAGGCAGACAAATATCAGTAATGTAAGAGAGTATAATTCTTCTCAACACATGGCCACAGTTTCCCTTTAATATGAGACGATTGGTGACTTTAATACCAGTGAGCGACTGTGTCCGCCTGGTACCAGCGCGGCCTTTTCAGAGAGAAAGCTGCTTCACGTGAGGTCCAGCGAGGAGATTAATAGTGTTTACCCTATAGATTTTAAGAAGATCAGTTGCCGTTATGTAACTGGAAATCACAGGGAGTTGAATTTAGCAGAATATTTTCTGGCAGTCGTCGTCTCGTGGAGGCAGTTTGTGCTGCGACGGTGAAGAAACACGCAGTGAGGAGGTTGTAACAAAAGGCAGATTACATGAGGTATCACAAGGAATAATACAGCGGGCAGGTCCTGACATGGAAGGCAGAGGCATGGCTCATAATACTGTGTGATTATACACGACATCCCAGTATTGCTTCAATTTCAGTGACGCAAATATCAAGAAACCTGGAATGGTTCAGCTGCTGAGTCAGACTATTGGAGGTTTTCCATTCATCGTGAATAAGGACTTTCTCAAGAGCCCAGTAACAGTTTTATAGATAAAGATACACTTGGCTCTAGTTTTTAAACAGAGAATTCAGAGACCCAATAATCAACATAATAACTGTTGAATCGAATGAGTCGACACTATCTGGTAAACCAAAGGTCAGCAACAAGCCGGCCCATATTAAAGATGCTAATTCCGTCTTGGCTCGTTGCAGCAGCGTCTGTGCAGAGTGACTTGCACTCTGGAGATCTGCCCACCAGGCACTATAATCAAAGAGAGTGGAAACTGCCCAAAAAAATCAAGCTGGACTAGTCTTATTGTGCCCATGTATCACATTCTAGCTCAAATTCCCTTTTTTAACCTCTTTAACATTGTGCCACATCCACAAATAAAATTGGACAAAACAGATTAAAGAGTAGACATAGCTTTACTGATGATGGCTTAAAAATTAAATGTTGATATCATGTTACACACATGTGACAAAATTGTGTAAATAATACAGCACCTTTTTAAAAATTTCTGTTTGCTCTCATTGTTGCTGGTAATGCACCTTAACGCTGGGTGCTGCCCGCAACAGGACGACGCGGTAACCAGAGCAGAGGTGGCAAAAGTACAGGCATTCTGTACTCAAGTACAAATACTTGTGTAAAAAAAGACTGATAAAATAAGAAATACTGATTAAACTTCTTTACTTATGTGAAAGAAGAGAAAGAATCAAAAAAACAAAGTATAAAAGTAGAAAGTATCCCTCTGAAGTACATTTCACAGTACACATAAACATGACTCCAGATCTCTACATGAAGCGCCGCGGCAGCCTTGTTTGCATGTGTGTGAGCAGCTGGTGTGGCCCGAGGACGTTATAATCATACCTGGACACAGCCATGGATGCCAAGTCCCATTCATTTCTATGAAACCTGCTCAGGGGCGCATGAAGCCAAAATGACTCTAGTGTCTTCCACTTAGCTTGTCACATGTGTGTACACACTAGAGACATCCACCGACCAAGCCGGCTAACTTCCGATTCTTATTGCCTGGCTAACTTGAATGGGGATAAAATAATTTAAACATGACACTCATAGAAATGTATCCACTGTTTTACAGAAGCTTCTTTCACAATGTTAGCTTAATGGGATAAAGTATTTTTGGGCCCCAGTGCATCACGTGACTATGTAGCAACACGGTTACGAAAACCGGCTTCGAAGTTTAGATTCAGAGTTTATTGGATTCTATACATTTTTTTCCTACAGATATTGGAATAGTATTGTGAGTGTGAATTCTTTGGGCCATGATAATGTGCTGAAAATCTGACATCATGACAGCCTCTACTGAAGAGACTAATAGAATAACACCAATCAACTTGAAAGCCAGTCAATTATGAACGGCAATGTTTTCAAAGAGCCCTCACCTTCTGGAAGATGTTGCAACCTGAATGTACGTTAACAAATTATCACAAGTTTTATTTACTTTTTGTCACATTTATGTGGTTTTAATTCTTTATAATGTGCCCCACTGCCAATAACCATTACAGAATGAAGAAGCATTCATGGCTGCATCGTGCTGAAATAAACGTCATTCAAAAATGTCAGGAGTCAGCAATTATGATCATTAGCTTTGGTAAATGGTCATGAAACTGAAACGGTTTTTAATATTTTAAAATTTAGGTTGACCTTAAAGAAACGCATCGATTTGTCTGGTTGACGATCATCCAGTCAAACTGAAGTTAGTCAAGGAAGCGGACACCAGATGTGTTTGTCCATTTGTTTGTGTCTTTGCATGTGAGCGTGTGTGTCTTAAGAGTCTGAGGCTGAAGGGTATAAAGTCGAGATTAATTGTCTCAGCAACAGATGGTCTCACCAAAACTCCTCCCCCTCGTGTCCCCTCCATCCTCAAGAGCTCCGTCACTAAGTCAGGACAAAGGCAAGCACCTCTGACTGAGAGCTCAGAAGTTAACCAGGCGGAAATATCCCAAACAAAGGCCAGCTGGGACGCAGAGGGACACGGGTATCAGCTTGTGTTAAGTCCCCCAAACTCAAATCAGCTGTTGCAGCAACTAACCGCTGACCAAAACAGTGAAACAGTGTGAATTCCGGTCTCAGTTAACTCCACTCCCATGCCTCCGGTAACCAGGAGTTTTAATAGCTTCATTAAAAAGCAAAGTTGAATCGCTGCCATGAAATTTCCAGCTCGAGCTAATTTCAAATTCTTAAAGCTGCATGTCACCGAGCACGTGTAGCACCGCTGAGGCAGGACCAGCTGACAAAAGTAATCTGATCCACCAAAACAGGCCGCACGCCGACGTCCCATCATGCTTTCTGACACAGAAACCACTCGGGCTGAATGATGTGATCCCGGAGTCAGAGGCTAGAGTTTCTGCAGCTTGTATAATGACATCCAGCTCAGAGATTTGATAATGAATGAGCCTTAAATATTTAAGGGCGTACACAGTACAAGGTGCCACGGCTCTTTCTCCGCTGTCTAGCGTAGCATGAGCGCAGGTGATATCGGGTGATCGCATCAGCAAGAACAAAAGAAAGCTAATTAACTCAGCCTAACTCGAACACGGTTGAACAGTTAGTTATGAAAAGCTAATTTCTCGGATCATAGTGTGGTTTGAAGGAGCGGCGAGTGGACGCCTGCCCAGCGGACAGCAGTGTTGTTGCTGCAGGTTCGACTGATTGATGGCCAGGACCGATGCCTGGCCGAGAGACGAGAGCGTCCAACTGGATTCCTGACAAGCATCTCATTTGTTGGAGGATAAACGTAGCACGGGAACGCATCCACCGGGAACATTTTCCTCCAATTGAAACCCTAGCTGCTGCTGCTTTCACTTGCCCCTCTCACATTTCCTTTCTTCCGTGTGTTCATTCATGATTTCTTTATACAAGGTAAACTCCAAGTTTCTGATGACCTAGGAGCAGATGTTCAAGAACACATCTCGAACATGGTCAAGCACTTCATTACCACCTCAAATACCAGGACGCAGCAGCATTATCATAACAATAGAGAGGCATGAGGCCGAGTCAAAAGCCCTTTGTGACCTCACTTGCTGCGCTTGGACAGATGTGCAAGTCCAGAACACTGGCTGGCAGGACGGCCGGTATCTAATAAGGTCAAAAAGCATATTGACCCTCGGGTTGGGAGACACACACAAGGCAGGGTGTTGATCTGACTCCTTTAGCTGGTGACGGGTGACAGCGGTGTGCTAATGAGCAACTCCTGCCTTGTGGCAACTCTGAGGCAGAGACCTCGAGAAGAGAGAGTCGCGACAACGGAAATTTAAAATGCCGATTGTCATGTGATTCAAGGAGACTTCAGAGGGTTCCAGGAAGTTCATTTTTTTTTAAATGCATGAATACAGAGGGACAGAAGTACTTTATTTGGAAATTCATAGTTAAGACAGGAGTTATTGATTGATTGATCTACAGTATTTGGTTTCTAGTATTGGCAGCTAACTCCCGGGAACTGTTGAGACTCAACCATCGCAATGTTTCACAGCGGACATCGTCACATGCCAGTTCGGTAGACATCCCCCAACTCTAATTGACGCTTGCATGTTGCCAGTCTGTGTGTGAAATAACTCTGATGTAGGAAAATTTTACAAATGTTCAACTTAAAATACACTGAGATATTGCGAGACACTGAGACACTGATATCTTGCATGGTTTAGGACTAAAAGACTTAAATGTAAAAAGGAAATATCAAGACAGGGGTCAGCAGGCCAGAGGATTCTGTCTTTTAGCTGACGTTTTGCAGAAATTAGAGCTTTTGTTCGGTTGCAATGGACAAGAAATGGATTAAATGAAGCCAAAAGAGTTTACAAAAACAATAGGTAACAATGCCGGAGCTTACTGCTGTCTCCATCAAAAGTGAGCCAAAATCAGGGATTGAAACCAAATCTGCTGAACGCTGAGTGAGTGGAATGAGGTCGAATCCGCCAAGTAGCTGGTGAGATTAAACAAATAGGCTGAGTGCAGCTGGGAGGGGAATCTGGGCAAAGGTCCCTCTGGGTCTTTGGCCACAGGCTTTACAGTGGGGCACAAAAGCTGTACGCCCTGCAAAACCTCATCTGAAGGTTACTGGATGTAATTTCACATAATGTATCATCTTATTACAGGAACATTTTGACTCAACTTGATCTCTGCTGGCATTTTAAAAAAAGTTTTAGCTTGATATTTTTCTCTGGGTCAGTAAGGGGTTAAGTGTAATTCTGTAGAGCTCTTCTTCGGTCGTGTTTATTGAGGGGAATTTCTTGGACTAATTCACCGTGCAGTCATGCAGCCCCCCGGCAACATGCGACAGGCTGCCGTCATCAGGCTCGTCACGCTGTACATAATTACACAAAAAAATAATACATAAAGAATAATTAACAGTGATATAAATACAAGTGTGCTTCTGCTCGCCCGCTTTACATTTTCCTGTTTCTTTGTTTCCTGTAACGTCTGCCAGTCTGCAGTGCAGCCGGTGCCCGCAGCCAGCCAGCGTGGGGTGAGGGCAGGGAAGGGGAAGGGCAGGGGGTGTGACCGAGGGGAGAAATCAGATGATTAAAGGCGACCCTTCAGCATCTGTGCTGCAAGACGTATGAATTAATGATGGGGGGCAGCAGCTGATCAGAAATTAGCTAATGGAGGAGGAGGAGTCCCATGAGGCAGAACAGGGCTTCCCCCGATCTGTGGTGGAAAAGGGGGGAGAAACAAAAAAAAAGGGTGGAGGATGGAGGGTGCAGTTCATCAATTGTTCTTGACTCCAAGGAGCTGTCTGAACCCCCCGCTGAGGAAGCTGTAAACAGACTTAAAGCAGAATGGCCCGGAGGCAGGGCTGAGACAGGCAACCGTTAATATTCAAAGAGTGCTTTTGTTAAAGCAGAAGGCCTGGAAATGATGAAGTTATGAATGCAACTGTGTCACTGGGTTAATGGGAATCAAACACATGCAAAGCAGCGATTATCTGCTGTCATCACTCTCTTCAAAGCGGTTTTCATTAACACAATAAATGGAACGACTGAGTCGCAACATTGGCCTAAACTGTGCAGGTTTGTACTGTATGTGTTTGGTCGTCTGTGTGTCTATCTGTGTCCGTGTCCTTTGTCGGTCGCACCTCCCCCATCATCATCTCATGTGGCTAATCAGCCATGTTGCTAATGAGTGTATTGAAGAAGATTTGCATAACAAATTATGTCTTCAGGAGAGCAACAAAAAGACGATGAGCGCTTGACTCTCTGCCACAGACTCCTGGCACACGCTCCTGTTTTACATCCTTATCCTGTGTGAACATATTTTCCTTCCAATACTCCTCTTCAGTGATCAAAGTACCAGTGTGATCCTGCGCTCAGGGTTTGATACTTTTTCCAACAACAAAATGGGACAAGGAGGAGGCAAGCAAATGATGTGATTACTGCGTGTTTGATTGGATCATCAGCTCAGCTTCATGACATTGAGTATCTCCAGAGCCACCTGGCACATTCCTCGTCCTGTCTGTCTGTCTGTCAGCCACATATCTGGCCCTCTCTGTGCTCGTCTGTGGTCTGTTGTGGGGTCACACAGCAGGAATCTCAGAGATATTTCAGGAATGCTGCTCAGTCAGGGCTGTCAGAGAGGATGTGTGCGTCTGACCATGTGAGCCAGTGGAGCCAGGTTGTTAAGGCTGAGTGGAGTCATCACTGGGTGACCTGTTACTTTGCCTTTGACCTTCACTCATACCTCACATTGTCCTGTTGTGGCTCATAGTGACCCTTTCGTATTACACGGTTCATAATCTTGGACGTGCTGTATTTCTAACACAAGATATTGACTTAGGAGCTATATGTAAGAATTAAAGTGTAGAAACATTTAAAAATAAATGAACTAAAAATATTAAAAGGATGTGAGGAAATAAGAGTTTTGACGTCATAGAGGTCTTTGTATTATGTTTCACAGATATCTACTGCACTCAGCATGCTTTTTTCTTGTTTTATATGATATTAAAATGAATATATTTAGTTTTTTGGACTGCTGGTTGGACAAAACATGCGATTTGAAGGGCAAATTTATGTTAGACTTAAGAAAAGATCGATTTTTTGACATTCAAATGATTAATCCATTACTCAAAACAAAAACAAGTCGGCAGATGAATCGATAATGAAAATGATTAATGATTTAAATAATGCCCCTGCTTCCAATACTCTCACAACAGCCTCCTCCTACGCCTCCCAGAAGCTGCATCATCAACTGCGCAAGCACACCCATCACATCTAAAGCTCATAATTTATAATGGTAGAGAGGGAGGGAGCACTGGTGGTCAGGATGATGTCACGGTGCTCCAGGCGACTGGTCACATTGGAGATATACTGTTCAGTATTTAAGAGGCTGTGCAGCATTTGAAAGATCTAACAGCGCTGCAGGAATGGCTGAAAAATGACAAAAAGAGAAAGATAAAAACTACTGCTGCTGCTTCTCTCTTGCTGAGTGAGTGTTTCTATATTCTGTCTGAGGATAAGGATGTAAAGGAAGTTTGGCTTCAAGTGGGCGAGATAAACATATGTGGAGTCTTGAAAACATTCCTCCTCATCAGAGTCTCAGTATCAGAGGGTGTATGATCCCACAAACACCCGCAGGCCAAACCACACACACTCACGTCTAATAAAACAAACTGGGAATGGATGGGAACGCTGACAGGTCATGACTGTGGATTGTGCCGTGCTGTGTTGTTTGCTTCTGTTAAGCACCAAGGTGCCAGTTAGACTCTTCAGACCTCAGCAGTCATGCAGTGTGGGGTGTGTATTTAGGCCCGGCGGGGTGTTCGTCATGCAATTAGTGCTGAAATTACAACTTTAACATTAACCTCATCATGATGGAGTCAAGAATTTGACCTTTTTTTAACATGTTTTTTACCTATATTTTACGCCCTTGTGTTTTTTTGCAACGTGTTTAAGGGAAATTTAACATACAGGCAAATGTGTGTAGAGACACACATGCTCCATCCCGTAATAGGCCGCCTCTGTGCGCCGTAATCATAGGGGGCTAAAAAAGGAAAGTCAACATCTGGGCTGGGAACCGTAATCACAGGTTGGCTGTTATTAAGCTGCCAGACGAGACCTCCGAACTGAGAGGATTTAAGCTACTCTCATTACCAGCTCGCAGTGTCGGTCAGGTGGGGCAGCCAAGGTGAAGGCCAGCGGACTTTCACTGTGTGAGGGGTAAGCAGCGATCAACAGCTGCTTAATAGAGGCAGAGGCAGATCAATATTCTCTGAGTAAATCTGGTAGAAAAAAATAATAATTGTGTTTGTGGAACAGCAGGATTGATCTGGTTTAAAGTCCAGATTCTCCTGCTGGAGATGTACAGGGATATTACTAAAAGAGACACGAGGAAGAGAGCATATTTGAGACTTTAATGAACTATTTATCACTGAAAATGTTGGGATTTTAAAATATAGTTCATATATTATATACATTTTGACAAAATAACCGATGATTATCTTTCTTGTTGAGTGTTAAAGAAGTTAAAAAAAAAAGATAACACCGCTCATGTTTGGACACTAAATGTGAGGCTACAGCTAGCAGCTGGTTAGCTTAGGTTAGCAACAAGTAGACCAGCATGTAACCACCTTTAAAACGGCACTTCAGGTTTTGTACCCATTAAACAAACAAGATGTATAACATGTTAATTAGAGAGCTTTAGGACTGTTTTGTTACCTGTGGACAGAGGTGGGCTAGCTGCTTCCCCTTGTTTTGAGTCTTTGCGCTAAGCTAAGTTTAGCTAAGCTAACTGCTTTCTGACTCTAGCTTCATATTTAGCACACAGACAGGAGAGTGGTATCAATCTTTTTTCCGCAGGGTTATTTTTCAGGAGAGTTTTTCCTTATCCTACTCGAATCAAGGGTCAAAGGTCGGAGGATGTTGTTCACAGATTGTAAAGCCATCTGAGGCAATGTGATTGTGATTTTGGGTGATAAAAATAACTCGACTTAAATAATTTCGGTATTTACATTATATTAGATTAAACATATAAAAACATAATGTTTCTCTTAACTCCCTCGAACAAATACCACTTACACATTTCTGTCTCTGTGGCTTTTACACTGAACACAAGGTTAACATCATAACCATCCAGACATGAACCGGCATGACTCGACAATGATTCCTTCATTTCACTTTAAATTCACAGATCCAGCAGACAATGATCGAGGGTGTTCTCTTTCTCCACAACCTTGTCGAGATGACGAAAAATTTGTGATTCACCCACCCTGAGGTGATTTATATTTCAAAGGATGACACACCCAGGGTGCCCTGATACGGATACACACACACACGGAGACGTGATACACACAGGGAGGGCAGGAAGGATGGGTGTTGGAGAGCAGACTGAACGTAAGTCTGTTTTGATGAGTGGTGTCTTGTGAACGTATAATATCATATGACTTTCTTGAACACTGTGAGAGACCAGAGGGAGCGTATCTGGTTGTCAGCGTCAGCTATTAAAGGGCTAGTTCCACATTTTGGGAAATTAACAAAATTGTTTTCTGGCCAAGATTTAAACAAGAAGATTGATACCACTTACGTGTCATTACAATAAGTATGAAGCTATCACAAGCAGCAGTTTAGCTTAGCTTAGCACAAACACTGGAAACAAGGAGAAACAGCGAGCATTTCTCTCTCCAAAGATAACGAAATCTGTCTATTGGCACCTTTAAAGCTCACTTATTATCCCACTTTATCTGTTTAAATAATCTGTACTGAAACCAAAGTGTAAAAACAACAAGATGCAGGAAGTTTCTGCGCTCAGCCGAGAAATAGTTCAGCTCACAAATTGTCGTTTTTACAGGTTTTTGTGTGGATTAAACAAATGAAAACATGTTTGCCTCCTACAGAGACAGGCTTGGTGTTACCTCCTGATTCAATTCTTTATGCTAAGCTAACAGTAACGCTATACCACAAACTGCAATGTTATAACTGTATAGTTACCAGACAAATCTGAGGATGGTATCAATCTTCTCATCTTACTCTTAGCAAAAAAAGCTTTTTTGTTATGGCCCCTGAGGGGTACAAGCTATGATACATGCAGTAGTTTTTTTGACCTAAATACTATTATAATGCTATTATTGCAATTTAGTCCAACGATCGGTTGAAAGCGTAACTCCCTCGCCAGTTTGTATGTGCGCAGGTTCTGAGACAACTTAAACGTGATAGATGAGCTCCATTTCTGTCTGTCTTCGTCAGGCCTTTTCCTCTTTTTTGGTGCAGGTGAAGCAACATCTCCTCCCTTTCAATACTTGTCATCATGGGCTAATAGACTGCACGTCTTTATTTGTCATTAGTATGAAGATGTTCTTTTCCTTTTATCAGCACACTCAGCTTTGTGTGAAAAGCCTGGTGATGTAGCAGGTTAAGCTAAAGTCAACAGTGTGGTGTCAGCAGGAGGTTATCACAGCATTAAGCCCCCCTGTGTGACGCTGATAGACCGGGGTCAGGTTACTCATAGAGACACAAGAAATGCAAACACAAGCTAGCGAGGCGAAAAAGTGCTAACCAGGGTATCGTTATTACAAACAGCTGATTCTGATTTCAACGCAGCTTTAAAGTGTAAAAAAAGTGTTTATTACGTTAAAAATTCAAAAAGCGCTGGCTGTAACGCCAGGCATGTTTGTCATTATGAGGACGGATTATCGGTGTTATTTGGTGTGTGGTCAGACGATGCCTGTTGGTAATTAGTCCCAGCGCTCTTGTGACAGATTAAACCACCTCCAGACTGTACCAAAGCTGCAGGACTTCTGCTGACGCACACATTAACCACTGCCTTAATAATACCTCCCTCTGTTCCTTCATAAAGAATCAGGACTGTTAGTTCACCACAGCTTCAGGACTCTCCACGGCATGGTTGGAAAGTCCCCTAATTGAATGTGATGATGCACACAATAGGCACCTCAAGCTTAATTACAAGTTAAGACGGAAGAAACTCAAAGGAATGCGGGATCCATTAGCCATTTCTGAACCTTTCCTTCCTTCCTCCCTTACATCCTAACTGTACTTCCTGACTTCCTTCCTTACTCCGTCAGATGATCCCAGATTCTCAGCTCTCTTAAGTGGCAGCTGGAGGAAGTGACAACTGCATTTAAAAGACCCCGAGTAGAAAAATAGTCCACCCTTTCTCACGTTACCCATCTCAACACAGAATGCTTACCGAGCATGCCGATCCACGGCTCCGGCTTCAAAGCCCTGGACATAAACAGCACATCGAGCTGTGAGGGATGTTTCAGGATGGTGTCCGTGTGTGTGT
Source organism: Lagodon rhomboides (assembly GCA_039737535.1). NCBI lineage: Eukaryota > Metazoa > Chordata > Actinopteri > Spariformes > Sparidae > Lagodon > Lagodon rhomboides. The sequence continues at coordinate 19,930,813 of CM077790.1, forward strand.
GTGTGTGTGTGTGTGTGTGGAGGGGGGGGGGCGGAGGTGATGGTGTGAAACCCAAAGCCTCGTCACCACAGCTCTACAATGCGAGGATGACAGGCGGCCATGACCGGGAATTTCAGGGGTCAGGGCCGGGAGTCTGGGATTCCCTCTGTCAGTTTTAGAGAGGAATTTGGTGTGTAACGCAAGGAAGGAGTTAACGGGTGGGGAGAGGTCCTCGTGTGGCTTTACAGTGAGTAGCAGCTGCTGCTATAAAGGAACTGATTACCAAGTTTGGAAACGGATTCAACTTCGTCAACAGGATGTGTCACAAAGACAGAAAATACCCACTGTTCTTTTTATGTGTGTGAAGGTGCGATTGTGTGTGTGATCTAACCACGTTTTCATCCGTGAGGAGATAAAAACAGAGGAAGAGAGATAAATCTGTCTTTAAAGACACGTACAAAAAGCCAAACGAGCCCATATGTGGGGGAAATGTAGCGAACCCAGCAGCCTGGCAGACGTTAGAGCGCACAGACAGGATCGCTGGCACACTCCATAAATTTGCGTGTGTTTATTGGGCCGTATCCATCGAGAGGACGGATTGGGTGTGGAGTCAAGGCAAACGTCGCTGAGGGTTTTATGATGTTGTGTTAGCTCCTGAGAGGAAAGGCCACGCTGATGGTCAGGATGGGCTTTCCTCTAAGCGCTCGCCCGTGTACCTGCCACTCCTCTCGCTCTAACCCCTGTCACCATGTATCACCGAAAAGTGACGTGCAGGGGAAAGCTGACTGTAGATTAGAACCAAAGTGACTGAGACCAATCAATAAAGCTGGTCGGTAAAAGAATCTTCTCAGAACACGAAGCAGATTGAAGCAGTTACATCGAAAAGCCTTCATGCGTTGACTTCCGCATCATGTCAGCTGTCAAAAATCAGACTGATTGATTCGCCGGACGCACAGTCATGAATTCATCCCGCTGCACTTGCTTCCACCGAGCTGAGTTTAATCCTCGTCTTACTTCACTTCCAGAATTCCTGCTTAATTAAATCCACCCCGGTGGCACCGAGGAGTTCAGGATGCTGGCCTCTTTCCATGACCCGACAGTCACTTAAAAAAACCAGGACAGTTCATTCACTTATATTAAGGACGTTATTCAAAAGTGATGTGAAACAGCCACAGCAGTTAAACGTTACTATAGAGGTAGAATTGGCCTCAGACTTGAGCTTGTTCTTCAATATCTGATGTTGTCTAAACGCGATTAACGCTTCGAGGGACACACAGCTTTGTCACTGTTGCACTAAACGAAGACATGCGGTTCAATTCAGCGCACCGGAGTGTCCACTTGTCCAATTATCGGACTTGTACAGTGAAAACTAAACACACATGGACCGAAATTGCCTGTTAATTCATCTGTTTCATGCATGACATCATTACTACAGTATGGTCAAAATTAGAGCCTGACGGTTGGCTAATATGTGCTAATATGAAAAACTTGCTTGTGGTTAAGTCATTTCAGAAATGTAAGTTCATTGTTAAACTGTGAAACACCCTGCGTCCATTAAATATCTTTGTTACGAGTGTTGATTAACACTTCTGACGTATCATTGTTTCAAAAAAATGTGTGTAAACTGGCCAAGCCTTTATCAATATCGCAATTTTTACTCCTTAATATGCCCCAAAAACCAAGTACTGGTCGGGCTTTAGTCAAAATTAGTGTCGGACTGATACATTTTGGTTAGGTTAGAATTGCACATAGAAACGTTGTTCTTCCCAAGTAAATTCTGTCAGTCAAGACACAGATAAACCCTTTTGGTTTTACTGCGGGATGAAAAGCAGTATGCTTTATAATAAGCACATGAGAGAGAAAAAAAGAGAATCCTGGATAACCTCAAATGAATCTTCGGGGAAATCTCACACAGTTGGCACAAGACGAAGGACACACACCAAATTAAAACAATGATCTCTGCTGAGCTGAGCTCATAATAATAACCTTCCACTGGACAACATATCGCTCCAATAAAATCAGATTATGACCAAAATCCAGTTCAGCTCAATATGTTCACAAAACTACAGGTCAGGTATGACGTGGTTCTACCTTTGTAGTCTTATTATTAAATCTAAATCACCAAAAGATGGTATTTTGTAGAGAAATGTTGTCCAATCTATAGGGATGTTATGTTATCATTACTTTGTTTTTGGATATTCTACTTGTTCTAATACTTGTCTTTAGTCATTATATCCACGTTACTGATGATTATTTATCAAAAATCTCATTGTGTTACAATCTTGTGAAAGTACCAGTAGCCATTCCTACAATATTATCACCATATGGCTGTAGATATTTTAAAATACCAAGAAATATACTGTGTTTCACGTTATAGACCTTAAATATTGCAACAATAACCACTTTCTTGCCGAATTATGACGAATTCAGTTCTTTCGCCACCTTCGCAATGTTGAAACAAACAACATTAGACCACAAATTTCTAAAACTCACAGTCTGAAACATAATAAAAACAGGTTAGTAAGAGTCTAATTTAGTACTGAATCATCAAAAAACTTCAAATTATTACATACATTTTTAAAAAAGTGCAACTTTTAGATAACTTTGGTCAGACAGGGATCTCTCTTGTCAATGTAAAAGATGACCTAACTCAGTCCAATACTATCTTAGTATATATATCAGCGTAAAGCTCAGTGTCATTCCTTTGACAGGAGATTGTAAGAGTGTGCGGCAGCGTCTGTACAAGCTGCATAATCCAGGAAGCACATCACTGAGGGTCGAGTCCTGATGATGCTGTTGACGGAGTAGGTGAGCGCAGGGACCGAGAGAGGAAGAGACTCTCATCACTCACACACACACACACACACACACACACACACACACACACACACTGTCTGTCTGTCTGTCTGTCTGTCTGTCTGTCTGTGAGTGTGTGTGTGTGTGTGTGCCTCTCTGAGTCAGAGGAGGATGACAAATCAGACCTATAGCCAGTCCCTGTATAGAGTTTGTGAGTGTGTTTCTGTCTGGGGCTGGTTTGGCAGATGACACATCCAACCTACATGGGCACATGGTGCTGGGAGATCTGCTTTAAAAACTACAAAAATAATGAATTTGAAGGGGGAGAGAAGCTGTCACGTGAGGGCTTGGAGTCTGTTTGTGTACAGTAATAGTGTTTTTTTAATTGTATCCGAGTCTCGTTACAGTTCCCATTACAGCTGCATCCTGTAGAGACCAGCCCAGTGCAGGCACACCACCACCAACACTAGTCTGGGCTGAGAAAGCATCACAGAGACAAACATATATGCAGACTAATTGAGAAAAAGTGTATCTGTTTGGTTTTAAGTTAACTCACAGTGTGATAAAGGGCTCACGGTTGAAGTGGTTTTGACAGCAGCCAGCGCTCAGAAAGCCCCGCACAACAAAACAAAGAACCCGCCGCGGTCCCAGAATAATCTCAGAGTCGGAGCTGCAAAGTACATTTTAAGTGCAGAAACGTGTTTCTTTTTTGTGTGTGTCTGTGTGTGGATGAAGTGCTCCAACTCACCTCCAAAAAGAAAGTATCCATTTTAAAGCGGCGGCCCGACCCTCACGTCCCTTTGTAGTCTGAGTTCAGGGTACCACAGTTGAGGAGGAGAGGAAGCTGCTGTACTCCCAAACGATTTCCATCCGCTTCCTCGAGATAAAGTTAAAAAAGAAAAAACCCTCTTCTTTTCAGACTCAGAAACGAGTCATTCTGCAGTCCTGTTAATTCTCTCACTTCGGGGTAGTTTGTTCAGTGTCCCGGTGCAGCAGGCTGTGTGCCGCTGTGTTTCTGCTGTCTAGTCATTTCAATGGACCCGGCACATTATGCGGAGGGGCGGAGCCTGCGGCGGCCCGGACCGCCCTCAGCATACGCCCTTTTTGTGTCCGCTGCTACAAAGGCTTCAGTGCTTTTAAAGGATGTGCACCTCCCAGAGACAGGGATATTTAGCACGGGAATATATATACACAGGGAGAAACTGCTGCCAAAATGACAGATACCAAGTAAATTGCTTCATTCCCAGTTATCCTTGTATATGTATATGTATATAGCCTATGTGCTAGACGGATGTAAGAATAATTTTGACTTCCTCCTCTGGGAAAAATAAAATGAGAAGGAAGAGGAAGAGGTAGCTCAAGGGGGGAGAGTATTTACAAAGTGGTGTGGGTCTCAGGATATGTGCAGTCTGATTTTGTGTGTGTGTGTGTGTGTGTATAAAAGTGGTGAATGCTAATGCATGCATTTTGTGCTAAGGTGAAATGACCAGGTTTTGTGGTTCAATAGAAGAGAAACTGGCTCTTAAATGAATCCAGAACTGGAGTAAATCAATTTGCCGAGTGCTCGAAGGGAGCATAGGAGCAAATAGATTAAAATAAATTGACTTAAACAAAAAAAAAAAGAAATCATCTTAGACTGTATTTTATTTGGGTTCTTGTAGCTTAAAGCTAATTTGATTTATACATTTGAGTTACCTATTTTCCTAAAAGGATTTTGGGCAAGGACACCATTCCTGAATTTAAGATTGTAAGCAGTATCAGCAACAACTTTTATTAGCTGGGTTATAGCCTACTGTCCTAATCAATACCAGTAGCCGAGATCGTTCACTCCCATATACTTGCTAACACAGCATGTTCGTTTCAGTATCAGTATCAATGTATCAATGATTAAAAGAAATAGATTTTTTAAGCATTCGTGTGCTTTCTTTATGGTGTGATGATGCATACGTTTTGACAACAGATAACTAAACAACTCCAAGAACTAGCTGAGAAATAGCATGCTAACACCCAATTCTGCTAACGCTAGTTTTTAGCTCATTCTTTTCTGCCCACATTTAAACTGTAGCCTATTGTTGAGTCTCATGGGCCTCACTGACCAAATATTAAACCATAAACATTAGTTTGGCTAAAGGACAAACCTGTTAAAACGTAAAAGAGTCAGAGGAAAAATGGTTCCAGATGAACAAAGCTAACTCCCCATTCTGCTGCCGTTAGCTTGTTTTTAGCTCATTCTTTTGGCTTGCTGCCCACATCTAAAATGTTCTGTTGAGTGTCTAGCTCACATTAACCCCATATAAAATCATAAACATCTGTTTCACAAACAGACACACCTGTTGTACAACCCAAAGAAGAAAGACGAAAGGGTGACTGATGAAGAAAGTTGAGTCACCACCATGCTAACATCCAATTCTGCTGTTGTTAGATTCTAGCTGGTTTTAGCTTTTCTTCTGCCTTCACATAAACTGCATTTTTGTGTTTGAAAGCCCTCACAAAGTTTTTTTTTTTAAAAAGCCATAAACAATAGTTTCATAAGCTGAGGTAGGCCTAATGTACAATACAAAACAAAAAAGCGTCCCAGGAAATGGTGGCTGGTGAAGGAAGTTGAGCAACTAGCATGCTAACAGCGACTTTGTCAAGAGTTGGTGGACATAGATAAATAGAGAGAAAGATAAAGGTGGCTTAACACAAAGTTAACTACTTTTATATGTCTTATTTGTGAAAATTGAACGCTGAACTGGTTGTGCAGTCTGTGTTGATCGGCCCAAAACAACCAATTTAGGAACCGTAGGCTACATAAGTTAGCTGTAGCCTGGCTAGCTCAGAATGTTAACTGTGTACATTCTGTCAACTGTCTGATATCAAAGCTCACCTGTCAATGCAAATGTTTCAGTTTCCTCCAGCATCTCTGCTGTTTATCCTCCTGTCAGTATACATTCATAAAGTGGAGTCATAATGGTTTGTTCAGGTTTTTCAACTTGTGGGCCTCAAAAAAAAAACCTCAATAAAATAAAACTGTGATTACATTAGTGTTGATACTTTCTTTAGAAGATGCTACAAGTTCTTTTCTCTCTCTTCTTAGACAATAATTGCCTCTGCTCCATGTGAAAGTAGAGTAAAGAGTAGGGAGAGTGCAGACACAACACTCACCAGATGTTGTCATACGGGTTGTCTTTTAAGCTTACGCAATCAGTTCCAATAAACGAAACAAGAGGAAAAAACCCTGGCTTTTTAATCTGCAACCTTATGCCAGTAAGATCAGCCAGTCTTGACCTGTGGATAACAGTGGAAAGGCAGACACAAGTTAATCTAGGCGCGATAGTCCTGCGAGAGATCCCGACTGGCAAATTGTGTTGCGTCTGTTATGTAATCAGTGTTGATTGTGTGGCAGCTAATATAAGTGACATGGGAGAATGTTTTAGTCTGAATTTCATTTAATGTTGTTCAAAGCTCCCAAAGCCGGCTCCTGGTGACTTTTTTTGAACATGTTGTGCACCCATCTCGCATTATATAAACAAAGAAAGGCCATATAGTGTTGTGTTTTATTTTTATTTTTACTTTGAAGCCAGTTTATCTTCTTCTATTTTTTTATTTTTATCGGGCTTCTCAGAATTTTTGGTTTGGATGGTGTCAAAGTAAATGTGATGCAGTTTTGTGGATGTATTAGAATAGTTAGTAGGTTAACACTATAGTGCTCTTTTCATGCCACAGTAATGTAAAGTAACTTCACTGGCATTAAGGGATGATGTTTTTTATTAATGCAGCCCAATTATGTCTAAAGGAATGCAATTCTTAAAAAACACATCTCTCAGGAAACTAAATCTTAGTTGCACCTTTAAATCACTGTCAAATATAACTTAATAAACCATCTGTATAATACTTTAAAGCGGCACTATGTAGCTTTTCCTCTTAATTTATCCTTGAATAACTGAACTCAAGGTGTTTTTGAGGGCCTTCATTGTATATTGACATATGAGATTTAATGATTTAGAGTAACCTTTATTATAGGAAAGGTGGTGTGCATCGAGAATCCTTTTTATCTAATTTCTATGATGTATAAACCCATTTAAAAATGTATAATTTATCATTATTTTTTGTCCATATGAAAGAGGAAAAGTTTAATGAAGTGAGTCAGTAATACCTGATAAGAAGGTTAGGTGCAGCTTTAATAAGAACAACAGAATCATTGTTTGTTCCAGTAAGGGCTTTCTGTGACTAATACTTGAACAATCCTTTTGTCAATCTCAAAGCTTGTTTACAACTCAGAGCCTTTTTGGCTGTGGCAGTTCTGACACAGACGCACTCACCTGATTCTCCACCGAAAACAGACCTCCAGCTGCTCTGATTCTCAGCAATGCTTCACAGATTAATCATTATATGTCCGTTGTGTCACTGCAATGCAGATGCCAACCTACTCACTGCAAGTTTCCCTCATTTCTGGATATGTGTTCCTTTTTTAAAATGAGTGCTTCACTGGCCTTGATGGTAAAACCAATCACTAGAACAAATGGATATGATGTGTTTTTACTCAAATAAAGAAATATTTTTATATATAGCATTTGCCGAATTGATTAGAAAGCCCAAACAGTTAAGAGTTTGTTGTTGACAGTGTTTCACAAAATGTGTAGTTTCTCATAACTCTACAACTCACAAAACTGAACATTCCTCCACAGGCATCAAAGCAGGTACCTGTATTGGTTGATGTTTACTGTATTTGTAAAAATTTTACATGTTTACCGTCAGTAAGATGTTGTCCTCTCTCATGATTTCAGTGTAAATTACTACCAAAATACTACTAAATGTTGGTGGGTAAGACACACTTCAGACACAGAAGCAGACAGGTGACTAATAACAGACTAACAGAACTGAGGATATGGGAAGAAGTTTCGGTATTTGTGAGGCTCTGACCTAACTGTAACTGGTGACAGATTAAGCTTTGTGCTGGAACAGTCCACATCATGTCTCAGGTGATTCGACCCTAATCGTAAAATCGGAGAAGAATGCCAGCCGTGCCCTGCTTAGGATATTCAGCATTGCACAGATTAAGCATTGCCCATTACACATTTGCCAACGCCGAACAATAGTGAAAGCGCTGCTCTTTATGTGAGTCACTAATTCAACCCCTCAATGTGGCACTGTGGCGGGTTAACAGGCAGGAAGAAAATGTAGAGCAAAGCTATTTTTCCCTCTACCTGGGAGGACAAAGAGAGCAGGAACAAAACATCCATTTGGTCATCAAGATCCCCAGAGGGGCCCGAGGGGGGGAAGGGATGAGGCTCACCATAAGACCTGCTGTTCTTGACTCCTGCAATGGTCTCAGTCAGTCAACATATGCTGGTTTGGTCCCTTTGAGTGGAACAAGCGTTCAGGTAAAGTGTGAGCAATGCTTGTGAGGCGTATTCTTGTTTTGAAGAGAATTCATAAAACATCAGTGGATGGTCGCAGGAGGAAATTAGAATTATTAAAGAGCCTTCAAGGCCGATACAAAATGTTTCTGGTCAGACTAAAATTGAAAACTACGGACAGATGTGTTTCATAATGGAACACGGCTATCAGTCCTTCAGTTTACAAGAGTGACCGAGGCAACTCAAAGGTCTTAAATGAAAATATCAAGCGGCAAGAGAAGAAGAGGAAGATGGCTGGAGGATGTGGGGAAATATTCAAGGTCCCATATTGTACAGTTAATATGGGACCTTTAAAACATATATAATGAAAACAAAATGTTTCTTTAAGACTCTCCAGTGTTGCATTTAACTAGCTGACACCCATAATAAAAGCCTGCACCTGACCATAATATGGGACCTTTTAAGACACATATAATGAAAACAAAATGTTTCTAAAAACTTCTCCAGTGTTGCATTTAACAAGCTGTAAAGTGAAAAGCCTCCAGGCAGTTCACATACAGATCCACTGTGCAATCTATGCCCCCACTTCCTGCTCTTACAGCATGCGGTACATTTGTGGAAAGCTCTGTGGCTCCAGAAATGGTCTCTATATAGCCATATACAGTGGCACCAACAGACAGAGCCAGTGATATATGTATGGAAGTTTTTTTTTTTATGGACTCAAGGAGCCAGGGTACCGAGAGTAACGTGACCATTTCAGATCAATACTCTGGCTCTGTTATATAGATGTCTGATTAAGCGTGAAAATGGAGCACGACATGTTTAAGAATTGTGTATTCGGAGGGCTAATGGAGGCCACAGGCAGACAAGACCTCAGGCAAAGTCATTGAGGTTGGGTGAAGGAGCCTTTTGCAGCCTCATGTCAAACAATGGGTGAGTCTGGCTTGAAAAACATGTGATGGAGGTCCCACTGACTGAGAGTGACTGTTTGATTAGTCTCTATACAGCCACAGCCAGACCATGATAATCACTTAACTGGAGGTGGTTTGATTATGTAAAAAGCACCAACCCATGCACGACCGCTGGAACCCCGACTGCCAGCTGAACAACAAGCACATACATTGATCTACGTACGCTAAGTTGTATCATCGTGGTACCATCTGTTTGTTTTGGTTGTTATGATTTATGCTTCAAATCAGTGGAAACACTTTCAAATTCAACTAGAGTTGAATAATAATGCATTACATGTAATAAGGATTACATTAGCATGTTACAAAAACTAACCCAGATTATATTTTAAACGAACATTGTTTAATTAGATTAAAGTTATATTTTCAAGGATGAATTGATGACATTTTAGATTATATATATATACCTTTGACATCCAGGTCCATGACTGTTTAGTTTTTTAATGAAAATTTATGGATAATGGAGTTTTCATTCCATTTTTTTTATTGCTTTGAAAATGGAAAATTAACATTTTGAATAAGTGATCCTCTTGAGTTAACAGTCACAAGAGCAAAGTTCTCCACGTTGTCCTTTGATTATAAAGCAGCAGCAACAAAAACTTGCACTAAAGAAACAGCGTACCGCATGTTGTAGAATACACATACAGGACCTGATGTTTTACAAAAATTGTCAATTCTGTGTATTCAGGATTCCAAAGTAATCTTTCAGGCCTTGAATTCAACACAGTTCAAGTCCTGAAAATCAACACATAGTTTCCAGTTATTTAGCTATAAATATTCCACGGCTGTGACTGGTGCCAAACCTGCAAATGATGGTGAGCTATCATGTTTGGTTAACTAAAGACATTTGAAATATGTGACTCTAACACAGTTCATTTCAAAACCTGATGACGACAAGCTATTTTTTGCAATACTGGAAATGCCATTTTATCAATAACTGGGCTATGAATAAAAAAAAGGAGGAAAATATAGTCAAGTCAAGCAAATTGTATTTATATAGTGCAAAATCACCAATTTGTCTTTATAATCTGCACATCACACAACATTAACTATTAGAAACTTAGACACAAAATATCAAAAAACCCTGTAACAGGGAAAAAGATGTCATGCAGATGTTAATTGGCCAAAAACTTCAGTGGTAGAATTACAATATAAAGAAACAGAGTTATAATATAGATAAAAATATTAATAACATTAAGTCATTTTAAGTGTTGCTTCATTCATACAAATGAGAGCAATGATGTAATGATTCCTTCTGTTGAATTTAACTAATGAAAATGTGGTCAGTGTTCATTCATCCTTCAGGACAGAGGAGTGCTGTGTCAGGGGAGCAGAAGATCATTGGACACACCCAGGGAACAAAGCAAACAAAGGAGGAGGGAGGGAGAGGGGCATAAAATTGATTAAAACAAATGTAGTTTAGATAAGATGGATGGCAAGAGCGGTGAACATTGAGATCACCTAACAGTAACATTAAACAAAGGTGATCCAATCCTTATTGGATCACTCTCGCTGGCAGCATCACATTAATGTGTAAATATGGTCGATGACAAATCCTGGTGCCACATTTATTAAATCATGTGGCCGATCCTGGAACACCACAGAGCCAGCAGGTCTCCAATTGAGGGCATTACTCACACCTCTGTCAACAATCTGTGCTGATTTTATGACGACGGCGGGACAAAAATATTCTGTAAGTGGCAACGATTCACTGGATTCAATTATAGGTGTTTTTCTCTGTGTTTTTTTCTCCATTAATCCATTAAAGCTTTATTTATACTCAAGATATCATTGAGGTATGACCCTCATTCGCAGTGACATGTTGGTGAAAAACAACAACAAAGAGAAATAGAGAAAAGGCAGTCCCACAATTGGCTAATAAAAAGCCATTAAATACTTTTATGTTATGGCGGATATATATACTTTATTTTAGATAAATTGAAAATAAAGAAATGTAAATTAAATACAGTTATGTAAAAGCCCTGAAACTGTGAAACCATGGTAGATGAATTGACAGATAAATCGAAATATTGAATATTTAAAATAAAGATCACAGTGATGTTATATTTAATCAAAAGTTGTGTAAAACAATTACACGTAGATGTTTGGGAGGTTTTTCTCTCAAGGTGAAAATTCATTCAATCAGTTTTTCCTCCATGATTTCCTATTGCATAAAGAAATTCCACAAACAATGTAAGAGCCCTTTATTATGTGGAGGGAAGAGGTAATGTACAATTTTGCTGCCACAAGCAGGTCTGGTGAGGCTGAAGTTCTGAACAGCAGTCCTTTAAATGTTAACATTAGTATGCTAACATTGACGATGCTGACATATTAGTGTTAAGCAGATATAATATTTACCATGTTGACCTTAACACTTGCAAATCACCACTAAACCCAAAGTACAAGCTACAGCTAAGACTGATGGGAATGGTATCAGTTTTGCTGGTATAAACTAAAATACTGGACAACATTTTGACATGGTGATGGCGTTGTACTACGTTTCATGGCAATTCATCCAGTAATTGTTGAGACATTTTGCTGTGAACCACATATGTCAACTGGCCTTAGCATAAAAGGTAATTGTCATGAATTCTCTGGGGACCATGAATGTCTCTATGACATCTGACATCTGATAGCTGTCAAGATTTGTCAGTCGGAAAAACAAAAGTAGTGGACCGACTGACCAAGATTGCCACACTGCAGCTAAAACTAATCTACAATTTAAACATGTTGTTTGGCAGTCGACATGTTACTAAAAAAAGGAGGGGACATAACTGAATGAAAGGCGTTTATCAGCCCGATTGATTTTTAAAATAAGCCTCTCCATCAGCTGTGATGGACCATATGGGTTCAGTGGAATTAGCCCAGATTGAGCAATTTCTCACCACAAACATTCCCCCTCAGACAGACTTGTACCCCAACCGCATACCATACCTTCCTCGCGGCTGAGGAATGAGGGCCAGCTCACACACTTCCCATGCTCCCCCGCACTGTCAACTTCCTGTTTGTTTATAAAGCTTCATGTTTCAATGCTCCCACAGTATGATTGCCTCCTACTCCCTATATAAAATTCCTGTCCGTGGCTTCATTGCTTTTAAAGAGACCTGGAAAGGAACGCCAAGGATGCGCTGAGCTGCAGAGTTAAAAAATGCAAACATGCCACTGGTCGTAACTGTTTATTGTTTAGTTTCTCAAAACAGCTTTCTCTCAGAGTCCACTGTGTCAGCATCAGTGAGCCCGGCAGTGACTCAGTTCAGAGCCTGAGAAAACAGAGAGGGTACATTCCTGTCAGTGTCCTGAACTCAGGACTGATACGGAGACCTGTGGGGAATTCTCCCCGTATGATTCGACTGTGTGACTCACAGACAGCTCAGCACTTAGATTTCTCCTTAACTGTTACATCACTGATCACTGTGCTTTACCTTATATGTGCAGACTTGGCACAGAGAGCCATTCAGTTCTGGAATATATATGTGAATGGTTAGATTGCGAGCTGTCCAGATCCCCAAGGTTGTGTCCATACTGGGGACAAAACTTTAGTGCCACAGTTTGCATTTAGCATGTCGACCAGCGAAATAACATGTGATTGTTGATATTAAGTTGTTGGAAGAGCCTTAAACTTATACACTGATAATGTGGAGGGAACACATGTTGGAGATTGCTCTATGCGAAAAGATGCTGAAATTGTTATCACTTACTAATGCCAGCCATTCTATATGTAACCACATAACTGCATTGCTTTTTTTTTGTCTTTTTGGAGGGCATTCTTGTGATAAAAATACAATAGTCAGACCTGACACAGCAACAGAGAACATTATTTATACAACTGAGGCAGGTTGTTCATTAATCACCAGGTTTGTGTTTGGATTACCAGCTCCTTTTGTCCACATGACCAAGACACTTAACCCCATGCAGTCTCCACTACAACCAGGTGAGAACTCTGCAATACATCTCTGCCAACATCAATATGTGAGTGTGTATGTACACAAGTCGGTATAAAAGCAATACAGCATTTTCCAACTTATCCTCATACCTAAATGACTGAATAGGTCGATTGCCAGTGACTCCCGAGACGAAAACATCATCATCGTTCCCAAATCAACGTGACCGTTGCAGCGTATTAGCGACAGGCGTACCAGACCTTTGACGAACACTCAGTTTGGTCGTAAAGGCAGCAAAACTACTTGGTTAGGTTAGGCACTTAAAGTACTTTACTCATGTAATTAAGTTGCATATATGTAGGTATGTTATGTTATGTGCATTATTTAAGTTACATAATGTACATGACGTTACTTAACTCACAGTTGACTGTCCACCACACCCTCCTCCCTGTGTGGACGTTGTTGCTCTTTATATTACGTCACCTGACTTACTCCTTTGCTGCTGTAATACCTACTACGCTTACTAGAGGGCGCCATCTAACAATAAACATAAGTATGAGTCGCAAGAAGCTGCTTTCACAGTTGACCTATGGTTGTTTAAGTCTAAATAGGATAGGTATTTTTCATAGACCAAGTACTATTTCTCATTACGAGTATAAACCATCCTTTATAAAGGTGCAATACGTAAGAATTTTAGTTGAAAAACAGTCATTATGACGTCTATTGTGTTGCAGAGATATCTACTGATATCACCAACACTGTTAACACCAACACTCCTCTGGTGCAGCAGTGGTTAGCAGTAGTTAGCTGTCACTCCTGTGATGCTATGCTGGATATTCGTTTTGAAGTATGACTTCAACTGCTGGCCTATTATTACATATCGCACCTTTAATTTTAAGCTGTGTAAATTTGTTGAATACCCCTTTAACATCAGCTGCTCCATATGAACTGTATTTCCAGGTGGTGGCTGGGGAGGGGAGCTGAATGCACCTGCTTCCACCAGAAACAACAAAAAGGGCTTATACTGGGGGTGGCAGAGCAGAGGGGATGCTTCAATCTAATTACAGACTCTGTGGAGATGACCTCATTGGGGTGACGCCCGACCCCAGGGTGAGGGTTTTCCTGTGTCTCCCGTGAAATGAGGGGCAGGCCTCTCCAATTACTGTTGGCAGGTCTGCTCTGTACCTTTATGTGCTAATTAAATGGCTGACGACGGTATTTTGCAAGTCAAATAAAGAGATTTTGAACCCAGATGTAATGACGTAAGTGCAACCTGATCTCCTCTGAGTGTCTGTGACTGCAGTAATGGGAGTAAAGCAGTCTCTGTGGTGTTTGTATTAGTCTCAGTCACTTCCTTTAGACTTCCACTCTTGCATCTCGGTAAGTGGTGCTGTCCTCAGTGCATTAGTCACTGGTTTTCTCTGCGGCTTGAACATCAGTTTTCTCTCAAACTTAGGGGCTTCAAATGTGGCATACTGACAAGCCCTCCTCAGGCACTATCGCTCGTAACTAAATTACAAGCCCATGTATGTCGTTCCTCCTCTCATTCCCGGGACAATTAACTGCGTCTGACAGTGGGATAATGAGGCACAGAGCCAGAGCATTTCTTCTATCTGCTGTTGAGATCAGTTGCCATTAGCAATTGTGAGCACCCCCGTTTCCATCTTCTCAAAAATGGAGATTGATGAATAAAGAGGCAGCGCCGGAAATTAGATTACTGTACAGTCATTACTGCTGAGGCTGGAAAAAAAAGGAGTAAAAGCATCCCGAAAAGTGTGTGTACATCACCATGTGAAGACAATGACAGGCCAGCAGGCAAATGCAGGCATTATTAGCCCGAATTACCAGGATTAACTGCTTTGTGTTTACATGACAGACAGAGATAAACTGTTGTTCCCATTACGCACTGCAGCATGAGCCACTTCACTCCCACTTAAGAGCTTTCTGTAACCATAATGATGTGCAGGCCAGCAGCAAATGAGTCCTGGAAGCAACTTTGATTCTTTGTGAGTGTGTCAACATACTTGGAGGCTTTTTTTTTCTTTTCTTTTCTTTTGCTGGAAAAGTGCAATTAAACAGACACAAAACAGGCTTTCATGATGACTTCAGTGAAAATATTAGCTCATAATTAGTCCAGACTTTGAGATACCAGTGCTAGTCTGAAACATTTGTTGTACTTCGGGATCTGATGAATTCTGAGCATTTGGAGGTAAATTGTACTTGTTCCATTTCAATGCAGAATAATACATTTTAATTTTTTGATCAAAAATAGAGCTTTAATTTTGGGTAAGGATTCAAATTTGGTAGGCCCATTTTTTGATTTGTCTTTCTTTAAAGACTATGAATTTGTCTCACCACAGATAGGACCATCCACTCACTGGTTCTCATCAAGGTATTGAAGCGCCATCTAGTGCTCCATTTAAGGATGTGACGCTATCGCACCCATTCAATTGTTAGGACAAGAATGCAAATGTATGTATTATTATCACACCAGCATTGTCTCACCACAAAATGACGTGTCGGTCGCAGAATTCTGGCATTTAAAGTCCACATTTATCTGAAAAAGAGTCACAAACCTTTGATTAAATGTTTGAGTTTTGTGACCAAAGGTTGATTTTTAACCATCATTCACACAACATGAAAAGACGACATCCTCAGAGCAAAGCTGAGCTACAATAAAGCAAACTGTTCCTGAACTGGCTGCTTTGTTATCTTGCCATGCCAGAACACAATGGGAATTGTTCTCAACCCATATAATGCATAGGATGACAGCATGTTGTGACAGCATTTTATCATATGGCTCTCTTTTGTCTCAGCCAAAACAGTTTTATTCTATATTTATCATCTGTTTTGTGTTGTAGGCATGTATCGACATTACAACCACCTTTAACAGAAATTTGCTGGTACTTACATGTTGAGATATTTTAGTTTAAGTTTATGTTTTCTAATAAAGATGAACAGTGAAGCCCACACAGTGGCATCTGGTGGTTAAACTGTAAACACACTCTCCAAGTTTTATTCTCATTTCATTGGCCCAAAAAGTGGACTGAAAATAATCTCCAGCAAATATTATTATTATAATATCAAATTTTAATTTTTTATATACAAATGAGGCGTAAATATAATTCAGTTTGGTTTTCATAAGCTTTGAAACTGAACTTTTTGAACCATTTATCAACTACTTGAAGCTAACTATTTCACCTGTTTATGCTTCACTTAAATCAAACTATTACAACCATTTGTCTGTAACTTTTAGATGCTATTTCAGGCATTTATCTAGTACTTCTAATGTATTTCAATAATTTATTCACTACTTTTTTCTTTGCTATTTTCTGCTGGTCTTCACTTTTAGCTAACCAGTTCAACTGTTTTTATGTTTGTTTGTTTGTTTTTTGCCAATAAGGCTAATGCTAGTCTATACTTTTAGCTGAGTAATTAATTGTTTAATTAATCTATTTATCTATTCTATTTTAACCATTTACCAATTACTTTCATCTGTTTAAGCATTTATCTATTCGCCTACTTTCAGCATATTTTTATACTTCATAGCTTTTTCACCATTTAGCCAAATACTTTTAGCTATTAGCTATTTTAGCTAACTATTTCAACTGTTTTTTTTTTTTTTTTTTTGCCATTTAGGCTAACGCTAGTCTATACTTTTAGCAAAGTATTTAATCTTATCTATTTAATTAAATCTGTTTTAACCATTTACCAATAACTTTTAGCAATTTAAGCATTTATCCATTAGCCTACTTTCAGCATAATTAATAATAATTTTGCTACTTCAGCTCTGTCACCATTCAGCCGAATACTTTTAGCTAACTATTTCAACTGCTTTTTAGCCATTTAGGCTAATGCTAGTCTATACTTAAAGTATTTAATCTTGTCTATTTAAATGAATGATTTAACTATTTATCAATAACTTTTAGCTATTTAAACATTTACCCATCAGCCTTCTTTCAGCATATTTCAATAATTTATCGCTACTTTAGTTTTTTACCCATTTAGCCAAATACTTAAAGCTACTTTAAAGCTATGCAGGCACGGGGAGAACACGCAAACTCTA
The DNA here is from genome assembly GCA_039737535.1 of Lagodon rhomboides. Classification (NCBI taxonomy): domain Eukaryota; kingdom Metazoa; phylum Chordata; class Actinopteri; order Spariformes; family Sparidae; genus Lagodon; species Lagodon rhomboides. Next base: position 19,947,845 of record CM077790.1, read on the forward strand.
CACAGAAAGGGCCTCGAACCCAGGTCCTTCTTGCTGTGAGGAAACAGCGCTAACCAACTTCAGCCACATTTTATTAATTTACCCTTTTGAGTATTGCCTTTTAAAGTTAAATAAATTATTAAGATGCAGTTGTAGATAACTTAAGCATTATTCTTGACTTATTCAACCATTTTATCGAGACTTCACTGCTTACTTGCTTGCTTGAAAGTACCCCTGGTTGTGAATCACTGCAGCCAGGACGAGGCTGATACGGAAATTGGCGGAGTTTAGGACCCTGCTGCCGCCCAATGAGAGTCACATGACGTGCTATAGAAGCGGACAGGACGCTGAGAATAAAGTTCCTCCACCAGTCAACAACAGGCATGCTGAGCTGAAGGCGACACGAGCTCATAACATTAGAATATAAATGAGTTATGAACTAGTTTCAGGCTCAGTCCTCGCAGGAAGGCAGCGGACATGGCTGCTGCTGCTGTTCTACTCTTCGCTGCAGTCAACTTTGCCTGTTTGACTGGTAACTTGGTGAGAAAGATTCAAAAGTCGACTTAACTTTAATTATAGAAAAAGTCACCTGATCCATCACAAGTTTGTACTTCATGGAAAAGTTTTTACAAGTTTAGACCAACACTTCCTCTTTTATTAATCTTGGGTTTATGAATGGGAACTTCTCTTCGGATCAACAGATGTGCAGTCTACAATCTAATGCTAGAAGATTTCCTCTTTCAGAATCTTGAATGCAAATGTCTCCTGCAGGTCTCTGGGGGCAGATCCTTCTCTATAGACTACAAACACAACTGTTTCCTGAAAGATGCTAAGCCTTTTCAGTACATCTCAGGCAGCATTCACTACTCCAGAATCCCACGGTACTACTGGAAGGACCGGCTTGTAAAGATGTACATGACCGGACTCAATGCCATCCAAGTGTAAGTCCAACACATCACATTCTTTCATACGTATGTACAGTCCCTCTCAACATGTCCTGGTTTTTGGTTGATCACATCACAGATACGTGCCCTGGAACTTCCATGAAGCGGTACAGGGGGTCTTCAACTTCACAGGGGACCGAGATCTGGAGCATTTTCTGGACCTGGCCAACCAAACGGGTCTCCTGGTCATCCTGCGTCCGGGACCGTACATCTGTGCAGAATGGGAAATGGTGAGAAAGTCTAATTATAAGTAGGCTTGTGGTTGTAACAGTGTGAGCTCACTCAACATCACAGCCTAAAAGAGAAGTGGAGAGGGAACTGATAAACTTAGTAAGAGAGTAGAAGACACGATATTAAAGGTGCACTATGTAGTTTTGGGGAAGAAATTTTCAATTTTCTGATTTTTTTGATGCCTAAACAAACTAAATAAACCAACTCTCTTTGTTTTCATGACTGAAAAAACAAACACACAGTTTCATACTGTTTTACTTTGTTTATATTTGGCGGACCCTGCCACCTTTCGAGCTTCAAACAGTGTTGTGGGGACCTTATTTTCCTCTGAGAAACAGCTTGTGTGAATTTCTTCCCCAAAATACACAGTACCCCTTTAAACAGAAAACTACAATGTGGCCCTATAGTAAAATTAAGAAAAGGAACAAAACATGGGATATTACAAATGGAGTAAAACAATAAGTACAGATCATCCAGCTATTTTAAACATCATTCAAATATTCTAAAAACTTTCTCGTTACATTTTTAAAAGCAGAGAATTCCAACAGTATTGTTGTCACCGAACAGTTGGCTCTGTACTCTCTGGAAATGATTAAAACTTTATTGAAGTTTTCTCAGTTGTAAAATGTTTGCTATGCTTTTATTACAACATGTAAACTTGAATGAATGTCACAGGGTGCGCACGGGTGCTAGAAATCCTTGAAGAAGGCTTGAATTTTAATGTGGTGTGTTTTCAAGGTTTAAAAAGTGCTTAGATTTTAGAAAAAAATTAGTCCTTGAAACTGCTTGCAATTGTTACTGCAGTACTTTGTTTTATAACGGCTCAGCCGGGGTATATATGGTGGGGTCAAAAAGTCTGAGACCACGAGTCAAAATACTTCTATTTCCCATTTGTTTTTTTCTTCATTACAGATATTAATATAAGCTTAACAGTCACAGAGTGCTCGGCTTTCTCAGTCTTCAAATTCCCCCATATTGCCCCCCAATAAGGGCTCAGGTCTAGTGACTATGCAGGAAAGTCCGTGACAGTCAGGACTTCTCTGCCTTCTTTGGTCTTCAAGTAGTTCTTACAAAGCTTCAGGGTGTGTTTTTGTGCAAGGAATTTTGCACAAACTTGTGGAGTCCATGCCAGCACGAGAACATGCTGTTAATGCAAAAGGGGATATAGAAAGATGAAACTTTCTGTAGAATTTGTTAATCACAATCAGAATTACATCTGATTTAATGTGATGAAGTATACACAGCGAGTGTAATTTACAGCAGAATTAAGGTTGTTCCAGTTTCCCATTTTGTGAGAAGAAGACTGAAACTGATGATAAGATAACCTGTACTGGTTATTAGTCATCTTACTGAGAAATCAGAGATATGATCTCCCGCTGCTTCCTGACAACATCATGTTTGTGACATTGTGTGTTTGATAAAGAGATTATTTATTGCTGATACGTTCTTAAAAACACCATGTGTTCTTCCTTCAAAGGGTGGACTGCCAGCCTGGTTACTTCAGAAACCAAACATCATACTTCGTTCAGCTGACACAGGTACCACGTCCAGCTGCTGTGCATGTCTTTGTCTTGTTTTTGAAAATAATTATATCTATTTGATTTATGTTCTTCTGCTCCAGATTATGTCCAGGCAGTCAGCAACTGGTTCGCTGTTCTTCTCCCCAAAATAAAGCCGTGGCTGTATGTCAACGGGGGCAATGTCATTACTGTCCAGGTGGAGCATTAAATTAATCACGTTTTTTATTTGCAAATGTTTTAATTTTGGTTTTAATGAATGATCTTCTTGTACAGGTGGAGAATGAATATGGAAGTTACTTCGCCTGTGACTACAACTACATGCGTCACCTGCGGACTCTGTTCCGCTTCTTCCTGGGCGAGGACACGGTCCTGTTCACCACGGATGGAAACACAGACAGGGAGATGACCTGCGGGAGTCTGGAGGGATTATACGCCACAGTAGACTTTGGAACAAGTCAGTGCGATATGAAAGTGATTAACAGGAGGGCATCATCTACTTTCTGAAGTTAAAGGAACGTTTTTTTTTTTGGTCTATTTATTCTCTGATACAGGCAACAACGTGACTGAAGCCTTCAAACGGCAGAGACGGTTTGAACCCAGAGGGCCCCTGGTTGGTTACACGTTAATTCATTAATGTTAACACGCTGTAATAACTGACTTGTCAAACCGAGCATGTGATGCATTTAAATTACGTTACAGGTGAACTCAGAGTTCTACACCGGCTGGTTGGACCACTGGGGGGATCAGCACGCTGTGGTTGATGCTCAGAAGGTCAGCAGAGTGCTAGCAGAAATGCTAACCATGGGGGCCAACGTCAACATGTATGTCTCCCCAAACATCCTCATCACATCATCACACATTTGGCGCACATTGTTCTATATTCTTCTTATTGTCAACAAATGCCAGGACTAGACTAAAATCAAGGATGTGTTATTACTAAGGACTGAGGACGTGCGCAATGTATCCAGTGCATATTCAAAAACCCGATAGGCCGAACTCATATTGCACATATTTTTCCACTTAAAAACGTATTTATGTGCAAGAATTAACATAATATTATGCTTACTTTTACTGTGATGGCCCACTGGCAGATCAAAATGTACACATTCAAAGGGCCTAATATGAAAAGGACTTAGTCAAGGTCATCTTGTCGGCCTGTCACATCGGTAGAAATTATGATTTTGGGCCATTGCCGTCATTTGAAAGCAGATACAGATATTAGCGTGCTTAACTCGTTAGTACTTTCTTTCTAACCTCCCTACCCCGTCTGTGGCTTTTTTCTTTGACATTTTTTCCTTCAGACAAAGGAAATCTTTAAAAATGGGTAAACAGATGGGCACTGTAGTTTCTAACAAACTTAACTCAAACTGAAGCACGAAGTGCATTTGTTGGAGACTATTATCATGAGCAGATTAATACACAATCTCATAACCCATCAGTTATCGTCTAATGTCGATTTAACTTCTGAGGGCGAAGGCTAATGTGTCACGCTTCCAGTGTAGTCACAGAATATCCACATAATTGTTAAGTCTTCCATACGCTGTTCATTGCTTACCGTCTGATTAGCAACCCGATTAAAGTCGAGACGATGTTTTGACTGATCTCTATAAATATTTATCTGCATATTATTGGAGATAAATGTAATAAAAAGCCAACAAAAAGCTTAGTCATTGTCAGACAATCGCCGATGGGTTCCGACACTGCATTTTCGCCTGTCTAACGTGATACAAGTGGAAATCTGCAGATGTATGTTTATAGAGATTAATGTCAGAATAACAGCGCACCCAGAATCGATAGTGTTTATTGTAATGAAGATTCAAGATTAAAGATTCAATCCTTTATTGCCATATTATCATAAAACTGAATGGGGTTTGTCTCATTGAGCTCAGCCGAACACAGACGAGGAAACCACTCACTGACAGAAACGCGGAAAAATCCATAAAACCTATTAAAAGAGTGCGAGCAGATGAGTAAGATGAAATCAGATGAGTCAAATAAACACATACATACAATAAAGACAGAGACGTAGGACCATCCAGTGCACCAGTGGGGCTCACTGATTTGTCCTTAGTTGATGTGATAACAGTGAACAGCTATGGCTCGGAGGAATACAAGTAATACAGTCTGCCCCTCTCTCTGCTCTCAGGTACATGTTCGAAGGAGGCACTAATTTTGGCTACTGGAACGGTAAAGTCATTTATTCTTATGATCAGTACCATTTTGAATCATCTCAGCTGCGGTGTGGTTCGAGATAAAGGCTCGGCTTGTGGCGCGGTTCGTCTCTTCGCAGGTGCCGATCACGACACCAGGTTCCGCTCGGTGGTGACTAGCTATGATTACGACGCCCCGCTGTCCGAGGCAGGAGACCCCACGGAGAAGCTGTTGGCCATCAGAGATGTGATTAAGCAGGTACCATTGATTGAGCTGCCACCCACTGAGGCCGATGTCCTGATTACCCCCACATGTGGAAGATTTGACTGATGATTCACAGTTTCTCCACAGTTTAGAGATATTCCCTCTGGACCCATGCCGCCACCAACCCCCAAGTTTGCCTACGGCTTTGTGAACCTGAAGAAGGTATCATAATGAAAAGTTACTGACAATGAGCCCGAGTGGTTGCTGTGAATTGATCCTAATGATGGACACTTTTTTTTCCAGGTTGGAAACGTCAGCAGCTTGTTGAACACGCTCTCCCCCCTCGGGCCGGTGGAATCCCAGTATCCTCTGACGTTTGAAGAGATGAAACAGGTACGGTGTCTGCGGAGGGGACTGTGGTGTTGTAGTGACCGTAAACCTCTTGAAACGTGGAGAACTTCTAGACTGTTGTGTCTGCAACCTGTCATGTCTATTGTTGTGCAGTACTATGGATACATGCTGTATCGGACCACGCTGCCCAGGGACCTCTCGCAGCCCACGCCACTTATCTCTCCACTGAATGGTGTTCATGACCGTGCATATGTGTCCGTCAATGGGGTAAGGCTTTACAATGAACTTTTGTTGTCTGTTAGCCAATCGGTTTTTAGGTCGGGTGGAGGGAAAACATCTCTGGTTAAGATCAAGCATGTTTTTTTTGTAATAAATCAGGCTGTGGAAATTGAGGTTCTTGCTTTTTTTTAACGTTCAGAACCATAATTAAGAGCGTGGCTCTGTGTGGACAGGTTTTTCAGGGCCTGCTGGAGAGAGACACTATGCTTGTGACGAACATCAGCGGACAGCAGGGGGACACTGTGGACATCCTCGTAGAGAACATGGGCAGGGTGAACTTTGGCAGCAAGATCAATGACTTCAAGGCAAGAGGACAAAAGTCCAATCCCACAGAGAGTGAATTACATTTTCTCTGCACACACATTCACCTCTTTGACAGTAGACACCGTCTTCCCTTCCCCTTTGTTTGGGGATCTACAACCCTCAATACTGTATTTGTAAAACTAATAGCTACTAGATCATCTTTTTTCTGTCTGTTTTCTTTGGCTTGACCTTATTATAACCAAGTAAACAGAAAGGTTTGGATGTTGTAATCCTCCCATTTGCTTTAAACTAGGCTCACACATTTAAGAAAAGTAACAATACATAAATGACCGTAAAGCATTGACATTAAAAAGTAATCAAAACTGATAAAACAAGGGAGTTGAGTTAAATGAAGGGTGAAAAGCTCACCTATCTTTGTCAGTTACCAATCGATATGTGTGATTCTTTGACGGGGGAACAGACTTTTGACTCAACATTGGCACCTGTCTTACATCGCGTTAATTACAGGATCAGAGTTGTAATTAAAAGCTCAAGAGGGGCTCAGAAGATTTTTCCAATTTCAAAATGGGCCATGTCACTTTTAAGCTTGGGAATGGTTGTTTTACACAATATACCAAAACAGAATGAACAAAAATGACTCATAGAAACAAAACGTTTTCTAGGTACCTTACAGTAGAAGGAGTGATAGGAGTTAGAACCCAGAGCGCTCTTACTGTTAGATTTCTATCAATGGATAAACTGTTAAAGAACTGCAATGACAGAAATTCACTATTTCACTTCACTATTTACATATTTGAGATCATATTTTAAAGCTACTACAAGGAACTTTCAGTTTTTTTGTGTTTCTGGCCGCCGATTTGGACAAAACATTTGGATTGTTTTAGTTCAACATTGTACAGCCAAACCACAGAGCAGCATCCTTCCTCAGGCCGTGAGACTCCTCACACTTTTAATTTAATGACTGACTCGGAAAAGTCGTAATCCGACCCGGTGACAGGCATGAAGTATAATAATTAAACAAACTGATGGTCTCATTTTCTTATGTAGGTCACCAGCATTAAATTGACACCATTATATAACTGCTTAAATGTTACTTCAGGTACGTTTAAGGAGGCGTTGGGTACTCAGGACAGAGCAGAATGTAAAGACTGATAAAGCCATGGTGCCAGCAACTGTCTGTTAGAGGTGGTAACAAACCACAAACCCTAAAACTTTAGAACGATTATGAGAAATGAAAAGCTTATTGATGACTACTGTGAGTTAAACCTTTGTACAAACCAGCACCAGTATTAGCTGGTTAACAGTATGTGTGCTGCAGGGCCTCTTGAGTCACCTGATCCTGGGTAAAGACGTCCTGACTGACTGGAAGATCTACCCTCTGGACATCGACGGAGCCATTGCTGGTGGATGGCCTCATTCGGACAGTCAGAAGTACTTCCCTGCCCCTAAGAAAGAACCTTCACCTGGGCCGGTCTTCTACATGGGGACCTTACAGCCCAACGGCCTGGCTTGGGACACCTTTCTCAAGCTCAATGAATGGACAAAGGTAATTTGATTGATTTACGGGTCACATTTTGGCACCAATACACTCACTTCCTGTGTACAGTAGGTTTTTTTCTCATGATTCCAGGGATACAATAACTGTACCCTTTCTCATGATGTCCTTTATATCAGGGCCAGGTTTGGATTAATGGTGTCAATCTGGGACGATACTGGCCAGCCAGAGGCCCTCAACAGACTCTTTTCGTCCCTGGACCCCTGCTCAGCACCGTCCTTCCCAACCTCATCACAGTACTGGAGCTGGAGGGGGCACCGGCACACCAACGGGTTCTCTTCATGGACCGGCCTCAGCTCAGTACCACTGCTGGAAAGTCATGACAGGGTTTTGTAGCACAAAACGTCCCACATTCTGAATACTGCATCCCAGTACCAGCACTGTACAAGAAATCATTAGAGTGATTTAGTCCTCTGAACAATCCAGATGCTCTGTTCTGCATCATATCTGTGGCATCTTTATTCTTCATCACCTCAGATTTCAGTGTTTGATTTCTTCATCCATCAAATGTCACCTGCTTCAACCTTTGACTCAGCGGCTTCAGTCAGTCAGTGAGCCAGTCATGTTAAAGGTTGAACCTTCACTGTGGAAATAATGACAAGGGTATACAAACAGTATTACAGTGTTTTATTGCATTTGCTTTGTTCTCCGTTTGCATAATTGCAGATATTATGAATAAATTATACATTTATTACATTGTTTTAATATATGTATACATGTATGTGTATGCATCCAGTTCATCATCAGTCATCTGCCACGATTCAATAATATTTTAAATGTATGTGTAGACTTGAAAACAAGATAATGCTTTATTGCTCCTCCAGAGGGGGGACAATCAAACACGTTGGCAGGACGCAGCCATGTTCGACTCCGAACAAAGGCTGCACAAACTCACACTTTCAGTTGTAATGAGGTAGTTTCCTTCCACCTAAAATGTTCTCTAGGTCTTGCCTGGGAGTGTGTTGGCTTTACGATGTGCTTGAACGCATTTTGGGCTGCAGAACGAGTACTCCAGATACTGAAATGGGATCTTCCCAAGCAGAGACTCTCCACAAAACCAGCATCTCCTAGTGAGACAAAAAGAACACTGAATTTTAGCAGATACTTTTAAGTAGATATTTACAGCATGTCTTCGCCAAAAATATAAAATAAACTGAGTCATTGTCTATTCACCCTCGTGAGCATGAAAAGTCAGGTGACGTTTCACAGCATGAATGGAGCCATTTTATGTCTGTTTTAGTTTTTTTTCTATTACATTTTGAAACAAGTCCCCGTCTACTGTTTTGTGGACTACGAAACTTCACCTGACTTTCAATAGAAAGCTCAAGTTTACACTACATCCGGGTTACTTACTTGACATTAGAGATGCCGACTCCTGATGCAGCCACTTGCTCCGCTAACCTCCTCTCCGCTGCCAGAGCTCTCTTGACAAACAAACAAAAACAAGAAGCGGTTAACCTCTTCAAGATGTTTCAAGATCTTGAACATCAAAGATTCAATTACACCTTAGCTCACCTTTTCACGATCTGTCAGAGATGCAAACCTCTTCTTTTCCTCCACCTCCAGCTCCTGTTTCCTCTTTTCCTCCTTCTGCTCTTTTTCTCGCTGCTTTCTCAACGCCTTCTGAGCCTTTTTCTTCTCCGACTGTTTGGATTCAATCTCTGCCGTTAGTGGCCCCGGGACCTTGAGTTACGCGAGTGTAAAAAAAGGAAGACAAATATAAATGTTCTGCTTGTGTTTAATGGGAAACGTTTGAAAAGACATATGGTAAGACTGCACACTCTTACCTGCGCCTTGATGTAGTCGTACTTGTCAGGATTCTCACCCATATATTTACGAAAGACATTTCTCGTGTCTTTGTCCGGGGCAACGATATACGGGGTCTTCCCTTTATTATCTCTGGAATGGAATATTGCAGAAATAATGCTTCAGTCTTGGCAAAGGTTACTGCGTTCATTCAAGTTTTACTTTTACTACACGTGACTGTAGTATTATCCAAACCTGCAGGCCGGGTCTCCTCCTGCGTCCAGGAGCAGCCGGACCACTGCTTTCTGTGCAGCTGCCGATGCCACGTGCAGCAGAGTGAACCCTGACGAGTCGATGGGCTTATTGAGGAGAGTTAGAGGACTTGGGGCATCAGAAGGGTCATTCTCCGAGCGCTCTTGACTCTCCGCTGTTTCTCCAGGTAGCTGGAGGAGTGCGCATAAAGCATCCGCATCCCCAACCTTACAGGCTGTAAACAGGGCATCCCTCAGGCCATACTCCCACGACTCATTAACATCTTCTAAAAGACACACAGAAAGCTAAAAATGAGTATCTTGGTGACGAGTTTCTAGATGTGCAATATAATTAACAAGAGAAAGAAGCATTTCCTCACCTTCCAGTTGTTTCTTACTCGGTGCTTTCCTTTTCCTCTTCTTTGATTGTGTCTCTTGAGGGCCGTCCCCTGCTGCTGCAGCCTCGGGCGCCTCCTCTTCCTGATCGTCTGCTTCCGTGTTACTCAATTCTGTCACACATGGACATGACATTGCAGAAAACTTGCAGAACCTGAGGGTGATAAATGCGCATTTCTTGGGTTTCTATAATGTAGCTGCAGCCAGCTGTGTGATGACACACTGGGCCAGACCTACCTTCAGTTTGCATTTTGCCTTCCTCTTTCTTTTTCCTCCTCCTCCTCCTCCTGTGCCGGGAGGGACAGCTTTCAAACTCCCTGAGGTCCAGAGTTCCTAATGTCGTCTCCACCATCTCCAGCTGGATCTCCACACCTTCTTCGTCATCTGAGCCGTCATGGTTTTCTTCTGCAGATGCCAAAAGAATAAATAAAGGAAGTGTACTATAATACCATTTTCCACAGCAAAATCAAACAGCCATAAATCCCACAGGGTAGATGATAACTGGGTAAGCTTACCTTTCTCCTGATCTGTATTTATTTGAGCTTTGGGTTTGACAGTTTTCTTCCAGGCCTTCTTAGATGGACTGAAGACAGCAGACATGTCTGTGTCTTTCCCTGAATCAAGATATTTTGCACACAGTATTGATTATACCCTGCCCAGGCGACAACGAGCAGATAACATGTCATTACTCCAAGGATATAATTCAGCCTACCATAAACATGGACGGTGGAAAGCACCTCATGTACGCGCTGTATCTCTCGAAAAGTCGCCCTGCGCGTGGCAAAGGGGAGTGTGCGGATCCTGGGGTCTTTTTTGTCGAGCGGAGCTGCACGACCGCCAAATAAAATGGTTTTGTTGTAGCTGGGAGCTCGTACAAATATGACAGAAGCCTCCTGCAAGTGTTCGGCCCAGCTTACCAGGAGATCCTGAATGTCCTGCAAAAGGATATGCAAGCGTTAAAGTGAGCACATGAAACTTGCAACCTCACCTTAATATTTTAATATATACAGAGGAAAAAATAGCAACTCCTACAAAGAGTAGACGACAACGATTGACTTCAGACATTTTACATCACTTAGTTTCTAGCCTAAGATTTACACTATTTTCCCTAAGTTTATAAAAGGATTTTAATTCTATATCGATAAAAAACATTCAGTTTTGCATCAGAAATGCAGAAATCCACTGAAGACCAGCTACAACAATCAGACCTGGAAAAAGTCACTCAGTTTTGATACTTTCTCTCTAAATTTGATTTTACACTCATTTCGTCTTAAGTGGTTCCCTAAACAGCCTCGGTGCTGCTCATACACTTTATAATCTTGGGGAAAAGATTGGAATTATATTAAATTCACTAAACACAGTTTAATTAAAGCTTTTGATGACAGTATGTCTTTAGCTAGAAAATTGTTGCAGTCGATTTTTAGGTGTTGTCTTTTGACAATATGCGTAAGCACCCTCATATTTACCTTTGGGATTAAGCAGCTGCTTGACTCTATAGATGCATAGGCTCTCCCACTATAGTGAAATAATTAGCCACTCTTAAAGGAAGATTAATACCCTCGAATAAATGTTATAATAATAAATTTAATTTATGAGGCACTTGAAGGACCTGAAGGACAACATAAAACATTCAAATAAGACATTTAAAACCAATGAAACAAGTAGGAAGCTCAAATAAAATTAGGGTATGCGCTCTGAGAAAAACACATTTTTAGACGAGAGTTGAAAGGAGACACTGACTCAGATGGCTTTATTATCTTGGTCATTCAAAAGCCTCGGGGCCTGATAGGAAAGACTCTGTCCACTGCCTGAGGGTCTTTAACTAGGATCTTCAAACGTTTTAAAATACAAATCGGGAGCCAGGCAATGAAGACTCTTCAGTTATCAATAAGATCTTTGAAGCAATTCTAAACTTCTAAACTAAATTTCAAACTGGGAGCCAGTGTAACAGGTGTGATTAGTTACTCTTAATAGATCTGATTCAAAGGCTGGCAGCTGAGTTCTGAAGAGTCTGTAGTTGCTTAAAAGTTAGTTGGTTAAGACAGAAGAAAAGGCTGCTGCAATAATCGGGGTGGGAGGAAATTAAAGCATGCGTTTCTAAAATATATAAAAAGAAGTACTAAGTACAACTTGGTACTAGATTATCGGAATGTTCGCTTGATTTTTTTGTCCTCCGTGAATAAAACAGAAAACCTCACGGCTGTCACTGTAAAAGACAAAAATACAGACAGTGCTGTTAAATGAAAGATTATCTCACCTTTACGAGCGCCGCCTCGTTGTGTCGCCTCAGGGCAGCTCCTGCAGATTTGGGTGCGTGACTTCGGTTCTGTGAATCTTTCAGTCCCTGAGCGGTGCCTCGCTTCGCCCGCACTGTGTACCGGTGGAACGTCTTGTGCTGAAGGACTTCTTTTCTGTAAAAATATATACAATGTGTTGGGCTGGCTGTCCTTTTACACTCCCAATTACAGCCATAAGGCAAAATCTGAGGTGCTGAAATCAAATAAAAATCTGTCTACGTACCCTTGGAAAACAGCACCAGCAAAGTGGCCTCCACCTGTCATGAGGACGACCCACACAGTCTTCTTACTTATGGCCTTCAGGGAGAGTCCGACATCCTGCTCATCGTCTGACTGAAGCTTTTAAGGGAACAGAACATGAAATTAGAATAGAAACATATACAGATCACACAATGTACTGTATTGTACCTGCTGCTGAGCCTCACCTTGCCCTGCAGAATGCAGCGGTAGACTGATAGATACTGTCCTGCTGAGTTCTGGAAAACGATCCTGCTCAAGGGCCGGCCGGTGATTAAACTGCTTCCAACTGAGCTCTCGTTATCTGTGCCGTTGACGTTGCTGCTTCCTCCTCCACTGTCACTATCCAAGTCTTCTTCCTCTGAATCGGACTCCGAGCCTGAGATGCTCGACATGTCTCCTGTAGATCAGTAACTGAAAATCAATCACCTGTTCAGCCTGTTAAAGTCCCTGACAGATGCGTACAGGACTCCGGTGGTTTCCTCACCAGCTCCAGTCTTCCTCTCAAACTCCTCAGCTGTCACTGGTGGCATCCCCGACATCTTTTGTCTCAAGTTGAAGCGGTGCCAGTCGAGCTTGTAGTGCTCCATCTGGGATTGAAAGACAAAACGTGCTTTACTCAAATGACGACCCATGCCGATTGTACAATACATCCACAGATCTCTGTTTACCTGCTCCTCGCGGTTATTAAAGAAGCATCTGCAGGCTGAGCACACCATCTTGTCTGACACCTCTCTAACCAGGCTGGACTCCCTCTGCCTGTCATCTTCTGGGGATTTATCTTCCAACTCTGTGTGGAAGGACATACAAGGTTTTCAAACAGATAGAGATTTAAAGGGTACCTTCTTCACTACAGGAACTACAGCTTCATACATACCTTCTGGGGCTGGGTCGGTGTTAGCAGCCTGCCTCAGGACGGGGTCCACCTCCCTCAGCCCAGTGAGGGCTTCATCATGCGGGCACAAGTCGAAGATGGACCGGTACTCGGCACAAGCTGTCATCGTTGGATGTGTTTTTTTCTTCTTCTTCTTCACCTCATGATCTGCTTAGACATCAGACACAGAGAAACCTTCTCCACGTATTGCAAAAATGATACGTTTCGTTCGGACACAACAAATATTAACAACACTAGACTGTTGTTAACCACTTACTCACTCTCTTCACTGGCAACATCACTGCCATGAGCTGTCAACAGCGTAGCAACTACTTTTTTCTATTTTTAAAAGCTAGCCTTATCTGGGCTGATGTAACCATATGTTACTATCTGCTCTTTGAACGACACGTGTAGCCAACAGTACCAGCAGCTATCATCTTCAATACAAAACTATGCTGACCGGCCTTTCTATTATGTAATTAAGTGTATTATAACAAATAAGTTACAATTACTCAATATAAAAATAGCGGACAACTCACCTTAAGGGGCTGTCTCTCTCTCTCTCTCTGAAGGCTGCGCGCTAACAGTTATGTTGCTGTGTGCTTCTTCCGGGAGTTAACTACGGAAGCCCGGAAGCGTCAATATAGCTTGATGAGGAGGCGTTCACAGACCAACAGCTGAATGTACACGAAGCATGCGTTAAACACGTTTTTACTGCCTCAAGCCACTGTAAATAAAGAAAAGTGCTACCTGTTTCACTGGAAAAATGACGGACTGACTATGTAGTATGAAGTCCCTACGTTTGCGTTTAATTTATATCATTTGCACTATTCTTTTTAAAACTGTAATCACTTTAATAGGCAACACATGCACTGTTGAAACCCCGGTACAATTAAACTACTTCAGTTTGGACATATTGTAGCAGGACAGTTAATACTTTTGGTGGCTAGATGATCACTTCATGCTGTCTGTGTTTTTCTCACTATATTCTGTTCATTCTCTCAAATTCTTGTTTACATTTTCTTTTTCTTTTTTTGGAAAATAAATTAAAACAAAAGGAGTTTTGATATTTACAATATTAACGAGGTAATTTTTTCTTTCCATAACTGAATGAACAAGCTGTTCTCAGAGGAAAATAATAACAGTGTTTCTTTACATTTGGCGGACCCTGCCACCTTTCTAGCTACATTGTAAAAGAGCATGAATTGTGTTTTTTGTTTAATCGTGGAAACGAAGAAAACACATGAAAATGAATTGATGAGGATCTTTCTGTTCTGATTAGAATTTCTTCTCCTGAACTACATAGTGCACCTTTAACATAAGTGGACAAACCACATGATGATTCAAAGTATATGCTTAATTTTTAATGAGCAGTAGCTAATAAAATAGTTTCCAAATGTTTTTCTTTAACTTTAACATTCATTACCATAAATTCAACGATTTATTTATAATTATTAAAATAATTATATAATATAATTATTTATAACGATTCCCATCTGATTATATCCCTAGTTTATTAACCTATTTCCAGTTTTACACTTGCTTGTACATATGTTACATTTCTACATGTTTCCTTTATATTTACACTGTATATAGGCTTCTGTATATGTGTGTATATATACATGGATTCTTCCCATTCCCCTTGGGGCTTCAATGAAGGATTGCCTTCCACACACTTGCAAATGATTTCCCTCAAACACTTACTTTATGTATTTTAAGCACACATAAAATTTCCATCTAATTCTTTTACATAAGCTTTACATCAAGTATATCATTATACTTCATATCGAGTATTGCTATCATGTGGAGTCGATGTGAATAAATTAAATAACTAAGTATTAACTTTCAACTATTATAGGCCACATAAAAGTAATGCATTACATATGCATTACTTTTATGTGTAATACTTGAAAAGATGGAAATGTTATGTGTGATTGAAATACATGAGGTCAATCTTCTTAGGGATATTACTATTTGAGGGATATGCACAAGTCTGTATGGTGGTTTTATTTATCAACCTATCATAATAAAAAAAAATCTGTTGTGTTTATTTGATGTGTCTGAAATAAAAGGGGAGTTTTTTTTCTGATATATCACTCAGAAACAACCTCTCAACTAATCAAATAAAAATGGCTGCAATTCTCAGTGAAATCAGCAAAATTAGCTGCCCAAAATATACAAAATAATTGTATATACAAACAAAATATTGTTTGTTCATCATTGTAGTAGTTCACATACTGATAAAGTCTGTACACATTCCCTCCACAAAGACCTTTTGAACAAACATACTCTGACTGATCTTGTTCATTAATATTGAAGCAACAAGGAAGAATGGATGTGCTGCAGGTAATATTAAAAACTGTGTAAAATGCTCTTTAAATGTATGTCTAAGATATCACAAAATCACATAACGAAGTTTAAAAGAAAGTACAATATCTTTCTCTGAAATCTATTACAAATATAGTTGCATAAACAAAAATATATATACTGAAGTACGTTTTATGACACTTTGTAAATTGGTGGATTGATTGGCTACCACAATGGAAATTGTTTGTAATCACAGTACTTAAGTAAATATGCTTAGTCCCTTTAGTCCCATATCAGTGAATGTCAAGAGTTAATCCTGCGGAGAGAAGTTCTTTTGGAACAAGATCAAATCGAACACTTTATTGAGTGAAACAAAATATATATTCACTATTGATTATACATAACAAATGCAGTTTGAGATAAAAACAAATGTGCCTGTAATCTACTGAACAAAATTAAATATTGATTCACATGGGTTTGCTCTGATTTCTCTTTGATTTGCTGGTTGGTGGGTGGATCAAAGCTTGTGCTGTTGGCAAAGAAAGATAAGAGTATTAGAAACTACTGTGATTCAAATATAAGTTGACCAGCATGTAGCACGTGTCCCTTACCTGCCGTATTACGAGTCTTGGCCTCTGCCAGATTTTTTTTCACCTCCAGGATTTCGGCAGCAAGGCTTCTTACCTTGTTTGTGACGCACTCACTCCTTTCCTGCAAATCGTTCCTAGAATTTCAGAAAAGATAGAAGATATCAACTTTGATTTAGTCAAAGTCATTCAGTCTCTTTATGCACATAGCGCATAAAGCACATTACCTGCCCGCAGAGGCGTCCGCCTTCAGTTGTTCAGAGAGATTTCTTTCCTCTTGCAGAAGATGACCCAGTTGCTGCAACACATCAACAACGCCACTTTTGTCCATCATCAAATCCACTCTCCGCTCAGTTTCTTTGGTGCTGCAAATGAGAACAAGATTCATAAGACAAATGAGAACAGAACAAAGTCAATACTACATCATATGATCATATATATAATGCGTTTTTTGTTCAACCTTAACTGAGGCTGAAAATCATTGAGTAACAGGTCTGGATAGTAAGAGGTTTTAATCATGAAAAAACAAAGGGATTTTGTGTCTCTTTCCTTGAGGGGTTAAAAATTGAACCTTTCAAAATAAGGTAAACAGACAAGTCAATATGTTTGCTGTAAAATAAAAGGTAAATTTGACAGGTGGCTGTGTCTTTATGTTTGGTAAGCATGTTGAATATTATCAGATAAGGACACTTGAGCTGGTGACTGATACTTAAATCACACTTGATTGCCAAACGAAGTTTATAATTTTACAACCTCCCCCTGTTTATAGTTGTTAGTGGCAGCCTGATATTACTCCTCTTCTTACCGGCACTTACTTAAAGGATAAGTTCACCCAAAAATGAAAATTCAGTCACCATGCTGAATGAAAGTCAGGATTACTGAAGTAGATTAGGACTTGATTAAAACGTAAAAGAGAAGAAAAACAAACAAACAACCTGAGCCCTGAGATACCACACTGCTCTGAAAAGATGTTACTTACGCCTTTTGAAGCAAAAATCTTCACTGTAGCTGCTATGCTAAAAGTGTTAGCACACACACCCCATCTGAAGTGGGTGCATGAGTTCATCCGCGGGTGGAGGGGGTAAATAACTTCTTTTCACATCAATTTGGGATCTCGGGGCTTCTAGGGACTGGGATTATGCTGGACAAGCATTATGGAGCCAGTCTATGCTTTCTTTTTGTTCAGCAGAACGATGCGACGCTGTTTTGCTGTGAAGCTCCAGAAATGTTTTGTTGACTATGAAACGTTACCTGACTTTGCATCAGCATGATGCGATTGAATTTTCCTTTTTGGGTGAACCTTAACTTTGTTAAATTGTTTATTTGTACTATGCAGATGCCGATTAATGCCCAAACCCTGTCAGTTGTGTCATGTAATTTGACTGATAGTCAAATACTTTCCTTTTGTGAGTGAGCGGAGTGATTCGGGGCGGAGGGGGGCCCAGAAACATGAATGACAGTAATTGAACAGGTGGAGACAAAACCACCAAATTCCACTCAACTCAAGTTGAGTCAAGCCAAGTCGCAATTAAGACACGGCACGTTTTATCGGTAAGTTACCACTGAATTATCATCTCTTCTGCTCGCAGTCTTCTCTGCTGGACCTGCTCCAGTTTGAGAGTGTTGTCTTTGATAGCATGTTGGAGCTGCCTGACCTGCTGCTCCTGCAATTTAACGAGAGGAAACAATGCAAAGAGTTAGCATACCGTAACATTAGTTTTCAAACAAAGAGTTAGCTAACACTCGCGGCAATGTTGGCATGTTTCAGTAGAAGTGTCTTTACTTTAATGTCATTTCCGTCCATAATTCGTAACTTCAGTATTATCGCACCGTGCTGTAACTCAGCCGCCGACATTAAACCTAACGTTAGCAAATCTAGCTAGCTAGCATAGAGAACTTTTAACTAACGTTACAAATTCGACGTACCGTAGATTTCTCGTGTTGTGTTTGAAATGTATTACCGTGAAATGCGGTCATTGTATCTCGTTTTATTTAATTATTATGCAGGATTTGTGAACTGCGTTAAGTGAGACGTGAACTGCGTTAAGTGAGACGCGAACTCATGTCATTATTCATGTTCTCTGGTTTTTATATGCTACTTCCGGTTAGCATGGTAGAGCCCGGATAGCTCAGTCGGTAGAGCATCAGACTTTTAATCTGAGGGTCCAGGGTTCAAGTCCCTGTTCGGGCGACAGTATTTTTCTCTTTTAACAACGTATTGGGGATGAGAATATGTTATGAACACGTAGGTTTTGCATGAGTTACATATCAGCTGAAATTAGCAGCGCAACACAGCAGGTCAACTGTAGTTAATCTTAGCTTCAGTCGGGAGAAAACAGCACTCCAGGTGAATGTATGAGACACCTAAAGCCTAAAATTGCCCTAAATCTGTGCCAAACATTAAACCGTTCAATTTAAAGCTACTCATTGAAGTGGAGCTGTTATTACAACCAGTGAGAACCTCACATTAGCCTGCTGTTGGAGTTGTTGTTTATGAAAGAATCAAACTAATTTGGGGATTAAACTCACTCACAAACAAATAACAGTAACCTGTCATTTACCTGAGATGATCATTGGTATTATCTCGGGACAGTGATTGAGGACACCTATAAAGCCAGACGTTAGTGCAGGTAAAATGGCAACACTGAAGACATACCTGACTGGCAAAGATGGAGCGGATTATCCTCTTGTGCGTGGTGTGCACCTGTCTCTCGGCTGTAGATGCTCAGGTAAATATGCGTGGGATTGGAGTGGGATTTTAACAGGTTCAACAACAGAACTGCCAACAACTCTGTCTGTTTTCTTGCAGAAATTTTTCATCAGCCCAAAATGGGGTCCCGTTGGCTATAAAGGTAAATATACTTTTAATTTGATCTAAATGAAAATGAAAATGTGACAGCAGTAAAAATGCACTCACTGACTAAAACTCTCGTTTTTTTTAAGAACATGATGTGCATGGTGACGGTACAGCGATGGATGCAATCATTAAAGCCAATGAGTTCCATGGTAAATTGCACACTGTTTAATTGGATTATTTAGCATTTTACTCAACAAATGAGCTGGTGCTGTTAATTTTCCATTATTTCTGTGTCAGTTACTGGAATCATAGACGGCACCACCAGTCTCAGAGAGGGAGACATTGCCGTTACTGCTGGAAAGCGCTCCAAAGTCTGCTTCGCCCGGAGCTGCCTCTGGGCTAAGTCAGTGGACGGAAAGGTCTATGTTGCATACAGACTCTCGCCTGACTACAGTAAGTGTGAATAAATGCACACAACACGTTGCAGTCCGATACATTTTTGAGATTCAGCAACTTTATATGTGATGATTTATGAATTGTCTGTCCCTCGTCTAAACAGCTGCAATGGAGACAAAGATGATAAAAAAAGGGATGGAAAATGTCGAGGAAGGCACCTGTGTGAAATTTGTTACTCGGACTCACGAGCGAGACTTCATCGACATCCAGCCAAAGTCTGGGTGAGAGCATTTGTTTAAAAATATTACTCCTTTTTGCAAAATGTTTTTCTGTGTGGAACAGATGTAAGATGCAGAGTTGAGCATTTTTTTCTAGAAATACGAGTTGAATTTAAATGGATAAACCTCCAATTATTAATGATCCAGGTGTTGGTCCTACCTTGGTTCGCGTGGCGGAAGACAGACCGTGTCTCTTCAGACTCCTGACTGCCTCCGGGTTGGAGTGATCGCCCATGAACTCATGCACGTCCTGGGCTTTGTGCACGAGCAGTCCCGCTTTGACCGGGACAACTATGTCACCGTCATGTGGCCAAACATTTGGAGGGGTAATTTCAAAGGGGCGGGAAGGGGGGTGGCATTGAGGGAGTGAGATCTCCACAAATGGTAAACTAAAGAATATTTATAATTATTTGTGTTTACATGACAAAGATCTCTATGTATCAGAATTATTGCTCACAAATAATAACAAAGTGTTTTTCTACTTTCCAACAGATCGGTTGAGGAACTTTGAGAAATTCAAGACAGATAATCTGGACCTGCCTTATGACTACAGCTCAATCATGCACTTCGGGATGTAAGTAATAATTTGATGCAGCCGAATTTACTCTATATAACATAATGTGGTTTGTGTGGCATAATGTGACGTATAATGTGTATATTTTTAGGTATGCCTACTCTCAGGATGGACAGCCAACCATCATTCCTAAGAACAGCAAGAACATAAAGCTCGGCCAGCTGTCATCTCTGAGCCACATCGACAAGCTGAAAATCAACAAGCTTTATAAGTGTGGTCGGTACCAAACATCCCGAACCAGCCTCCATTATTTCAGAGCTCGTACTGTCAGATGTTTGATTTCTCTCTGTCTCTCTCTGCAGGTGACGCGGATGATAACTGACCAGACTGAACTGAGGCGTAGCAGGATCGTACCGAAAGCTAATGTAATAATAAACTGATGTTTAATCATGCAGACAATTTCAATAAAGGTTGATTCAAGCTTTCTAGCAGCATTTCTTCTGTGTGCTTTCAATCCTGTGTGTTTCAGTGAGGTCACGCAGCAGATTTTGTAAAGGTTGACAAAAGCAAGCAGGACTTTTTGTCGTATCAAGTAAAGAAAAATGTCGGCATCCAGGTGTCCTTATTCACTACATAAATACAGCACAAATAATTTCATGAGTTTCCAAGAGATGACTTGAATTTGAGGCAGTGTAATCATACTTGCACACGTGTTCGTACATAATACTCCTGTAAAATTAGGTTTTTGAAGATTTAAAGGATGGGTTGTGTCATATTATTAAACAAGAGAAATAGTTGTAAATGTGTTTTAGAAAGAGGAAAAAACGTACCTGTTCGTTTCATTGACGAGACTTGAATGTATCCGTCCTGGAATGACGCAGCCTTAACTCAGATACAGAAATGTTAACCACGGAGGAAAGTGCCAACACGTGAGATTCTGTCCTCAGCCCTTCAAATTGGCCCCTGATCAGAATCGAAATAATATTTGGAGAAGGATAAGATTTTGTTTTTATATATTTACCTATGTGACTAAATGGTCGTTGCCAGGACAGTTATCAACTGATAGTTTATCACAAAATCACCGGTTGCCGGTACAGTCAGACACAAATTGCCAGTCTGTTGAACTGAGTGGACGGTTATTCTCCCGGTAGCAACTGCTGAGTTAAAAAAAAAAAACACCTTAAGTGTCTAATTTCTGAAAGTGCTGAATGTCAGCATGCGCTTCAGTAAGTACAGGGCGCGAGTGAAGGTCAACATCAGGACCACCTGTTACGGATCAGCAGTGGACTCGAGTAAATTACACACAGTGGATGATGAGGGGGTCTTAATCGTGCTTCATCATAGAATATGCGCCCAATCAGTTCAGAGCAGAGGAGGAGGAGTGGGTATATAGATTCAGAGGCGGTGAGGAGTTCATTCAGCTCTCGCGTTGGAGTACTGCTGACCGAAACACAACAATGAGTTCTGCTTTGATCCTTCTGGGTGTCTTGTTTGGCTTGCTGACGCAGACGTACGCTCTTCCCGTTAAGGTCGGTATCAAGAGATTTTCGGGCAAATGCCCCCTCTTTTTTTTTTTTTTTTACTCCTGTCATGCTTTGCAACCAAAAATGTCTTGAAATGCACCTTTTCATTACAGAATGCTACTGAAGTGCAAGAGGGAAAGGTGAGGCTGAAAAGGAAATACTCAGGTAAAGTTACTTTTACATTCAACTACAACTTAATGTGTGCTATAATGTACCTGCAGGTCACACTTGTGTAAAAGTAAAGATATCATATTAAAAAAGTAAAGAATAAAAAATAAGTACGAGGAAAGGTAAACTGTTCATATACTTACATCTATGCAAACTTTACACATGGGTTGATTGATTATTGGAGTAGAGAATCAGTGTTTTTTATCCAGTTGTTGATAAAAGACATTTTAAAATTAGTTAAAAGTGCAATATTTTTCCACAAAAGGTAGTGTCGTGGTACCCAAGACCCCACAAAATTGTACTTGAGTGAATGTACTTAGTTACATTCCAGCACTGCACTTTAGTAGATTTGGGAAAGACATTTTAATCAGAAGAGGAAGATCTTCGTTAACTGATTTTTGTCTTGCCTCAACAAACTTAAAGAAACAAACAAACTCTTCGTTTTCATGACTGAATAATCAAAAACATTTCATATTGTTTTACTTTGTTTATCTTTGGCGGACCCCGCCACCCTTCTAGCATCAAATAGTGTTCTGGGGACCTTATTCTCCTCTGAGAACAGCTTGTTTTTTCAGTTATGGAGTTACGGTCTGTCTGTTTCTTGTGTCAGATGAAATGAAAGACCGCGATCACATGAACGCGATGGATCAAATCCTGCTGGTCAATAGTAGTAAGTAAACTGTAAATTAGATCAAATTGAACTGACGTAAGGGAACATGTAAGACCTGGACTCAGCTTAATGTTGTTTCTTTTCTAAACAGAGTTGCGACAACCCCGAGGAATGTCACTGAGAGAGGGAGACATCGCCAGCTCATATATCAGGAGCGCCATCTCCTGCCCTGGCAACGCCTGTCTGTGGCCCAAATCAATTGATGGATTTGTTTATGTGCCCTACATCCTCTCTCCGCTATATGGTACGAATCCACACATTTAAAGAAGACAATAAGAGTTCAAATCCTTCTGTTTAACACATTTTTTAAAATGTATTTCTGGTAGACGACATGGACAGAATCACCGTAGAAAATGGGATGCAAGACATCTCCTCTGGAACATGTATTCGATTTATTCAACGCACTGTTGAAGGCAGCTTCCTTGATATTCAGCCGAGATACGGGTGAGTGCAGCTGCTACATGTGGCTTTTTTTTTACATTTCTTGAAACCGACTGTGTTCAACCCCAAATCCAAATGAAACAGAATTGAAACATTTGCCAAACCTCTTTAATATACACTCAATTGAAAACAGTATAAAGACAAACTATTTGATGCTTAACCACATTAACTTCATTGATTTTTGTAAATATATGTTTATTTTTGAATTTCATGTCTGTAACAAAGTACAACTTTGAGGTAATTCTTCTTTTAGACTACGCTAAATGTATTTGATAACTTTAGTTAATAGCTGCAGTGCAGATTTCCCGCTGCATCCGAGCCACAGTAGCACATCTTTTGTATTTATTTTATCAGCAATTGGATGAAAAGAAACACTGATTCTGATAATCTAATCAATGATAATCACCGACAACAGGCCAACTATTGGTCGACCCATAGTATACAGTATAAACAAACATGTAAGTATATGTATTGTTTAGTTTTACTTGTACTTTTGATACATTAAAGTACATTTATTGCCAGAAAATTACTTTTGATACTTTAGTGCATTTAATATGTGACATTTCAACATATCTTGCTTTTACTCAGTTATGAGTTTTAGGTACTTTTTACAACAGTGTAAACTTGTAAAATGTGTACATGTAACTCCTCTTCTGCACCCTCAAGCTGCTGGTCGTTCCTGGGGCAGACTGGAGGAAGTCAGACCCTGTCCCTGCAGACTCCTGGGTGCATGTGGTCAGGAGTCGCTGCCCACGAGCTGATGCACGCCCTGGGCTTCGTACACGAGCAGTCTCGCTCGGACCGGGACCACTATGTCTCAATTATATGGAAAAACATCATGCCAGGTTAGGATGAACGATCGCCTCCCAACATTATGTCACTGCGTTCGGAAAGCCCTTTTCTTTTTTCTCACAACATGAGTTATATTTCCTTCATCTTTTATGTTTTGACAGACCAAATGCACAACTTCAGGAAACAGTTGACGAACAACCTCAACAGTCCGTATGACTACGGCTCCGTCATGCATTATGGAAGGTGAGCAGCCCTTTGAGGCAACATAATTATAGTTTTTGCAATCGTTGCTGGGGTTGTATTATTATTTACTTTACGCGTCTGTCATCCAGATATGCCTTCTCTGAAGACGGTGGACCAACAATTATCCCCAAACCAGATCCTTACATTCCCATTGGCCAGCGAGATGGACCCAGTCTGCTGGATCTTCATAAAATCAATGTCCTGTATAACTGTGGTAGGTGAACTTACAGATATACTGACTGAAAAAAACAACAACTTGATCTTACGTTCAAAATGATTAATGACCTTTTCTCTTTACTCCCGACTATAGGTGCCAACGAGTAACCGGATCTGGAGTGTTACATTCTGGAAAATGGTTAATCATAACATCTGGTCTTATGGTCAACACTACTTTTTTAGCAGTTTAATTTTCCTCTATAGGCATTTTGAATTATTGTCACAACTTCAAGGCTGTACTGTGTTCGGTCAATTCTGAGTACAATCTATTTATCTGCGATGAAGGTATCAAAAGGGGCAAGTAAGAATTGAAAGCTGCTTTTTCTTTAATAGAACTAAAAATCAGCACTTTTTCAAGTTTTTTAATGTCTGCTGCTCCTATTTAGATCACTGCGTTCAATCTCTGACTCATTTTGCTATCATGTCTGCCTCCTTCTCCGCTTCTGCTCACTTTAATTAAAGAAAATGCAACACTACAAGTAATTGTTTCATTGTTGTTTGTCACACAGCGGTACGTGGACTTCCTCATCCCGCTTTCAGGTGGACTATCCTTTTCTGTTCGGATCTGTATGAAAATGACAGACCCCTTTTTCATGCGATTACCCCATGTGGTAATGCGATAACGGATGTGTCTCCATGTGGGGAAACAAAAAAAAAAAATGTTTGTGCCACCGGTCTTTGAGGTGCTTTCTTACCCTGACACCTCACGACCCACTGAGTAGTGATTACAGGACTTTACACTGAAATAAACAGCCACATCTTACCTCCAAGTATCATTACATGCTCTTAACAGCCTAAGTTAAAGCTGCAAATTGAAGACGATGGAAGTGCTGACGGTGTAAACAGTGTTGGAATATGAATCTAAGTGCATTTACTCAGCTACTTAAAGGGGCACTATGTACTCCTGGAAAATACATTACAACTCAAAAATACTTGAGGTACTTGAGCTTTATTCGATTATCTTCATTTTATGGAACTTTAAACTTCTACTCCACTTAATTTCGGAAACAAATGTTGTACTTTTACCCGACTACATCTGTCTGACAGCTTTCTTTCTTTCTTTTCTGTACCCTTCCAGTCCAGCGAAAAGCCACGTATCTTGAAAAAAGGTGATGATTGAAATGCGAGTTTATCTGATAACTGGGAGAATGAAGCGTTCCTTCATGGGTTGAGATATTCTTTTCTACTTCTTAAACTGGATAAACCATTTTAAAAACCCTCATGGATGACCTGGAAAAAGCTTCTTGACAGAGCTGAAGACAGGCTGTTTCTCTTAACTCATGAAAGGTTGACTTCTGATGAATTAACAGAATATGATGTGCAGATTTATCTACCCAGCAGTGTGTAAAGTAGGTAAAATAAGCTTGACCTGAGATATCTATCATTTTATGAGCAGTAAAACTCAACAGACACATGTCGTATTACAGGTGCGCCCCATTATTGGCTGCCAGGTGAGGGCTTAATATTATGCAGCAGTGACTGGTGGAGATGATTAAGAAATGATTGTTATTGTGATCATATTTCTCAGAAAGCTCTCATAACTTTCCTTTAATGCATCTCAGAGTGTTGCTGCAGCTGCTCTCATTGTGTCTCGAGGAGTGCTTCGTGCAGACCCTGGTCGTTCAGGAATCTAGAGTACTGGGAGAAGTTTTAATTTGTTATCATGATCACCGTGTGCCCCCCCAGCGCCACGCTCTCCCATTATATCTATACCCAGTGAAGGCTTGAGGGAGGGGGAGCTGTCAGCGTCCACAGCTGCTGCCGCACACCGACACCTTAGCACAGACACACATGCTGTAGTTAGCTTGTAGCTAGCTGGTTAGCACCGGGGCATTTAAAAAAAAATCTGTCACTTTAAACGTAGAAATGAGCGATAGCGGCAAAGGTTACGGCGAGCGGGTACGTTTGAGCTTTGTGCATGCTTTGATATAATTAATTTTAGTGAGCTAACGTAGAAATGAGTGGCGATATGGAACAGAAATGCTAACGCTAACAGCCCCCGTGTCGTGTTTGGCTGGAGCTGGTTGGCTAACGTAACGTTCGAAATCAGTTACTGGATTTTCATTCGGCGGTTATTTCATAGGACATTAAAACGTCGTCTAAAATATTGATTCGCTATTATCTGATCACTAAAACGATGCTTCGTACAGTCTAAGCTACATTAAATATCATCATATGCTAAGGCCTCAGGTAGCTAGCTGACGACCGCTAGCCGGCTGATGTTAGCTAGGCCCCAGACCAGAGACTGAAGTCGATGCTAACTTTAACCAACCAGCTTGCAAACACAATGATTAAAACCCAGACATGTTAATTGTCAATATTAATGTTTGAATGTTTATATTTGTCCATTTACCATCATTATTTAGCTACATAGGCGTTTAAAACCAGTCAGACTTGTTAAACACCTTGAATGTAATTTAACAGATTGTGTGCAGAAATCTTAAGGAAAGTCGTTTATTTGTCGACATTAGGTTAGCTTAGTGTTTAAGGTGTCACATTTTAATTTAGTAATTGTTAGACACATTAGACAAGCTCTTGATTGTGTGAATGATGTGACTTTACATTGATCTAAACGTCATCATGACTCGTCATGCTGGGTGCAGTGATTTGTGTCAATCAAGTGACAGTATGGTGATAAACACTGTAACCACAGAAATTCACCAGGAAAGGCCTCAAGATGTCCTCTTCGTTTGCATCAACTTGCACATCAGCCTTATATCTTGCCAACATAGTGGTATTATACAGAAAGGAGCAGTACGCCATGTTAACATGTCAGATCCATACTTTCTGTTAGTGGGCTGAGCAGTGTGCACATCTTATAAATCAGAACAACATGCTGTGGGTCTGAAAAACACTCCACAGTTCAGTCTCCTAGTTACTGTTCGTTGAAAGTTAGATGCAGCATGCATGGCGCTTTAATGGCACTTTGTCTCACACATCTGTGACTTCTGACCTGCAGCTGTTTTCTCAGTGTTTTAATGATTCAATTGCTAAATTCGACACTGCAACAATTCAGTGTTTGATTGTGTAAAAAGTTTTCTACAGGTCTGTTGAACACATGCTTTTATATAGACACTGTTGACAGTTGACTTTCAGTATGAACAGACTGGCTCAACAACATTTTTTGCAAACCGGCTTCAGAGTTGCTGATCCGAAACAAATTTCTCGTGGTTGCGTCGCCTCAGGCGACGGCCTTGATTTAGTTGATCACAATGAAGAACATGGAGGCAGTTTGCCTAATGGATTAGAGTAAAACTGCATCTAGTATACACCACTCAGAATTAGTCAGGGATATTGGTATATGTGTGCATAAATGCATGTGTATGGATATGCAATAAAAGTCAAATGAAACATGTCGCTAAATTCACAAAACACAGAATAAAGGTTCACATGTAACAGAATAAACAATCAAGTGAAACACTATAATATCCCCAACTCATTTTGAATAGTGTATATGGAGACAGTTTGCTGGATGGATTAGAGTAAGACTTCATCTTATGATCAACCAAACATTTTTGAAATTCCTTTTTTCTGTTACAGTTGGATTTCACATATCTGACACCCATCATTTTTTTTTTAATTAGATAAACCATTCAAGGCCACAACTAGTCAATAAAGTGCATATTGCGTGTTGTATATCTACAGTTTATGCACTCAGGATTTTATCTTAAGGTTTCATGTCATGCAAGTCAATGCAAATGAGTGGCAGAGGCATCTTGAGGTCAATATTATCTACTTTTAGTCAAGATTCATGTCATTTAAATGAATATTGAGTACGTATTATTCACATTCAGTGTTTTGATGCACTTTCATGCCTTAGAGGCCACTTAACAGAAATTATGTTAACAATTATGTCTCTTGAAAGAAGGAAAATGGCGTATATGAAAAGTATTCATTTAATCATAGCTCATATTATTCTGTACTGCCTTGAGAATGTGTGTAGGATAATATAGTTTGTTCTGTTTTCTTGAGGCAGGCGGCCTCATTTGCCTGACATCCAAACAAAATGTCAAGATACAACAAAAAGTGCAAAAAGTAGATGAATGTGTGTTCATCTATTTTAAAGATTTGGCAGCAGTTTACAAAATTAATACGCCTTCCTTTATTAATGTTCACATCTAAGATGCTTCGTACGATCCAAACTGAAAGTGGCCGATAGGACATAACAGTGAATTTTAAACCACTGAAAGTGAAATATTTATAGAACTAACATTTAAGATTTGTATTATGTTTTCTTAAACATTCCCATGCATGTCATAAGATCGTAATAACACATTAAAATTGAATGAGGGTGCAGTTTCAATTGTAGTCATATATTCTTCATCCTTTTCTTTTTCATAAAGGTTAAGGTTGGACGAAGAAAAAACGGAAGAAGTCTCATGTCTGCTTTATTTTCAATAATATGAAGCTCAGATGTGTGAAGCTGAAATTGTTGAATGCATGCTAAAACATGAGGAGGGAAGAAGTATGGGCAGTGTGTGAGATGGGGGAAGTAAGAAGAAGTAAGACAATTGAAGAAAGAAGAATGTGTGAAGTAATGAAGTTACAGAAATGAAGTTGAGGAAGTAATCTGGATAAGGTCACTGCGCTAAGTAACTTTTCTGGTTTGTCAAATGCGTGCATGTTCTTGTTATTGAATACAACATACACATTAGATTAAATCATTATTATTTGCATACACCTGTTTCTTTCACCATGTTGACAGTTAACGTATATTGATTAATGTAATCCTCATATTGATGTCATATTATCATGGCTACAGAAATGGCATTAACCTACACTCCTAATCCACAAAGCTCAGTTTTATTCTGTACTTTTCACAGGATAGTTTTAATTCCTCACTACATATTACACTACATTACTTTTGCAAATTTCTAAGTTTGATCTCGGACTAGTGCTTCTAAGAAGTGTGTTGGTGTGTGTGGTTCGTTCAGGAGTCTCGCTCTGCATCCAGGAGCGTGAGTCCACGGGACTCAGGGAAGTCAGCGAGCCGCTCCCCGGCTCGCTCGCCTGCCCGCTCAAAAGATGGCTCCCGTCACTCCCGCTCTAAATCTCGGTCTCGGTCCAGGTCAAAATCTGGGTGAGTGACAATTTGTTTGGAGTTGCAGTGGGTCAGTAAACCTCCTTGCCAGTCTGTCTTTTGAAGCAGCTAAATGTCGAATGTTTCTGTCTACACAGGTCCCATTCCCACCGCGGCTCGCGCAGGCACTACAGCCGATCTCGGTCCCGCTCGAGGTCCTATCGCCGGCGATCTCACAGTAGGTCCTACAGTGGAGAGCGCCGGCGCAGGAGCCACAGCCGCTCACCCATGTCCAACCGCCGCAGGCACATTGGCAACCGGGTAAGAGCTCAACTACTCTTGTAACAACAATACTGTGTTCTCCCTGTATGATACCTGAATGTATTTATGTTTAAAAAAACACCTTTTTGTTTTGACTATGAAGGACTCTTCCAATGGTTTATTGCGTCTGCAGGCTAATCCAGACCCAAACTGTTGCCTGGGAGTGTTTGGCCTGAGCTTGTACACCACAGAGAGGGATCTGAGGGAAGTCTTTTCTAAATATGGCCCCCTGTCGGATGTCTCGATTGTGTATGACCAGCAGTCGAGGCGATCCAGGGGCTTTGCTTTCGTTTACTTTGAGAACAAAGATGACGCTAAAGAGGTATGAGAATATGAGGTGACAAAGGCTCCTGTTAAACCTGTTCTTGGACTGTTTCCTGGGTCTGAGGAAGTCATTTATATGTTTGTTCACTGTCAGGCAAAGGAACGAGCCAACGGCATGGAGCTGGACGGACGAAGGATCAGGGTGGACTTCTCCATCACAAAAAGACCGCACACTCCAACCCCTGGAATCTACATGGGCCGGCCCACGTAGTAAGCTGATTTATTACGTATGATCTTTGTGTGTGTATGTGTAATTTTTTGATTCAACCTATCAAAGGGGACATTGCTCCTCTTTCAAATAGATGGCCTTATCGGATGATCAGGTCAAATTGTTTTTGCCCATTAGGAGCAAATATTGTCCTCAGTTATTTGAAAAGCAAGTTTTTAAACAAGCTACCCAAGTTTGACAAATTTAATTCAGTCAATAGTCGATCTCTGAAGAACACGGACAACAGAATCATCCAATTTGTTCCAGGGAAACTTTCTTTGTTCACATGAGCTGGGCGCGACATAGAGCTACCTGGTGTACAGATAATCATATGGTTTGAGACAAAACCATTTGTAGTTTGCGTCTTCACTCTCTCTCCGCCCAACCCTGCCTCACCCACAAGTTCTGCTGCAACACTGAGGGAGACTCAGCAACACTACTCTATTTTAATCAGTCTGTTAATTAGTCCACAGTGCGACATGGGCCTATATGTAGCGTGCGCGAGGCAAAAATCTGTGCCAGGAATGAAACTGGCACCCGTGCAAAAACACAGCGTTGCACTGCACTGTGTGTGAGACTGTCGCTTGTTTGTGTGAGGTGAATCACAGTACATATATAAGCTACAGAGCAGTTGTACTCTATTGTGTTACAGTAAGACAATGCCTGGATACGGGCTACAGATGTGCTAAAAAAAAATCTATTCTGTGAAAATACAGATAATTTATACGCAAGATGATATAACACAAACAGTTTAAATCAAATAGCTTTATTGGCGTGACATAACAAAAAACAGTATTACCAAAACATAGAACTGATAATGGATGATGAGTACAACATAAAGAAGTGTGTGTATATTTACACATTTTGAACAGTGTACTGAACTTGAACAGCACCAAACTATCCCGTCTATATTGCCCAGGCCCAGCGCCGCCAGATCGTACTAGTCACCAGCTGCAACATCACACAAGCAGTGTTTGGTCGTTCTGGATTACATGTTATCGGGCGAACATAATCCAGTTACACAAAATAAGTAACTATCAACCCAGATTCATTTGCAGAAAATGTGTATATGGATTATATAGATGTTACATTATCAAAGATTACTTTATACATTTCCAAAAGACATTTTTTCTAACAGCATCCCACATGTAGAATATTCATAGTTTGTAGTTTACCCCTTTGTGAAGGTCATATAATTTGACCAACTGTAATTGACATTGACTTGTGTGAAGGTGGATACTTCTGGATGTCCATCAGTGTTAAATTAATTCAACTCCGGGTGCTTTAATTCACGTCAAGTAAAATGACCAAGCCAGCTGGAAAAGTATTGATACAATAGTAAAACATTTTATTTTCGAGGCACTTTTCAAAGCACTTAATGACATCTTACACGAGCAGGTTATAATCGTAGCTGTGTATTTAACAAAAATGTATCATCAGCTGGAAACTTCCAGGTGTGTGAGTTTGTGGAGCTCAGAGCTCAGTCAGTCAGTAAATTGAGTTGTCTTTTTAAATTGGATTGCAATTGTGAAAAATACATTAAAACGTAATTGTAAATCTAATGAAGTAGGAAACACACACCGCATCTCATCTTCATATTCTCTGTTGTGTAGTGGCGGAGGCGGTCCCAGTGGCCCTCGACGCTATTCGCGCGACTACGACCGTGGATATGACCGCGGATACGACAGAGGCGGCTACGATCGCTATGATGACAGAGACTACTACAGATCATACAGGTGAGTATGTCAGTATTTTTTTTTTTGTATTCCCGCAGATTGTCATTGGGGAAGTGTTTGGCTTACTATTGAGTCCTTTCTGACGACCCTCTGAAGTAAATTTAAAGTCAGTTCCGTCTCGTTTCAGAAGGCGATCTCCTTCACCGTACTACCGAGGGGCTTACAGGTCTCGGTCCAGGTCACGATCTTATTCTCCCCGTGAGTCCTTCTCTTAAATCAACAAGTGTTAATAAGGCATTCAACAGGGTGATCTATGTCTGGGTTCGTCTAACGATGTTGTTTTTTGTTTCGCAGGTCGTTACTGAGCGTTGCTGTCGACCCTGTCCTCTCTCCAAGCACACACGGGAAATGTTTCTGAGTGGTATGAGTGATTTCAGAATAGATCTCCTTTCTTCTGTTTGCTATCGTTCATGGGCAGTACATGTATACTGAGCACAGGTGTGAAGCTGTGTCGTCGGCATGATTTAAGTGGTCCTTTCACGTTCTTAATTTTAAATGTACCGGCAACATCTGCCATAAATTATATATTGATTTGTTCGTTGTCGTTTTTTTTGTAAACTGACTGCAAATTCATCTTTGAACAGATTAAAAGGAAGATGCATTTTTTCACATTGACTCATGTCCTTCCTTGCAGCACCTACAATACAGAAAAAGTTGGAGTAAAACCGTCGTCACATTATGTTTTCAGCATTCGTGCTTTATTAGAAAGTGGACTGCTGGAGACCGACAGGGAAGGCATATACACTTTTAGCTTAGCACCTACATTGAAGATTAAAGCTTTAAAAAGGGTGTAAATAATGTCTTTTAAAATCTAAGTTTAGTAATGACTAAAGTTTAATTTTTGGGTGACCTTTTCCCTTAACACATGGAAGTTGCTGTATCCGATGAGCTACAAGCGCACTTTAAAGCATTCATCTTAATGCATTAATAGAGGTTTTGATTTCTCTTATGATAACTGTCAAATTAACAAATTATTGATTATGGCATCTCAAGTTTAAAATGTTACACCCATACAAGTCATACTTTTGTTATTATCGAATATATTGTAGAAACAGAAACAGCTTGAAATAAAGTCGGTTTACAACGATTTAGGCACTTGAACTTAAGAGCATATGGCTGAACTTCAAGCTAACCCTTTAGAGAATTGTTAAGAGAGCCACATTTTCCCCTATCACGGTTCAAGATTTAAGATTTTCTCAACAATTCAAATCACCATTCTGTCTAATCGTCAGCCTAAAATGTCCTAACCAGAAGCTATACATGTGTAATTGAAACGCCTCTTGCTTTTCAGTCAACCAGGCATGACTTTAAACTAGTCTGGGCAAATGTATGAGGATGACTAATCAATGAGTAAATGCGGCTAAAGAAGTTGTGTTAATCTCACCAAGTATACTGTTCACACTACCAACACCGTGTGCTGAAGCCAGACCTGCCGAGCTGCATCTGGCTGTCCAACATCTACCCCTACTGGACAGACCAGCGTCCAAACTGCCTCCAGCATCCATGATGGACAGCACAGTACAAAAGTTGATCAACTGGATGGATTTTAGGAGTCCTATTATATTAATCGAAGTTCCACATTTTTACCAGTGATGGGGGGAAATAAACCGAAATTCTCAAATTAAAGACGAGAATTAAAAACAGGCTGTTGCCTTATTTAAAGGGTTAATCACTTACATTATATAGAAAATGAAATATTTAACTCTAGAGGGATCATACAAATAGAGTTTGTTGTATTTGTCCAGGTTCAAAATACGTAACAAGATTCCTCATTTCCACTTAATACAAAGAAGGTGAATGGATTTTAAAAATGCTATTTTTTCATGCCATTAGACTGAACTAATGCTATATTAGTGTCAGCAATTAAAAAGTATTTGCTTCCTGTCTCTTTGCTTATTAATTTTCACCTGAAGTAGTCGCAATAAAAGAAAACCATAAAAGGAAACGATCATTTAAACTGCCAGTTCCTGAGCACACTTTGGTTTATTGCACAACATAACAGAGGAACGGATGGACCTTTGAGACTAGACGGATATTAATAGGAAATGTGTTACACTGTTGTTGTTCTGCGTTTTGTCCCACAGGGACACAACCAGGAACTTGTACTGAGGATGTAAATTGTAATTTTCATGAAATTTTAATCGTAGTTTTCATGAATTTATCTTTAATAACTTATCTTTTGGTTTTATTTATGGGTTCTTTTTTTTCCAATACTATGTTTTGTTAATCAGCATTTATATAGACTAATAATTTATAATCCAACATAAATAATAAAGGTATTTAAAATTAATACAGTGAATAAGATATATCAGGTACTCTGTATGTAGTTTTCCTGTGTTCTGGAGAGGGAATACCAATGAAAAGACACCCCTCACACAGCGGACCACACCTGGAAACTGAATGAGCAGATGTATTTCCCTCTCCTACCATTGGTCTACATGCATGTGCATGTTGTTGTTGTTTTTTTTTAGTCAGCAGCTCGCTCTGTGTGCCCCAAATGTCACATCCCTTCCAGTTCCAGTTTAGTTTTCCTTTCTCAGGGCAAACCATGTGGGTGTTTGCATGATTTGTCAGCAGTGACCTAATTGAGCAGAACATGTTAACAGGAAAGGATGCGCTGTGTTCATCCGCTTAGAAAAGGAAAAAATGTCAAATGCTGCTGCTGTTTGAATCCAAAGGTAAATTAGGAAAAGTTACATGTACAAATTACTCAAAATTGTACTTAATTGTAGCTATTAAATGATTGTATTTAGTTACCTCCCACTACAGCTTAAGCTCCATTCACTGAAGAAGACCATGACACACAGTCAAAGGCTCTGGAAGGCCAAGTTTGAGTTCTTTGATTATTTTCTGTTATTCTTACAGCTCCAGAATTATTTCTCATGCTCAAATGTATGTATTTTTAAAGTCTTCTATTTTGTATCATTGAAGCAGTGTTGTAAAAAGAACCCATAGGTCATACTTGAGTGAAGTACATCCATACAAATGCTACAGCAAAGTCTTAAGTGTAAAGTCAGTAGAGTATCTGAAATGTACTTAAAGGACAAAATCACCGGAAAATTATAATTCAGTCATTATGTGCTCACCCTAATGCGGGTCAGGTGAAGTTTCGTGGTCCACAAAACATTTCTGGAGCTTCACAGCAGAACAGCGTTGCAGCAATCTCCTAAACAACTGAAGTAGACGGGGACGTGTTTTAAAATGTAGCAATAGAGAAGATTTCAGCCTTTAAAGGTTTTAAATTAATCCTTTTAAAATCAGTTTGGGTCTTCAAGAGACTTGAATTGCGCTAGACAACAGCATGGAGCCATTTTAAAAAAGTTGTTTTTACGTTTTAAAACAAGTCCCCATCTACTTCTGTTGTTTAGCAGAACGCTTCAACACTTTTATGCTGTGAAGCTCTAAAAATGTTTTGTGGGCTACAAATCCATTAGCATGAGATTTTTTGGGGTGGTGAATTTATCCTTTAATTTACACTCAATACATTCACTCTCAAGAGTTGTAAAATGAGTAAATAACTGATTTAGTCATATACTTGAAATGAATGGGCCATTGATTTGAACTCTGAATGAGTCTCAGCTGGCAGCCTGCAACAACTGTGTTAGCATGTCATCAGGAAAGTAACCAAAGAGCTGTTTTGTAAATAGGCCACAGCTTGGACATTCCTCTGTCCACACACACACACACACTCACACACACACACACACACACACACACACACACTGACGTAAACAAGGAGAGGAATGGTCACTCCTGCTGCTGGCACTCTCTCCACTACAGTAGGGTGGCAGTAATGTTCCGAGGCACCAGCGAGTCACATGTAGAAACACTCAAGTGCTGTAGGCGGCAAGGCTCCTCCCCTCGGTAACTAGTGTAGGTACAAGACTTACACATCCATGCATGTGCTCTGCAGCCCGCCTGCAGGCCTTTCCCCTTTATATTTCAGCTACTGTTGTGTAATCCACACAGCTTACCTAGCATTGACACACCTGAGTAAAAAAAAAAAAAGAAAGAAAGAAAGAAGAAGAAGCCATACCATGTCTGCTCGGAGTATGAGCTCAGACTGGCTGGGTGAGTGTGCGTGGAGGGCACCTCCCTCATGCACACGGAATAGAAGCTAGGGTCAGGAATCCCCTTTTTCCTCCTTATTGGCTTCTCAAAATAAATATTTGCCCAGTTTAATATTTTGCAGGTGGAAAGGCTGAAATGCAAAGTGAAAGTGGAATCACCTTTATTGACATTGTGTAAAGTTAATGGGACACCAGCTGCAGGTCTGAGGCCTTGAAGGCGCAATGTGTAAGAACTGTAGGTTCAAACATTCGAAGACGTACGAACTAAAATCAGATAAAGAGTTTTGACGGCTTGGGGGGTACTGGAACGTACCAGGGTTACGTGATCGGGATACAAAAAAAGGTACGTACGTCATGGTAGAGTTACAAAGAAAAGATATAATTAGAGTACAGATCACTCAGTAAAAAGGGATTTTTCTTATGCAATACACTTATTATTAAGATTCAATATATGACATCTTATTGATATTTACTTTCTCTTATCTTTAGTCACATATGTTTGGTATTCAAGTAATGCAGAAGTTACTGACTACATTTTTAAAGAGGTAATCAGTAACTGTATCAGAATACATTTTTAACATGACCCTCCCAACCTCTATGTATAATGTTGCAGAGATATCTATTGCAGTAAACATGCTAACCAGCTAGCCTTGACTCGTCTTTTCCCAAAATACCACCTCAAGCTACCACTAGCTGCACGGCTAACTGGGCAAACTAGCTAGTGGCAGCTACAGTTAGAAGCAGCTAGCGGTTACTTTGGTGATATGCAGTCCCTTTTAGACGTCATGCTAGCAACAGTCACGTTTCTGCTGTGCTTATTTTGTGTGCTATTCTGCTTTGTTAGTATCTTTAATACATACACAACAGTAATCTTATGCTAGCTGATAGCTCTGGGTGACTCAAGCTGTCATTTTCTTGAACAGGTAAATTACGTCTCCAAACTATCATTGGTGAAAATGTTGTTATTAACAAGATAAGAAAGTATCAAATTGCCATTTAAGATTAATTAGATGATTAAAACAAGAGTTTTGACATTATGTCAAAGACATCTACAAGTTGCAGATATCTAAAGAAGTTAGCATGCTAACCAGCTAGCCTTGACTTTTCTTTTCTCAAAACACCACCTCGAAACTCCCAGTCATGACAGCTAGCTACACAACTAACTAGCAAGCGGCAGCTACAGTTGGCACTAGTTAGTGTGGTGATATGTTGTCACCTGTAGATCGAATCATCGAGACGCGGTGCTCGCAACAACAACAGTCACTACCAACAGAGAAACTGGTGAAATGAGAAATAATGAAATTTGTTTATTTCTGTTTTAAGCCGTAACATTTAAAGATATGTAGTTAAACATGTCTGTTCGGCCTTATTTGATGTTTCTGCTGTGCTTGTTTCGTGTTTTCGTGGCAGCTACAGTTAGAAGCAGTTAGCGGTTAATTTGGTGATATGTTAGACGACATGCTAACAACAGTCATGTTTCTGCTGTGCTTATTTTGTGTGCTATTCTGCTTTGTTAGCATCTTTAATACATACACAACAGTGAAATGTTACGCTAACTGCTAGCTTTGGCGGCCATTTTCTTTAACAGCAAGTGAGTTAATTAGTGAAAGTGGTAATATTAATTAGACATAAGAGCATCAAACATTCATTTGAGATGGATTAGATGAACACACTTTGAAATAATATCATGAAAAACAGATAAATTGTATGTGAGCTAACGTGTGACAGAGCCGTTCTCCACCTGGAGGTCATTATGACTAAACATTGTGATTGGGTCTTTTTTCTCTGTACTGTGAATTGAGGAGGTGGCCATTTTCTTTCATATTGCACCTTTAAACACGTGTTTAT
The DNA here is from genome assembly GCA_039737535.1 of Lagodon rhomboides. Lineage (NCBI taxonomy): Eukaryota > Metazoa > Chordata > Actinopteri > Spariformes > Sparidae > Lagodon > Lagodon rhomboides. The sequence continues at coordinate 19,985,583 of CM077790.1, forward strand.
TTCACAACACAAGGACAGCATGCGCAAGACTGGCTGTTTTAAGGTTTCACTTTCTGTATTGTTTTTTCAAACAGCCTTAATCATGCCCAACACTACTAGATCATGAATATTAACTAAAATGTTGATGATACTACAGGATAATATTTGGGGGTTTAATCCTGGCTTGGTTCGGACCCCCCTCCTGCGTCAACCGGCTCCGCGAATCCATATTTCTGTGTCACTCATAAATAAATAAAAGGCAAACTGTGGGGATCAGTGACACTGTTTGGGTCGACAAGTACAGTGACAACGACTTGATTTTCCACACAGTAGCTCTTTTTCACTCCCCACCCCACCACCACCACCAGCACCACCCTCCCACCCCCTCATGCAAGCCTGGAGGGACCCAAGGCACGGCCCTTATTATGATTTGATGAAATAACCCCCTCTGCCTCCTTTAAGCCCATCCCTTTGCTGAATGTACCCAGTGATCATCATGCCACTTTCATAGCCTGGTGCACTTTCCACGCTTGGAGAAAAAAAAAAATCAGGAGTGAGCCCACATGCACCTCCAAACTGTTTTTTTTTTTTTTTTTTTTTTTCTTGTGATTTTTAAGGGAGATTTTATTTAGAGGCGGTGCTTGTTGGCTCCGGAGTAGCGTCGTAACGACACTTTTTCTCCCCAGTCCCTGTTAAAAGAGTTAGACCAGGGCCAGAGTTGGTGCTGGGGGGTCGCTTTATATAGCTTAGTAATTTCCTTGGGGGGTATAATTGCTTGCGTTTCTTTTTTTTTTTTTTTTTAAATCCCATCTTTTCTATTTTCTATTTTCATTTTTTTATTTTTTATTTTTTCTCACTTTTTCCTTGAATATCGCCGCTCTCTCACGCACGCTCAAGATCTGATAGCCTCTCCGAAGATTTTTTTTTTTTTCACCCCCTTCTTCTTTTCAGATCATGAACAAACTATATGTCGGGAATTTAAGTCCTTCGGTCACTGTCGAGGACTTGAAGCAGCTCTTTGGGGAGAGGAAGCTGCCAGTGGCCGACCAGGTCCTACTGAAATCCGGCTATGCTTTTGTGGACTTCCCCGATCAGAACTCGGCCATAAAGGCTATAGAGACTCTTTCTGGTAAGTGTGGATTATTATTTCTTTTTGGATAAGTGATGCTGCTTGGTGACAGGAGGGGAAAAAATTCACAGTGCCGGGGGTCAAACTGCAAGATCAGGGTTTAAAAGGAAGAAGAAAAAAAATAAGAATAAAAAGCACAATAGCTCAGCGTGTTCCGAAATGTGGCACACTAAAATCATTGCTTGGCTTTTATTTTTCTCTGCTTTCGGGATGGGTGTCTTGTGTGTTTTGCGATCACATCCGTGTGTGCCATCAAGAGTTTGGATGAACGCTCGGCAAAATGCACGCTCCAACAAAAATCGGATAATTTATCGATCACAGGACACACTCAGGGCTTTAGTGCCCGTTCGCCTAAAGAAAAACACGAGCCGTCCAAACGCGATTTACGCGCACTATAACCTGTATTTTTCTGGTGGGGAGATTCCGATAGTGCGGGGCGCTTTACTTTGCAATCACCCGCTGGAATGTATGGGATGGTCTGATGGTTCGGGTAGGCATAATTATTTTTCACTTATTTTTTATCTTGATTTTATTGAAGGGAGCGGAGCGACGCGAGCGCGGAAAACTTGTCAGATCCATGTTCCCCTGGTGTCTGGCTATGTTTTTACGAGGTGTCTTGGAGGTGGGTCACGGGGGTCCGGAGGAAAGAGCTAATAAACAGGTAGCTGAGGGGGGACGAGGTGAGACGCTAATTCCGTGCTGCGCCAGGCCACTCTATAATAGTAACGAAAACCCCGTGTTCAAGCCTCGCCGAGGAGCGCTGACTGAAAAATTTCAACCCCCACGGCTGGGTCAACACGGAGAATCAAGAAAACACCTACCTAGAATAGAAAGAGTACAAGCCATTCTCCTTTCAAACCATCTCTTCTTTTGATGTTTCTTTACAGAGAGCAGGGAAGGAGAAAAAAAAAAAAAAAAAAAAACACCCCTCATTGCACTGAGAGAGGGTTGTGGGAGTGGAAAGCATGGCTGCCCATTTCCCCCTTTACTATAAAAGCTTATCATGCTTCATTTTTTGGCGCCGATCGCCTCAATTGGTGACCCCTCCAGATAACAACAACAACAACAACAACAACAAAGAAAATGGGGGAGATAAAGAACAATAATAATGCATGTGTTAATGTGAACGTAACCCGGGTTGTCCGCCGCCGTGCGCACAAACGCGCCCAGTGCTGTGGACTTTTCTTCTTCTCCTTCTTCTTCTCCTTCTTCTTCTTCTCCTCTCTTGTAGTCTGGCTTTGGCTGTTTGAATGGGGGTGAGTGGGTGGGTGTGTGGGTGGTGGTGGTGGTGGTGGGGGGACGCACCTACTTGGAGAAGTGATTCAAAGTGTGTCTTGTGAAGGCCAACCAGCTTGCATTGTTACTTTTTTTTTTTTTCTTCCAATGACACGCAGCTAATGTTACACTATCAACTTTCGTCCCTACAGGTAAAGTTGAATTACACGGAAAGGTGATAGAGGTAGACTACTCTGTTCCCAAAAAACTAAGGTAGGCCTACAATCTGACACACACTCCCCCCCACTCCACACACACACACACACACATACACACACCACCCTCCCGTCTCTCTCTCTCTCTCTCTAACACACACATCCACACACACACACACACACACACATTGTGTCCTACGCCTATAGCTACTGTGCCCCATGGCAGACTGTGTGACCTGTAGGCTTCCGCTGTGAAATATAGCAAGCACGTTTTCCCTTCTTTCTCTCGGCTCGTGCGTGGGTATTTTTTTTTGTTTTTGTTTTTTGGGTTGTCGAACCGGGCTGCTGTTGGTTTGTTCCCCGGCTGGTGGGAGTGTGTTTGCGTGGCGATTAAAACAAAAGAGAGGAAAGCGACAAAAGAAACAGTTTTTCAGTCCCAACACCCCGCACAACACACGGTGGCTGCTGCTGCTGCTGCTGCTGCTGCCGCTGCTCATATCGCGTGATCTGCAGCGAGGGGCCTATCCCACTGTGTAACATGGACACACACACACACACACTAAGTGCATACATGTTAACAACTGCGTAATTGTGCCTCACGTATAGGGGCTGCGAGCAGACATGGCGGCTTGCGCATGTATGAACTGCCTCCCCGCCTTGCCTATATGTAGGCGATATAAAGTTAGCTTTCAATATTGACTGTAACACTGCAATGCACGGCGCGTTGCATACCAATCAGCTGCCCTCCTCTGCTTACTAGCCTATATATGCATGCGTGTGTGTGTGAGTGTGTGTGTACGAGGAAAAGCGTGAGTGTGTGAGTTGATTTGCAAGGCCAAACTCTAAACTCCACGATCACGAAACTACTGATATTTTGAGGGTTTTTTGTGTGTGTGCGTGTGTGTGTGTCTGAGTCGTCACAGTATATCCACGAGCTTTAAATTGAATGGAAAACAACAATTAAAAAAAAAACAGAAAACGACCTATTTTTCTCCTCCATGTGCGTAATGCGTAATACGCTGATTCGCCCGTGGAGAGATAATATAGATCCACGCCTTTTCACTACGACGCCTTCAGCTGTAGGGGAAGACTACCTTGCGTGACAAAAAGGTAAATATTCAAGCCCCTTGTGGAGGAACACGTGACCCATACTTTATGCTCTTCCAGCATAGTCCTCCTCCCACCCCCCCTTCAGTGCAGCTACACTTCCCTCGCTTCTTTCTTTCTCTTAACGCTGTGCCAACACTGTCAGAGAAAACAACCTATGTCCTGAAAACGTCCATAGATCGAGCTGCCGTGTCATTTCCTCTCTCCACGGCTCGATCTTTCGAGAGAGATTGCTCTGCGAGCTGCACAAAAAAAAAAGGGAAAAGGCGCAACATGGTGTACAAGCCTGCGCCACTCCCCACACTTCATGTGCACGTAGGCCATGGCAATGTTGGGAGAGCCTCATAATGGCTGCCATGATGGGCCCAGCAGCCACTCTGCACGGCTATAGGCGGAATCAGATGGAGCAAAGAAAAAAAAAGAAAAGAAAAAAAAATGTTCCATACGTGTGCCTGCATGTGTCCAATCGGCTGCTCGCGGAGCTGCAGGTCGTGTGTACGCGTCGACAGCAGGCCCCCGAGCAGCCCGAGCGTTCGCCATGTCAGTGAGGTCGACGCCGGTAACACACGTACAGGTGTTCATTTTGAAGCACGCGCAGAGTCGGTGGGCGAAAAAAGCTCGCGTGGACGTGTTTCATTCTGTTTCCCCCCCTTGTGATTTAATCCTCCTCACTGTGGTGATTTAATTTATTGTGAAGAGTTTGTTGGTGGAAACATTTGCATTAATTTAAAAAAATGTAAAGCTCAGAACGCGTAGTTCCTCGTCCCGAGGCGCACAAACGTATTTGTGGTAATTTATTCACGTCTACGTGATGCGAGAATTTCAATCCCCTTAATGTATAATTTTTAATCCATTCGATTTTGATTGAAACTGGAATTTATATTTAGTGACTCATGTTTAGGGCACAGTTTTATTATTTCTAAACCTCGTATTTAGGTAAAAGCGATATTAATTACAGGTGTTGTCGTGGATTTAATTCATATTTATATATTTGCAGGGTGGGTGTGAGTGGAACGTGTCTGAGAAGTGAACTAATCACCAGCTTTTGTCATGTAGGAAGTTGTGTGGCCTGCTGGCTTCACTGAGTTTTGTGAGGCTGCTGTAGTTTCAGCTGTGTGTTCTGTTTGTTGATGTGTTTTTAGTTGTGTGTTGTTGTGTAACGTCTCCAGTGTGGGAAGAGGCACGGCAGGACGGACAATTAAATTATGTCTATTTTTATGGACGAAAAACAGGATTGTTTATTATATTGTCTTGTCTGAACAATTTGTTTGCTAATGAGTTTGTTCTGGGCCTTTTTTAAAATATGATTATTATGATTCAACCAGAAAAGATGAAGTTGTGGATTGTTGTAGTTTTGAAGTCCTGTTTGTTATTTCAATCTTCTTTCGCTTGTGTTCATTTTCTATTTTGATATTTTCAAGTTGGTTAAAAAGTTACAACTGTCATATTTTTTAGCAGAAGTAAACTGGCTTTTTGATTTTATTTGCTGAGCTTTATTTGATTTTTAGAAGCTCGTGGAAACTACAGAATAATTAGCTGCATTGTGTCTGTCACATTTCATTTAGGTTTTTACAAATTATTTTCACTAAAATGATTGATTATATTCATGTTATAATAATGTAGGTTAACTGATATGAATTCATCCTCCATTTCGGTGCTGACACGACTGTCATTCAGAATTAATCAACTATTTTTTCTATTAGTGATGAACTAAATTTTCTGATATGTGTTATTTAATTATTATCACCACCTGAGCTTGGTTATCTACTTGTGGGTTTAAAATAGAAACTGTCAAATCATTTGATGATGAACTAATCAACACTTGAACAAAGCAATCAAACACAACTACAGGAAACATTAGAGAAAATAAATAGATTTATGTAGAATGATTATAAATTATTCTTAAGGGCTAATTTATAACTGCTAAATTTGATTAAAAGAATGGACTTTGGTTTGATGAGATAATTAAGTTATTGAATGTCTTTCTTGCATATTTTTAACAGCGTCTTATTTTGACACCACAATATTTCCCTCCCCCTTGTTAAGCTTCTTTGTCGAGCAGAGCCTGTGGCTGATTCTCTGAAACTCATGAGGAAACAGAGTGTGACTCGGTGTTAATTGATATTGGGCGCTACATAAATGATATGCAGCGTTGTTTGACTGTCAAATAGGTGGTGAAGGTGTGGACAGAGCGACTGCCGTGATCTCTTCGTATACATATTTAAAGCTGTCTTCCTGGGGAAAAAAAAAAATGTGTACGTGTTTGTTTGCTTTCCTCCACCTAATTATCTCTCTACGCCGCTGACCTAACCCCGAGTGAAAATGTGCAGGTGATGGATGTGTGATTGAGCGCTCACCCTCCATTAGGATGTATCACTATAAACAACTGTTTTGTGCGCTTCATATGTTCAATGAATCTGAGTTTGCAGTTTGGTAAATGGGTTTCGAGACCCCCGTTTCCTCATGAAAGGATACAAACCCAAGACATGGGTGTAAACATCTGCATTGCACCACAGCGGTGCACATGCAGATGTGTGTGTTGGGTTGTCGGTGCACACTGAGTCACAACAGTGAAACACTATAGCCATCAGTTGATCCACTCCGAATCCATTAATACTCCCCAGTTGATCCTGGGTGGAGGGGGAAGCTCTCCAATTCAGGCTCTGGTTTTGTCTGGAGTGATAGCAGGAGGCGCTGCACTGCCCCCCTTCTAAAGCCACATCCGCTGCACCCTCCTCCTGACTCCTCGTGTCCCCCCTCACCTGTCTGTGAGGAGGGATCGCTCGGTGTGGTGTGTCGTGGAGTGAAAGGAGGAGACGCTCTAGTATTTTTTCTCGGTGGTCTTACGGTTGGTCTGTCTCAGGCTTTCTACTCATGAAGGGCGAAGAAGAGATTCATCTCGCTGAACAATTAGTTTATGACTGTAAAATATAAGGCGGAATGGCAGATCTTCATTAGCGCTTCTAGAAACAATGACTATTTACGTCAGGCCTTTATTTTGAGTTCCGACGCTTCTAAATCTGTACAGCAATTAATAACTTTTTCACGAGGTGCAGTTTTGTATTTTCCTCAGACTCACTAGTGCAACAGAGTCTATCGCTTAAGGGAGCAGCGAGATTAGATGTGAGGGCATTGTTAATTCATCGTGTGTCTATCAGAGCTGTGGGATCGCTCTTAAAGCTCCCAGAGAGTTGGGATCTCCAGCGCTTGCATGTAGCATCGTAGCAGCAGCAACCATAGAAATTCTCCTCCCGGTAAAAGCTGCCGTTCACATTCCTCTCCAACCTGTTGCATGACAAATGTGTTGCTGCAGCGTTAGGCTCATTACAACCAGGAGTGATCAGCTCGGTGACTCTCATGAGCTGCAGTTAGGAGGTGTGGAAAGGTGGGGCCGGGATGAGGAGGATTGCATTTCCTTGGTAATGCTACATCACTGAAATATACTGGAGATGAGCGAAGATAAACAGGAGATGGTTTCAACTGAGGGAAGACGACCGGAGCTGTGACTCCTGATGTGTTTGGTTCAATAGGAGATGAATGGGGCGCTTCTTCTACCTGTGTTATTATTTATGACCTCAGCATTACACATTACCACTCACTTATTCCTGTTATTGAATCTTGAGAGTAATGGAGAGACAGGCCACTGTAGACGTAAAATAAACCCTCGCTGATTGGAGATGAGAGGCATAAAGCCTCCTTGAACTGAGCCACTGAAGCCATTTTTCTTCTTCCTCCTCTTTTGCTTGTTGAAGGCGGCTTCTGTTCGTAGGAAATCAAAGAAAAAGTTGTATTTCTGCGCATTCTTAAAATCGAATATCTTAGAAATAAAAAGTCCTTAAAAGACTTTAATTTATATCTTTCTAGAACGGCACCTCCGTCAAGGCATGTCTCGTACTCACTCATCTAAACACGCCTGATTTTTAAAAAATTAAGATCCATGCATTATTCTCAAAGAAATTAAAGGAAATGTTAGAAAATACACTCACACTGTTAGAAATGTAAGAACAAATTCCTGGATCTCGTAGTTTATCTAGATCTGCACCTAAAGTTCATGGGATCTATACTGAGACCCATCCTCCATCCAGAGGTAGCAAACCTACACAAACTTTACTCAAGTAGAAGTACAGGTACTTGTGTAAAAAAGACTTGAGTAAAAGTAATAAAGTACAGGCTCTGAAATGTACTTAAAGTGTAAAAGTAAAAAGTATCCCCCTGAAAGACATTTTTTACCGGCCATTTCTGTGCAAAGCTGACTGAAGCTCACATCATATTAATATAATTTAAAGACTGTTAAACTTTAAGGTAGAATCAGTTGATTTGTCTAAAAAAAGATAGTTGATTGTTGAGTCTCATTCTCAGGATGTAAAATGCCCACATTTTTGGGTTGGTAAAGCATCCCGAGCAGAAACGAACAGAGAAAACAAGAAAGTCCAGGCAGGCGGCTGCAGGGTCTCTGCAGATACGAGACACTAACATGTCTTTTCTCTCCAATCCAGTCTCCCTCTCTGTCTTATGCACTGGTAGGTTGAAATCTGTTTTGCGAAGTTGGTAAAAACAATCTATTTTGCCCCTCAAGCCTATTAAAACTACAGTGACGAGCCTGTTTTGAAAATGTAAAGAAAAGTAAAAAAGTTGTTAGAAAAATAAATACTCAAGTTGAGGACAGATGCCTGAAAATTCTAGTTTAAGTACACTAACGTAGTATTTTATACTTTGTTTCTTGTCCACATCTGCCTCCATCTAAGATTTGTTGAGTAGTTTTTGTGTAAATCCTGCTGACAAACCAACAAACAAACAAATGGACAAGGGTGAAAACATAACCTCCGTGGCAAGGTAATAAATTCAGTGCTGACAGGGTGCGGGAATTCAACCTTTTCTTGTGCATGATTTCATTTCCCGTCTACCAGGAGTGCATCAGACAAGTCTTAGTTTGTTATTTGCCGCCATCACAGTCCTCTCCAGGATAGACCGACGCTGTTTTGAGCAGATGTTCGAGGATGCTGTTTTTCGCTAAGCAGGGTTTGATGAATTGCTGGAATCTTAGATGTGCTGCGTGTGAATATTTAATGAGTTATAAAGCGCGATTATGAGTTGTTGCAGTTTGTACCCGAGTTCTTTTTTGGGGGAAGTAATTTGAAGATGTAACAGCTGCTCCATCTCTCCTTCCTGTTCTGTGTCCCGCTGTTGCTCAGTCTGTCTCTTAATGTGTGTGTGCAGCGTGTTTGGAGTTGCGGAGCGTATATGCACATGTATACATGTGAGGACGACGCCAGACAAACAGAGAGGGGCTGTGGTTGAATCCCAGCTGAATGCTACGTGCCGGATGTAAACTTAAGTGTTTGTCACCCGTCGGTGTGCCAGCGCTCCCAGCGGGCACCCAAGGGTGTGGTCTCCATGGAAGGTCCGGCAGCTGAGGCGCACAGCAGGTGGCATTTCTCCCTGTCCTTGTCCCATTTCAACACCATATAACCCTGCTGCCCCTGCTGGAACTTTAAAGCTCTGATGGGTCTTGAACAGGTGAAATGAATACGGCGAAAACTCCAAACGGCCAATCGGAGCGAGCCGGGGGGCTGTAATGCTTACACACAGCCAATCCTTCACAAGTGGGTCGAGTGGTAGGGATCGAAGCTCACGAAGAGGCTCTGTGACTAAGCCTCGAGCTGGGAATGCTGTTGGCCTGAAGAGTCAGCCAGGTCAAATGGTCGTCTTAATCTGTCGCGTTGGACCTTCACCCCTCGCACATTTTTCAGTCTCTTACCTAGATTTTAATGTTGCAGGCAGAGGCGCACAGGCACAGGGGTGGCATGGGCCCTGTACCTGGGTCAGAAGGTGATAGGGAGGTGTCCCGTTTGTATTTAAGATGGATTACTGAAAGGGTCTACCATGTGTGGGCCCAGGTCGCTCGACCAGAACCTCGGTATGAAGTGACTGTCAATATTTCTTGTTTGAAAGTCAATCAAATGACTGCAAAGAAGAACAACTTACATAAACAACCACAAAGAGACGAAAACAACAGTATTTAGCTTTTATTTAGTGAGTCCCACTGAGATCACAGATCACTTTCACAAGGGAGACGGGCCAAGAATGGCAGCAACAGGCCAGCAGCATGGCAGCAAAAACACACTGCCATGATCAGATAAAACATCTGCACGCAGACAACATGGACCCAATGGATTTCACCATAACTTTATAATTGATAATTGAAATAATCTGAAGTGTGCAGGTTGATCCATGCAGTGGGTACAAAAGACCTAAAAGCGTGCTTTCCCATTTCAGTTCCGACTGTGGGAACAACAAATCACATCAAGTTTTCACCCGTGTCCATTTGTTGGTTGGTTGGTTTTTCGGCAACAAATTTCCAAAAAACTAGGTTGGATCTGTGGCCGTGACTGAGCTGCTGACCACAAAGAGACAGGAAAAACACAAAGAGATATAAAATAGAGAGAAACAACCATAAAGAGATTCAAAGCGACCACAAAGAGATGATAGACAAAAAGAAAGACCATAAAAGATAATTAAACACAAAGAGATGGAAAAAACCACAAGGAGATAAATAAACAACCACAAAGAGACTAACACACACACACACACACACAAATACAAAGAGATGAAAAAAGGCAGAGACAAAAAACGACTACAAAGAGACACAAAATGACCACAAAGAGATAAAACACACTCTACAAAGAAATGTAAAATTGCTTCAAGGAGACAAAAAAATTAATACATGCAAATGATGCAAAATGACCATAAAGAGAAAAAAACAATACACAAAGATGTAAAAAAAACAACAACTCAGAATCCAATTGACCAGTGACATAAAAAGAAAACAAAGATGCAAAATGACCACAAAGAGACAAAAAACGACTACAAAGATAAAAAAACAAACCACGGAGACACCTACAAAAAACAAAACAGAAACCAAAAAACGACCACAAACAGATGCAAATGACCAAATGACCTGTGTCTGTGTCAAGGGAAACTTAATACTCATAATCTGTCCATGGTTATGACTGTTAGGAGTTTCACATAGTACTATTAATTGACATTGTTTCATATTAGAGTATTTAAAGAAGTGTCTCAGGCATCTATTTATTACACTGACTAAACAGTGTTACCAAATATAATGTACATTTTATCATGCCCAAGAAGCAGGGCGGCAAATGTGAGTCCGCCTGTGCAGACACAGTGTTCTTATGGCGGCACCCTTCTTGACTTCATGTTTTCAGTTCCTGTTTAATGTCAGTAAACCTGTCCAAAGTGAGCGGGGTCTCCACACCCTCTAATGTATATTTAAAAAATGCAACAGAGCAAGAGCTGCAACTGTAGGAGGCCTACGTCATGTGTGACATGGAGGGTCAGGGGACGCGGAGGAGACTGACTGACAACCGCTCAGTGCAGCGTGGACAGCTGTGTGGAGCTGGAGCTAACCAGCCATGAGCAGCTACTGTCAGACTCTGTGGAAAGACAGCGAGTCTGGTGGAGAAGAAGCGCATTTATGTCTCTTTGCGAGCGTCACTGTGGATACCTGTGTTGTCTCTGCAGACAGATTGCATGGATTGTTTTGTCTACATTTCTCTCATGTAGTGGGAATGTCTTCTGACATTTAAAGCATCTTGATGTGGGAGCAAAACTCTGCCACTGGTGCTCGATAATACGTGTGTGTGTGTGTGTGTGTGTCAGTGTCCGTGTGTGTTTACAGGTTGTGCTGTATTCACTTCTAACTGTTCCAGGTTAGGTTCTCCAGGTTGCCATGGGAACCAGTTTTGAGTGTTTTGCTTAGTTATAGGAGGAGAGCTCGAAACGATGGAGGCTTTCAGAAAAAATGAACCGAAAGTCCTCCCGTGTGCAGACACAACATGGCGCGAGCTGCACGAAAACAAGAAAGTTAACAGCATGCGATTCATCCTACAAGTCGTCATTATAATATCTTCTGACATCACTGTCAGGATCCTCTGATTACAGCTTGAATTTGTTACGAACTGCTGTCAGTTTGGGGACCCTGTAATTTCCACCCATTTCCCAGCAGAGCGGAGGCTGCCTACTGGTTATAGCTGCAAGCGCCGCTCGGCAGTCCAGCCGCGTGCTGGCGGCTCACGCTATGGGGCGTTGCGGTGGTCAGAGTGCTGATTTTATATGACAGTGAATACATAGCCTAGTAAGGTGCCTCAATAAAAATGCCAGTGTAAAGCTATCACTTTATTGAAACCCTCAAGTGCTCATTTTCTTTCTTCAAGAGCGGCAGGGAAATCTGCAGAGTGGGCTGTCCATCTCTGTCACAGCCACAGCCCTTTTGTGACCTTTTCTTATTCATAAACCCAGTCAGAGCTGCCATTTCCATCCTTTTCCATATGTAAGCAACCAGCAACGGAAGCTGGGAAACCCCCCCCCCCTTCATCTCCCGACACAGAACAAGTCATCTACAGTGAGGTCGGCTCACAGCTGAGCCTTTCGACACAACCTGCAGCACAGTCTGATCATTGTGTTTCCTCTGTCTCACACTGTCTCTGACGGAAGAGGAAGTCATGGAGAGGACTTCCGAGTCAAAGACACGTGCATGCCACACACATGATTATAACCGGTGTGTGTGTGTGCGTGTGCTCTTGTGTGGGCAGAAATGAGCACTGCTGATAGAGGGCAGCATTTCTTCCCCCTGAAGCTGGGTCTCTGTGTGTGTGTGTGTGTGTGTGTGTGTGTGTGTGTGTAAGGCTGCTGCTGTCCTGAAGTGGATTAACCCCCTCTCTCAGCAGACAAGGTAGTGACGGAGAGCGAGCGTATTCTCACAACAACCGCTAATCTTGACCTATCACCTGATTTTGTTCCCTTGTAGAGTTTGTATCCTGCCTCCTGACAGGTAGTTTGACGTTGAATTACAACTTATCAGCCTAGAACAAGTCTTGGGGCGCCAGACTCTCCTGTATTTATTTAGCTTTTCCCACCCTATGCAAATATCCAGCACCAAGTGACGTACATCATTGTGATCATGAGAAACTGAAGTTTCATTCTGGCTCATTTAAGTCCTGGTTTTAAATTTGTTTTGTACAAGAATGGATGAAATTACCAGAATTTCTTTTACTGTGAATTCAGAAGTTTAGGGTTTTTTTTTTTCTAATTAAAAAGATTAACTTAATTGTTTTGTACTTCCTTATGAATTTTTGTCTACATCTGACCTTTCTTAAGCAAGATACATCCATTTATCCATTTATTATGATATTATTCTCTGTATTATTCTGAGAGGAACAGATTATATCCTGTGAACCATTTACTGACCACTTAGATGTATCCAAAGCAGTTGAGAGCAACTAGAAAGGTTTATTAAATCCTCACAGAGGACACTGACGCAAAAGTGACTTTTTTTTTCATTTAAAATATATCACCCACTGAACATGAACAACCAAAGTTGCTGGGCTACAACCATTGAGGTAGAAACTGCGTGGGTTCCCTTTATGAATCAATGCTGCAGAACGTGATGGCGTAATCATGAGAGCTACGGAGCCCCTGACTGCCAAAACCAGACATGTGCGATATGAAAAGCTGGGAAATTCCACTTTACGTGAGTTTATTTTACAGCGGTTCAGAACTTATTGAACATTTTAACACAGTAGCTATTTTTAGCCGCTGGCGGCTGTGTAGGTATTTGAGAGTTTAAGGAATATCCAAACGTTGAGCAGGAGGAATTTCTAGACTAATAGATAGTGGCTTCAATGTAAAAGACGAGTCTAAATCGTCTAAAGCAGGAGACTCAAACCTCAGTTTACTGGCTTTAACGTGCTCTGTCTGTCCCTCATACCTCTCTGTAGAATAAAGTGTCTTGAGATGAGATAGAATGCAGTCACATTAAACCCCATCCTGTGTTAAAAACGTCCTCCTGATCAACTTTTAGCTTCAGAGAGACTCATTTTGATGTGGTGTCTCATGCACTGTGGTAACTCAGAGGTCTGTTGTATGAGAGTGTGTTGTAGGGCTGCACAACATATTTGTTGCACAACATATTTGTTTCAGTAACATCGCAGGACGTGCAATGTCAAGTAAGGCAATTTAATTAAATGAATTAGGACACGTTACGACTTCCTTGCTGTTTGATGTAAAATGAAAACTTGAGTGGTTCTTACTTTCAATCACCGATCTACAAGAGAATCTGTCTAATGTTATGTGATTTAGTTGGACTCAAGAGTTTTTGGATATTGGGGAGTTTGTTGCTTGTGAGCGACATGTGCAGCCCCTCATTGTTCTTGATTAATTTATCAAACAGGTAGTACACAGTAGCAGGGGCTACTTTGGTTGTTTAATAAAATACACTCCCCCAAAAATCACCCCAATTATTCCACAATTATTACTTTTTTCCAAATAGAGCTACTCAAAGAAATGCCTGTATTTTGTCATTTTGAAGAAACTAAGTACTGTTTTCCAATATTGTTGCAGCTTAAATTAATTAGTACACAAAATATAGGACTGAGGCAAAAAATCTGCATATTAAGAAATGAAAACAAATTATTTGGAGCCTGTATGTAATCAAGAAAAATATATGAAAATTTGTGGCACAACCAGCAGCATGTTAGCTTAGGTTAGCATAAAGCTAATCCAGAAATATGATTTCTATATTTTTCTATACACGCAGACTTGCTCTTTCCTCATGTTTGTAGTCAGACTTAAACCACCGGCTGCTGACTCCCGTTCATATTTAGCTCATTAATATGAAAGCAGTATTGATCTCCTCAGTTAACTTGTGAACTATTCCTTTAATGATTTTGGTTCGTCTTGTCGAGTGGAAAAGTAAAAAAACTGTGCTCTCGTCATTTGTTAAATATTTTGAGCCGTGGTAGCGGTTGCAGGCTGCCGTCCACTTTCATCGGAAGTTTAGTATTTGTGATATGAAGCCTGTTGTTTTACGCAGCTGTGCTTGATCCCGACTATGATTTGCTGAGCTCAGAGATGAGTCGGGTAATGTGGGCCAGGCAGGTGCTGGAGAGAGTCGGACGGCTCCATCTGCCTCGCTGCCAAGTGACCCAGCACATGCCAATACAGCCAGTCAGTCGCAGTGTGAGCGACAGACAGAGCATGTACGTGTGAGAGTGAAAGAAAGAAAGAAAGAAAGAAAGAAAGAAAGAAAGAAAGAAAGAAAGAAAGAAAGAAAGAAAGAAAGAAAGGGGAGAGCGGAGTTGCAGGGGACCCTCTGGGAGTCCTTTTTGATTTTTATCGCACTGAACGTCAGGTTGCGGGGAGAGCCGCTGCAGAGAGCTGCGCACACAGACACGACCCGTGAGCGAATGTGAAAAAAAAAAAAAATGTAAATAGTTGTTGTCTTGCTGACCCTAATATTTCCCCAGAGGAGGAGAATATTTTTATCTGGAAATGTTCAATCTGTGCGTGTGTCTCACTAAACAGTCGGGGTTTTCCCCGCGGGTGCAGTAGCTGCTGCGGTAGCACAGCTCGACTGTACACGAGGAGCTCACGCGCATATTAAACCGACAAAACGGCACGTGCAAGATGCTAGAATACCATCCAGTTGATTGATTGACTGACTGATTGATTGATTGATTGATTGATTGTGCATACGTGTCGAGGATGTTTACAAGTCCTCGTCTTCTCCCAAAGCAGCACCTCTGCAAACAACATGATGACACTGATTGATGAAACGCCCGTCCATGTCAGGTTAAACGAAGCATGGGCTGACACAGATCCAATTAAAACTGAAGCGTGCCCCCATAGCAGAGAGAAAAACCTTAAAGGTGCAGTATGTAGTTTTGGGGAAGGAAGTTAAATCAGAGGAGAAAGATCTTCAAGGATCCGTCCTTTAAAGGAAAAGGATGGTAAATATTTGACGCTGAAGCAGCCACGCTTGAGTCTTTGTCGGAGGGTTTGCAAAAATTAACGGGGGTCTTTTTGCCTTGATAAGACCAAAACGACTTATTTCCCCCCTCATTCTGTGCACGTTCGAGCGACGCTCGCTCTCATTAGAGGTGAACTCCTGTCGCTCGACAGTCACACACTCTCTCCTCCACCCGCCTCGATCGCGTGCATTGTCTCTCCTCTCCCGCTCACAATGCCACTGCTCCCTTGGCACGGCGCAGCGGCGCAGCGCGTTAGCATGAGCGGGTGCAAATAGCGTACGACTCCATGTTATGTACTGTAAGCTGAATGCGAGCCGCCCTATCAGATAGTGTAACAGAGACAGGCAGTTTATTCTTAGTAGAGTTGTGGTTACCGCGAGTGGAATTCTTCGACAACAGTAGACGTCTGTGTGTGTGTCCGTGTTCTTGCATGTGTGTGTGCGTGTTTGTGCAGCGCCTCCGTGTTCCTGCCATTCCCTAAGCAGGAGGCAACAGTTCATTTCAGAGATGGTTGCTAAGATGGTTTTGTTTTAAGTGGTGTGAGGAGTGACTCCAGGCGGCCCGGTTTCCGGTCGCTCGACGTTTGCGGGAGGATAAATTAGAGAGATATAGGATGACAGGCTTCAAAGGACCAGTTTGATGTCTTAGAGACAGTGGTGGAGATGTGGAGCCGACCAAATACGCTGGAAGAAAAGTCTAATTTAACAGGACGGGGGTGTTTGTTCTCCCATTTGTCAAGTGTAGCCGTCGCCCCCTTTGATGGCCGGCTTGGGCGCTTGCGGATCATTTGGAGTATCGCCGTTTCCTCCCTGTCACCGCACATCATCAAAGCTGTCGGATCCCTCATGATTCACACAACCCAGGTCCACACACACACAGATGGGCTCTGATGTGATCAAACGTCAGCGCAAATAACAGAAATGCCACTGGACCAAACCCAGCTCTCATTTGCTTTTCAATGACGCTGATCATTTGGAGTCCATCACTGCACATTTGACCCTTTTTTCCTCGATGTGGTCTGATTATGAAGAACCATTCTTGATGCTGTTCTGTTTTGCTCAGTGCTTCTCCAAGCAGATGTTGAGGCTGCGTTAAAGGTGGACTACGTAATTTTGGAGGAAGAAGACAAAGATTTTCATTGACTGATTTTTTTTTTATGCCTAAACAAACGAAATCAACAAACTATCTTTGTTTTTCATGACTGTTTAAACTGAACAAACAAACTGACCTTAAAGGACAACACAGTTTCATACTGTTTTACTTTGTTTACATGTGGCGGACCCCGCCACCTTTCTAGCTTCAAACAGTGTTCTGGACGCCTGATTTTCCTCTGAGAACAGCTTGTTTATTCACTTATGAAAAAATAAATATTTCTGAGTTTGTGTTATTACCTCATTAATATTTTAAATATGAATTTCTTCTCCAGAACTACATAGTACCCGTTTAAGGACAGAGCAGCCAGGTTTTTCAGGTCACTCTCTAATAGGCCGTTTAACTTAGACATGGTGTTTGTTGAAGAGGGGCAACCAGCCTCGTGTGTTTCCTGCCGGGAACGATGAAAGCAGCCGGCCTGTAAACGCTTGCAGATTTGTTTTGGTGTTTTTTGTGCGGAGGAGAGTCGTAAGCCCCGAGCACGGCTGGAAATAGTTGTTAAATTAGTGGACTGCACCCTGAAAGAACCCGTCCAGCAAATCAGAGGTCGTCGTCTCGTTGTTATTGATCTTTTGATTTTGAGCATCAGGTGGTCCCCAGCAATGAGCACATGAGGGGTCGATCACTTTGTTTTTTTCAGGACCCAGACCTATTATTAGTAATCAAGGAGCCAGAAAACCAGTATTTGAAAAGATATACATTTGCAGTAAAAACTAAAATCTTGGTCAGCCAGTGATCGAATGTAACTGATAATATTTTGAGGTCCTTCTACTTTACTCTCTTGTTTAATTAGTAACATGTCATTCTGCAAAGTAATCAGTAACTTAAGCCAGGAATAAATGTAGTTGAGTACAAGAAGAAGAAAAGGTTGTTTTCTACTCAAATATTTTTAGGAACATGTACTTTACTTGAGTATTTCCATGTTCTGCTACTTTATACTTCCTCTCCGCTACATTTTGGAGGCAGATATCGCCTTTTTACTCCACAACATTTATTTGATCAGCAATTGGATAAAGAAAAAGCCAGATAATTGGTTGACATGTAAATATATTTGTAGTTTACTTTTACTTTTACTGATACTTAAGTTTAATTTTAATATCAGATACTTTAAGATTTTTACTCAAGTACTATTCACATGGCTGACTTTTAGTTCAAACAAAGTAATATTTTTGCACAGTCTCTTTACTTTTATTCAAGTATGGCTTTTGAATATGTCATGTGTATATAAGTATATACTATAATATACTTTATATAACACTGTTAGTGAACAGTTAGTAGTTAAGTATTGTTTGGTAATTATACTGTACAATCTTGAGGAATTTGTACTTTTAATATGCATTTCCATGTTCTGCTAATTCATACCTCCACCACACTATCTTTACTTTTTATTCACTACATTTATTCGATAACTTTAGTTATCGAATAAATGTACTTTGCTGATTGATGATTTTTTCTCGCAATGCGTATAGGGCTGCAACTAATTATACATTTTTTATCATTTTTAATTTTGAGATTAATTGATTCATTGTTTGGTCAGTAATCTGACAAAAACTGTCTCTTGTCTTTTGTCCAACTAACAGTCAAAGAACCAAAGACTCTTCATTTACTGTCATAGATGACGAATGAAAGCAGAAAATTCATACATTTGAGAAGCTGTAACCAGCAAATGTTTGACATTTCTCCTGGCAAAATTACGCAAATGATTAAGTGATTATCATAGTAGTTGGATACTTATTTTCTTTCGATTGACTAATCGATTAATCGGTTAATCATTGCAGCTCCAGACATGTAACCCATCAGATAGTGTTGTGGGCGGGACGTTGAGAGGGGCAACAGAGTGGAGAGGCTGCTGCATCAGAGCCAGTAGCAGCTTTTAAAATTAATTTATTTTATCTGCAATCGGACAACAAGAAAAAAACACCTCAGATTCCAATAATTGGAAAAATGCCGAATATGGGATCAGTTGGTTGATTCGAACGGTTAAAGAGAGTAGTTTTTATTTTCTGTTTGTTCCTGAGGGTTTGGCGCTGACAAGGATTTGAGATTTGCTTTTGTTTTCCGAACCTCACTTCTGTGTTTGTGTGCTGTTGCATTCACAGACTGTAGGATTTTGTCAGAAAATCAAACCTGGAAGACGAACAATAATCAAACATAAACCTCTTCGGAGGCTGCAGCTTTAGCGAGTTGAGGAATTGCTCCGGCTTGGCAGACGTTTGGGCTCCACTCACTGCCTTATAGTCACATACATAAGAGGTACCGACAACAAACCTTTTCCCCTCAGCCTTTTTTTTTTTTTTTCACAATCACCAATAATTCTCTCTTGCCTTCTCTGTCTCACTTTAAATGCTGGCCACACAGCCCCGCGTTCCCACCCGCTTCCCCTCTGCTGCGGAGCTCAGGCTTCCTAACTTGAGATATCGATGTCAGCTCAGGATATTTACTCAGGTATTTATCGCATATTGATCAGGGCTGACACCCCTGTGAGCGTCTCCGATAATTGAATTAGTCGACGTGTTACATTCCCACATTGCGTACGGGCCTCCTCCGAACTGTTTCCTAGTCCCTGTTCTCATTTTAAACAAACGCAAACACACAGCTCTGGATCCAAACCATCACTTCCCCTCGAGCCCCCTGCCTCATTTCAGAGAGTAGGTCAGGATTTGGAGCCATTTTAGCCGTAGGATTAAAGTCGGACAGGGATAATGCCACTTCAGCCACTTGTGAGTCACGTGACACGAGATGATCTAAGGTTTTGGGAGGAGCTGTATTTAATTCATGTATTGGAGGCCCTTATCCGTTTGACTCCACCTGTTGTGGAGCCGGACGCCCATAAATGTTTTAAAAACTGTGCTTTTATAGACAAACATAAAGAAAACAGTGACGGGTCCCTCTGCACACAGTGAATATAGCCCAGTCTCATGGTCCCATTGATGTAAACGTAACTTTAGATCTGTATGTGGTGTCCCCCCAGCCCACACAAATGCATCCTATATACAGTAGATAATCCCACTGCCTTGTTAATCTCTGGATGGCTTATTGGGATGAGTACACTTTATTTACTTTACTGTACTTCACTCACTTGTGTAAAATTGCTGTAAGTCTGCAGTTTGTTTTTTTATCTCTATCTCATCATTTTTTCTTTACATGCATGTCATGTAATAGTTATTTCTGATGTGTAAGTCTCCGAGTGGAATCAAAATTATACACTGATAAATAAATAATGTAGATAACAGTTGATCTGTGCTTTTATTCTGAAATTTTTCATATAAAAAAATTCTTATACCAGTCCTCGGCCACTTTGTGCCACATCTTTTTGACCGTGTCCAAAGCTATAAAATTTCTGTGGTTTAATATTTCAGTCAGCCTTCGGTCTTCTCCTACGCACCTGTCGACCCTAAGGTGTGCAAAAGCTGCACTCTGTGGTTAAATATTTAAAACTTTACGAAACAGTTTTTCTTAGGCAGGTTGCTCCATCTACATCCATGGCAGTATTTGCAGTAACCAAAGGCGTCACTTTGTGTTGAAAGGTGTCCGAAACATAAGGAATCAGATAAATAAATCGTTTTTTAAATGGTCCTCAACATGATTTTAGGCAATGAAACGACGGGAGGTCAAAGTAGATTTTCACCACTCTGTTGCACAAAAGATTGCATAAAGCCGCATTTCTTGGTTTTCAGCACATTATTAGATAATTGTGTGTAAATGACGCCCATGGCGATAACTCCTCTGGATGTTGAAGCAGAGCCTGAGCTGGTATTGTTTCTTTTTGCTCACTACTGGCCAGAAGGCTCATGTACCTCCAACATATGGACACAGGATTAGGGATGTTATGCACATTTTACAATTAGAGAAAATCTGCTGTTTCATCAAAGGATCATCTATTTGTCCTTTTAGCTTTTGTGGCAAATATGGAAGCTGAAGAATTGTAGTGAAGTACGTTGTGCTCTCCTTCTCTATTAATTCACTTTTATTTGCGACTAGTTTGGCTTCCCTTGTCTGTCCTTGTATGCTGAGTGGTGGGTGTGGTTGATTTATTACATCTGTGTTAGTTTATTTTTTGGGGAGTAAAAATACTTTGTTTAAAATTTTTCTGAACTCGGCATTAAAGGCGCCCTATGTGGTTTTGTTTTTTGTATTTACAACAATAATTAGGTAAAAATACAAACTTACATTGAAGCTAGAAAAGGTCTCAACTGAGAAGGATCCTATAAATATGAATAGTAAAGTAAAACTGAAATAAAAATGAAATTGCATTCAGCCATGAAATTCACTTTGTTAAGACTTTTCCTTTCTCTTTCCGTTAGATTTATTCCCCAAAACGACATAGTGCACCTTTGAATAAATATTTCAGGGCTGCAACTCACAATTATTTTCATCACCACTTTAACTGAACATTATTTCCTTGAATAATTTATGAGTTATTTGGTGCGTACTGAAATTCCAGAGCACAAACTGACGTCTTCGTGTTGTTTGTTTTGTTTGACCATTCCGAACTCTAACCAGCGGAAATCAAACACACTAAATATTCAGTTAAGAGCGACAGAAGACAAAAATAAAGCAGCAAATCTTCACATTCGAGAAGCTGGAACAAGCTGTTCTCTGCTTGATAAAGGATTCAAACAATTCCGTTATTAAAATTGTCGGGAATTAATTTTCTTGTTAATTGATTAATTGACTTGTTTAAAATATTTTATAATTACTAAACACTAACTGTATTTAAAAAGATACTTAAAATAATGCTGTTTGATTAATCCAGGCTTTGCAACCTTAATTTTAACTTCTAAATTTACTTTTAGTTTTTCCTTTATTTAACCAGGTAAAAGTGAACAGGCTAAGACAACTTTCTAAAATATGATTTTTAAGTGAACATATAAACCTGAGTGCTGCTTTTCAGCTTCTTTTAAAAATGTTTTAGAAGGGGCAACATGATCAAAATCAAACCAGCAGCTTGAATTAAACCTCCTCGTGTGGCCCCCGGTCCGGCTCTGGCTCTCGACCCTGTGTTTGAGAAACGCAGCGCGTGTTCTGCTCTTTCCAAAAAACACTCCGTCCTGCCGCTGTTTGGAGAACGTGACAGCTCAGTGACAGCAGCTGTGACTGGCAGGGGTGTCATTTTATTTTTTCTTCTTCTTTTTTTTCTCCCTCTTCTTTTAAATACGCTGCTTATTGACTGGGCTCGCCAACGAGGATGAAACTTCACTCGCCTCCTGCTTGTTACTGTACGTGTTTTCACTCCCGGGTAGAAACTTCCCTTGCAGACAGGGGGAGGGGAAAGAGATGAGGTAGTGTGTGGTTCGTGTGTGTGTGTGTGTGTGTGTGTGTGTGTGTGTGTGTGTGTGTGAGCTCTCTCGAGGCAGCTGGAGGGAGTAGTGAGACGGGCCGAGAGAGAGGGAGAGAGAGGGGGACGATGAGAGACAGGCTGCAGACGAGCCGTAGACAGACAGAGAGGGAAGCGAGGCAAACGGTTTGAGGGGCTTGCGTAATGTTGAGTGCTGTGCGTGCGGTATTGATCCAGGTTAACCCTGCCGGGACCTCCACCTATGGCAGGCGGGCTCAGCCTTCCAGCTACAGTGTAATACCTTATGGTTGGCAGATTAAAGGATGAGACCTAAGGAACAGGCTGCACAACTCAACATAAAGCAGCAACGGAGGCAGCCATGAGGAGCAGCTAACAGCGGAGCCGCAGTATGAGCTGGTATCCACCTGTCAGTAGCTCTTAGCGCTGAGGTGTGTGTGAGAGAGAGGAAGACACAGAAAGTACATCAGTGTGTGCATGTAGAGGAGAGTACATAGACACACCAGTCGGCTATACATTAGTGTTTGAGCTGTGTGTGTGTGTGTGTGTGTGTGTGATTGCGTGTCAGCTGCGTCCCTGCAGGCTCGCTGTGTGCCTGTCAGTGACAGTGCTGCTGACTAGGTGCTTTGTGACGGAGGCTCAGAGGAGTCCTCAGTTGGCGGAGCAGCAGTGTGGAGGAGCAGGCGAGTGTTTGATGTGCGCAGGACAGGACAGGACAGGACAGGACAGGACAGGACAGGACAGCGTGGCACATGACTCCGCAAGTCCGCTTTGAATCATCTTTTCTGTTTGTTTGTTTGTTTGTTTGTTTGTTTATTTAGTCAGGAGCTTGCGGCTCGGTGGCAAAGGGGGGGGAAGTGGTTTCCTCTGCAGAAAGTTGAAGTGTGAATGGTTGTAATTGCAGCTTGTTGAATGTTTGCATGATTAGCAGGAACCGGTCTGCACAGGACTGCACATAATGTTTCCTGTCCGTCACATTGAGTGGCCTGTGTGAGGGTTTCTGTTCAGTTGTATGTGTTTGAAGGCTGCTGGAGGGTCTTATTGGTATATACACTCACTGGCTGCTTTCCTAGGTGACCTTGTGATCCAATACAACAGCTCCGCAATTTATTCTGCTTTCACAAAGATAAAAATGTTCAGTTTTATGGAAGAGAATGGGAGAAAAAAACCATTAAGGGTTCTGACTTTTTCTTTTCACAATTCTGACTTTTTTCTGTGACTTGAATTCTGTGTGAAGTCAGAACTCCTCTTCTGTGCAGTTTTGATTGTCGCTGTCAGAGAAGTGTTAATTCCACCACATGCCTAATCACATACACAGTTTGTTGTCCAGGTGCACGCACATGCATTAACTTTAACATTTTTAAAGTGTCCCTCTGCTCAGAAATGTTTTCTGCTTGTTGTTGCTTTGTTGAGTTTGACGATAGGAAGCTGGTTTCACTTTCATCCGCTGCAGAGGGAAAGTGTCTCTGTTCTCATCTTGACTGTGAATCGAACACGTGGAGCCGATTCATGAGAATGATTTTGTGGCGTCGCACAATCGACACTATCCAGTGTGCGACTTTCAAGAGTTTTGATGTGGAAACTTAAAAAACGTTGAGCGCAGCACTGACAGTGGGCTTCTGTGCACTCTTGTGTCCAGAAGTCAAACTTTAAGATCAAGAAATATTTATTTATTTTCAGTAACTATTGTGAAAGTCGATTAATCTGTTTGAGTAGTTTTTTTAGAAGGTGTGCTGTGTATGTTTGTGGAAGATATTTGAATCAGTTGAGAAAAATCTTTAACAAGCTAAATACACAAACTGTCTTTAAAGGACAACACTTTGTTTATATTTGGCGGACCCTGCCACCCTTCTAGCTTAAATCACCGTTCTGGGGACCTCACTCTCCTCTGTGGACAGTCTGTTTATTTGTAAAAATATATATTTCTGAGTTTGTATGATAACATTATTAATATGGTAAAAATCACATTCTAGAGTTTAAAATTAATTTTCCCAAACTATATAGAGCACCTTGAAGGAAGAAAAAGTCAAAACTCTCTGACTCCAGCTGCTTAGATGTAAACATTTTAGGGTTTCTTTGGATTGTGGGCAAAAGAAGACATTTAAAGACGTCATCTTGGCCTTTAAAAGCAACACCAACAAATCATTTAATGGAGGAAATAATCGACAGATTAATCAACAGTTAAAATAATTGTCAGCTGCAGCCCAAATTTACACAATCATAGATAAATATAAATTTTAGATAATAAATTAAAGGTTTTAGTGGGAAGGCTGTATGAGAAGCAAATTATTATTCAAAGCAAAGTTTTTATATACCTTAAAATGTGTCTGAAGGGAATTTTAAGATGTTTAAACTTGATAAAGATCCGACTGTAATCAAAATGTTCCTTACTGAAATAAATATGTGTGATCGAGTGCGTGGGTGTTACTCTAACCACTGATCGGTCTTTGGAGGCTTTTCCGTTCAGAACTCCATTAAGATTTGATGACATTTAATCTTGAAAAGATTGTTTCCTCTGGTAGATGGTAAGGTTTACTGTCCAGGTGGCATCACACTTTGTTCTCCCTCGAGAAGCTCCAGTACAGCTCTGACTTGTTGCTCCATGCTGCAGACTAATACACTGCCCTCTGCCTCTGTAGTCAAACACTGTCTGGAAGAAGCTCCAGCAAAACATGTATTTTGGTAAAAGTGGACCAAGAATGTGTTCTGCATCAAAATGTAAAGGCTTGATTTAAAATATGTGAATGCTTGTAGCCATACTAAGAGCCTCAGTCGCCGTGCTGGAGCAAAGTTTTCATTTAAATAGAAATGCATTATGACACAGCGATAACAGCAGAACATTTCAAAACACTCATTTCATTGCCTTAGCAGGCATGACGGGAGAAAATTTGTTTTGTGTCAGCTGGGCACCCCGTGGCATTTTAGCACTGAGTGAAAATTAATTTGCAGCGATTACACCTGAGAAACAATAAATCATTTTACATCTGCGACAGTATGCAAATAGCTTCGGACACTCCGATTGGATGTCTGTATCTTATTGTGAGCAGATTGTTCTCCTACTATATAAACGGCATCTCTTTGAGCTTGAAGTGTAAAACGTAACAAGCTTTACAAATGCTTCTTTGGATACAGTTCATAACGGCCCAAGACGGTATGAATCAGTCTTAACATTAACATATCTCACGCTGCACGCCTCTCAAACATGAATGACTTTCTTAGCCTGACTCATTGAAAATCTTTTGAGTCATTTCTAATTATCCCCGTCATGTGATGCTGAATCATTTCCTGATACAACCAATAATGTACTTCAGATTTCCAACAGACCTCAACAATGAACTTTACTCCACATTTAATGGATGACGAGACACCGTGCAGTCTTCTCCTTATTTACATCTCGGGCGTCGAGCAGCACACAAACGTCAACAGGAAGGCTGTGGCTTCCATTAGAGCTGCGTGCATGTGCCTACCTGCCTGCCTGCCTTCTCGGCCTGTGCCTCCCCGCCTCGGTGCCACAGTGAAAAACTAATGCACCAAAGAGATTCAGGCAGGCAGGTAAGCCTGCTGAATTCTGATGAGTCTCACCCGCCGAGGGCTGGGAGGGAGAAACAGAGGCAGGCACCTGAGCACGCTACACACTGAGATGAAATGGTTAGCAGCAGCGTGCAGCGGCGGCTTTGTTCACTCTGCAGTATCTGTATGAAAACTATGTGGTTAGGGAGCAATGAGGACGAGCAGGTACAATGCTTGTTTTCTTAGCGAGGATGAAGCGGGGAGAGAGTTTTGATAAATGTACATGAACGCCTGGAGGAAATAAAAAGGGTTTAATGAAAGTGAACGTGAAGAAATCTGTCACCAGACACAGTTATTATCCCTTTGGCAATTTAAGTACAGTATATAATATATTCTTTCAGATGAGCCCTGCGCTGCCTTTTCCTTGTATCTCCACAATGTAAGGAGAACTTAGCAATTTCATTTCCTTCACCCACAAAAATCAGCTAATATGACACAGTTTCTAGATTGTGTCAGTCGATTAGGGTTGTACGAGATCTTTCAAGTTATTATAACCATCTCAGAAAATAACACATTTTCACAGCGTAATGGTATGCGGTCCCACTCACTTATTATAATTATTATTATCAGTCACAATGACTCTTAACAGAATGAAAACAGAACGGTTTCTCGGTTGAACAAACACATTATTATAACTTCAAAAAACATTATCCCCTGACAGACATGAAACCTGATAGAAACTTGAAATATAGTTTTATTTTACAACACTAATATGTTAGAACTCAATACGAATGTACACAATTTGATCCTTTCAACCTTGATTCCACAGTATACCTTTAAAACCATATATCTCTGGCTGCAGCCTCACACCCAATGTTATAGTGATAAGGGTGATTATTAATTCATAGATAAAGCTGCTGTTATCAATAGTTTCACAGTGGATCAAATGACTGCATGTGTGTGTGAAAGGCTTCACCTGAAGTGACGAACCAGCAGAGAATTTATCTTGCAGTTCCCTCTACAGAGCGTTCATCGTTTTACCACCCTTATTCTTAAAAAAACACTTAATAATAACCATCATTAATAACTGGTATATTTAATATTAACTAGACTGTGAGTGAAAGTTTTGTCACTGTTAAAGGTGCAATATGTAAGAACTGGCCACCTATTTAATTCAGACTCAAAGCAAATATGAGCAGCATCTCACCAGAGTGACTAGCTGTGAAGTGGAGTGTTCCCGAACAGCTCAGTTAGCCGTGCAGCTAGCTGGAGTGTTTACACCGCTGGCACAGGAGCTTTGTGCTGATGGGAGAGAGAGGTTTTCAGGCCCAGTGCTAGCTGGTTAGCATGCTAACTTCAGGAGATATCTCTACAACACAGTGCATTGACATGTATGACAAAACAACAAACACCGCACCTGTTATTTCTTCAAATTATGTTAGTAATTATAGGTATTTTTTGAATGTTTTACACTGGAATTCATAAATATTGCACCTTTAACAAACTATGACAGGCGTACAAACCATTTGTTAAATAAATGTAAAAGTTTATAAATATCAACTTTACATTAAATGGTTTATAAAGCATTTCAGTGTTTGTTCTCAAGTTTAATTAACTTTAAAACGTGCCATTTATTAAGGATGATTATTATAAAGTGTTATTATATATATATATATATATATATATATATATATATATATATATATATATGTTTGTGAACGACCAGAGAACCTGTTCACCTGTGGAATATTCCAAACATGTGCTTATTGAGCATTCAACAACTTTTCTGGTCTTTTGTCGCTCCCGTCCCAACTTGTTTGAAACACGTTGCTGGCATCAGATTGAGGATATATTTACAAAACTCAAAACATTTAATATAAACACAGCATCAGCATCTGTGTGTCACTCTCGCTGCTTTTGTCATGTCCATCTGAAGTGGCTCTTTTCTTCAGTATTTATTAGAGGGAGAAGAAGAATGTCTTTGACAGCAAAGCTCGATTGAAACCCAATTAGACGTTCATTCATTATTCATTTATGATCGGAAATGTTGCTCTTTGTATACTGCATGTTGAAGTGTTTTAATGAATTCATCTGGAGGGGACAAACTGAACACAGCCTTTACTGCATAGTTATTTCCAGGAAATTGCATGTACATGTGAGATAAAATATTATCTATAACAAGAAGATAACTATGTGCTGGCCTTGTCCGGTCTGCGTCTATGGAAATTGTTGGTTGCTGTAAATAATATATATGTAACGCGCCTTTGCATGCAGCCTGAAGAGCTTCTTCAGGGTTTGTTTGTCCTTCTGGAGGACAAATAGCAACAAATCTGCGTGGCTATAAGGACAATAACGATGCATCGACACTTCTCTCATACCAATCCTGTTATCTCTGCTCCACAACAATTGGATGGGCCTTAGAGAAGCTCTTAGCAGCACTGCACTGCACACAAAAAAACGGCCTGAGCTCGCTCTTAATCCAGCAACGGAGAGTGGGACACAGTGGGAGCGCGGCCAGAGTTTGAAAAGAGGAGCTGAGGGACATCGTCCACACAGTAGGGTCCCCTGAATATTGTTGACTTGTTGCTTCCTCTCTGAGATTTCAGGCGATTAAGAGCTTAAGGGTCAAAGCTAGAAATTGGGTTAATTCAGATTAGACGAGTCTGCGGTCGGCATATAAGGACCACCAGACAATACAAACCACCCAAACTGACCCATATAATATAGTTTCACTTCTACAGCGGCTGTGAGTCAGTTGCAGAAATAAGACGAGCACTGACGTATTTGTCAGATTAGAGCTTTACAGTCTTTACAATACCGATGATGTGAGAGCCACGGGAGCTCACGTACATGCACATGTAGCTGTAAATGTAGCCGATTATCAGATGATCACATTATGCTGCACTCAGCACTGAAACGTCTCACTGCTACACATAAAAGAAGCGGACACATTAGTGTTAGCTCTAGACAGTCCATATCACTGGATTTGTAATATGATCATGTAATAGGTGCATAATCACACACACGCCTCCAGTGTGATTAATGACCGCACAGGTTTTCATTTCCTATTTTATCTGCATGGTATGGCTGCGACGAAGGCCGGATCATCTTTCATTTTGAGAGTCATCAATTATCTTCGGTGCAATATGAAGTCTTTCACGGGACCGGTTCGGCACTGATGTGGACTTCCTGTGTCTATTGTGTCATTATGTTTTTTCAGCGGGGACTAAGAGCTTTGTCAGGAGGGAGCGGTGAAGGATAAAGATTTCAGTTTTTCGTTCAGACGTTCAGTAACGTTGGTCACCTTTTTATCACAGGGAGAGAATCATCTCTTTAAGCATTAAAAGGGTGCGATGTAGTTTTCGGAGAAGAAATTCAAACTCAGAATTGTAATAATTGTAATTTAAATGATGCAATAATACAAACTCAGAAATATTTTTTCTTCCATAACTGAATAAACAAGCTGTTCTCAGAGGAAAATAAGATCCCCAGAACACTGTTTGAAGCTAGGAAGGTGGCAGGGTCCGCCAAACATAAACAAACAGTATGAAATTGTGTTTATGAAGCGAAGAGTTTGTTTATCTAGTTTGTTTAGACATTTAAAAAAAAAAAACAGTCAATGAAGGTCTTTGTCTTTCCGCCCCAAAACTACATAGTGCACCTTTAAACATATGCCCATATTGGTGTAAAGTCATTCCAGAGTGGTGTATAATCTGAGTCTTTTTCACCGAGAATCAGCCGGTGGAAGTGTTGACAGTTAAATGGATGCATGGAAAAAAAAGAAATTATCAGTCAGGAGAATTTTCCATTTAGAAACAATTAGGTGGGAGTGTTTTCAAGTAGAGGTGACTGTTTGTGTTTGTTGTGAGCTCTGTGAAGCAGACTGAAAGGCTATTTGGGATGCCTTTTTATTCGTCCAGAGAGAGAGAGAGCGAGCCTCCCCGCTGGGCACAGAGGCGGCCGTGCCCCGTGAGCTGTCGCTGACAGCACGGGCATCAGGGAGGGAAAGGTAAACAAGGCTTTTAAAGGCCTCATTAGACTGAATCCTTGAACGAAGGAGGAAATTTTTAATCATTCACTCCTGTGAGTTTCTGTTTTAAGGTCTGCCCACATTCAAGGAACTCTTAGAGATGTCTGAAAAAGACCCGGTGACTTTGATGTTGTTCAGTTTTTCTAATGGCATGAGTGACTTTTTAATAACAAAGTACTGACATCATGACAAATTGAATAACCGTTCTGTCCTCTTCACGCTGACTGAAATAAAAGTACTCTATACTTCCTTACAATTTATATTTTACAAGCTGTACACATAATTAATTCGTGTATGCCTTTTATTGCACCAGTCAATGAAACAGAAATTCTCTTAAATACAGGAATGTAACTTAGTAAATTTACTCAAGCACTGTACAATTTGAGGTATTTTTTACTTATACTCTGCTACATTTTGGGGGAAATATTGTAAGTAGCGTAAGTATGACTTTTGAGTACCTTTTAAAAAAACACTGTTTAAAAGTTATGAAATAGAAACATTTAGCTTCAGTTGTCGTGGAAAGTAGCTAAATACATTTATTTGATCACTACAATTAAGTACATTTTCGAGTAACTTGTACTCAGTCTATATAATGTACCCGAAGGTTATACTTGAGTAAAAGTAAAGTAATGGCATTAAAATATTACTCTGGAGAGAGTGAGAGTCACTGATATGAATAGTACTTGAGTAAAAGTCTGAAAGTATCTGATAATAACTGTACTGAAGTATTTTCTGTCAATAAATGTACTGAGGTATCAAAGTACAAGTGAAAGAGTAAATAATACATATATTTACATGTACGTATACACTGTTCACTATGGGTAGTCACTAGTTACTAGTGTCAAAAGTTAGGGAGTAAAAAGTACAATATCTTATAGAGAAAATGTACTTAGTTACATCCCATCAGCGCTCGTGAATTCTTCTGCCTCCCTGTACTCTCACTCCACTACATTTACGGATAGCATTAGTTACTAAGTACTCTGCAGAATTAAGTTTTACTCATCAAACAAGTGAGTTATATGATATCGGACTAGTAATAATGATAACATTATAAAAAATGATGCCTTGTTAGAGATTAAACTACTCAATACTCTCTAAAGTAATAATAATACTTAACTCAAACTTTACTACATTCAAATGCTGGTGACAACAACAATATTCCAATTATTTGTGATAAATATGATAATTCTGAGTACTTATAGTACATATATATATATATATATATATATATATATATATATATATATATATATATATATATATATATATATATATATATATTTTTTTTTTTTTGTTTATCTTCTGCTGCTGGACATTAGGTGTAAGTGTCACAACAATAAGTCATGTGTTTGCAGTCATATCTCTATATTTGATAGATAATATCTCCCTTTGACTCCCAGTGCTCTGCAACACATCTCAGATTGAGGATTTTATTTCCTGTTAATTTAATCTCTGTCATTTGTGGTGGAATTCTTACCAAGGCCGTCTTCAGCTGTTGACGTCTTGTCCCGCCACGTTTCTTTCTTCCTCCACCAAGAGAGTTTCATTTCAAAGACTTTATTCCGCTTTTGTACTGACAGACACATGCTCTTTATTCAATCATCTCTGTCCACATGCTGCCCTGTGACTCATGTGTGGGGGAGCTGATGTGGAATCTATTCAAAACCCTCTCCTTTATGAGATAAAAAAATGATTCGAAGAGAGTGTACTTCCGTGAACAGGGGATTGTTCCTTACCAAGGCTACAACAAAGGATTATGTTTGCTATTGATAAAACAGCTGTTAATCGTCTCGATTAAGTGATGAATTGTAGAGCCTTAAGTAATGTCATTAAATATCTTGTTTTGTCTGACCAACTATTTAAACCCAAACAAATTCATTTACTCTAATGTAGGAGCAACAAAAACAACAAAATCACATTTTAGAGCCTTGAACTATTACATTTTTGGCACTCTTGCCTGAAAAATGACTTCAACAGTTTAATCAGTTATCATTATTTTCCGACTAGTTTCTGCCAGTCAGCAACTAATCATTGCAGCTCAATTCCTTTTACTTCTTTAAAGGATAAGTTCACCCAAAAATGAAAATTCAGTCATCATAATAAATAAAGCAAAACAGTGTTGGAGCATTCTCCTAAACAACAGTAGAAACAAGAAAAAAAAAACAGCTTAAAATGGCTCCAGCGTAATCCAAGTTGAGTTTGTGCACTCACGTCGGACAGGCTGCACGCTGACACCCTCAGCCCAGCAGCTACAGTGAACATAATGTCTTTTAAAACCAATTTGGGATCTCTGGGCTCTCTGGAGACGTGGATAACGCCTGACATGCTGAATGGGGCCATTCTGAGTTTTCTTTAAGGTTGTTTTTTTTTACATTTTAGAACAAGTCCTCATCTATTTCAGTTGTGTTGGAGAAATACTGAAATGCTGTTTTGCTGTGAAGATCCAGAAATGTTTTGTGGACTTGTGGAACGACAATAAAAATAGGAGAAATTAGGTTTTAAATGTGTAGTTCCTCCACGCAGCTTTTGATGTTCGTCTTTAGGATCACTGCAAACTTCTTGCTTGGGGTGAATAAATACCCTCTTTCTCACCCCTCCGTCCGCCCGCCCTCTCAGAGGTTAAAATTCCTCCGACCGCTCCGTATGCATGTGTGCGTTAGTCAGCACGCGTGTGCGCAGACACGGCGTCTTACCTCGTGCAGGTGGGTGCAGTAAATATTAGCTTTTCAAATGAACATGGCCACCCTCAGATATTTAAAGGCCGAAATTGAGAGGCTTTCTTTTTTCTCTTGGCAGGCCGCTCTTAACCGACAGCAGACAGCGTGGTTACATTCAACAAACATTAAGTAACCGTTGACTTCAGTCTGCATCTTCTACTGCAGCTCAGTTTGGGAGAGGAGGGAGAGGGCACCGGGTCCACCTTGAATGCAAACAAACAGATATTAGCAGATATACAACACCGCTGGGTTATTCCCTGATTATAACACACATGACCAGAGGACATCTGATGTCTGTGGCTGGACGTAAACGCTGTCGACGGGGACAATAGTGTATGCTGCAGGGTGGTGTGTGTCGTCGGCCTCTCCCTGCTCTGGAGACAGACAGAAAGCAGTGATCTTCTGGTCAGCCGGCGGCCACAGGCATGCTGAAAATGAGACCTTGAAGAACTGTCGGGAGGGCGCTGTCACTTTTTCCGAGGGATGTCCATTCGGGGAGCTTCCTCTGCATATTTCTGAATGACAGACAAGCGAGTGGCCTTTAAAACAAGTGTGAGCTGCACAGAAGGACATAAAGAAGTGCTTGATAGTGGCTTTCACTTCTCTTGTAGCTAGGCGCCTCATTTTGCTAAAAATGGAAGCAAGAATCACATATTACCATCACGTATTCAGCGGATTAGACATCTTTTTGCAATGTCTCCACCTAGAAAGAATAAAATATACTCTTAAAGGATCGACTGACTGGTTCTACAGCATATCCCAACCATTTTTATATTATGTAGACAGACTAAAACTGTGCTCTCCTGTAGCACAAGGGTCTAGTTCAGGGGCCCCAAACACAAACAGGCCCCACTTTGAGTAGCCCTGATCGAGATACTCCTGCTGGACTTTAAAAGCTCCAGTAAGCCTGGAATTTAATTAATTTATTATTATGTATAATTATGTACTTGTTAATCTATTTATTTATTTTGTGTCCAGTCTCTGTATTTAACTTATAATGACAGTTATGATTTGCAGTACTCTCTGAAAAGGTACATTTTCCCTTTCTGTCTGTTAGCTGAAACAACAAGGTTGATGCCATGTTTCTGTGCACAATTTTGCATTACATGTAAAAGCAAAGAAACACATTTTTGAAAAGGAAAGGGATCCACGTGTCGAAGCGATGAAAAGACAGTGAGATATTGATTAAAAGAGCCAACGGCTTACTCTAGGGCAATACAAATTATAGCAATTATTTTGACAGAAATTGCAACGACTATATGATTCACAATTAGTGGGAATGGTTATTATCGTGTCCAAAATGTCATTTTCACTTAGAGTACTATAATCAGATCAGGATGGCTTGACATTTTATGGGTTCTGGACCAAACAAAGATTTTTTCTTAGGCCAGGAGAACAAGAGTCGAAAGCCAGGGCATCTTTCAGTTTAATGATGTTTTGTCACATATTTTCTAAAAAACCTGCCACTTCTTGTGATTTGGAGACGGCACTTGGCCATATTGCGATTTTGATAATATTTTGGATTAAAGGAGACATAATGCTCATCATCAGGCACTTAATTTTATTTTGGGTTACTACTAGAACAAGTTTACGTACTTTAATGCTCTAAAAACACATCCGTTCGATCACACTGTCCAGTCCTGTGGCTCTGTACTCTGTTTTAGCTCCTGTCTCTTTAAGGTCCCCCACCCCCCGAATGCCCAGTCTGCTCTGATTGGTCAGCTCACACACACCTGACCCACCACTGCTAACGACAACAGAGCTGCAATAGTCTTAGTTACCAAAGTAGCTACTAGGCATAAATAATGCATATGTGTGACATGGTGACATAGTTTGATGTCACAAAGTCACTGAATTAAAGGCGGGTCTACTGATGAGGAGTTTAAGGAGCAGTGTGTACTGTGGGAGAGAGGAGCTTCTGTTGGTGCTCAAGAACCTACAGTGTATAAAACACTGAAAGAAAGGAAAAACACAAAAAAGCAAATTAGGTCTCCTTCAATTTGCAGCCCAAACTCTGCTCACCTCTCCCTTAAAACAGTACAGAGGACGCCGTTGCTGTGCTGCAGTTCAGCGTCACGCAGTCTAACATTACATCAAGGTTACAGTTGACAAATCAATGGGTGACAACACAATAGAGAACTGGTCCTCCTGAATTCACAGGCTATTTACGCAGACGGCGCTGAATGAAAGGAGCTTTTGCTTTCCATATTCGGCAGCTCAGGGATGCCAGCGTTGTGTGTTCTGAGGTCTGGAGTTGGCCTTAAACACTTTGCAGCTATTGGCTGCTCTCGGATGGCAGGAGGTTGTTTACTACGTTGAAAAAGGTGATGTGTTTTAGTGGTACAGAGTGATTTTTATCGGTTTACCCTTGTTTGGATACCAGTTGCCAAGAGAGATCTTTCATCGAGCCACTCGCTTTAAACCACCGACAGTGACAGAGAACTTGCAGGCCGCCGTGTGGTAGGACACGCTGGGGAATCGTCAGTTTCTTGTTTGTCTTTGTGGGCTTTTGTGTACGCACATGACAGAGGATGGACCAGACTTCACTCATTATTTTCTACCATTTTATTTATGATGATGTGAAGTCACTGATTTACAGAACTACTTAAGTCTTTAATCTTTAGTATAAGCAACAGTGCATTAAGTTCAGATGCATGAGGAGAGTAAAGGAAAGGAAAGGGTCGTCCCAAATCCGTGTGACGCTGTATTTCGCCTTTTTTTTTCTCGAGCAGCACAATCAGAAAGAGTCATTCATTCATGTCCAGCTGCCAGCTCCCGCTTCTCGTCCTCTGCTTGCCTCTGACAGGAAAGTCTGACCCGCGGTCTTTTTGCACTCAGATGTGATTATAGCAAAATCTGTACGGGGAAATGTGTACAATCCTCTTCTCATTATCGCCTCTCATTCCTCCTCCACTTCATGTCCTTGCCTCGGTCCTCTGCTCTTCTCTTCCTCCTAATTGTGCTGAAATGCATCCTCCTCTCTGCTTTTTAGATCGCTGCGGAGCAGGACTCTCTCACGTTAATGTGGCTGTTAACAGCTTGTGGTCACCGAGCGGTTTGTGTGACTTCTGCACACTCTCCGGAGAGTAGGAGGCTGTGTGAAAGCTCTGGACATTCTTTCAGTCAGCTCTGACTGACATGTTTTGATTCAAAATCGCCTTAAAGATGTGATTAAACCAAGAGCATATTCAAATATAATACTATTCTTCTTCTTGCCGTTGAAGGGTTTGATCGTCTTTGTCGTTCATCACGATTCAAACTCACAAAGGCTCAAACAGCTGCCAGGTTGACAAGGAAATCGAAATGATTGTGAATTGAAATCAAGAGTGCTGCATTGTCGAGGAATAAATGAATACATTTTCAAGGAATAAATTAAAATCTTGTTTGTTAGTTGGGTGGTGTGGGTAATTTTTTCTTTTCTGGTTCCTTTTCTTGGTCTTCTTACTCAAGCTAACCAAAAACACTCAGATTGCCTCTCTTGGGATGGAGGAAACTCGACTTTATAGTTCATAAGCTGGACACTACCGATGCCATTTTGACTTAACCACCTACAACTTAAGTTGAGTAGTTTTCCATGTCAGATTTTAGCACTAGTTTTCCAAGTCAACTTCACCTTTATAACATTTGGATTTATCTGTAAATTGTTTGACTCCTACCATGGATGCGGGAACTAGGGATGCTGATGGGGCAACCCATAAACAATGCATTATTGAAACCATCGAGAGAGAGAGAGAGAGAGAGAGAGAGAGAGAGAGAAAGAGAATGTATAACATATGCCGAATGTACAAAAAGACCCAAATAATTAAGTATTTGTCAATGAAAGCGTTTCACAAATTTGATAAAGTGCCTTAAAATTCAACAACTCACAAAATTGAGCGTTTTTTAAAGGGAGTCTGGGGAATGTCTCTCTCTCTTCATTTCCTTGCTGTTGTTGACTGTAGTTGATGTGGCTGCTCTGACCTATAGATACCTATAGTTGGTGTTCAAGTTTGCTGTATGCTGTAGTGCAAAACATTCTCAAATTGTCATAAATTGTTGTTAATAACTGTTAAATACGTAGCCAAAATTAATATTAATATTAAAAACATGACTGTCGTGCACCACTGACTGTGATTGACTTCCCACGTCCCTGACTTCCATCCAACTTCTTTCAGGACCTGATCTGAAATCTGTACTGATAGTTTGTGAATGGGCTGATACATGATACAGATCGCAGTGTCCTCATTCTTGTTTTCAGTCAGTATGTTGTTCTGCATGCCTTTTCGTGTCACCTACATGTCTCACAGCGAGAGTAGTAAGAATAGCACTCGTGGGAGGGTGTTACTGAGAGAGCCTCGCTGCTCTCGGATATACGTCTTCACCTACACACCTACATTTACTTCGGTGGCTCTGCGAGAGTCCTTTGATTCGTGTAATGAGCTGTGGGTGTTACGCAAAGTAAGCGTGACACCGGCTGTTTAATTACACACGGTACCGCTCTGCCTCCCTGCCCTCGTCATCCCAACGTCTTTCCCTCTCAGCTGTTGATATGGCCAGTGTGTATAAGTTTCTGTAAACAACAACAGATGACTGTAACCCTCAAGTGTGTGTGTGTGTGTGTGTGTGTTTATGTCTGTAAGTGTGTGGTTCAGGTCTGTTAAATCCACTCCGTCTGTGTCTCTCATCTCTGCAGGAGTCGGAAGATCCAGATCCGGAACATTCCCCCTCATCTACAGTGGGAGGTCAGTTGTTTGTCTCTTTGTGTATGTGAGTGTGTGCGTGCGTGTGTATGTGTGTGTGTGTGTGTGTGTGAGACAGTGATGCCCAGTTGAAGCACCAGGTAGCACATAAACCAGTGACTCACCAGCCTTTATACTTCTCTGTAGTTTTTAAGTGCATGTGCGTGTGTCTCTGTGTGTATCTGTGCTTATATCAGTGTGAGTGTTTGTTACTGTGACGATGACACTGTGTCTTTGTGTCAACATCTGCGAGCTCGCCGGGGTCCGAATTGTTTCTCTCTGTGTAAGTGTCTCTGTCATCATCCCTGTGACTCTCTCACACTGCTCTGGGTTTCCACTGGTTGTCTACACACTCGATAAAAACTCTTTCAAACTTTTCAGACCAGTTAGAAATTAAAAAAGAATATCAACATTAAAGGGTAAGTTCACCCAAAAATATAGTAAAAAGTATAAAATAAATTGTTATTATGTACTCACCCCAATGCCAGTTGCAGTCAGGTGAAGTTTTGTAGTCCACAAAACATTTCTGGAGCTCTGCAGCATTCTCCTAAAAGAATGAAGTAGTTGTGGACTACTGGGGGGAAAAAAGCATAAAATAGTCATCTGAATCCACATTCGAGTGTAATCCAAGTCAGTGGAAGCCCTGAGATCCCAAATTGATTTGGAGAAGTTATTTACACCCTTTGTTTTAAATCGAAATCTACACCCTGACCACTACACATCCCGTCTAAAGTGGGCGAAAGAAAGTAAAGTCTTTCATAACTTAACTACTAGCTGGTTACAAATGGAATAACTAAACCAGGTTTCACCATTACAAACTTAGGCCATACAATGTCATAGCCGGTTAAACCTAAGTTTGTATAAATCAGTTACTAGGAGACATCTGACATACGACACTGCAGAGGTGAAATAAGTACTTATATCCTTCACTGAGAAATACCAAAGTTTCAAAATACTCCATTACAAGTAAAAGTCCTGACTTAACAGTGTTACCTAAGTGAAAAAAGAAAAACAAGTATTATGAGCTATACGTACTTAAAAGTGTTATAATATTATAATTCCGATTCC
Organism: Lagodon rhomboides; assembly: GCA_039737535.1. Classification (NCBI taxonomy): domain Eukaryota; kingdom Metazoa; phylum Chordata; class Actinopteri; order Spariformes; family Sparidae; genus Lagodon; species Lagodon rhomboides. The sequence goes on from CM077790.1 coordinate 20,023,547, forward strand.
CATTCTGCTTATACTTTCTCCAATTTACAGTTTATTTTCCAAGAAGTAATATGTGCTTTACAGACCACTCCTGCCTGATCAACAAGAGTTTTTATGGGTGCTTTAATGCCAACTATGAGATCAGTATCGCTGGCTGAGTGGTTAACAGAGGTCCGTGTTGAAACTTTTGTTAATGCCATACACTAGAAGTGGCCTTACGGAACGGTGGAGACTGCGGGTGATGCTTTCCAACTGGACCGTAACTTTACAGAATCCACAGTTCGTGTATTTTATATTTTTGTTTGATGTTACGGTGAAGGCTGCTGTCTCTGCTACTGCTTGTGATGTCGGTCATGGCACTCAGCCGGACACAATCACTGCTTTTGTAAAAAAGCCTTAACTAAAGGTCATGATAAAAAAAAATTTAGGGCGTTATTTTTCTAACATATACGCGTTTGAGATCCCTCTAGTGATCCCACAGAGGAGAAATTCTGGTGTTACAGCAGCATGTGGACGGAAATAAGTACAGATAAAAAGAGAAACTTAAAGAAAGTGGCTGATTAAAAGCGTGTAGAATAAAAACAAGAATACAGGTAATAACAGTACACACGTACAGTACCCACGACTAGTGTTGGACTTAAACTTATAGCGCAGTACTGTCTGAAGAAATTATGTTAATGTTTTAGTTTGTCGATTTTAGATACTTTGTTTACTACTGGGTAGATGAGTAATCCGGTTTGGGGATTAACGGAATACATGTAACAGGATTACAAAAGTAGGATACAATTGTTTTTTTACTGTATTACGTCAAAGTTACAGAACAAAAATATGTTATTAGATTTCAGATTACTTATAGGATTACATTTTTAAAATAAAGAATGATACTGTCTGAAATAATAATGTACATGAGCACTCATGACAACACTTCACAAAACATCACACAACATCAACAAAACCTTACAGAGGACACACTCATTATTAAAGGGACAGTTCAGGTTTTTCGCTGTGGAGCTGTATGAGGCGCAAGCCCTTAGTTGTTCAGTATGAACTGCAGTAAATGATGGTCAGCTTGTCCCCTGTGCGGCGAAGCAGTGTGGCAGAGCATTATAATGATGTAAAGGGTACCATTGTATGGTTGAAGGAATGTAGTCCCATAGGAAAGGGCTGTCTGTTGGCAACGTAAGGCACAAAAAGTGTTCGAAAAACATGGCATAAAATACCATTTACAGCAACACAATGCTCTGCTTACCTGTCCATGCTACACACTGCTTGTCCACACAGGGGGGAGAGCTAATGGTCATCTTCTCCAGGTAATACACTGACTAGGGATAAGTACCTCAGTCCAGTAACTGTAGTGGAGTGAAAAGTACAATATTTCCTTCTGAAATGTGTTGGAGTTGAAGTATAAAGTGGCATTAAATGGGAAATATTTCAAAATAAGTAAATGTACTTTGTTACATTTCACCACTGCGTATTGTTATTGACTACAAATGTCAGTGGGACTTTGAGCGAGGTTCTGAAGTTTCAGAGCTTCAGCTTGATGCATTGTTACTTCCTTCATAAGCACTAGGAGCACCAGACCTGTGTGTGTGTGTGTGTGTGTGTGTGTGTGTGCGAGTGAGTGGGTGTTTGTGTTTTTTAACTGTGTGTGTGTTTTAGCATCGTCGTTTGTATCTCACACTCACGCTTTCATTTCTCCCTCAGGATTTGGACGGCCTTCTAGCTCAGTATGGTACTGTAGAAAACGTGGAACAAGGTACAGAACCCTTCTTCTTCCCTCCTCTGCTAACTCGTCATCGTCATCTGTCTCCAACTGTTCAATGCACATGTGTCTCTTTAGCAGCACACGCACGCACACACGAGACCTCCCAGCGAGTCGAGTCTCTCTGTGTGACTTGACTTACCATCATCCCACACACACCCCATTATCTAAACGTAACCCATCTCTGCATATAAATCAGCCTTTATCATCTCGTCTGCGTGCGTGTGTGTGCGTCGTACGAGTCTGACTGAGGGAGAGCGGCGTTTAAATTACATGCAGCCTCTATAATAAGCACTGTGTATCGCCGTGGCTCCCCTTGGCTTCAGGATGGATTAAAGCGAGCAGACATGGCAGGCGTCCAGTAGTAACGTGTTTGCGTGTGCATCTGTTTTGGGGAGGTGCATCGCGGTATTGGGGGAGGACACTGCAGGCGCCTGTGGTGAGGCTCTGATGGTGCATTTGTGTGTTTATGTGTGCGAGTAGTAAGCTCCAGAGCCATCCCCAGGAACTTTTAGCTTTCTACACACATGCATGCACAAGTAGTGAGGCGGGGGATACACTCACACACTCACACACACACACGGGCGCGCATGCTCGCAAACAGCGTCTCTCTGTGCGTCAAAAGCAGCCAAGACAAACTGCCACCCACTGTAGCCATGACAGGTGTTAAAAGAGAGTCCAGGAGAGGAATGGCTCCATACGCTGCCGTGAAACAGCCCCGCTTCACGTGCGATTTCTTCGTCTTTCTTTGTCCCTGGACATCAGAGCCGCACAGTAACAGCGACCGATCAAAGCTTTCCCCCTCCGTCCGAATCGCGTCCCAACTTCCTGTCACTTTTCTCCGTGCGCTCTGGTTACGGGGTGAGGTTTTGGAGGACTCCCATGTTCTTGTGTGGCATGGTGATGGCTGCCGGTGGCGGGGCGGGGCAGAGCTGGCTGTGAGCGCCGGGGCCGGGCACCATGCCAGGCTCTGCCCACTCACCCTCTCTAAGCCAGCTGGGCGCTCTCACTGGTTTTTAACCCTTCCAGAGCTGCTGCTGCTGCTGCTGCTGCTGCTGCTGCTGCTGTCCACCACGCAGCAGCAGATTTAGAAGTTATTGTTTTCACTGACAGAGAGACTTTCTAAAGTCCCCTTTAAAAAAAAAAAAATCCCTTTTTTTTAACTCCCCGCATGTCTTGGCTCATTTATTCTAGTCTATTATTCTTACTTGTCAAACACTGTAATGGAGTTAATAGCGCTTTTTTATTAAGATATCTAAAGCATCTGCAGTTTTTTCATCATCGGTGCTCACAATGAAAGAGCTGCTTTGTTGGCTCATCATTTTGACATGTAACGGCTACACAAACAGAGATCCATCATTGACAGAGTGGAGATGCTGTTGTCTCTTCTGACAGAGGCCTTCGTGGACCAGAAGGCATTTTTATCGCTAAGATTCTTTTTTTCTCTTGTTCTCACTTTCATTGTAGCTCTCTCCACCTACAGACACTTAAAGGTACACTCGCCACAGGATATAAAACGTTCCTCTGTCCATTGAAGCAAAATAGAATGAAAGGAAGAATATGTGTAGTGCACAATACTAACATATCACACATGACTAAAAAGATGAATACGATGAGCAGGTTAACCAGCTTTTATGCTCATTGACAACACTTTGCTGTCCACTTTTTCTACTCAAAGGCCAGTATTTACTTTTTTCTTTCGCTTTAAGGCTGCAAACCACAATTACTTTCATTGCCATTTAATCTGGCAGTTATTTTCTCAATAACCTGATTTTTGTTTGTTTGGTCTGTAAAAGGTCATTCGGTTGTTTACTCAGCAGTCCAAAGCCTAAAGATTTTCTATTAGTATATCACATGACAAGAATATTTGGCTCGAGTAAAAGTAAAAAACAAAAAACACGTGTACCAATGTATGTATTGTGTATGTGTGTATTGTAAAATTGACAAAATAGTGCAAAGTGCATCAACATGTTCACCAACAATATAATCCTTTCCTATCCACCTTTTTCCTAGCTCCCTAAAATATGGGTCACTAAACCGGAACCAGCATTTTCCATGGTAACAGGACACTAATCCTCATTCTTAGAGCAACTGGTACAGCATATCATTCATTCATTAAGATCTGGTTAGCGCCTTTTATTTGGGTGAATACTTCTAAAACTATTATTATTGCTTGGCCTACTTAAGGCTTATTTATGCTCCTTTTACATACAAAAATAGATCTCACCGCTTCACACGATATAACTGCCACTGCCCGCGTACTTCCAGGCATCCTTGACGTTGCATGGATGTTAAGCGACGAGTCAAATTGTTCTTGCACGGACCTCCACTTTTCCTTCACCACCGTCCGATCTCCCAGTTGTTCTGTAGTAACTGTTTGTCTCTGTGCCTGGGCATGTAACATCATGCAGCTCTTTAAGAGGTGGATCCCCATTCGTCTCTATGAAAGCTGCTAAGTGGTGCATGAAGCCAGGAAAGCTCGACTTCCCGGCTGTAAAATTAACCGGATCTTCTGTGTTGTAGGGCCCATAGAGCATGCGTGCTAGAGACTTCCACCGACCGAACCGGCTAACTTCCAGATTAGCGCCTGGCTGACTTAGACGTGGTTTTACAGCCACTTCTTTCACAATGTAAGCTTATCAGAAAAAGTCGCGTGACGCTGTAATTACACGGTTTGGCCACTTTGAAAGTCGTCTTCAAAGTCTGCCGTTCCTCCTGGGAGCTTGTCACCAATTCACATAACCACTCCTCTAAACGTTCCACCATTTTTAAAACTCCTTCCTCTTGTCCTGGGTGTCTCGCTTGAACTATTGGCGAACAGTGCTACACTGTTCCCCATGACAACCGGAGATAAAAATGAATGCAGAGTATGGACAGAAGGCCGCCCTGTATCCATGCACAGCGTTGAGCATGAGTGAGCCATGAGCTAACGCTTCTAAAGCCTTGAAAGTGACGCCAGTGCATCAGTTATTATAATGCTTTATTACTTACCTTAGTTCAACTGAAGGACAAATATATCACCCATAATCATTACCCCGTCAACCTCCCATCATCTACATGTCCGTCTTTCTCACTGTAGCCCAACGAGAATTACCTGGAGAAGAGCTCAAAACCCACGATTAAACAAAAGATGACCAACAATGAATAACAAAGACCTGCAGACATCGCTGAGGGTGAAATGAGCACTAGTAAGGCCCATGAATTAAATAGCCCGAAGCTTGTTATGGAATCAACAGCAGAATAAAACATGACAGAGGCCGACAACACGGACATGTATAAACAATAAAAACACTCCAGAGGCTGCAACCACAAACAGCAGAAAGAGAGATGTGCACACACACACGCACGCAAGCAGAATCAGCCAGGAGGCTTGTTTTCCTTTGTAGTCCCTGGCCAGGTGTAAAGTTAGCAACCTAGAATCAAGAAATATTTTTAAAACAACAATCATGATGGAAGGTCTGTCAATTACAGTAAAAAGCAGGACAGAGACACGGGCAGCAGGAAAAGCAGAATCAAGCAAATGACAGCGCATCAAAGCTAAAACAAACAACACAACAACAAGCAAACACAAGCAGGCACAGTCATGACGGGCAGAAACAGAAAAAACCATAGGCAGAGACGGATATGAGAAACAGGACAACAGCAACGCTAATTGATTTGGACACTTTAACCCACGATGACATAACTCTATATTATTTTACTGTTAACAAACTGCTCTCATGGGTTTTTACTCTGTAACAGAGGTGACCTGATGTGTAGTAAAGCTCAATACTTGAGTGTTTTTATGATGGCTAATTTTACTTTAACTGAAGTGTTGTTTTACCTCAAGTACCGTATACTACAGGTCAACCGATTATTAGCCTGAATCTAATGTTCAGTATTATTTCTGATCACTGTTTTTAATGTGATGGACAAAAAATATAAAATGTGCTACTTTGGCTCCAGTGCAGCATGAAAGCAACTAAAGTTATCAAATAAATGTAGTGGAGTGTAAAATATAATTTGTCTCCAATGTGTGCTCAAGTAGGTTCTTGAGTTAATGTACTTAGTTACATTCCATCACTGCAATTACCTAAATAAAGTCACCCTTCAGTTAAAAGTTGTGTTTCCCAGCCGGAATCAAACACACGACTGTAAGTTCTCTCTGCTCCGAGCAGCACTGGACCTCAGGTCTTCCCCAGGTGTATCTCTGTTGTTCACTGCATCGCACTTCATCACAGATTACCTGCTTTGTTTAGACTGTCATGTCAAACTTAAATCTGTTATTGTGCAAGTGGCAGAGAGGCTATTGTGTTGAGCAGCTCCTGTGTGTAGAGGCAGCAGCAGGATCTGGAGGGAAGCCAGTGTGGTGACGGCTGTAATGGATTCACACAGACGAGTGGCTCTCTGGGTCACCACGGGAACCTGGACGCGTGTCTGACTCACCTACGGCAACAACAAAGACCTGCTACGTGTGTCTGTGCCTTTGTGAACTGCATCTCATGGTTTTGCTCTTTGTCTCTCTGTCTTGTTTCACAGTGAACACTGATACAGAAACAGCGGTGGTGAATGTTACGTACGCAACCAAGGAAGAAACAAAAGTGTAAGCAGCACAAATACTGATGCAAGTTCCTGCGTGTACGCACAGACCAACAGCAGCAACACGAGCATCATTGTTCACATACTTAGAAAATATCCACAAGGGTCAAATCATGGTCACAACTGGAATTTCTATGGAAGCCCATTTCTGCCAATTAAACAAGAAAAATAATATGAAAACTAAGCTTGATTAAAAAAAACTTTAAAAAAAACATTCCCAGTGGTAATGGTAAGTCATGATTATGACATAAAAAGTCAAAATTATAAGAGAAAAGTCAAAATTAGGATAAAAAAGTCAATTATGAGTAGAAAGTCAACAACACAGCGCATCATTTTGACTTCTTATCTCATGATTATGTGTTTTATCTTATCTCAATTTTGACCTTTTTCATATCTATTACTCTTTCCTCATAATAAGTTATAATCTTTTAAATTTCAACTTTTTTCCCATGTAATTATTATTTACCATGGGATTTTTTTTTTTTATGAACAGCTGACTTTTCATAAATTTTTTTCTTTAACTGGCAGAAAAGAGCTTCCGTACACATCCTCCTTGTGATCATTCACAACATGTACACAAACATGGAGGTGACCGCACAGTTGATGTAAAGATGGCGGCAGAAAAAAAGCAACTTTGGCAAACGACTTTTATTAAAGTATACATCCGCAGTGAGCTGAGTTGAGCGGTTTAAACCTTCCGTCCTAACTGGGCTTTTTGTAAATGTCCCCCCCAGAGTGACGATGACTTAATCCTTCCCAGTGAATATCAGGGGGAGTGCAGCAGTAGAGTTAAAAAGACAACCTTGTATCTCCTCTAGCATTCTCTACAATCACACAGTTTTTTTTCCGTTGTTAAGGCGTTTCAGTGCGGAGGAAAATCTTTTCTGAAATGACCTGAAATCTGTGATGGCTAGTATTGTAAAAAATACACCGCTGCAGTGCCCACAAACCTTTTACTGTCATGGCCTCATACCTCCTCTTTCTGGTCCTCCGTCTTGTGTTTCTCCCCACAGAGCCATTGAGAAGTTAACAGGACACCAGTTTGAGGACTACTCTTTCAAGGTGTCATATATTGTGGACATGGATGCTGCTCCGCCTGACCAGGCTCCTCGCACGCGGCGTGGAGGTCGGTCGTCCCGGGACCAGGGCGTCTCTCAGCCCGGCACCTCAGGGGACTTCGGCGCTCCACACCCAAGACAACTCGACTTACCTATGCGCATACTCGTGCCTAACCAGATGGTCGGGGCCATCATCGGCAAGGGCGGCCAGACCATCAAGGATGTCACCAAACAGACACACTCGAAGTGAGCTACTCTCTCACGTTGGATCTCGTCGGGCACTTAGGTTTTTGGTTTTCAGTGGAAGAAGATCACATGTTTACTGTTCTGTCTTCATGTCCACTCCACAATATAACAAACTTTATTATTCATTTATACAAAAAAAAAAAAGCATGTAGATTTGACTCTCTGCTCTCTCCTTCCTGCCTGTCCCTCTCAATGTTGTCATCTCAGGGTGGACATTCATCGGAAGGAAAATGCCGGCGCAGCAGAAAAGCCCATCACCATCCACTCGACTCCAGAGGGCTGCTCCTCCGCCTGTCGCATGATCCTGGACATCATGCAGAAGGAAGCCTGCGAGACCAAGACGTGAGTCGGCACCCCGACGAACATTCACGAACGTGCACGTAAACACACTTAGCCGTGCTTCTGCAGAACATGTATACGCTCCCACAGGGAGATTAGCCATAATGTCGACAGGGCTATAATCTTATCCTTTAACCTGCCTGCAGACCTTTTAATCTGACTGTGCGGGCAGTGAGACCACTCACCACTGACACAGTAAACACAGTGCGCATGGCACACTCACATAGGCTAACACGTGATCACAGCTTAGCATTTAAGAAACGAGGCCAACATGTCTAATAGGGCTTGACACTTTTAACAAGACACTGCACCTTTTAAACTCCTGGAGCTTCTGCTCCAACCTTTAACACATTATGCCGCCGTATGTCACTACTCGTTTTTTTTGTTTGACAAGGGGGGGCTGTGCTGCTGAACATCGCCCCTGGCCATGTGTGCACACACTCAGTGTTGTTGGTGATGTGATGGCTCAATCCTACAGCGCTGGATTCAGAACAAGACATATGCTTCCTTTTAAATAGACACAGACATGCAAGATAAATTCTAGAAGATATCATTCTGTGGTCGCTCATTGAACCAGAGAACATTTCAGGCTGTGATGATTGAAGCTGGTGAGCGTGCGTGTGAAGCGTTCGATCTCAATAACGTTTTTCACCTTTTGCTGTGATCTCACTTTGCTTCCTGACATCCAAAGGAAATTAATGTTTTGTAGCCACATCTGTGTTTTCTTCTTGAGTTTGCCAGAAAGAAATTTAAGTCAGATTTCAAACTGTTAAAGGAATAACTTTGAGAAATGCGTTTAAAGAAACCAGAGAATAACCTGTGGGGAAAGGGTGCTTTAAACTTTATTCTGGGAACAAAGTCACCAAACTTTTAAACTTTTTTTTTTTGTAGTTTTTTACCAGTTTTAGCTGGTGATTCTATATATGCAGTTTCTATGTCCAGGTGACCACTGAAAGTGAAGCTCTGTCTCTCACCCCATTCATTTAGAGAGCTTGTTCAAGCTTGTTCATCTTGTTAGCCATGGCAGCCCAGTCTTTATGCTAAGCTAAGCTAATCAGCTGTATGGCTGTAGCTTCATATTTACCGTGCAACCAAGGGAGAGATGGCACATCTAACTCTCGGCAGGAAAGCCAATAAGCGTATTTCTGAACTCTGTCCATTAAAGGGTAACTCCACCAACTTTACTCATTAAAGTGTGTTTACAGGAGGAGTACTACAGCATATGTGAAAAAAAGTTGATTAAAGCCTTTTGTGGCTCCAGAGGAAGTTACATGTTATCTGATGAATTTGATGTCACTCAGTGAGTACAGTGCATTGTGGGTAATGTATGCAAAATGGAAGAAGAATACATTGAATAAAATGGCAATATCTCTGGTTTGTTTTGCTGTTTTCAAACTGTTCATAATGAGTCCAAAAGTGTTACAGGACTGCTTTTCTAAATCTTGTGCCTACATTATCAACAATGCACCTTAGCCACTGAGTGACATCACTGGGCGCAATTTATCGGAATATATTCAGCTTCCTCTGGACCCATAAAAGGATTTATACTTCTTTGTTCACATATGCAGTAGTACTCCGGGAGTACTACTCCCCAAGACCTGTAAACACACTCCAGTGTGTAAAATTAGTGGATTTATCCTGTAAAATTTGTAAATAAAGAAAATGGGGGGAAAAGTACAAATATCTCAATTACAACAGCATGTGTTCAATAACTGAGATGAATGTGACCCAGATGTAAACAGTAGTAAGTGGGTTGTAGCTCTGACTGCCACCAATATTTCTTCTAATTGAAAAAAACATTTGGCATCTTGTGTCAGTTAAGTTTGATTGTTGGAAGTCGTTTTAGTCAAAGTGTCTGCCAAATAAACATGACGTCATTTAACGACAAGATCAACATCAATCTTTCATAACATTAATCCTCCTCTCAAGAGTCAACTCAAAACACCACCCGGCCCTGCCGGTTATGAACCTGTCACCTCGGGCGCCCCACACCCAGTCGTTTCACTATGGAGGCGCCCAGTGAAACCTCACCCAGCTCAACCTCACCCGGCTCAACCCACAACACTGTCATCTCCCCTCAGTTGCCCGACAGCTCACCCCAAACTGACTTCACTTTACAGCAGAGATCAGCAGACAGATCATATTATAGCATGCCCCACCCCTACAAACATACAGCACCCCGCCCGCATCTGGTTACCTTCCACCCAACCACAGCCTTAATTCATATTTACACTCACCCCACAGGAGCAGAAATATGGATTAATCCATCCCAATAACTTCCCAGTATATAAAACAAAGAGGGAAAAATACTTAAATACTATAAAACTGAAAAAAAAAATATAATATATAATATATATATATATATATATATATATATACATATATATATATATATATACATACTAGAAAATAAGTAAAAAACATTACAAAAAGGAGGAGGTGTGAAGGGGAAAGGGAAATGGGCGGGGTTGAACCATCAGGTTATTGATGCTAACCAACAAGGATCTCCTTGTCTTGTTAGAGGTTTTCTAGAATCTGTTTTTCTTAAGTTTGACAAAAAGAAGCACGCTTTGCGAAGTTAAGGGAAAGTTTGCTTCGGGCTGAATGCTAAACATTGCTTTTAATGGTTTTGGATCGCCGATCACTTATTTTCTAATAATTTCATGAAAGATTCCACGAATAAACTGTGTAATTTAGTATTAATTATAGGCAGAATAAAGACTACTAAAGCATTTATTAATCGCTGGAAAAAAAACTTTTATAATGTAATACTGCAAAAATAAGAATAAATATTAGTTAAATAGTTCATCTCCCCTCCTGCTGCAGGCTTTTGAGACATAGTTCAAGATTTAATCGTCGAAATTAAACAACCATTTTAATCTGTGCCCATCAGTCCGCCAGAACATTTAAGGGTTTTGTCGAGCTATTTCGTGGAAAATGAACCCTCCTAAATCGTCATAATTTGTACAGTACAGAAGAAAATGGGACTCACTTTTCACTTTAGCCAAATTACACAGCTTGGACTATCTATTTTTCCTGCCGAATATTTCCAAATCTACCAACTGCAGTAGCAAGAGAAAGAATACCAGTTCTCAGCCATGGCCTTTTCTTCGGCTTCTATATCTATATACTTTTATAGAGGGAAGTCTCTTTTGCAACCACCGCCATTGTGCAGCTGAGATAATGAGGGTTCAGATTTTTCATAGTTTTAGAAGAAGTATATCCAGTTGGATTTTGGTGCGGATCCAGATCTGTGGGGAGAGTGAACTAGACTAAGCTCGGCAGCTGAACGTTTTGCAGACTTTTTTTAAATCTTATGCCCCATGAGATCCGCTTACATTATGGTTAAGCAGCAGTGGGTGGTTTAAAAATCTGGAGTGATTCAGGGCGATCCGGTTTGATGTTGGATAAGGCTTGATCGAAGAAAATTCAATAAAAAACTAGACAAATCATGCAGAAATCCAGGAGAAAATCTATAGTTTCACATGCTGTAGCGGGAGATTATCAACAGATCTTCACCTGCACTGACCAGAAGCCTTTTTCTGAGCTGTTGTAGCAGCAGCTTGTTTACTGTCAACAGTGCAGTGAAAAAGTGTCTTCATGCTGCAGCAACTTTTGGGTTCCCAAGGACAAACACTCAGCTGCAACATATGTTTAAATTGATCTTCTATTTTTCTGTCAATTTAGAAAAAAAAAATGTAAGCATCATGCACAAATGTCTTAACACTGTGCCTTCATGCTTACAGCAGCACTTCCAGCTGGGCAGCGATCCACATTCCTGCTCATCCCATCACACCATGACATTCCTTACACCGCATCACTGACACTCAGCAGAATTTATCTACTGTTATCTCCCATAACCTGTGTGTGTGTGTGTGTGTTTGTGTGTGCAGGACGGAGGAAATCGCCCTGAAAATCCTCGCTCACAACAGCCTCGTTGGCCGGCTGATTGGTAAGGAGGGCCGCAACCTGAAGAAGATTGAGGAGGAGACAGGGACCAAGATTACCATCTCCTCGTAAGTCGCCACTCTCGCCCTCCTCTTTCAAAACAAACATGATTTTGGAGCAGCGCTGATTATTTTCGTCCGTGGACAGTTCTGGCTAACACTCACAGATGCCAGGCGGTGATTTGTTGGCGCCACACCTGTCTCCGCCCGCGCTCATTAGCCTCCCAGCATGTGGTTTCACTTAACTGAGTTGTTAGAGAACAAATGAGAAGAGTTGATTACAGCTCCTTCACTCCAGAACATGATATTAGAGAGGTGGCAGTTACACCCCATTTAACGGACCGTGCTCACCAACCTTCGTTCATTTAGGGCTAATGAATTGCTCTGTCTCCGTGAGCTCTGAGGATGTAATGAGGCTTGAGAAAGAGACAGAGAGGAGGAGGAGGAGGGAGGTGAAGAGAGAGAAGGGAAGAAGAGGGTCCTTGTGAGAAGATGCGAACAGTACGTTCAATATTGGTGTTTGTTTGAAATGTCCTCCACGTCCAGCGACACTGATGGCAGAATAGATCGGTTCTGCCTCAAAGGCCCGAAGTTTTAATGGTTTGAACAGCTTCCAGCCGCTTTATGGAGCGATCGCTTATTTGATCCGCGTAACAAGACTCAAAGCTGATAAAAACAAATATTTCATTCATGTTTCCAGATCAGAAGTGAGCATTATAGCTGCAAAATCAAACCACTTTCAGGTTTTTTTAATTCTTATGCCTCCACCGCAGCGATAGCCGTGGCCTCAGGCGTTGTGTTTTCAGGTTGTCCTTCCCTCCGTCTGTCTCATTCTTGTGAATGCGATATCTCATGAACATCTGGGGCCAGATGTATAAACTATGGGTACGCACAAAAAAACACACGCATCTTTTCCCACACTTAAATGTATAGATGTGTGCATGTGTGGTGAGAATGTGTGCACCTCGTCCATACTTTACACCTTGTCTAGAGATAACTCCAGGTGAAATGATGAATGGGCATAAAATATTAGGTCAGAGAGTAAAACACTGATTGTGTTATTGTTTTACCGTCTACACGCTTTCGGTTAAATGTCACTGAGAGGAACATCTATAAACTGAATTTTAAAATGTTTTATGAGTGAAATCTGTTTCAGCAGGAGCTCTGTAGATTAATCATCGATCATCTTTCTGACGTTAAAGAATGAGGATTGAGATTTTGCTGCGTTGATGGCGCAGACGCTAAAAAGCCACAGCTGTGTGTAACTGTCGCACGTAGTGACGGCTGTTCTGCGGCACAAGTATCAATACCAAACAGATGTTTTAGGGCATTTTTCTACATCCATTTATTTATTTTTTCCCCCCTTTTTTTATTGTACAGACCGAACATATGTCACATACAAACATGCGTTACGTACACAGTAAATACTACATAACATATACACCACAAAAACAACACTGTGGGAGGTGGAGGTGTTGTTTGAATCAGACATTACTTGAAACTCATCTTGGAGCAAATTCATGAGCTACACGGCTACACTTAATCTGCTGTGGAGTTCAAATATGACCTGATTGTGTCCCATGATGCTTCTAGTCCTGGATCAAGGTACCTCAGTGTGGCGGCAGCTTGTTCCATCTCGATTAACCCCACAGACTCGTCGAATGACTGTTTAAGATAAAAGAGTTGGGAGTGCTTCTCTTCCAATTCAAAACAATCATCCATTTAGCAATACAGTTTTACACATCTCATTATACTCAGAGACCACCCCTCTGTTTTGTCCCTTAGCATGCACACAGTGGGACATTTAGGAACAACAATGAGAAGGTTTTCTGTGAGGACATTTATTATAACTGACCAGAAGGAATTCACTGCAGGGCATTCCCACAGACTGCCTGCATCAGGGTACCACGCTGACCGCAGCCATGCCAGCATCTGTCTGAGATCGCCTCGTTCATTTTATTACATTTCACTGGGGTAGTAAATGCCCTGTGCAAGACTTTCATGTGAATGATCCCATATCAGACACATTTTGATATTGTTGAAGTATTTCACATTTTTAGCCACTTGGCTGCCGAAACAAGGCCTCGTACGTCTTTCTACATCCATTTACTGATAAATGTGGGAGTGGAAACGAAGCTAGTGCATGTGCGCCCAAGACAACAATGACTCAGATTTAAAAACAGGATCACCAGGTTTATAAATCCAACCGAAAGAAAGCATATTCATGTGTTTTTTTAGTCGTAAATCTGCACAGAATTTAATGCATCTGTCCCCTGGAGGGAATTTCCTAAATTTGACACAACATGTTGCAAGCTATTGCACTGCAAACTATCCACTGTAATCATGCATGTCACTTAACTGTTACTTCTCTAACAAACTATACTCGTAACATTCCTTTAAAGTCTTCACTACATAGGCTGGACAGACATGGATGTAAAGTGCAGTATGGTAGCTCTATGTTTTTTTATCTGACCTTCTGTCACAAAGTGGTTGCTAATCAACAAACAGCTACAGCCACAAATTATAATCACAATATCATCAAAATAGGGAAATAAAAATGCAGAACTAGACAAACATAAAGGTTATAAAATCCAGTGAAACAACTCCACAGACTAAACAACCACTAACAGAACCCACAGTAGTTTGGCTGCTCCACAAAATGATACAATCAAGCTTAATATCTCTCTGCAGTGTTTTTTTCTACCCTAATGCGTCTTGCACAGTTTTTCTCTTGAAGCAATAAAAAGAGAGAATGGATGAATCAATTCCATCTGTATGCACCTCGCTGTGCTGATATTCACATCCTGACCTTGAGTTTACAACTCGTCAGTAGCGTTCATGTCAGCATCCAAGTCGTTCATCACGACTGGGAGATATTTCTGAATGCTCAACGGGGGCAGAGAAAGATATCTCACGTCAGCCGACCTCAACGTACAATGCGCTGTGTTTTTTTTAACTTGCACACAGCCAACTCTGTAATCAGACAGCCATCTAAAGTTTTCAGCCGACGTGAATGCACGTCATTAACACGGTAATCGCTCCCATCAGAATCTGAATCAGGCTTTCTGCCATGTTGGTTTTCACACACAAGGAGTTTGTCTTGGTATTTTGGTGTGGAACTGTAAACACAGCACAAGTAAATATAGAAGCAAGTACTATCAGTCAAGAAGCATGAATGGAAAATAGAAAAATGGACAATAACGTACAAATAAAAATATGATATAATCAATAAAAGCAATTTTCAGGGGTTTAAATTTATTTTGAAGGCCTTAACTTTAACTCTGCTTATCGTGTAAAACCCTTTTTTGTTTTTTATAAATCAAATTATTCACTAAGAAGCTCTGATCAGACCCTCTTTATGTGCCTTTGTATGTTTTTTTGTTTAAAATTTAGAACTGGGGAATTGCCTAAAACCCCTCCAGGGGCATAAAAAGTGGCCATTCTCTAGGCAGCAACTACAAGACAAATGAAAAAATAATATGTATCGGTAAAATTTAGGGCATAGAAAAAGAGCGAGACATTACTCGACAACATTTTCATCTCATAAACACACGTCTGTCACACGAGGTCAATCAGACAAGGTCACACACACATTAATTCATTCATGGGGTATACACACAAACACGATCATGAGCAGTCTGAGAACACACACTCATGTGACATGATTTAAAGACCCAAGACAAGACAGAGAAAAGAAAAAGAAAAAAAAACAAAAAACGCAACCATATTTAAAGTATTGGCTGATAGAAGAACCTCTGTGCTGACAAATTTTAAAAATGTGTCAGCAATGAATAAAGTAAATTCAAAAGATGTTGGCAAAAAAAGCTTTTATGTTTCAGGGTCCCTCTGATGGGGATAAAATATCTTTCAATATCTGTTCTCTGTCACCGTTTAGCTTATTTTAAAAAAGGTTTTAATTCCTCTTCTTTAAACAGACTGTCTGTGTATCACTCTTCTTTTGTTCCTTTATTTATTTATCTTTTGATCATTATTTCTTTTCTTCTGATTATGTCTAATTTAAGGTTACAGATCTCCTCTGTTGTTCCGTCTTTCTTCTGCCTTCTTTGTTTGTTCTTTGTGTTGTAACTGTTGTGTTACATATTTATGTGCCTCGCGCTGTTTTGTTTCCAATTTGCGAGCGTTTGTTTGGGCCCCTCTTAAAATGAGACGATGCATCTCGAGGAGTTCATCCTGAGATAATACACTTCTGACAATCTGGAACATGACCATTGTTTAAATGAGAGCGCTGCGCAGTTGTGGGCAAGAATGTGCAAAATGTCTCAGTATTAAGCTTAAAGAATATTCTACTGTCCGTCCCGTACGACACTGGTTCTCAAACGTGTTACCGAACAGTCTGCATCTTTAATTCAAGGTCAGGGGTCTGGAACAACTGGCGATAACAAAATAGGCTACCATTTAATCAATTAATTAACTCCACATCTCTCACATCTCCAGTCTTTCATGATTAATTATTAAAAAACGCAGTCTGCAATAAAAAATAAATAAAAACAAAGGTGAAAGTGATCAAATTATGGTTGAATTTGCTGATAACAGCTGATACGTTTTTTAAATCTATGTAGAAAAGAGGTGCAGTTATTATTTTAACATCTAGTTATTAAAAGTGTGCTACAGTTTATGTTTAATGTCACTTATAATAATAATTTATTGATCAATAGATGCATTCAAAATAGAAAACATTACACTTGTCGTCTGGGCCCGGATTGACTTGACCTTCAGTCCGGATTGAGCTGCATCATGGGAAGTGTAGTGAACCGGTGTTTTTGGAACTTAAACTAAGGAACTGAATGTCATCCTCTGTTGCTTCTCCTTTTTTTTGATCTTCTGTGTCCTCCATCTTTAGCTCGTTTTAAAGTGCATTTGAGGGTGTTGACGCAACAACCTTCAGTTACACTTAAGTGAGACAAACACACAAAGGACAGGACAGGCATACACCTCCACCTTCTGAGAAAAACATGTGAGCAGAATATGAGTGTGCCTGCTGCATATCATATGCTTACGTGTGTGTGTGTGTGTGTGTGTGATCTTCTTGGTCGCAGGTTACACGACTTAACCTACAACTTTGAGAGGACCATCACGGTGAAGGGCAGCTTGGAGGCGCTTGGCAAAGCCCAGGTCGAGATCATGGGGAAGCTGAGGGAAGCCTACGAGAATGACATTGCTGCTATAAACGTAAGCTGAGCCTAAAGGTTACCATCTGTGTGTGTGTGTTGTGTGTGTGTGTGTGTGTGTGTGGGGACATGATCTCAGGTTGACTCATAGACTGACAGGTGAACAACGGAGAGGGAGTGAAGAGATACAGGAGGATAGCATGTTACCACCAGGATTAGTAATGTGTGTGTTAATGGATAACAGTAAACGATCGCAGAATAGCTCATCAGTGAGTCGCTCGTTTGAGCACAGCATGTCTGCGTACGTGTGTGTGTGTGTGTGTGAGTGAGTGTCTGTTCCGCGGAGCCTCTGACTCACGCTCGCTTCCCCGCTGTGTGTGTCTGTGTTCCTGCTGTAACACACTGCGTTTCCCAGCATCCATCTGATATCTGTAGGCCGCCTGCTCTCCCTCTCTCGCTCGCTCTGGCCCTGCTCCTCTTTCACACTGGCCCGATGACATCACCGGTGCTGCGGCGCAGGGAGGTCAACCTCAGAGGAAGAGAGATAGCGATGATATCACAGGGTGAAACCCTCCCCGCCGCGATGCAGTAAAGCAGACACGGATGCTGATGAAGTGATTGTGTTTCCCTGTGATGATGAGGGGCAGTCGCTTGTTGGGAAAATTCAGAATCTCTGTGTCTGCTTCTTCTTCTGTGCTACTTTCACACAAGTTGACAATCTCCTCCCGCGATCTGACCCTACAAATATTGGCTCCGGGAGGGATCATCAAGTGGCATCACGCAGCATGCGGTTAAATTGCACCGGCTGGTGAGAGCAGCTCTGGCACCTGTCGGGGCTGAGCGCAGGCTCCACAGCAAGCGGTGAGGGCCATCTAGCGTGACACTGTGGATATTACACAGAGCTTTCTGGGAACAAGGAAGTGAAAGGAGACCGCGTGTCTCCTCACGAACATGAAGCCAGAATAGCTGACTTGACTGTGAGGGAGACACGTTTTTGTCGTGCCAGCGTACCACCAAAAAAACATCAACTTCTCATGAGCTAACAATAAACCCAGCCCTGTTTTCAGCACTGTGACAGTGGGTTTTCCAGAGAGTGCAGGGTTTTTAAAATGGTTTATTCATTGAAAAAAGCTGGAGAATTATTTCAATCTGTACACAGAGTGAGTGGGAGTGAAGGAGCAGTTCACACAAAAGGGCTGCAACTAACTGTTGCTTTTATTATCAGTTTATTTGCGGATAATTTTCTCAATAAATCAGTTATTAATTTGGAATATTGAACAGTCATGGCTCCAATGACGTTGACTGTTTTCCAGAGAGCAGGGTAATGTTGTAGTACTTGTGATCGGTCTTTTAGAAGATCTTTGTCTCGTTTTGAAATTGACCAAATGTATCATGTCTTGAATATATCCCAAATTACCTACATTCACAAAAAATCCCCCCCAAAATAGCAGAATTTGGCTCATTATTCTATTAATATTTTATTCAGATCAACTCACAAACATAAAAAAACGCCTGTTGGATTTATGACGTTTCAGTTATTTGTACTCAGTCTCAGAAAAAAAGACGACTCTGAATTTTATTTCAAGACCAGTCGAGACCACAACTGCAGGGGTATCAATGTACTGAGTAACTGTTTGACAGAAGAGGTGGCAAATGTACACACAGTCTTTACTCAAGAAGAAACACAGATATGAATAAAAGATGGTGCTTTACTCAAGTAAAAGTGATAAAGTACAGGCTCTGAAATGTATAAAAGTATCCCTCTGAAGGACATTTGTACCAAAGCTAACTGAACCTCACGTCCTATTAATATAATTTAAAGGCTATTAAACTTAAATTTAGAACCAGTAGGATTTGACGGAGCTGTTCGTAACTGCACCATTTCCAAAAAAACTGAGAAAATAAGATAATACAGACAGAAGGCTGCGGGGTCTCTACAGATATGAGACAGTAACACGACACCTCACCCAGAAAAAACCTGATGCTTGCACAAAAATAGTAATGTGTTTGTCGGATGGTAAAACACGGATAAGCAGTGTTGAATGAGGGGATGGTTTTAGGTACACGTGCAAGGCAAACACAAATCACAAACAGGGAAAAAAAATCATCTGTTGGATTTATGAAGTGTCAATAATTTACACTCACGTGTGTCGGAGGTTTGAGTGAACAGGGAGAGTCGTTGTAAAGAAATAGGTTTTATCTCATACTCTGGATTAAGACCTCGACGGAGGTACGAGTGTCTGGAGGGGGGAAACGTTCTCTATGGAGTAGCACAGTATTAACATATAGAGGAGTGTTGAATGAAAATAGCGAAGTCGGTGTTTGTTTGTATTTGTTTGCTCATAAAAAGTAAAATTCCACTATATAAAATTCACACCTGCAATAAAAGAGGTGAAAGAAGAGGAATCTTGTTTCCATGAGCGTGTGTGTCCTTCATATCAGTCTGAGGAGTCGTTCCACTTTTTATCATAAGTGTGTCGTGTGAGTGGGGACTTGCGCTGATCTGTTCTTGGTCATGACTTGGTCTCAGTTCATGTGCTCTTGACTACAGCACTGACGCAAAATGCCATTTTCAAACTGCTTGTTTTATCCAAAAAAAAACAATCAAAACTCAAATAAATTCAATTTAGTTAAAAGGAAACAGAGAAAAGAAGCACACACTTATATTTTAGAAATTGGAACCAGAGAGATAATTTAGTTCGATTTAACCCTCTGAACCTCACAACACAAAAAAAAAAAAATCACCAAAATTATGCCATTTATCAGAGACAGAAACAGTGAAAATATAGGATATTTTATTAAATGTTTCAGTCTTGGTGACATTTGGGGCATGTCGTTTTAAAAAATATATATTGTAGGATAACTTATCAAAGAAATTCAACTGTGTTATACCGCACAAACGACAGTCCTGACTTCTCCCTCCTTATTGTCTGTTGTTTCCAGAAAAGTGCAGGACTTGTATATTGCAATAGAAAAAAGGGTTCCCCCAGTGAGTAGAAAACGTTACAGCAGCCGTTGAAAAGACACAGAAACTGCTACTGTGGTGCGAAGGCTTAATGATATAAAGATTATTCCATTATCTAGAATTCTTGCTGACTCAGTGTTTCAGACCCAACTTGTGTTTTGCAGGACAGATTTACTTTCCTACTCTTTGAGCCAAAAGACACTGTCTTTGTCATTTAAAGTGAATTTTGGAAATTACTGGTGTTCATTTATCAACGAACAAACAGGTTTAAATGTACTTACTGAGAAGGAGTCACTTGAATTCGCGTCATTCTTCTCTTTGCCTTTTATTAGCTGAAGATGTTCTTGCTCAGTGTCCTCTTGTAGTCAGAAGTGTAACAGCTTCTGGATTAAAAACTTTAAACTTTAAAAGTTGCATATTTTCAGTGAAAGCTGGTAAAAAAAAAAAAATAAATGGACAAGCCTTAAATCCTTTTCAACTGGTGGGTAAACCTGCCTCTCCTCTTCTGCTCAGCAACAGGCTAACCTGATCCCAGGCTTGAACCTGAACGCTCTGGGCATCTTCTCCCCGGGTTTGCCGGTGCTGCCCCCTGCTGCTGGACCACGCGGTGCAGTGCCCCATGTTGCACCAGCAGGATACAACCCATTCTTAGTGAGTATGCTCCTCTTACTACCCCTCTGCACACAACCATAAAAGGTGGGAAAAAAAGATTTCAAAAATGTCCTTTTTCAGACCGACTTCACCCCAGTTGGTTTTACACGCCCAGCGCAGCCACGCACAGCGCCAGCAGGGATCAGTTTTGACTTGATAAAGCGATTTGTCTGCAGCACATGGTAAACCAGGTTCCCCCTGAGGTGCTTTTAGAAAAACCAAGACGGTGTTGACTCAGGTCTTCCTGCATGATGTTGCACACAGTTTGAAGCGGCCAAAAATTCCCCCATCTTCTCCACAGATGAGTCAGTTTGTCTGTAAAACAAAGTCTCCACTCATCGCCTGACGAGGTCGGGCCAGAGTGGTGTGAGACAGTGTGCGAGAATGTGTTCGCGTGTTTCGTAGTCAAGAAAGTTAGTGTGTGATTCACTGTGAGTTTATGCCCTGAAATTCCCCTCGATAGGGAGCTCGACATGTGTACGTGCATGTGCCTGTGGATGTGTGTGTGTGTGTCGGTGTGCCATCTGATCAGTCTGCTTGTCACTTCACTTTCAGAGTCACTCTTCACATCTCAGTGGCCTGTACGGGGTTCCTCCAGCAAGTGCCATCACCCACCAGCACTCAGTATGTTCCCCCTCGAATCTGCACAACAGACAACGTGACCACTAATATATTGTGTTTGTGTGGTGATAGATAATTATTTAAATAGCTGAGGGCATTCGAAACCATGTTTTTCACACTCAAGGAGCTTAGGAAAAGCTGTTTGTACTGGAAAGTCTGTCTTTGCGAGCGACTTATGCTATTAAATGCCACTTTATAAAGAAAAAAGAGGGAGATTTAAGACTAATGGAGAGGGAGACATAAATATAACAAACCATGACAACCTCTCAGCCAGCGTCTGTGTAGAACTGAGAGTCTGGCATTCCTGCGTACCATCAACGAGTCACCAGAACACCACAAATATTTCTGGAAGGGGACTTTTCAGCCCACAGTTGTCCTGTGGCCCGTAAAAATTCACTTTATAAACCTCGAGTACGCGAGTGTTACAGAGAGAAGGCAAAAAATAGGGCAACCATCGGCCTTAATAGGAAATACTCAGCTCGGGAGATGTTTACCCAAAGAGAAAACCCTTGAAGAGAGCTCAATTTAACTTTTCAGCTACTCTTAATCAAAACTTTTGCATCTATTTAAAAGCAGTTCTGAATGTGTTTTTGATTGCCACCCTCTCTAGTAGAGTTTAGTGACAGTGTAGTAGTAATAATGATGATAATATGGCACCTTTTCATACATGAAATGCAACTCAAAGAGCTCCATGGTGTGGCATTAAGAATTAAGTTTTCATAAAATCTATTGTTCTCTGTGTTTTTCTCTCGCAGCAACAGGCTCAAGAGCAGGAGGTTGTCTACCTCTTTATTCCAACTCAGGCAGTCGGGGCCCTGATCGGCAAGAAGGGCCAGCACATCAAACAACTCGCCCACTTCGCAGGAGCTTCCATCAAGGTGGGTTTGTCAGCGCCGACAGAGTGCTGACTTCAGTCAGGAGGGCGGAATCGACATGAGCGAACCGTCCCTGAGTTCACAAACACGAGCCAAGGGAAGACACTGCAACCAATTTTGAGATTTTTGGGCTAATTTTGCTTTTGTAGCATGTATTCTTTCAGACTGGTGGGAAAAAAATGTTTGAAATACACAAAGTGTTTGTTGGAGTTCAGAATTCTGTCCTGGGTGTAGATGCAAAAGAAGATGTTTAGTTGGATAGACTCATTTTCATACTTAAAGATAAAATGGTTGTCCTAACTTTTAAAGTATTATTTTTTTATCTTTACCTCAGTCACACTTACATACATTCCAGTCTATATTCAGAAGGTTTTTAAAGAGGGGTTCATATATCATTTATAGCCTGATTTATAGAACATTTTATACCAAAGACATTGCAAACATTATTATGTTTTTGACAGTAATACCTGATTAATGGAGTGATACAAAGAGATATCCAAAATTGACTTCTAACTCTGCTGTGTCATCAAAATGAAACAAGAATTTTGAACCTGGATTCATCTAATGTTCTTGAAATATAAACAAGTAATTTACACATTTATTTGTGTAAAAGCCTTTAAAGGCTGTTTCCTTTATTTTTTTAAGACTCTGAGCCTAAAATCTCAACTTCAATAGCACCTACATACAGCAAAGTTTTATTTCAGTCTATATTCTAAAGGTTTTTAAGCATTCTTTCCCACCTTCAACTGTTATATGTCAACAAAATTAAACAAGCATTTTGAACCTGGCTTTATCCAATATTCAGTGCATTTTTGTGTTAGCCTAAAGAAGATGTGTTTTTATTAACAGACGCACATTACAGAGCAGTTCATGAAGAATAAGTGAAAATACACATACAAAATAAACAAAAACAAGGGGAAAAAAACATGAAGTATCAGGATGCCTCAGCTTCACCATATATACGTGACCATGCACACACATATGCATCACATTTTTTTCAAACTTCTCCAGTGAGTTGGCATCAGGCTGGCAGCCGACTCCGGCTGACTCAGCAGCACTTCACGGACCACTGCTGAGGATGTTAGTTATTTATGGTGGAAAACAAAACAAAAAAAGGAGATGACTAGTGAGCTGAGCATGTCAGAAAGCCCCTCGAGCCCCGTCCGCAGAGGTCGGACAGCTGGTCAGCGGATTCTCACGACGTAATCAAAGGAGTTTCTTTTATTTGGAGGAATGTGCAGATGATTCACTGGTTACATGCGCTGAGAGAGCACAGAGATCCACCAGCTTATGGACACGTTTTCTCCTTATTTGTATCCATAACCTATCTGTGTGTGTGTGTGTGTGTGTGTGTGTGTGTGTGTGTGTGTGTGTGTGTGTGTGTGTGTGTGTGTGTGTGTGTGTGTGCTTCAGATTGCCCCAGCTGAGAGCCCAGAGTGTCCTATGAGGATGGTTATCATTACTGGACCCCCGGAGGCTCAGTTTAAGGTAAAACAAAACACCTTGAATGTTTGTATTAATGTGCAGTAAAATGCAATTATGTCATCCAAAGGTTGTACGCAACCACTTTTTAGGATGAAATGATCAAATGAAAAGTTAACAATCATGATTATTTAACTTGTGGTGTATCATAGTAAACAGCAGCGGATCACTGTGTGTCCCCGTTCTCTCCAGTCTCTCCTCGCCTCATTCCCTCCTCTTTATTCCAGGCTCAAGGTCGGATATTTGGGAAGCTGAAAGAGGAGAACTTCTTCACGGCGAAGGAGGAGGTCAAACTGGAGACGCACATCAAGGTTCCCTCAACCGCAGCTGGCAGAGTCATCGGTAAAGGCGGCAAGACGGTGAGTCAGATGTAACAGTAACAGCTGTTTTTTTGTTTTGGCCTTTTCATTTTTCATTTCTACTTCACACTTCATAACAATATCTTTACTAAAAAAAAAGTAACTCTGTATTAACATGATGATACTTTTGACTTGAGTAAATTACCAGTAAGGTTGCTCCACACACCAGTGATTACTGTACATCAAGCAGCAGCTCTCATCAGCGTTTCAGCTGACCATAATCTGATACTCTGTCTGTCAGAGTGTTTTGTAATTGAGGCTGGAGGTGAAACTCAAAGCCACATGATGATCTCTGGAGTCTTTTCTTTTTTTTTTCCTCCAGGTAAACGAGCTGCAGAACCTGACGAGTGCTGAGGTCATCGTACCGCGGGACCAAACTCCAGACGAGAACGACGAGGTCTTTGTGAAAATCAGTGGACATTTCTTTGCCAGCCAGGTACGCAAAAGACAAATTATTATTATTATTATTATTATTATTATTATTATTATTATTATTATTATTATTATTATTTTCAAGTGGAGAAGGCACCTGGTGACGTTGGCTCATGTTATCTACAATCTCCTCATTAAAGTGAGTTAGCAGTTAGCTGCGGTTTAACCACAAGACATGCAGGTGTATTTTTCACATCTGTTATTGTGTCGTTGTGTGTCAGTGCTCGTCTTCTTCAAGGCTGAATCTGCACACTCGGGTGCACCCGGTTTTAGTTTCAGTGTTAGTGGTGAACACCAGTTTTAAATTTAAAGTTGACCAATTTATGAAGCCTCGAGTTGTCCCGTTGCAGAAAAACTCAACAGGATAAGAATCAACCAACACAGTGTTTTATAATCCTGGTCCTTGTTTTACCTGATTCAAACGATCAGCTCGTCATCAAACTCTGCTGAAGCCTGATAACGACCCGTTTATTTGAATCAGGAGCGCTGGAGCAGGGAAACATTTAAAACATTCAGGGTAGGGGCCCCAAGGACAGGGACTGAAAGACACTGATCTAATATGTGCATCGTCTGCACACGCCCACACAGTTTACACCTGAGAGGAGAAAACTCCACATGTGTATTTGTAAACTAAAACCATATCTGACTTTCTGTATATAACTTTGAATGCGCACCAACAATCAACTGAAACAGAAATTTGAAATAAGTAGAGAAGTAGTAGAAAACTATTACGCACCTGCTGTGTGGTCAAATGTCCTGAAGAAGCCACAAAGTGTTGTTGATCGTGTCTAATTAGACCTCTGCTCAGGTAGAAGGTGAGTGGATCTATGTTGGGAATAACATGTCACCAGACTCACTATTGAGACTGTTAACAGTGTAACAAAGCTAACAGGAGGTTGAGGGAGATGTCAGTCAGGCCCAGAGGGAGGGTCTAACCAGGGGAAGATTAGTCATATCACCTGTGTGAGTTACATATGGGCCAAATTATTTTATACATACATTTGGTGGTATAATTATGTTTGCTAATTATTTTATCATACATTTCATGAAGCGAAACACAAAATAAAAAAAATAAATAAAAACCAAACACACAGTAATTCAATTCATCCACCCACACAGTCATGTATCAATTAACACCTCGTCCTGTGTGTTGCCTCTCCAACAGACTGCACAGAGGAAGATCCGGGAGATCATTCAGCAGGTCAAACAGCAGGAACAGAAGCACCAGCAGGGCGCCGCCGTGTCACCGCACCACTCCAAGTGACCAGTGGGGTGGCTCCAGCGGGCGCCAGCCAATGAATGTAGCCCTCCCAAACGGACAGAGACCTACCCAGACAAAGGCCAAGGCCAAGGGGGACATGCAGGGCAGACCAGCAGCACCGAACAAAACCAAAGAACTTCACTAGGGGGGAAACAAGTGAGAGCCAAAGGCTGAGGGCATTGTGTGCACTGCCAGCCCTGTGAGAGCAGATAGAGTGGGAGAAACCGTACTGATATAACATAACAAAAAAGACCAAAAAAAATCTAAAAGAAAGGTGGAAACTGTTGTCCACACAGTTAAAAACAGGAAATAGTATGTCGCCCTGCATTATGTTATCTCTTAAGTTGGACTAACATAGGCCTAACAGACGGATAAAGCAACTGTATTAACACGAGAGTATACGATTGATATTTTGGGTTAGAGCGAGTTGACAATGGACGCCTTCTCTCTCAAGAGTTTGAGATGATATCAGATTGCAAGATTAAATATCCTTAGCAGTATTAATACAGAGTAGAAAAGTCTATCGACACACACCGAGAGTACGTGCTGTTGTTTTATTCTATCATAAACGACAGTCGGACTCGGTGCGTTTTTTTAAATATTTTTGCTTGTTCCAGAGATTGATCGGGCTGTGACAGCCACATCTGGCGGTTTCCTTTTGTTTGTTCACATTATAGGCCACTGAAATCAAAAAAAAAAAAGAAAACCCCTATAACTACAGTAAATATGGTGAATGAGTCTTTGTAACAAGCCTGTGTGTGTGCCAACGCAAAAGATAACTTCCCTTTGAAATGTCTCTCACCATTCACATCTGATGCTTCACCGTCTGCTTCCTTTTTTTCTGCTCGTTTCTGCTTCACTGTCTCATCACACTCTCTCATCTGGCATCATGGGCTTTTTTTTTATTCTTTATAATAGGATAAAAAAATATTTGTTTTTTTTCTGTAGCCTTTTGAAAACATTGAACTGACTGCCACTTTCGCTCAACAGAGGTTAAAAGCAACAGAGGGATTTATTTTATTTTAAATTTATTTTACCAGTAAGCTGGTATCACCCTCCCAGACTATCAACATTCATGCTAATTTAAAAAAATAAATCAAAAGGATGTCTGTAAAGGTATTCTCCTCGACGATCAGAAGCGAAAATTGACGTCTTAAAAAAAGAAATTGGTGCACCTTTGCTTGTTAAGTCATTTTGAATGTGCACGTTCTACCTTCACGAGGGGACGGGGTGCGGGTGGGGGGTGGGTGCAGACCGATGGTGTGTGGAGTGGCAGTAAAAAGGTAAAGTTTTGGGGTTAAAGGGGTCGGGGGTAAGGGGGGGTGGTGGGTTTTATGGGGAGGCACTGTATGACCTGTGGTACACACACAACCGCAAACGTGACCGCAGCCGCGTTTGGCTTTAACCCTCTCTTGTCAGGGAGCTTTCTAAAACGGCGTGACAGCTGTGAATGTACAATATGCAGCCTTTTTAGAAGTTATCACCCCTGCCGTGTCCAGCGGGGCCGGGCCAGAGGCACAGACACACAGATTGTCATTCTCACTCTCGCTCTCTCTCCTTTCTTTCAACCTTTCCTCCCTTTCTTTTTCTTTCTTTGCTTCTCCTTGGCGAGCTGGCCGACCGACCGCTCCGCTGTGCGAGCGCGCTGGACACACAGGCCCTGGTGTCCCCTCTGTGCTTTACTCCGGAGGCCGTGGGAAGCTTGTTGCCTTAATTTTGTCACCTTTTTCAGACATCACCCATCAGCTCCATCTTCCAGACGCGCAAGGTTATTGCCAATACGCACAGCTTCCTCCGTGTGTGTGTATGTGTGTGTGCATGTGTGTGTGTGTATATATATATAAAAAGAGAGAGTAATATTTATGAATCTATTTTTTTCCTATTTTGTGATGAGAGCTATTGATAAGAAACTAAAAGAAAACTAAGTCCTTTTCTTTTTTCCTCAGTGGGACACTGCCATATTGTTTTGAAGGGAAGTGTTTATTTTCTTGAAAAACTAGACTATGAATAATAATATAAATGAAAAAAAAAAACCTGAAAAAATAGGAGAACAGTAAAGTGAACCACCGCGTTAACTTTGGTCAGGATGTGAACAGTGCGCATGTCAGTATTGTGATCTACCTCAGGCTTCAGGGTACCTCAGTCCAATCTTTCATTTCCCCTTTTTCCACATTTTGTATGCCTTGTTAACTGATCATTTTGAGCGTTTTTAATTTTTCTTTTATAATGAAAAAAAAAAAGAACAAGAGAAAAGATCTAAGATCTAACTCTTCAGGTCCAGCCGACTAGTGAAACTTTGTAAACCGTAGTCAACTCTGTTGGACTGTCTTTGCCTGGACGCCATATACGACCTCTTAATGATACACGTCAAAAACAACAACAACAAAAAAAGGATTTCCAAGTTTTTCTGCTAGAAAGGAATGAAGAGCAGGATCTAGGGGGTACATACCTGCCCGAAGTGGTTCTGAATGTGGATGTTGTGTACTGATTTCACCATCAAAGACAGAAAAAGATACAAGTCAGTTGATAGAAACTAACCAACTGTACCTCCTGTTTTTCCCAACTGTACCTCCAGGTTTTTTTTTTTTTTTAAACTTTTAAAATAACAATGAAGTTTATTCACTTGTGAAAAAAAAAGAATTTTATAACAACAACAACAATGACAACAACAACAACAACAACAACCCAATTTAAAACTTACCAGCTCTGTTTGATAACAGCATACTCTGGGGTTGATTTGAAGAAAAAGAATAAAAAAACACAAAAAAAAAAACACACGACGAAGCTGCAAAAATACACTGACAGGACTCTTGAACATGGTGAAAAACCCTAGTCTTCTGTGTAGAATGTAGAACAACTCTAGTCTAGTCGTTGAAATGTCACTGTGTACGACAAGATAACTGTATATCTGTAAACATGTACAATAGAGTCACACATAAATGCATCGTTTCTCTGTCTCTCTATAACACTTACCAGTCTGCACCTGCGTTGTGAGAGCTGGTGGGAGGCGTTTAGAGGCGTCACAGCTTCCCTCATAACTGACCTCTAAATAGTTCTCTCACCAGATTTGATTTAAGAAAAAAAATTTGTTTTTTTTTTGTGCTGTACATTTCAGAATTACCTCTCAGAATCCAAGGCTGACTTTAGTTACTAAAAACCGATGTAGGGCAAAAGAATTAAATAAAATGAATGATATAGTGAAAGTTAGTATTTGTCTTTGGACTTCTTTTAACTGTTGAGAGCTGTTTTTTTTTTTTTCTTTTTTTACTTTTTTTTTTCAGAGGGCAGACTTTTGTCATCAGATGAGGTGGATTTTTAGTTTTTTTGTTGTTGTCCCAGTGAACACAGACTAGCAGTGCTAAAAAAAAAATAAAAAAAATAGGTCTATCAAAACTCACACAATGCCTGAGGCTGTTTCAGCAAAAAGCCTCCCCACAGCCGGTACAGTACCTCATACTGATGATGATAGCTCACCAGACCTGATTTTAATACCCTGACCCTTACCCAACACGAATGCAGTACGGTGCTTCTACTCGAGCGCATGACTCCTGTGGCGGTCTTCTTCACTGTAGTCGGGGGTACGTCGTGGAGAAAACGGCTTTTCACAGTAGCACTGGAGAATCGTAGTTTTCGTCACTCATGGTTTGTTTTGACTGTCAGGAGTAGCTTTTTTTTTTCTTTTTAGAGCAGTTTTTGAAGTTGAGGCTCTTTTCTTGCATCGCGGAGGACTCCGTCGGGCCTCTGTCTCTCTTTGTGTTTTTGGCTCTTTATACAGTTAAGTGCAGGTTTCCCTCTAAATGTGGCGTCGTCGGCAGAGACATCTGTAAGCCAACCGCAGTCTGAGGCCGAAACTTGTCGAGATGATAGTAACCTCTTTATTTTACTTCCAAGGATTGGTGTTTCTAGGTTTTGTGGGGTGTTGCTAGACATTAATATTCAGTACCAGAAAAACCACAATCACACACATCACTGAGGGTGTACTGTGTTGTCAGTCATATCACATGGTGGTTGGATAGTTTTAGGCTTTTATTTTTGTTTTGTTTTCTGTTGATCTGGTTTTCTCGTCATTTACACTGATTTAATAACGTAGTCTGGAGCATTAGCTGGGATTCTTTGCTTTAATATTCATTCCTTTTAGATCACTACCAATAATACTAGCTGTTAAAAATTGTGGTTGAATAAAGAAAAAAATATATATCCTAGCTAGGATTTTTCTGAACAGATTCGGGAATCAGAATGGCATAAACAAATCCGTGACATGCAAAGATTTGGGGGGTTGACGGAGTATCCAGGTCTGATTTAACAAAAGCCGATAAAAACTCGTTCTGCCTTTTGGGACTGAACAGAAGAAAAGAGGGCATTCAACATCCAAACAAAAATTATGGATTAGCTAAGGAAGGATTTAACAAAGTCTGGTCGAATGTATGCAGAACTACAGCAGTGTTTTTTGTCCTGTCTTGTTGTTAAATGAGAAAACACAAAGCATTGCATGAGACTGTTGTAGGCGATCCAGTATGTACTACACTTCATATAGCACTAGACTTTCAGTAATGGTTTTACATGGATCCTTTTCTTAACTGCATTTCACCATTTGGGAGATTCCTTTTGTTTCCTCAGTAGGTCACAACCCTCAAGTCCTACATTTCCCACGGGCCAAAAGGTCCCAAACACCTCAAGGTAATCGGTGACTGTGCGCTGGACAGACATACGGTCCATTTTTAGTACATCTCGTGGATCCATGCCTTTCTGGTAACAGCCATGCTGTTGTTTTGAGTTGTGAGTGAACTGTATTGCTGAGCAACCTGGATCTGAGCAATAAAGAATATTTGAAAAATATTTTTTTACTTGTGTTTTATTATTTAAAACTTTTTTCACCTCTGAAATAAAAGTGCCACATCGTTGTTGATCTGACGTACCACAAATACACCAGCCAAACTAAATTACATCAAACTTTAAAGGAATTTACATCTTTCAAAAAACTTAAAGCTCACATTTAGTTTACATCTTAAAGGAACAGTTCACCCAAAAACTAGTTTTGTAGTCCACAAAACATTTCTGGAGCTTCACGGCAAAACAGCGTTGCAGCGTTCTCCTAAACAACTGAAGTGGATGGGGACTTTTTTCAAAGGGTATTAAAACAACTAGAAACTAACAAACAAAAACAACATAATTCAAGTCTTCTAAAACCCTGAGATCCCAAATTGATTTGAAAAGACATTATTTACAGCCAAGATTTTGACTAAAAAGGTGTAAATAACGTCTTTTCAAATCGGTTTTGGATCTCAGGGCTTCTGGAGACTTGGACTGCTGCAACACTATCTTCCTTGAAGCTCCAGAAATGTTTTAGCGGACTAAAAAACTTCACCTGACTTTCCATCAGCATGAGGCTGAGTAGACAGTGACTGAATTTTCCCTTTTGGGTGAACTTATCCTTTAACCCACATGAAGAAAATGTTTTAAAATAACACTTTGCACAGCGCAGAGGCTGCTGGACCAGAACTGTACAAAAGACATAAGGACTGTGAAAAGAGGCAGCAACGAGGATTTTACAGCAACATTAAGGCTCGATTTAACGGAGGCCTCACTACTGCCTGAATTCACTGCACATTCACTTTCAGATAAGAATCCAGCCGATTAGAAGGACTGAACAGTTAATGGCTAAATGCAATATCCAAATCAAATGAGCTGCAGTTTTACTGATCAAGATAAAATGCTTCACAACATACCATTTTAAATCAAGAATTGTCATGCTACAGTACAGCGATGCCCTGGCCTACAAATCATATTCTCCAGATGTAAAGGAACGTGCTTGTGAAAATCCCATCTTTATCACTTTCATATTGTTTTCTGTGAACATTACATTTAAAAAAAATCCCTTTCCCATTAGATCATGACTCATATTGTAATCAGAATATCTTTTAAAATAATCATTAATAACTTGTTTTTTTGCACATCATTCAGTCGTACTGATAAAAACAGAGATGCACATTTAGTCACTGAAGTCCTGATTCAACTGGTTTCTTATAAACAACTCCTGAACTGAACCTGAGGCCAATTATACAATTTAAAAGAGTTGAAAATTGTACAAATTGTCCTCATACACAATTAAGTTTTATACAGAAACTGCAAAATGCAACTGTCAAACAAGAACAAATACAAATTCAACTTGTATAATATACTGTATGCTGCAAACATGATTGGTATTCAAGTTCATAAAAAAAATGTATATAATTCACACCGTCCAGGCTTTACAAAGGTGTAGGCTGCTCCATTTCTATTAACTTTTCCACATGTTGGAGGTAGACTGCATGACAGGCACTTGCAACACCAGCTGTTTACATTGAAGCACTTATATTACTGTTATTCAAGAGTGCAAGAGCAACGTCTCCTTAAAATCCCTCCCTCTCTCCCTATATTTGCTGTACATTCATACATCTATATACATAAACTGGGTATGCTGTGCCCACACAAGTTGTGGCACAGAAACATCAACATTTGGTAAAACAAAATAGTTGGCTTCACATCCCACTGGGCCGGTCTTCTCCATCTCCTGGTGGCTCCAGAGAAGTAAAAGCCCTCCAC
The DNA here is from genome assembly GCA_039737535.1 of Lagodon rhomboides. Classification (NCBI taxonomy): domain Eukaryota; kingdom Metazoa; phylum Chordata; class Actinopteri; order Spariformes; family Sparidae; genus Lagodon; species Lagodon rhomboides. Next base: position 20,055,813 of record CM077790.1, read on the forward strand.
AAAAATTAACTTCTTCACAAGTTTTTTTTTCTGAGAGTCACCACAGAACGAAGGGACACAAACTGATTACCGGGACAAATCACTGGACCTTCTTATCTGCGACGAGCCCGTTCTTCAACGGGGCATCCAGTTTGAGACGCCTCTGACTGAAGTGGCGGATGAGGGCGCCGGGCAGCAGGGCCATGCAGGCGATGGCCAGCAGCTGCAGCAGCCGCTCCCAGGAGAACAGGTCGTCCAGCGACGACACCTCGGACAGCATGACGCCCGTCTGGACACAGATGAAGTTGTACGGCAGGAGGCCTGTGGAAGAAGATCGACCACACACGCACAATTGTAGCTGTAGCATTGTAGGAGGTTAATTTTATGAGTTGGGTGAAATGCTCTGGTAAAAAGGACAACACAATTAGTAATTTAAATCTGATGGCAAGTAATAAACACTGCTACAAAGAGGTGTTGCATTAGGTTGAATGTTTGATAACTTTGGCGGTTATAAAACAGGTCCGGCAAGCTGCACCTTGAAGCTTTCAGATTGCCACCTGTTGCTATGAAACTCATGAACCTATGATTTGACAGAGGGACAAATACGGCTGTCATGTAAATGGGACATGCAACCTAACATGACCAACCATTTAAACAACCTTTTCATGACTGATTTAACTGAATGTGATGTACTTTATCTTTAAGTGTTGACATGATGTAGCAGGGGAACCCCAGGAAGGAAAACAGTATTGTGTTGTGCGGAGAGTGTGTCGGCACATCACCTGCTGACAGCTCTAAAGGCTATCGATCAGGTGATCCATGTGTACTTACCAATGAAGACGGAGCAGAAGAAGAAAGTGATGGGGATGTTGACAATCGGCGCTGACATGTTCAGGAACCAGTTGGGAGTCATGGGAAAGAATCTCAGGAAGAGCAGAAAGAAGAACAAACAGTCCTGGTTCTCCTCAACCTGGAGGATAAAGGTGAGATGTTAAACGACACATTGCAATCTACCAAGGCAGTAGATGTGAGTTTCTTTTTGGGTATCTTGTTCAAGTGAGGAGAACCTGACATCGATATGGTCTCACTTTAAGAAGCATCTGTGCCTGGTTTTTGACAACACACTGGTGGCTTACACATGTGGCTTTACACTCTTTGAGGCCCCGCGTCCACAGAATGTCTTCTTCTGAGCACCAGCATCTTTTTTCACTTCTTCCCAGTGAGGAGAGAGCAGCAGCATGCGTCCACCTAGAGAAAAGGCACCCAGCATCTTTTTTCAGAGCACTCCGTCTGTTTCGTCCGGCTGCTCCGGGTGCTTCTAGTTGAAAACCTCTGACCTTTTCAGAAAGGTGCTGGTGTCATCACTGTAGCTCTTTCTCGGGAAGCCAATCATAGATTACATGACTTGTCACTTGGTCACCCTGGTAACCAAGAAAATGAGGGAAGCGCTTGTTCTGGCCTTGTCTGTCTGTCCGGAGCTTTATCAGACAGAAGATGTCATAACAGAGACAGAAAAGCTTGTTGTTAGCCTTGCAGTCAGCCTTCTGTTACCATAGCATTAGCTAATGTCAATCAAAAAGTGCAGCTTCCCCCCCAACGGACAAGCTCTTCAACCGAGCACTCCCACGTGCACTGCCAGAGCCTTTCAAGTAGGAAGAAACATTGTGTGGACACAGTTTTGGCACACTGTAAGCATCATGTGTAAGTAATGTGAGGACATGCAGACTTTGCAGTGCACTGTGAGCAGTGTGCAGATCCTTTTCTCACTATGCAAGAGATCTACACACATTGGAGAACAGTTCATTTTAGACTAACAGTTTTAATATTTGTTGCAGTGAGGTGTGGACAGTGTCACAAACTCACCTTCCTCTGTAGTGTGGAGACTTTATCAGGGAAGAGGTTAACGATGTAGCGTTTTCCGAAGGCCTGGGACAGGAGGTAGCACATGGTGGAGCCCACAGTGGTGAGCACACAGGCGAGCAGCAGTCCTTCATATGGTCCAAATATAGCTCCTGCTAGAATGTTCTGCACAATGACAAGTGGAGAAGGCCCGGGTTACAAGACTTCATCAATGCGTGTGTAATGACGACATGCAGATCTACTGTATCAGAGAAACTCTGTGATCTAGCAGCGGTTTTAAGTGTCAGAAGTTGGGTGACAGTCATTTTAACCAGCGTGTGGTGTGTGGTTGAGGCCTCTTCTCTGCGCTGAACACTCTGTTATGCAGATTAAACAAAGTTGGGAGGAAAACTGTCACAAAAGTCTAGCATGGCTGACACTCAAAGGAGAGTCTGACATGCCTTTGTTGTTTGAGATGGCTGAGTGTATTTTTATCCGTTGCAGTGACACTTTAAAGAAAGACCGGAGCTGCACACCACATGCAGGTCAAATGCAAGCCTAATTCCTTATTTATTTGTTATTTTGGGTCATTTAGAACCACGTGTCATATTTTTCTGTCAAACATTTAAAAAAATGCCAGAGCAAATTCTTACCTACAAAGATAAAATAAATTGCTTTAATCATTTCATAACACATGCAACAAAAAACGTCAACGTCCATTATTTTTTGTCTTGTTCACATCAGCACAGAGAACATTTGAAACTATGTTTTTACGTTACCAGGAACGAGGATCCAGGAATGGCAAAGGACTGCTTGTAGAGATATGCGCTACAGAAGAGGAGCAGGACATATCCAGTGTGCTCTGTCTTGTAAAACTGCAGGAGCTCAGCCAGTTCTCGCAGCTCGTCCAGGTCTGAAGGGAACTTCAACCTGCGAGAACATGCACACTGACGTTAGTCACATCTTCCATTCCTCTTTCATGAAGAGACAAGGCTGGTAAACATGGACAAAAGATATAACTGCAATCAAAAATATTTCAGTGCTGACATAGCATATCTGCTTACAAATACAAATCATATTACTTTACATTTCTGAAGTTTCCTAGCGCTTGACCAATGTGTCAGTTGACTGATATTATCGGCCAGTATTGGTCATGACGGGTATATCAGAATTGGTGTACACATTGTCCAATATGCATCAATATGAAAGCAGTTTTTGAGATTAGAATGCAGAGAGAAATTGAGTAAATTCCCAGTGAAGGTTATTGTTTCAATCCACTATGTTTTGATGTGATTTTTGACAATAAATACAGTTTGTGTTAAAACTGCTGAATATCCTGCTTCTGTTGAGAGATCTCTACAAAAAAAAATGTGTATATGTGCTGCTGTATTGATATCTGAATTTTGTATTCCCTAGTATCAGTATTAGCATCTGGCCAAAAATCGAGTACAGGTCAGCTCTGTTGTCTTCTGGAGATAAAACTAGTTAATTAGTTGAGAAATCAATGAGTAGACTGAGGGAAAGTATGGCAGATTAAGTGATAATGGAATAATTAGGTGCAGCCCTGAGTCATTCAACTTATCACAATTTTATTGACCACTCAAACAGTTGGTATTTCCTCAATTAAAATTAAGACTGATTACAGTTTTGTTGACCATTGACATTTATCATGAGCAAAATGGCAACGATGATAACAAATCGGTTGTTTATCCTCATTTCACAATCATGAGCACCTGACAACAGCTTGGATGTTTGGTTACTGATAAGGAAGAGGACTGGAGTTACAACTTTTGATGGATTAAGAGTCACTTTTAGGTTGTTTTATCATTTTAAGTAGCTAAAAGGTTCATCCATTAATCCGTTACTGTATTACACGATTGTGTAACGTAGCCGATATGAAGAATTCATATGAATATGCAGCTATATAATGAACGTAACTTCATCTGTGGGTGACATGATGCTAGTATTAGCTAGCGTTAGTGACAGTACCGTCACAGTACCATACATTTTAAATAGGCCACCTCTTTAAATTATTGTAGAGAGAATTATAGACTTTATCTCGTCTGAATAAAGGCTACCGAGGCTGCTGTCAGTCACCTGCTGGGCTCCTCAGAGCTGTCAGCGGGCTGCTGCTCGGTCTCCGCTGGCTCCACATGTTGTCTGTCTGCAGTTTGATGAGGACGAAGTCGAGGTCCGGCAGGAAGGTACAGAGACAGAGAGTACAGGTAACAGCTGGCTGCGACAATAACACAGATCAGGCCGACAAGTGAGCGCATATTCCTCACTTCTTTTTTTAGCCAGGATCCGGCTCTTCCTCCTTACTGTCAGAGAGCCACAGAGACAAACAATGGCCAACTGCTGGTTCGTCTTCTTCTCCTCCTTCTGTGAGGCTCAACGGCAGTTGGTATTCTGTCGCCGCTTCATGGGCGCCATCTTGTGGATTTTATGTTAGCTAACCTAGCTGCGGTGCTGTCCTGTGTTCGGTCTAAAAGTGTTTACAGTTTGACCACCAGATGCCACTGTGTTGGTTAAACTGCTCATCTCTATGAGAAAAATATACCTTTAACTTTATTTACTATAAGTTAACGTCTATTTAAATGTAACAAAAATATCTAAACACAAGTAACATGCAACTAGTTAGCAGTTAGCCGAGCAACATATTAAGCTGGACACAGACAAGGAACTGCCTTAAGTTGCTTTTAATGTATGTTAACTTACTTAAATAATAATAAAATAAACATAAATTACAGCTAATTTTTTTTAAAAAGGAATTTGTTTTTTTTATATAGATATATAATACGTATGATATTGACTAACAACATACAATGTCACATACATTTACACAATAAAAAAAAACATGAAAACACAGATTTTAGGTTATTTTTGTTTTATTTGGTTCGAAATGTCTCATAATTTTGGCTGATAATGACATGTTGCATTTATATAGACATATTAATAGATACAAATACTTAATAGAATCATAAACGAAAGTTTTAGTTTTTGATTAGCTCCCGGCCAGGTGGGGGCGGTAGTGCTCCGAGTGATTCCCGTCAACCGCCAGATGCGCACAGAAATCCAGTCGACGAAGACCGTTCGGGAGTATATGCATGGTTTCATGGAATAAGAAGTGTGTTAAAGGTAATGTGTTCCTGCCAGCAGTGCGTGAAGTTACAAAGTTCAGTCTGCACAGTAAAAAGAAGTGCGACAGCTCGCAGTGTTTGACAGAAAGGCTCGATGGCTCAGCTCAGGCTTGTTTCGGGGTCCGTCGGCCTGATCACTCTCCAGAACCCGCCTGTAAACGCACTGAGGTGAGAGAGCTGATGTTGTTTACATGTGTAATCTTGAAGGGAGACTTACTTTATGCAAATCCACATGTTGGGAGCCTTTTATAGAAGCATTAGCGGTGCAGTAGCTTTTGCAAACTTGCACAAGAAAAGGTGCAAACAAGTTAACTTTGTGCACGAATGAGAATAATACGATTTGTCAGATAAAACAGTAAAGAGGAAACAAAGTTATATATTTGCTGACAGAGGATGGCGCCAGAGGGCAAGCTTTAGTTCAATCAGTGCTGCAGTTTAAACAAGCGCAGTTATTCAAGTACTGTACTTTAGTTTGATTTGTTGTATTTATTTGAGGCGAGTTTTTTTTTCCATTATATACTACTTAATACTACTCCTGCAATATATTTCAGAGTGAATTAGTGTACTTTTTACTCCACTTCCTTTATCTGACAGCAGTTACTCATTAAGATTTTACATAACAAACCTGTGATGACCTGTGATAGTAAATAATAGCTTCTCCTTGAGCTGTTACAACTTAATGTTGCTGCTCACATGGGAATAAGTCTGTAATATAATAATAATAATAATAATAATAATAATAATAATAATAATAATAATAATAATAGCAGAGTTTCATGATTCATGATTAATCGATTACTCGTGAGTTAATTGCCAACTATTTTGATAACCGATTATTTGTTTCACTTTTTTAAGCCCCATTGTCAAACATTTGCTGGTTCCAGCTTCCTAAATGTGAGGATTTGCTGCCTAAATTTGTAATTTGTGATGAAAACTGAAGCAGTGAGGCTCTAAATGCCTTGCTCAATGGCACCTCAGTGGTGATGAGGGAGGGGCACTTTTCTCACAAAGATTTATCACGCCCGTTTCGCTTTTTTTAGGCTACTGCTGCCCCATTTTTACAGAAACATATTCCATATATAATACATGTCATATTCTAAATAATGCACATGTGGTGAATTTAAGATTACACCGTGCACTTCTTCACAACCCTGTATTTGAGAAGAATTTGTCGTAATTGGTCCTGAGTCAAGGATGGATCTGTAAAAATTAAGCAGTGGATAATTATTAATCTCAGAGTTCAAATATGACTTTTCAGCTTGTTTATTTTGTGTAGCATGTATTTGTATCTCATATCTAAATATTACTTTGAAATTATGGGAAATGGCTGAAGCAGAAAGGTGTGTCCTGTCTCATGAGCCTAACTAGTAAAGTTAAACTTAAGCAAACCTGTAAATCCCTCACCATGTAAAAACATGTGTCATTTTTTAATCCAGTGCGGCGGTGAGGCAGGGCATCGTTGACACAGTCGAGACAGCACTCAGTGACCCAAAGGTGAAATCTGTGGTCATCTGTGGCCAGAATGGAGTTTTCTGTGGAGGTATGGTCATGTTTTTTTGTGTTTTTTATTTCCTTAACGTCACATTGTCGACACAACTTTTAAATCTTTACTTCAGATGTAAACAGTTGTCCCCGTGCCATTTTGACAGGGATAAGATTCATGAAAACTTGGTCCCTCGTCACACACACTGTGTTGTGATACAACAAACTTTTTGAATTAAACACTTTAGATTCAAAGAAACAAATTGTTATAATTTGTGACATGCACTCCAGCCTGAAAGCAACTACGGAGGGAGAACTACTCTTGTTTTTTTACAAATTGGAATCAGAGTTCATGAAAATCATTAACACACTTTTGCACTTTAGTCTCCTGCTGTGTATTTATCACTACAAAGGTGACATACAGAAGCATTTTTGTTGAACCAGATGTTGTTTTCCGTCTTTCTGTTTGCACCCACTGATAACATCATCAGTTTATTTTTTTCATAACAGGGGCAGATATCAAGGAGTTTGGGACAGAGATGAAGGGGCCTCCTCTGATACCAATGATCCACGCCATCGAGGCTGGGAACAAGCCAATGGTGGCGGCCATAGAGGGAAGCGCTTTAGGCGGAGGCCTTGAGTTGGCGCTTGGCTGTCATTATCGAGTCGCACACTCTAAAGTAAGTTCATGTCTCTGATCTCTCTCTGTGTCTCTAAGGTTGAGCTGCGTCAGTGTCGGACTGACAGGGTTGTCTTACATGTTGGTGTGACCTTTCAGTAGTAGTAGTTTGACAACCATATATTTTAAAATTTTTTTACCCTTCTATACAATGTACCTCCAGGTCAGAGAAAGGTATCCTGCTGTGCTCAGCACCTTCCATTCATCAAGCTTTATGCCTTTGTGTCCTTCCAGGCCAGACTGGGGCTTCCAGAGGTGACTCTGGGTCTTCTGCCAGCGGCAGCAGGAAGCCAACGTCTGCCAAGGCTCATCGGGGTCCCAGCTGCCTTGAACCTCATCACGACAGGTAACAAAGGCAGGATAACCTTGCCCAACTATTACAAAGTTTATAACTAATGATATTATAGTCTTTTAAGAAGGGATAGACCGATTACTGGGGATGATATTCAATCTTTGTATCCGATTGTCGGTGTCGGTTTCAAATTGCCGATAAAATAAACTAATTCAAAAATGTGCTACTTTGGCTCTGATGCAACATCCTCTCACACGCTGTCCCGCCCACACCTTCATCTGATTGGTTACACATCTAATAGCCTATAAACAATAAGATAATATGAATCTGCAATGTAACTAAATGTATCAAATAAATGTAGTGGAGCCAAAGTGGAAAGTAGCATTAAATACTCAGTAGTATGTTTTAAGTAAGTTTCGAGTAGCAAGTACCTCAAAATTGCACTTTAGAACAGTAGTTGAGTAACTGTGCTGTATCTACTTGATATTATTCTGTTAATCTGCATCATATCGGCTTTAAAAAAAAGGCACTATTTGTCGACCAGTTATAGGGAAGTAGCGATAAGTATGAAGAAGTCGCCATACATGATGGTCTGTTGTTCTTACAGGGTTCTGTTTAGAGCTGCATCAGTAGAGGAAGATCTTCTATGAAATCATCAACATTTTCCACCATTTTCGGACATTTTATTGAACAGATATGCAGATGCAGATGTCCCTGCACATTATAACCAGGAAAACCAATTATTCAGATTAGCTTGACATTGCACACAACCCCTCTACAGAAGAGAGCAGCTGCTGTTACCTAAAGATTGGTAGTTCACTCTGATGGCCAGCAGAGGTCAGCATGTGTTTAGTTTGATCATGCGCACTGCCGTAGGAGTCTTCTCTGTGATTCACTGCTCTGTTTAGATTGTCTAAATTACATTTTAAAAATTCAGATACGCTGTCATTATTCATTTCTTTTTTTAATTAGATTAAAAGACAGACATCATAATCAAACAAGAGGTTTTGCAGTGATGCTATCACCTGACCAGCTCGTTGTTCCTAAACTAACAATTGTAAAACGTCTGATGCCACCCATATTGACCTTTTACGCCCTTCATGTCTCCCACAGGCCGCCATGTTACTGCTGCCGAGGCACTCCAACTTGGAATAGTGGATCAGGTTACTGATCACAACACCGTGGACGCAGCTGTGAAGTTTGCCCTGAGTGTCGCAGGTGAGACACAAAAGAAAAACGGATGGCACACACACGGTGCCCGCTGGTATAAAATCAACTCGCTCTTCACAGGTTTAAAAATTTACTCGGTTGAAGGAGGAGAGATTCCTCCCAGAGCAGTTATTTTGGGCAAGTCCGACTTAGAGACGTGTCGGCGGGCAGGTTGTGGAAGTCAAAGGAAGCAGAAAACACAGCAGGCAGATCCTCCACTGCCGAAGCCATAAATGTTTCATGGCTCTGTCAGATGTGCTCTGATGTCTTCACTGCTTTTGCTGTTTTATTCAGAAGGGCGAAAAGGGACAAACTTTCCTAGAATATTAATAATGGGCCCTCACCAGTCATTTAGGAGGATGAGGATTTCCCTGTGCATGTGGATCAGACTCATTTACTCATTGAAAGGAGAGTGAAAGTGTGCCACGTCCCTGCAGTTTCCAAGGAATGATTTCTGTCTGTTTGAAGGGTAACCCGTTCAGCTTGGCTACTGTACATAAACACAAGTAGGCTCAACTCGAAACTCTAAGATTATTTATCATGCATTTCTCTGACATGATTCTTCTTCTTGTGCATTTTACTTCTGTTTTTAAGGAATACTTCAACATTTGGAGAATTCTACTTGCTTCCCGTTGGGAGGTAGATGAGAATATCGATACCACTGTCATGCTAGAATTTACATATTCCACTTGCAGTTGATTAGCTTAGCTTGGCACACAGACAGTGAGAAACAGCTAACCTGGCTCTGCCCAGCACTTAAAAAAATCCCCCAAATCTACCCACTAGCTCCTCGAAAGCTAACTGATTCATTATATCATATCTTGTTTGTTTAATCCGTACAAAAAGCCAAGTGTAAAACAACAAACAACTTCATGTAACAATTTGTAGCAATGTATATGTATTAATCACTTTTTCATTGGCCAAATGTGAGCGGATTGTAATGTGACATTGAAAGTGAGACCTCCCCTGTCTGTTTCGGTTGCCTATACGAGCCTGTGGACGATCTGTTTAAGTTGTTTAATGCTGCTGGACTGTTGATTTGTTTGTGAAGGACTTTGCTAACAGAGAGCGACAGTAGCTAAAGTTAGCTTAGAAATTATATCTGATAACATAAACGACCGGCTTCCAGCACAACACAGAAGTTTCATAAAAGCAACTTTAACATACAGACATGAGAGTGGTATCAAACTTCTCATCAAACTCTTCGCAACAAAGTGATAAGTACATTTACCAAAATGTAAAACTATTCCTTTAAGCTTTAAAGACTTTTTTTTAGCCCCTCTGGCATCGTAAACTAAAACACACACCACCCACTCTGCTGTGAGTTTTTGTACGCGAGGGGAAGGTGCCTCGTCTGAGCAGAGCTCTAGTTGTAAAAGAGCCTTTGATTCCTTTGCATGAAATGTACTTGTGAGGATGTTTTCATGACTATAGTGTGGGTAGCAGGTTACTTGCAACAGAGATGTGATGTTCAACTGAATGTCGTGAGCTTACTTGGCACAAACAGCTCATTTCTGAGACATTAAAGTTGCTGTGAAACATGTTTGCTGGCCTAATGTTGCACCTTTAGAAAACAATCCCAGCACATCTGTGCAAAATGTCAACAGTAAGTCTCCAGGATTGCATGTGAAACAACCTTTTATCATCAAAAAGATGATTGCCGTCTTATGCTTTTCACTAATGCTTCTTTTTTTTCTTCCGCACAACACTGCCAAGATGACTGTGAGTGGGTGAGAAAGTGAGTGTTGTTCGTAAAGCCGAGGCTTAGAGTGAGTCAGACGGAGGAGCCAACAGCATACAAGATGGGAGATTTGAGGAGATGGGACTGAAATCTGCGGAGATTTCGACGGATACTCCAGCCTTGAGTTGATTAGCAGGGGCGTTAAACGGAGACGCTGAATGTGTGTCTAAATTTACAAAGCGAGTGTGAATGTTGTGTGACATCGAGACGCACGGCTGGTGAGTCAACCAGCAGAGACTAGATGGAGTCTGTCACACGCATAGATGCAAACATAAAACACCAAACAGGGCGTAAAACTGGCACATGAGTGTGTACTGTATTCGGGAAAAAAACAGTTTAAACTGATGTGGGCTCATGCACACACACACACACACACACACACAGATCCAAGGCTCGGCTGGTGACGAGATTAACTTTTTTTTTTTTTTACCCCAGTAGTTGCAACATCTGCCCGCTACATCTGTCAGGACGACCAGGCTTTCCACACGCCGCACAACAAATCCATCGACGCAGCTCAACCATTTACAGATTAACCGCTGCAATAATGCCCTCCCAAAGTACACTGGAATCACATTGCACTGTCACACAGCATCTCATTGGCATTTCAGTGCGGGCAGAATGTACATTCACTGCACCTGACACCAGTAATTCTTCCTCTGTGGTATATTAATGCAGACTTAATTGCATTAGATGGAATTGTTAGTCATCGAACTAAGTGGAGATAACCCATCAGATGCGGCTGCTGTCCCTTTAAGCTGTGCCATGATGACCCAGTTTCTGGCCCAGACCCACGGCTGAGTGTAATTTAGCAGAGCTGTGAAGGATTCTGACTACTGTCTCGTGTAATCATGTCAGCCGAGACACGAATGAAGAATTAAGATTTTTCTTTTAACAAGGTTGTCGAGTGGCCTTCTCCTTCCGCGCTCTCATTGTTCCCAGCTTTAACTCCCCGCAGACACGTCGTCGAAAAGTTTTCAGGCTCCAATATTAAATCTTCACATGCAGTTACACCTGGAAAATTGCTCTGGTATTGTGCTCGCAGGCTTGAGAGTCACAAAAATTCAATTTTCTCCCCCCTTTGCTCTCGGAGTTTGGGAATTTACCAACTTATTTTGCCCGGAACCAAATTGTTGCTTTTTCTCATTTCATTTTCGGATCGGTGTTATTCAAGGTGAACTGTAACAGTGCACCGGCAGAGTCCCTCCAATTATCTTGGAAATGGTCCGTCAAATCACTCTGCTCTTAGAAGCTTCTGGGCTATCAAGTAATCGAGTGGCCAATTACACCCGGACTGAGTGCTGGCTGAAAAATTGCAGAAAGTGGGAAAAGAAAGTGGTGCTAATAGAATCTAGGAAGCACTTTCAGCTTAGAAATTAAACGTATGCGGGCGGAAATCTCACCGCAGAGTAAATCTTCTGATTTATCTTAATTTTTAAATGGAAGCAAAGGGTCATTTTTCTTCTGTGTTTCTGTTTCAGGTCAGTCACTGGATGCCCGTCGTATCAGCACTTTCCCGTGCCCGCGCCCGGCTGAACTGGACGCTCTGTTCGAGGATGCGATGCGGAAGGTGCGTCAGAGCGCCCGTGGAGCTATAGCGCCAGTTGCATGTGTCCAGGCGGTGCGGGCGGCTGCCACCCTGCCTTACGCTGAAGGGCTGGAGCGGGAAAGAGAGCTGATGGCCACTCTCTTCACCTCAGGCCAGGCCCGAGCGCTGCAGTACTGTTTCTTTGCACAGAGAGCCGTCGGCAGGTGGAGCGTGCCCGGTGGAGCCCGCTGGGACACGAGCAAGCCCGTGCCTGTGCGTAAGGCAGCTGTCATTGGTAAGAGCTTCAGGCTTTTAATTTCTCTTTGTCTGTGTTTTCATAAGGCACAAACACGTTGACTCCTAATTCACATTGCCTGTGGAAACTAAGCCCTCGTTTACAGTTCAGCTGAGTGTAAATGGATGAACTCGCTCTTCCCTGCAGGGGGGATTGGATGTATGACAGTCTGGATATGTGACGCTCAGCAGCTTGCGCATTAAAACTGCGAGCTTTGGAGAAACGTTGAGCTTCCGGGCTAAAACTATTTACAGTTTGTAGGGCACGGAAAGTAATTTATGCTTCTTTTCGTTTGTCCTCGCAGGTCTCGGCACCATGGGGAGAGGCATAGCAGTGGCCCTGGCTCAGACGGGGTTGTCTGTGGTTGCCGTAGAGACCCAGGAGAAACAGATGATGGATGCAAAGCAGGCGATATCCGGCATGTTGGAGCGAGGGGCTAAGAGACGTGGCGTGGCGCCCGTGTCTGATAGGATCAGTTACAGCGGGAACATCCGGGCTGTGGCAGACGTCGACCTGGTCATCGAGGCTGTTTTTGAGGACATGGCCCTGAAGGAGAAACTCTTCCAGCAGCTGTCTGCCGTCTGTAAACCAGGCGCTCTCCTGTGCACCAACACCTCTGCACTTGATGTAGACCACCTGGCCTCTCAATCCCGCAACCCGGAGTTGGTGGTCGGCATGCACTTCTTCGCCCCCGCCCATGTCATGAAGCTGCTGGAGGTGGTGTACGGGCGGCGCTCCTCTCCTCAGGCCGTGGCCACCGCCATGCAGCTGGGGAAGAAAATGGGCAAGGTGAGCGTGGCTGTCGGGAACTGCCGCGGCTTTGTCGGGAACCGCATGCTGAAGCCGTACATTGAGCAAGCTTTCTACCTGTTGGAGGAGGGAGCTACGCCCGAGCTGGTAGATGGAGCGCTGGAGGAGTTTGGTTTCAGCATGGGTGTGTTCAGGATGTCTGACCTCTCTGGGCTTGACGTGGGCTGGAGAGTCAGGAAGGGAGACGGGCTGGTGGAGCCCGGCTTGGCATCAGGGCCATCAGCTAGAGTCCGACAAGGGCGCAGGTACAGCCCGCTGGGAGACCTGCTGTGTGAGCAGGGACGGTTTGGCCAGAAAACAGGCCGGGGATGGTACCAGTATGAGAAACCTGGCGGTCGGGTTGCCAGGTCCGATCCATGGCTGCACAGCTTTCTTGAGGGATACCGAGCCCGCCACGGCCTGGTGGCCCGACGCATAGACCACGAGGAGGTGCTGGAGCGCTGCCTCTACGCCCTGATCAACGAGGGCTTCCACATCCTGGAGGACGGAATAGCTGCCGGACCCGAAGACATCGATGTCATCTATGTGTTTGGCTACGGCTGGCCCAGGCACCGTGGAGGTCCCATGTTCTACGCTGGCATGGTGGGGCTTGCGAAGGTCCTGGAGAGGCTGGAGCACTACCAGCAGGCTCACCCCGACGTGCCCCACCTGCAGCCCTGCAGCCTCCTCAGGAGGCTGGTGGCCAGCGGCAGCCCCCCCATCCACAAGTGGAGAGAAGTCATCAAGCAACTCCACAGCCAGCTTTAAATCTCAAACAGTCCAGCTTTAATCTCTTTCTTTACTTCAATGATGAGGATCTTACACTGTGATTAACAGCCAATGAACTGCACTTATACTGCGCTTTATTATAATAATGATCTTTTATACAAACTGTGATTATGAATGATACTGTAAGAGCCTGATGTCCTTTCTGTGATTAATATCATAACACATCTGAGCCAACTGTGAGTAGCTGGTTTGTTAGGTACTCCTGTACAATATAATGTTATTCAATACAACAACACTACAATAAATCCTGTCTGTATGATGATTAAATAGTTTTTGTCGATGCTGTGTGAGAGATAATGATTGAACTTTCACTATATTGATTTCATTATTGCCTTAATATTTTGTCTAGATCTGCAACTAATAATCATTTAATTGTCTATTGATCTATTGTTTATTTTTTCAGTTAATCAATTAATTGTTTGGTCTATAAAATGTCATAAAATAGTGAAAAGTGTCGTCCTGAGTTTTCCCAAAGCTCAACATGACGTCCTTAAATGTCGTGTTTTGTTCTCAACCCAAAGATATTCTGTTTACTGTCATAGTCAATTGAATTAAAAGCCTACAGCGAGTATATTGTGTATGAAAAAACACCCTTTACTGAACTATTATAACAGATCTGAATAAAACATCTCGAACATTGTGTCAGCCAAATCAAACACAACACTCTGTACAACAACTGAATGTATTCAAGGCCTTTATTTTATTTTTTACTTTATTGACATCATAAAAAGAAAATCACCTTGAGATTCACTTGTCATACAGATGAAATAACACCGCACAGGGATAGCGCACAACACAGTCATCTAAATTTATACCTGCAAAGACTGTACATAAAAATAACAAAGTAAAAAAAGATGAAAACTAAGAACAAGGCACAACAATCCTAACCTAGATGTCTTTCTCCTTTTAAAAGCAGGCTCTTTGAGTTGTAGCTGGGCGAACATTTGTTCCATCATGTAAACAAAGCTGACTATTTGGAACTCTTGAGAAATTGTGGGAGGAATCAATCATCAACAGAATATACAGTATATAACACTGTTCTGTGGTCGTCGGGCGGTTACTTCCAGGGAGATGTCAAGGGTTTTTATTTTAAAGGTGCACTAGGTAGTTTCAGACTTTTTATTTAAAATAATAGGTAATCCTACACACTCAGACATTGTTATGTGATGTATGTAAACGAGCCGTCCTCGAGGGGAATAAGGTCCCCAAAACATTGTTGAAAGGTCGTTACTCACAGGGGTCCTTAAACACAGTAAATCAGGTTTTAAGTTGTGTTGTTGTTCATTCAGTCGGAGAAGATTTTCTGTTCTCTTAAAATTTCTTATAACTACATAGTGCCCCTTTAATGACTCATGTTGTACAGATGGATCTAATAAACTGGTGATTTAGTGCTTTGTATAATGTTTTTTAACAACCAGAACACAAACTTCTGAAAAATGTTGGGTTGTTTAAATACTCAGAATCACAATACTCGCCTGTAAAATACATGATTTTACTGTTACTTAAAAAGAAAACTATGTCAGGCTTGTTTGGCTTTTGATTTATTGTGTATGACATTTTTCTACTGTACATACAATTTATAATGATGTAATCTACATATGTAATCTGCTGCCTCAATAAAGACCTGTCACACACTCATGTATTGATCTATTTAAGTATTAACTGTAGCTCCTGGCTCATTATTCTGATACATTCGGGCACTGAATTGTTCTGATCCGTTCCATCAGACTTCTCCTCCAAACAACACTGAAAACTGCTCTCCAAAATGTGGCGTGTGTCGTGTTTCTGCTGACCTAGCGTGGTGGAGACACAGGAGAGCCCAGGGTGACGCACACACACACACACACACACACACACACACACACACACTGAGCTAAACTGCTTTTATATAAATCAATCGCTCGCTCTCTGAGGAGATCTCACGCCCTGCCATGGCCAGATGTTCGGGTCGCCATCTAGCGGCTGCAGGCTGCGGACTGAGCAGCTGGATTCACTGCTCATCCATTTTGTCTGCAGCTACACTATCTGTCAACCCTTTTTTTTTTATTCTTGAACAGCATGGTTGTGCTTGAAAAAGCAAATCCAGGTGTATGAATAGACGTGGCTTTGAAAAGGCTGTATAAATCAGCAGACATCCAGAAAATGTCGTGAATATCTCTGTTCGGATGAGATAGTTGGTGAATGGGAGAAGCAGGCCGCGGTGTTTTGAAGTTTTTTTAAAAAGGGGGATCGATGAAAGCCATGTGTGCGTGTGTGTATGCGTGTGTTTGAAGTGCGCAGAGCAGCTGGCTTTGTGTTTGGTGGACTCCTCCCGTTTTTGTGTGTGATGAAGTTCAGCTGCGCGCCGTTGTGCCGTACGCGCGTCACCGGCGCGCAGAGGAGCTTCCCGACGCGAGGGGAGAGGATGGAGCCGGAGAGACGTGTGGCTCACGACCACGGGAGGCTCTGAATGTGGCGTTAACGCCTCGCCAAAAAACAAAAAACTGACCTACTCTCGCAGGATATGTCCGACTCGAGCTGCTCCGGATTCACACACCGACCTCTCTCTCGTCCGTCTTCCAGCGCAGAAGCTTCCAGCAGGGCGACGTGGACCGTGAAACCTCCGCTCGGTCCGTCGTACGTTATGTTGTAGTTTACTCAAAGGGGAAGCTGGGTGTGTTTTCTTTTTTTTTTTCTTCTATTCCTTCTTCTCATTTTTGGGATCCGGGAAATGTTGGCATGGCCGCCTCGGGAGCACATAAGTGTCCGAAGAGTGAGAAGTTGGACGAGGCGCAGGCTTTGGCCAAGAGCTGCGCGGGGAGACCAGACTTCCTGCCTTGCGATGGACTCTCCATCTGCGCGACGCACAGCCACGGGAAGTGCTTCAAGCTGCACTGGTGCTGCCACTTGGGCTGGTGTCACTGTAAGTTTCTTCTTCTTCTTCTTCTTTTTTTTTTTTTTTTTTTAAAAAAGAAGACTTTAAAAAAAAAAGAAAAAAAGAAAAAAAAACCTCCCTGCATGAACTATCTGATATCTCACACGATAATTAAAAAAAAAAAAAAAAAGATGCTCCTGTCACGTCTGTGTTGTAGACTGAGAAAAGCACAAAATGTAGTCAGATGCCACCGAGATGTTCTCGTGTGACACATTCTGAGAGGTTATGTAAAGGTTGGCCGTCAATCTGACTCAGGTTTGGGAACATTTGCAGTCCAACTGGTTCCATTTCAATTTCTGATTTAAAAAAAAAAAAACTTCCAAGTGGGATTTAAGAGTGTGGTTTGTTGAAACTGAGAGTCACACTCATCCCTGATCAGAGACAAACCTGCACACAGACGCCCTTGTATGAATAGTTAATGCAAGTCTAAACAATGGAGGCTGCAAAAAAAATTCAAGAAGCTGGGATGTTTCAGGGTCAAGGAATCACTGCTTCGTATATTCCTCTGCTGCTCTGTTTACTGGTGTTGTTTCTTTTTAGGGAGGCTGTTAAATTTTAATATCCAGAATACTGTAGGACACCGCAGGCCATTAATATGTAGTGACCAAAACAGATCGCCTCAGTACAATCCTTCAGTAAACGTGTCGTTGGAGG
Source organism: Lagodon rhomboides (assembly GCA_039737535.1). Taxonomy (NCBI): domain Eukaryota; kingdom Metazoa; phylum Chordata; class Actinopteri; order Spariformes; family Sparidae; genus Lagodon; species Lagodon rhomboides. Next base: position 20,073,140 of record CM077790.1, read on the forward strand.
CTTCAGCCGTCACTTTTAAAGAGTATTGAGATGATGGTGATGTTGACTCGTGTTTCCTGTAAATTGCAAGCGTTAAAAATAAAACTAATTCAAGTTTAAAAGGCATTCGTGAGGAGAAAACACCAAAATAACTCAAATAATTCAAACATTTCTAATCAGTAATACATTTTTAATGCATTCCGGTGTGTCTTCCGGTTTACTTTGTATTGAATTCCAACTCGGTCCATATGGCTTATAGCATATGCTTGGATGTATTATGAATGCGAGTGATTAATTATGAATGTGTCGAGATTTTGTCCTTCAGAAGAGAAGAGTCCATCGAGCACATTCTTGTACATTACGTTGAAGAATCAAAAGAAGGGCACAGGAAGTGTACTGTATCGACTGTAAAGAAAGGCTTTATGATGTCACGCGCTTGAGTCATCACTTTCATTTCTGCTTTATGTATGGAGTCTTGTGACATTCTGGATTTTTCTTACAGCCATCAAAAGACTGAAACTACCAAAGAAGTGATTTCCCTGTTTTGCCAAAGCCTGATATACAGTACTGAAGCTCATCCCTCTGTGTTTAGACACATCAATTCTTCATTATGATGAACACGGGCACTGTAGTTTATTTTTAGTCAATCCCACAGACGCAATCCAAGTGCAGTTAATACCCTCTAGTGCACCAAATGTGTATTAATCCACCGCTGAAAATAGTCCCCAAGAAAAAGCACTATTCATCTGTTTTTGAGTAACGTTTGTCGAACACCACAGTACCCAGCTGCTTTTTAAAAAAAAAAGATTAAGCTCTTTATTTGTGACCAAAACGTAAGGATTGACTGAGTTCAGAGATGAGTTCTGCAGACTGCGGAAGGATGTCGTGTTTGTTTTTGTCCTTCGTGGGATTTGTTGACAATAAGAAACATTTGAGGCTGCGACTCGTCGAACACTTCAGGTCGGCAGGTCGGGTCAGAAGCGAACCCAAAGCATCGGTATTATTTGACGACGAGGAGACGAGACTCAGCAATCAGCTGTCCTTCTCCAGGGGGTTACATTGTGTAGCTTTATTTGATCAGTTGTTTGCTCTATAAAATGGTGGACAATGTCGCTGCCCCGAAGACCAAGATGACGTCCTCAGACGTCTTGTTTTGTCCACAACCCAAAGACGTTCAGTTTACCGTCAGAGAGGAAGAAAGAAACCAGACAATACCCACATTTAAGAAGCTGGAATCAGAGAATTTGGACTTCTTTTTTCCTCTTAAAAAGTTACTCAAACAGTGACGATGGTCAGTAGTTTTTGGATACGGTGATATGTTAGAGGTGTTCCCTGGTTTTAAAAGCGTCAGCGGTACAGTGAGGTGATGCCAGACTGCTCTCCTTCAAATCTAATACTTTTCCCACTGAATCACAACATCCACATGACTAATGATTTAGTTATGTTTATGTTTATGATGAATCATTGATCAATTAATGGAGGTGAAGAAATCTACCAATTACAAATGTATTAACTGACGTGCAGAGATACTATGATACAAAAAGTATCATACTACAAATACTTGCTTATCGAATCTATCATCATAAAATACCTATACAAACCGATATTATAACATTTTATCCATTTTGAAGCCTCAACGTGGGTTTTTATACTGTCGGGCCACTTTGATAGAAACAAATGGAAGCTCTGCATTTAAAGTGAAGTTATTATTTTGTGTTATTTTGTTTATCGTTCAGTTAAACTGGTGTTTATTTTATCTGTTCTTCTCACTTTAATGTAGCTGACTCTGGGTTTGCACTGAACACAGATCAAGTCAAGAAAAATGAACGACACATTTCATATCTCACTAATGATTCATCGATTATCAAGACAGCCGACTATCAATTCAAGATATTGTTTATAATTGGCGTCCCTGTGATGAGCATGTATAGTCATCTCTACAATATCCATAAAGGAATTTGGTCAAAAATATTGTGATATCTGATTTTGTCTCCCAGTCCTGTCATCTGTGAAGTGCTTTTGAAGCGATTTTTCAAAACATCGAGGTATATATTGTGAAAAATATTGCAATATGTTTCTAAGATGGTGTCGCTCAGCCCTCGGTGACAACGTCTAAATCAACCTTCTCAGCTCTCACTTCATTAGAGGTCAGACCTTTGGTTACATCATCACATTTTCAGACAGAGTCAAGCAGTCGGTCGCGCTCAGCAGCTTCTATTCTTCAGTTACAGCTCAAACATTTGATAACATTAGCTGAACTCAACTGTATTGCCTCAATATAATCACTCTCAGCATCATTTATCCTGGCTGTTGAACTGACTGCACCGGTGATAAAGCTCAGGGCGGCAGCTCCTCTCAAACACGAGCAATTTTCCATCACTTTGAAAAGTGTCAGGTGGCATTTTCCCCCACCAAATGCACCTCAGACACTTTCTCTCCGTTTGAACCTCCCCCGACCCGACAATCGGGCACCGCCGCAGAATCACAATAGCCGTGCGTGGACCTGACAGGATGTCCGTCTCTTTGTGCTGCCCTAATTTATCCCATCTCTGGCTCCCCCTGGAAATCCTCAGATCAGTGTAAAACACAATCAGCCAAACGCTCTGCAGCGGGCAGTCGGGGCTTATAGTGTGCAACTGCACAAGTCACATTGTAATCTTTGCCGTGTAATCATTGGATTTAGATGCCCGCTCCGGTCCAGAATGAGCCGAGCGATTTGAAATATCTGATGTGGCAGACAAAGTGCGAGCTCTTTCCAAAGTGTTTATTATGTCACGTCCGGGATTTTCTTTGTTTCTCGGCGAAGCCCTTCTCCTCCTTCCAAATAACCGTCACTCTTGCTGAAAATGATTTAACGCAGGTGCTCTCAGTGCTCCAAAAGAAAGAGGCCAGCCACGTCATGATGGAGCTTCTCACCTTCACATCACTTTCCGCTGTAATTCACAGGTTCCCACCGCAGGACGGCCGTGCACCACGGTGAGAATAGACCAGCTGAGGATGCTGAATCAGGCAGATCCAGGGCACCCAGCGAGAAAAGTATAGCAGCAGCGTGCTCCTGAATGCGACGCCCGCCCGCCCGCTCTGCTCGGCTCGGCTCACACCCCTTCTCTCGAGCGGTGCATAATAACGCCAGATGCAAAAAGAGTGAAATTGCGGATTGGCGCGGCCTTATCTCGTCGCGTTTTCATTTGGAACGTGACCGTCGCCTGGAGTATAAACTTGTTCTGAAGCTGATAATTGTGCATTCACCGCAGGGAGCTTTGCCAGACTGACTTTTTAATTACATCTTTTAATAGGTTTCCAGGCAAACAAATACAAAAGGTCAACGTGCAGTAAGACGGCGGCTCAGCATTTAGATTCACAAACACAAATTGTTTCCGTTCCCTTACCTGTGGAGGAGCGCGGCGTGATTACCTGCGACTAAACTCCTGGCTTCTTCCTGTTTCTTATGCAAACATCTTCGGAGTCGGCTCGACCGAGAGAAATTGATGTTGCTGCTTTGACGACCTTCCAGCGTTTTCCACTTAGTCGTAGCGTCGTTAAAACCTTTGGCAGAGGAAAATGGGGGGAGAAAACTGGAATTGGATGTAGGTGGAGGCAGCGTTTCCCAGCTGGTGACAACATCAGTCCAAGCCTCTCATTAGTTGTAATTAGCTGTGTTTAGTGTCGCCGCCAATATGTCATGTCTGATGAGAGCTTTTGCTCACAGCAACACTAGAACCACCTGGTCTGAATATTTTTTTTTCCTCTCTCTTTATCCTCTGCTAACTGATTACAATTACCAGGCAGAGCGATGAATTACTCATTAAGAAAGTCTCGGAGAGCCTAATGAGTTCTGAGCAGTCTCGTCTCTGTCCCGGTTCTCTACACGAGAACTTGTGTAGATACAAGAAAGTGTGAACTTTCTGTCAGGCGCGCTCGACTCGCCTCGTCTCGTCTGTCGCGCCACGCAGCTGCGGCTCATGACTAATTCTGAAGGGGGGGAACACGGAGGCTTACAGCTCTGCTACGTATCGATTCATTTGGTGACCAATTCAAAATGTGCCGCAGTGCTGAATCAGAAAAAGCTTCACCTATTATTAAAGGATCAATACGCTGTCAGCACAGGCCTGCCCGGGGGGATGTTTTCCAATTGATTGTTCACGTTTGGGAACTGGAGCGCTTCGACCACTCTTAACTGCTGCTCTGTCAGTGACAGAAAAAGGGAAACACCGAACAGAAGTTCAACAAGTTTTTCCGAAGTGTTTAGAGGGATCCTTGTAGATTCAAGTTTGTCAGCAATAAAACACAACGTTCCCTGTTTGTGTTTCGGGCCTAGCAAGGAAACAAAGAAGAGCTCGTTTAGTAAAAAAGACTACAACTTTGGAAGATAACAGCTTGATTTGGCAAAGTCAGATTGCTGTTTTATCTGTAAACTGAATTTTAGAACGGGGATTATTTTCATGCAACAAGGTCACTCTCTCTGAAGTCCTCAGTTTGAGCGAATGAAAGCTACAGCAGAGGTGGGACTGAGCCAGTATCGGTGTTCAATGCAAACACTCCTGATGTAATTCACTTATCAGATATTGGACTGATGTCACAAACATGCTCTGATTGATTCATTTTTAATTAGCAATTACACTCTTTATTTTCTTATTTCTTTCGTCCATTTGATTTGACTTGAACACTGAAGCGCTGCATTGCAATTTGCTGCCCTTCACCTTTTGTATGCGAAGCCTTCGTTACCTACAGTTCATATAAATTGTTTTGGAATGCATTTAATGTATTTTTGCATGAGAATTGCTGTGTGGTTTACTACAGCCGCACATATGATGAGGAGTCGTCCTGGGAGCCCCTTGCCCTGCGTGTTTCAGGCCGAAGATATCCTTGCCTTTTTCATATGCATGATGGCCAGTTGCACATCCTGCGTCTGTTTGAAGTGTCGATTGCACAAGATGCAGTATGCACAGGAACGGTAGGAGCTGTGTTGGCGTCAGAAGCCAGTTTGCACGTCAACAGCAGCAGCAGCAGCAGCAGCAGCAGGGAGAACAAGCTAACATGTGCCATCCAGTTGTAGCAGAGCTCGATGATGATGGAAAATCAGTGACTCACACATAATATCAACAAGAAAAACAACAATAATGATAATATTCAAGAAGAAAAGACTCTGATGTCAGTATCAGTATAAATTTGAACTACCAGTTCAGAACTTAACTCATTATTCGTTTATGTGGTGATGCCTTTTAAAACACAGCCCCACCTTCAAAGCGACATTAGAAATTGGCATTTTGCGCAATTTTCCTGCTTATACAAGTCAAAATGTCTGCCTCATAATCACTGTGGAGGTTCATTTTACAAACACCCCTCAGCTGGAGTGCACGACACGGCCTGTTGAGCTCACACTGTGAATTTTAAATTTGGTTTGAGAGTTACAGATTGAATATTTCCCTTTTTTCTCCAGTCAAATGGCTCGAGTGAGGACTGTGGAGTTTTTCCATGTCCTAAACCGTAGTCACATTTGAAGGAGACCACTTCACAGCCATTATTCGTCCTCTTTAAAAGGACACTTGGGAATGTGAGTATTTTGTTGGGATTGTCTTTAAGGACAAAATCTGAACCTATCCATGAAGGCCTTCACAAGAATCAAAGCTTGATGTCCACCGTGCACAGGAGAGCAATCCAGAGGGTTGCCTTTTTTTCTCTGTGGTGACGGACTGAGCAGCGGATTTGAAACTGGCTGCAAGTCAAGAACAGCCTGTCTGGTCTGGAGCCGTGAAACAGGAAACAGGAAAGGAGTTTCACATGATGCTGGGTCAGTCCGTCCCCTCCGCTGAAACCTGAAACTTACGCTGTCCGCCCCGGCTGCAGCCCCCTTTGTTGGACAGATTTAAACACAAAGAGCAGCGGATGTGTGAGCGGATCGTGGCCAAATGGGTTCAGCGGCTGTTGATAGATGACCACAATCTGCTAAAATGATTGTTTTCGTTCACCTGGCTTTTGCCAGCACGCTGCTCTGAACTAGTGTGTCGCATTTTACGGCAGGAGAATCTGTTCAGTCTGCACATTAAGACTGCTGGCTCCGGCTCAAACATGCAAAAAAAAACAAAAAAAAAAACTGAGGGGGTTGGTTAATGACTCAGTCTCTGCTGAGGCTTTGATATAAGCTGATATTAAAACGACATAATCTGTGCGAGACAGTCGTGCCCATTCATCTCGACTTCATGTGGAGTTTGTCGACATTAAACCTCGAGTATTTTCCTCCCAGCTGCAGTCTGTGGAGTGAAAAGGAGGGCTGGAATTTGAAAGGCTGATGAAGGAGCTCTGGGAGAGGGAGTGAGAGGCTGAGGTGCGACATGCGGCATTATTCCGGAGAGTTTCTTCGATATCAAACCAAACTGCGCGGCCGTCGGCTAGCCACAGGCCCAGGAGAGAGCAGGGAAGGCATGCGAGATGGAGGCAGGTGTGAGGAGAGGGGTCGGAGCTCCTCACAGCTCCTCTAATCCACTCCTTCCTCGAGAGAGCGATCTGTCACTGCCTGTTCCATCACCGTCTCATTAACCTTTTGAACTCTTGATTTTTTACTTTTGGCAGTTTCTAACCATCTCCGTCTCCTTATGTCAACACTTGAATGAAGCGAAGGTGGTTCGTACACTGGCTAAAATGATTTTTTTTTCAGTTTTCCTAATATATATTGTAGATATTTTTGTGATATTTTGCTAGTTCCCTCCCCACGGTGTGCAGGTTGGGGTGAAAAGTCACCTCCACTGCTTTTAAACTGTAGATATCCTGAACTCTTGATTTAATTTTTGTAATCAGGGGCTGTTACTTCCTCTGCCGATGTGCCAAACAGCCTCATCGACATCTCCTACCATCCCCCAGAATGCCCCTCGTCCGTCCCCAGTGAACTTGTTGCTTTCAGCGGCATTTATAAAGATCATTTATACGATGATAAAGTGGTGAAAGGAAAAAAAGCGAGGAGTCGCTCGCCGCACTCAAAGTGCAACATGTCTGGTGGCTGAATATTATTCTGGTCCATTGAGGCCGCTGTCAGTGGGAAACGCTGCGCCTGTGTTTCCTCTGCGGTTGATTTTTCTCAGCATGATTGTAGGTGTAAAGTGGTGGGTCTGCAGAGAAGCTCCTATTTTTGATCCTGAAGCACTGACTCAAAACCCTCACATTTACTGTCGATGCTTCTTTATATTCCATCAATCTTCATTGTGGCCGGGCTTGAATGTCTCGTGACATCGTGTCATTGATCGCGTTTGGCCAGAAGAAGAAAAAATGCACCGCAGAGCAGCAGAAAGGAAAGTGAGGAATCAAAGATACATCATCAAGTATTTTCTGTGCATCCACAGCCTGATGCAATGTCTCCCTCTGAGCCTCAGACCTCAGTTGCTGTCCCTAAACAATCAAGCACTGTGTCACATTTTCCTCTGTTGCCATAAACATGGGCACCGATTCAATCCAACATTAAACCTCCCTGCAGCTATAAATGCTAACGCAATCGCCAGAATATATGTACGTTTCTGCCAACCACAAATATGCTGAAACATCACACGTCTTTAGGTTGCCAATTTATGTTTCTTCAGGTTAAATTTTATGTTGTGACAATGGTGTGCTTATGGTCTGGTCTTGACTGAGGTTGGGAATCGATCATGTTTGGCTTGAAATATCTGCATTGGTTTCCTCAAACTTGCCGGAGATGTCCTGACCTCTCATCAAAAATATCAGTCAGGAAATTGTCGTCAGTTCTCCTTAAAACCAACCGGAGGTGTCATGCTTACAAATGTTAAACACAGTCGTCCCTCATCAAACCTACCCAGTGGGATCACACTTGTTAAAACGCAGTCTTGAACTGCGGTCGCTGGCTTGGCAACCTTGTCAACGAGCTTAACTCTGCCACCGTCTCCTGATATGAAAGTCAGGTCATAAACAAGTAATGAAGACGTGATGTGAAACGTATTGTAGAAATGTCAGTAGGGTGACATGTACAACTGTGAACCAACGGTGGATTTTCAAACAAGTTAACTGCCAAGTTTTAACTCTGGCGACTGGGCTGGTACGCACTCACTCAATGTGTATTAATCCACAGAAAAATAGTCCCCGACAAATGAACCATTTCCTCTTCTTTAACTGAGCGAATACTAAAAATAGCGTCTGTGACCTATTTTTAATTATTTACATCTTCAGTTGAAGCCCATGGGTGTCTGGCTGAGGGCCACAGACAGGGTAGGCAGTTCAGAGAGCATTAGGAAATAAATAACTTGTGTCGGCTTTTAAATGGCATTAGTTGGCAGTAAGATAATGTCACACCTGGTTAACGCTTCTGAGAAACTCACTCAACAGCTTAGAAGCGAGGGGTGGCTAGATTTCCTGGAGTAGTTGGTTATTTCTCTCTCTTCCTGGGGACATCTGGTGTTTGTTAGCATGGAAATACAAACACACACAGGGCCGGGAGAGACGGTGCAGAGGCCGCCTAACAACTGACAGTGTCGTGCGAGGGCTCCAACGCTGGGCATCACAGAAGGGTAGAGCACGGCTGAATGTCAATAAAGCTGCATGGACAGTGTTCACTGGCTGTCAGTCAGTGTTTGCATGTTTCTTAGTGAACAGTCTGAACAGTAAAGCTCGTACGTCTGGTTGATACGTGTGAAGGATAAGATACTTCTGGCAACCGACTTCTTGACAGGAGTTTAAAATCAAAGTTGCCCTGTTGAGTTTTACCTAAAAATAAAGTATGTTTACATTCAATCATTACTCTCTTGAAGGCAATGTGTTTATTCTCATGGCCTGCAGTGCCAAGCAGCTTTTCAAAACTTTAGAAACCATGCATCATTTACTTTACACACATTTGTCTGCTCAGCCAGAACAGGAAGCCACTTGTATAAACATCGCACCACAGCGCTACTAGTGGTCGAATGCTCCACAAGATACCTTTAAAGTGTCATAGATTAAGTATGTGAAACAAAGTCAACCCGCTGCATCTGAGAAGTGTTTTGATCGCTGATTCGTCTGCTGATTATTTTCTCAATTAATCTGTTAATAAATATTCTATAAAATGTCGGAAAACTGTTAAAAATGTCTTTCTTCAAGCCTAAAATGACGCCTTCAAGTGTCTTTGTACCGTATGGCTGACACTAAGGGACTGATAAGGGACTTCTTTATGTTTTAGTAACATGTCTTTCACTGAACTGTTTGATTCGTATGTGTGCGTTGAATTTGGATTTAACCAGTAAAGACCCAAAAAAAAACGTAGTTCCCTTCTCAGGTGTTTTTATGAATAACAAGCAGGCCGCATACACAACAGTGTTGCTCGATCAACAGTCTGAACTTCAAAGATATTCAGTTCACTTTCATGTTTAACACAGAAAAGCTTCAGATCCCCATTTCTGAGAAGGTAAAACCTGCAAATATTTGGCCTTTTTTGCTTGATGTATAACTATTACAAAAAAAAAAAATAGCTGATTAATCTTCTATCAATCAACGTATCTATGAAGTTCTAGATGCCAACAATAGAGTCAAAAGAAACTAAATCTGTTATTACCTACCGCCCCACCCGAAGCATCTTTAATAATCCGACTCAGTATTTTTAGAGCTGAAAACAGAAGGTTGTGTTTTGCTTCACATGTGAGGATTCTCCCCTCGTCCTTTGTGCCAGACTAAGTCAGATTATCTCACACATGATGCACTGTCCTCTGGGGCCGACGATAACGGGCATTTCTGACTGAGCGCAAACCACTTCTGCATTCTGCAGACACCTTGTAAACCGACCGACAGGCTGTGTGAACTCCTTCTGCAGGGCTGCTGAACACGACCAGCGTTAGTGCCATATGTCTGTCTGCTTTGTTGTCTGTCTGTGCATCCGTCTGTCCCCTACCATTGCTCTTGGTATTTGAAACTCCAGATGGATGGATGCAATTAGATGTAATACGCTAAAAACTAAATGTCAACACGTTACCTTCTATGGCTTTAGCTCTCATTTGTTGCTGTTGTCTTGTCTGCCTGAATGGGCTCATCTCAGTCCTGAACATGGCCCATTGAGTTTCTCTCATTATACAGAGGACAGCTACTATTCCCCCTTTTGTCTGTATCGACATTAGCTCCTCTGTTTTGTGTTAATAATGTTTACAGAGTAGACAGACACAAAGCTTCAGTCACAGCCCCTTTAAATTGCTCCACATGGGTGAATGATGCAGTTTGTAAAGAGCTGGGCCTCATTACAGAAACTTCCGACCTAATCCTATTTTATCTAAGTGTCGGATGACATTTAGGATTTTTGGTAGCCTTACAGAAATGTGTTTCCACACTGCATCTAGGAAAAAACAATATAATCTTAGGATAGGAATCTAGTTTTTTACAAAGTTCCAAGTTAGGATGGCAGAGATACTGTTGAGAATTAGAAATAACAGACAAAAATGGCAGCATCACTTTTGTTTGGTTTGTATGATAATGACAATAAAGAGAGAACAACACGAACACTGAAATAGGTGCTGAAAGGCAACTCAAACCGTAACTCATGGAGAAGCTAACACAGATTCTAACCTGTCGGTGAAGTTCACATTGGTGTTAGCCTGTTGGAGAAGCTAACACTGTCGTTAGAAGAAACTAACACTGATGTTAGCCTGTTGGAGAAGCTAACATGTTTGTTAGTGTTTTTGGAGATGCTTAAACAGATTTTAGCTTGTTTGAGAAGTTAACATCTGTATTAGCCTGTTGGAGAAGCTAACACTGATGTTAGCCTGTTGAGAAGAACCACTGATTTTAACTTGTCGTAGAAGCTACAAATGTTGTTAGCTTGTTGGAGGAGCTAACATTGATGTAAGTTTATTGGAGAAGCTAAAAATGATGTTAGCCCTGTTGGAGAAGCTAAAAATGATGTTAGCTTGTAGGAGAAGTTATCATTGATGTTAGCTGTGGGAGAGGTGAACATCGATCTTAGACTTTTGTAGAGGCTAACATCGATGTTAGCCTGTTGGAGACGCTAACACAGATTTTAGCATGTTGGAGAAGCTAACCTCTATGTTTGCTGGTAGGAGAAGCTATTCTGTTAGCTCCGTTAGTTTCCCAGACCACATATTAATGGGTATATATATCTTCTCCTTCTGACCCGTGATAAGTGAGGAGAGACTGCTGTTGTCGTGGATACAGGCAGTAGTGTTTACATTTTAACATAGAGACAGGCATGATAAGACGAGTGCAGACTGGAGAATATCAAATTTACAGATATAGGTGGAATTTCTTGAGATACAAAGATAGAAGCTGGCAATGAGTTTAGGGAATGCCTCTGTAAGAGGTAGATAGGAAAAATCTTATCTTCCTAATGTTAGATAGGCCAAGCAGTGAGGAAATGTTTCGGGAATAAGGCCCCAGGTCACATAAATTTAGTTCTTCTTGTGGAACACGAATGTTCAGCTGATGTGCTCAAACCACACGGTCTCAGCAGCGTCACACTTTCTCTTCATCCATTCAGCAAATGCAAAACGGCCTCATCGCGTCTCTGAAGTAGTCTGATGTTTTCAGTGTAACCTGGGAGAAGATTGTGATTGAATGGATGCCCCAGCCAGCGAAACAAAAGACAAGGACACAGAGCGAGAGGAAGTGATGCGTAGGCCTGTCATCTTCTGTGGTTTCTGCCTCTCCGGGGAGCCAGTTAAACACACATCTGAGCCTCACTGTTCAGGCAGCGCGGCTCAGAGTTGGAGGCAGTGGGCTGCAAACAATGAGTAACATTTGGGAGCAGTCATTTTGCACAATCACCACCAGCACGCGGGCTGCCAGAATGGGAGGCGTAATTCACATCGAAAGGCGTTTGTGAAATTTGTGTATGATTATGGGCACTTTCCAGAACAAATTCATGCCCTTTATCTAATGGGGGATTTATGTGACACTATACAGTGTAACACACTATTCACTCGTACGTTATGATTTACATCTTCATGATTTCTGACCTGTAAAAGCTGGTGCACGGCTCAAATCTTGTGCGTTATTTCAACATTTTTGAAAGTCTTGCATCAGATTCTGAGGGTCAAAAATGATTGCTGCGCTGGTCTGGAAGTACTGAAATTTAAACTGTGTTACACTCTGGCTGCAGCTCTTACAACTCAGGCGGCGGTGGCAAGGCAAGTACTTTTGCCCTCGGCAGCACAAAATGCTTTGTGATGTGTAAATTGCTGCGGCCTCCAAGAAATGACAGATGATAAGTTACCAAAGAAAAGTTATTGATTTCTGCCTTCCAACCCACTTGGTCAAGACCGACAAAAAACACGTGTTCATGCATAGCAAAATTACGATTATAGCGAGCTACAATGAGCCATGAACTAGGGGTCAAGTGTGTTTTATGTGATTGGGAGGTTCAAACTTGATGAGATAGACGTGTGTATAGTAAATGTCATCAAATATCCATTTGACAGGAGGAGACAAAGAGGGATTTTGACATGTAAATGCTTAAAAATGCATTGTGACATATATTTGGTATATGCCAAGAGATAACAGAACAATTGACGCAAAGATACAGGAAAACAAGTTGTGAATTTTTTTTTTTTTTCCACAGCAAAGCTTGTTTACATGAATTACAATTTTCGGAGCGCATGTAAATGCTGCTGCTGGGATTACTGCCAAATATTTCCACATGGTGTCATAATGTTTTTGCTATATTAATTATTTAAACTGTATTCAGTGTTGTTGTCTTTGGCTGCTTTGGGGCAGAGGAGACAAACTATAAAAATCAATTATTTAATATTTTCACCTTTTTAACAAGCAGTTCTCTGAAACATCCGTCCAGCATGGTGCCGCGCTATCTTTCACTGGGAGTTGTGTGTCCTCACGAATGTGAAGTCTAATCTCGGTCTCCTTCTTCCATTTTCCTTCTGCTTTTGGTCTCTTCTGACTCCGGAGGGAAACATCTCACTCTTTATAGCTGCTAAATGCTGCACTATGTTCACCGCCTATCTGTGTCTGTCTGCTGTTTGGTGCTGAGCAGGTAGTATACAGTGGGCTAATCAGAGCTTTTTGCTGAAAACAGCTGCCTGCTGCGGCCCAAAACGACACTCATGAGAGCAGTGAGAGCCAAACAGTGGAGATAGGGGCCTGAAAACTAAAACTAATGAGCTGGAAGATGTTACAACCCTCTTTATAGCTGAGGGGATCTGCACAGAGACACCTTTCACATGCACATCTGATCCATTGTTAATATCAGGGGTTGTAATAGTCTGAAGCCTCCAAGCTTCTTTGATTTGAATTCTAAATCAGCATTTGAATGCTGTGTGTCTTCTTTGCATGTTTAAACCCCGTATTTCACACAGTTGCAGATAAAGATTAGGCTACACTGAGTATAAGTATTTTTTAGGGTGATGACGCACATTTGAAGCCTCTTCTTAAACCTCAAAAGAAGCTTCAGATGGAAACAATGACATTCACTACAGTCCTAGTTAATATTACTATATCGGTAATAGCAGCTGTAAAATCAAACATTTTGTGATTCTCCCCAGCCCTCTATTTTGTAATTAGATAGATTAAAAATGATTTAATGTTTTTTTTCTCTTTTTTTCCCTCCCCTTTAGGCAAGTACGTGTACCAGCCCATGACCAATGTGTGCCAGCTTCCCAGCACAGCTGTGCCGCCTGCTGGGGCCGAGTACAGTAACACCATGGACCTGTCCCTCTCTCTGGCCGAGCGCTTCCTGAAGCTCGCCCCCTGCTTCCAGTCCCCGCCTCACCTGGAGTCGCCCAAGTACTGCGTCATCGCGGATCTGTTCGTGGATGACTACATCGTCAAGCGCATCAACGGAAAGATGTGCTACGTGCAGCGCCCCCCGCCTCCCTTGCCGGAGCCGCCTCATCCTCCTACCCCTCCCCCACCGGCTCTCCCTTCGCCACAGAAGCCCGCAAATCCCGCTCAGCGTCGGCAGCCGCCGAAGCCTACGCCGGCGACCCAGCACACACCTGCGCCTGCGCCCGTGCAGCCGGTCCAGCAGGTGTACAGTGAACACAAGCACCCCTCCCCCGTGGATAAGATAAAGGGCCCCAAAATGGACCACTGCTCCTCTCCATCCAGCTCCGAGGACTCCGGCATCAACGCGCTGGGTCTGCACTACCTGGAGTCCTGCGAGGAGGAGAGCGAGGAGGAGGAGGACGACGAGTTGAGCACAGACGGGAACTCCAGCCCTGGCAGCCTCTGGGATCAGGACGACTGTTCCCTGCTGTCCCCCTCCAAGTCTATGATAGAGATCATTGAAAAGATCGAAACAACTGTGTAACCGACGCGACATCGACTCCACGGGACAGCGTCGTGTAACTGAGAATAACACCCAACACACAAAGGATTTATTCTACATGGACCAAGAGGACACGAACCCCCTCGTCTGCAGGGCTTGTTTGGAGTTTGTTTTCCTGCAGGTGGTCGAGGACTGCACTCACACACAGCCTCCTCCTCCGTCCGCACCCCCTGCATGGAGTGAATTTCTAGAACTTAATACAATACAGGAAAAAAGAAAGCACAGGAATATCAAGCACATGCACAGTGGACCAAAAGGACCCGTTACCTTTACGTGGTAATTATACAGCGAAAACTACAAAAGGAATCTATAGTAGGCGCACGTCCGTGAGAGGGACGACTTCCTCTGAGACTTCTCTTTAGCTATATATTACTGGAGCTAAATTATGTACGAAACAAAGGTGGTATAAGTAGGTCTCATTGTGATAATGAGCAGTTAAGTCATTCTTAGTGTTCTCCAGTCGTCAATCTGGCAGCATTTCAAAATTTAAACGGCAGATAAGCCTTCAATTTCTTGTTCTCCGGTCAGCGGCGCCACCCACACGTTTTAATAATTCTGACACTCCTGCATTATAAGTACAAGGCCAGCTACCTCTCACAGGGCCTGAAGCACATCACAGCCTTTTTACCCGTTAATTACTCAGCTCGGAGCTGTAGGGACACACACCTGCTTTTGTCACGTTAATAACACAGTCGGTCTGCACTTTACTGACACCAACACGAGCAGTAGGCAGTAGGTAGGTCAGTGTTCGACAATCAAAGAATTACACAGAAGCACATTCCTATACTGTACCTGCCAGCGAGAACCAATGATAAATAATTAATCAGACGTTAACACGTCGTTCCGACCACCTTTTCTGGTCCGAACTGAAGTGCTGCTCAAGGTTAAATGAGATGTGAAGCAAAACATGACTTGCAGTGACCTCTATTAGCAGCCAAGAAATTAAACAGCATGGAGGTGTCCCTGGCAGAGCTACAGCGACAGGAGCAGGAGTCACGTCGTCACAGCAGAAACTATAAAACACCTAGCGAAGAGGGAATATATCTAATATATATATATATACATATAAACTTATATAATAATAAAACTGCATTGTTATTTGCTTTTCGGGCTTGGCGGTGAAATGTCTTGTGATGCCAGCTGAAAGAGAAAGGTGCACAGGCAAGGATAGACTAATGAATATGTCATGGTTATTTGTGCTAGAGGGCATAAAAATGTCACCTAATGCTCCTTTAAAAGGGAGAATACAGTATGGGATAGATTGCTGAATAGGTGTTGTGATGTTGTGATGGACATGATGTTATAAGAAGTACACGCAAATATAAAATTAGTGAGACGGCCCCTTATTAGTCAGTTAGTCACATGAAGATGGGCTGGGTCTTTTTGATTTTTTTTTTCTTCCTATGTTTAGACTTATTTCCTGGAGCATTATCTGCAAAAATCCACTAAAATATTCACAAATATGTATCGCTAAAATGCTACACTAGATGTTAAAAAAAGTAATCTTGCATGACTGCATTCCTTTGCAGAAGTCCCTTCATGTCAACAACCAATTTAACAGAAATTGTGATTCAGAAACGGGGGACAAATCCTGTATCTGTTATTCAAATAAAAATGTTTTTTATTCAGGGACAGCCCTTGACATTACACTGAACACAGTCCCTCTTAATGCAGTTTAAAACATGTCTTTTGTTCTTATTATTGTTATATTATTTTCATATGAATAAATCTTAATGAAAGATTTGTCCATTGTCTTTTGTAGCCAGGCGATTGAAGTGTGTGGGTATTTTTCCTGCAAAAAGAAAGAAATCATTCGAGAGAGAAAATGTCTGTAGGTTGGCTGAGTGAGTGCTACTTCACGAATGCAGGTATAAAAAATAAAAAAAGGTGTTCTTTGTATTGAATGGCATGTCGTGAGCGCAAAGAAGAGAAAAGGTTCGATTTATACTTTCTGATCAATTAGTCATATCAAAAAATACCAAGGCACACTGCATTGCAATAATAATGTTGTACGACTCCTTCCAGCAGCTGGTATTGATGCCTTGTAGGAATTTATTCTCTTTCTTTACTGCACTTATGGCGTATAGTCACACAGCGGCCATTCTCCTTTGATGTAACTCGAATGGATAACTCGTTAGCTAACGTTAGCATTCAATCACTTCCTAGTTAGCATTAGCGTTTGATCACGTCCAATGCATTTCACTCCCATGCTTAAATGAATGTGTCCAACACGTGCTTTACTATTTTAGAATTAACACCTTTCCTATTGTATCCTGTTAGAATATGAAACACTAATATCTTAGCAAGGAAGTGGTTGAATGCTAATGTTAGCTGTCGTCTTACGGAAGCTAATGTTTACCTTGAATTATGGCCTGATGTCCCTCCAGATGTTCACAGTGTCTTTTCAGTTGCTGATAAATCAGGAAGTGATGAAATCATAATGATTAGTCAGATCCCTGACGTTTATAGGACTTGCAACATGGAACAAAGCAGTACATCATGTGACTGTGACACTTAGTGGTGGTGACATGCAACCGCAATGTAGTCTGTTTATAGCCTAGCCTTAGCCTTTTACTTCTGGCGATTTCATTTACGCTTTAAAAATCACAAAAGTGGTGTTCATCTGTGAATGAGTGTGATTGCCACAGAGTTTATTTCTGCAATAATACAAAATCTAATTCATAAATCCCACAGGCTTTCTGCCGATGCTGACTTACAAGTTAGACTCCTAGACTTCTGCGGCCACTTTCACAGGAAGTCTGCAACTGCTTTGTGCTGTCCAAACTAGGGTTGGGCTGATGAACGATGCCATCGTCCATCACCAGTGGCTGACAGCCGTCAACTACTAATCCTGACCATCGTAACATCGTGATTCAAAAGACTCCCCAGCAGAGACCACAATTAAGTGGCATGTCCCCTCGGAGTTGCAGTAGGGCAATAGTAGTAGTTGTTTGTGATATGTGGGGAGAGGAAATGAAAAAAAGAAAACGTGTCCATGTCCCGTTTATTATTTTCTCATTAAACCAGCTAAGTTAGGTGTAAAACAGTTATTAAAATGTTAACGTTGAATAAATAATATTCAACTACATCACAAAACAGAAACATGTTTAGGCTGTAGTGGTAATCAAAATTCCTCTTATCGCTGTAGACGTTGGGCCGGTCTATCAACACTCACATCGCCTTGCAGTCCTACATCCTCGCAAACTTGACATGGCGACAGTAAACACGTCGCAGTGTGACTGAAGTCCTGGACATTTGGTGTCAGCCTATAATTATCCAGCTTTAGTATATGTGCGGAGCTGCCACTTGTTTTCACATGACCTGATGAAGATGAAGCGAGTCTGAATGTAAAAACAAAGACCTCTGGTATTTTTGGGTTGTGACATTTTGATCACGAAGCCAAGTAGAAGTCTAACCTTTCCCTCTTCTTTTTTCTGGTCTAAAAGTTCAAATCTTCTCTGAAAATCACTCAGACTTCCTCCAACTGTCACACAGATGACTAACACTCTCCAGAGATTGGGTGGGAGAGCAAAGTCAAGTGAGACTTGAGACACTAAAACTGAGTCATTTCTTTGGCCGTGGTTGTTTGTCTCCTCTGGAATGTCTCGAGGAATGTCCTTTGCTTTTGTTTTCTCACTTTCCCTTCATTGTAGTCTTTCTGCATGGCACAGAAAAATTACATTGCAGCAGGAGGAAAAAGTCAGGACTACAGATGAGCTCAGTTTTAGCATTGCATAGAATTATGGTATAAGAAAAACACAATTTCAGGTTGGAGTCAAGACCCTCCACCTTTGACCCTCGCGCTTCATTTGATTGATCCACGTCCTCGGGGTCCCAGGCGGTCTTCTTTCTCCACACTTCGTCTAGCAGTTGATTTTATGAGAGACCGTGCGAGCGCCTCTCTCACCTTGACTCCGAGCTCAGATTGATTTCTCCCTGCTTTTCTTTCCCCCCTGCATTGTGTCTATCGATTATTTGTACTCCGCCGCAAGTGCGAGAGAGAAAATAAAGGCCGGGTTGAAATGCTAATCAGTTTATATAAACGTACATTCATTGTAGTGCTCGGTCATGAAGAGGAGGACTGTCTGCGTGACGATGCAGAGTGGGAGAAGAGAGGAGAGGAAATTAGAGACGAGAAGCAGAGAGGGAGGATGAGAGGAGGAGATAACAGAAGAGGAGAGGAGAGAGAGGACAATAGAGGAGGAGGAGAGAGAGGATGGAGGCAGCAAAGCAGAGGAGAGAAGAAGAGAAGGGAGGAGAGGAAACATGATAGAAGAGGAGAGGAAAGAAAAGAAGAGTGAGAAAGGAAGAAGAGAAGCGAAAAAAGACAAGAGAGGAGGAGAGGAGACGAGAGAAGACAGCGGAAGAGAAGAGATAAAAGTAGAAAATAGAAAAAGAGGAGGGAAGAAAAAGACAGTAGTGGAGGAGAGGAGAGCGCACGAGTGAGGAGCGAAGAAGAGAGGACAAAAAAAGACAACAGAGGAGGAGTGGAGACAAAAAAAGAAATAGAAGAGAGGAGAGAAGAGTAGAGTAGGATAAAGAGGGAAAGAAAAGAGAAGAGGATAGAAGACAAGAAGAGGAGAGAAGAAAAGAAGAGAGTAAAGAGAGAAAGAAGAGAAGAAGAGAGAAAGAGGGAGAGATGAAGAGGAGAGAAGAGAATAGGAAAAGGTGAAGAAGAGAGGTGAAAAAGGACAATTGAGGAGGGATGGAGACAGAAGAAGAAAATTAAATATAGGAGATAAAAGTAGAAAAGAGAAGAAGTGAGTAGAAAAAGGATGGAGGAGAGTGGAGACAAAAGATAAGAGAGGAAGAGAAGATAATAACAGAAGAGAGACGAGAGGAGAGGAGATGAAGCGAAGAGAGAAAAAAAGTGGGAGTGCACAGAGGGAGCGCAGCGACAGGCGGAGGGGAGGAAGCTCAATTAAAAGGATGATGATGCAAGCACATGTAAAGTCTTTGGACGGACTGCGTGTGTGCGTGTGCCGGCACACACGGTTGCGTGTAGTTCAACATTTTGAAATAATTTCAAAAAGCCGCAGACAGATTTCATGAAGAGATAGATTTCTGTCGCCGTTAATCCCCTCGCAGCAAAGTCACTCAGTTGGCAGGCACCTTGAGCGTTGGAGAGCTCACACACACACACACACACACACACACACACTGAGAGGAAGACACACACCAAATCAAAAAATGCCCTTGTTCAAGGACTGCTTCACAAGCACGGTTGGCACAGCACGAGTCACACAAGCGGAAAAGAGATGTTGTCAGTTTCGCTTCTTTTTTCTCCCCCATTTGATGTGCGCTCAAACACATTACCTTCCTACAGAAGCTACCTTTTCATTTCACAACAATTACATTCTCTCTCCAGAGGCCAGTTATTAGACGAGAGGAACCCGAAGACTCAGAGGAGATTTTAAGTGACACAAAGAAAACGTGTAGCAGGAATCAGCTGAATACATTTACCCTGGTGGACAACCGTTATTAATTTATTCTACATTTAATGCAGCGAGATGGAATAGATGCAGACAGTCTGCTGCTCCCAAAATAACTCATTACAAATGCTAACCATGTTACGTTTGCATGATTGCAGCACCATTAAGGGTCTCATCTCTAAGTATATGTCTCAAAACTTTTAAATGCACGCCTAAGGTTAGATTTGGTCTCCCTTTTTAAAATCCGTAATTTTGCTTTTCTTTTTTCTCAAAGGTTTATTGGGTTTTTAAAAAAACAATGTTATACGTATATATTGGTTTGCTTGATTATTGGATCTGATATTCAACATTTTTCTGATCATTATGTTCAGTCTATTTTTTTTAAAAAAAAGACTGCAGATAAAATAAATTACCTAAAAATGCGTTTTGCGTCCGATGCAGGAACCTGCAGAGTAACTAGTAATTGAAGTTATCAAATAAATGTAGTGGAGTAAAAAGAACAATATTTTTCTCCAAAATGTAGTAACACATAATACCCTAAACATTACATTTTTTGCAAACATCATCACAGTCTTTCCACAACTTTAACCAAAGTTAAGCCCATGCATTATATTTTTTGACTGTTTGATGAAAAGATCCTTTACAAAACTTTAAAAAATGTGGTTTCGTTGCCGAGCTCTAACCACAGATTGGACTGAACCCTGGATTCTGGTGTGACGGTGTTGAACATGGTTCATAAATGTGGGCATTAAGTAAATTGGGCTCAGAGTCAAGAAGAAATGTAAAATGAGTGTGCGTGTAGACAAATCCTGTAGATCATGACAGTTTCACAAACTGCTATGATACTATGTTGGGATATATGTAAGAGTATGGTTTTATAGGCAGGCAGCAGGTCTTGTCGTGTTTTCCCATTTTGCCTCAGTTTGGCCTCTCTGTACAGACAGCCCTGACTCAAATACAGTGAGACAGATGCTTACATTACCCACAATGCAACTTAGCTGCTGAGGGACATCAGTGGAGGCAATTCATCAGATCACATGAAGCTTCCTCTGGAGCCAGATATTATCAAGAGCTAAAAATAACATCAACATAAACTTAACAGTAAACGCATGAGCCCATGAGTTCATCACGAGGACAGGGTTTCTTCATGCCGTACACAGCCTTACACCACGTGACCATCGTGTGATGTTTGGATTTACACGAAGAAAACAAAATCAATGCAGCAGACATACAAATGAATTAATAATAAATCGGAGGCTTTGCTTTTACATGAGTAAAAAAAAGCGAAGTTAAAGGGGTTAAGATATATTATTATTTCTGACAGTGAACATCGTGGAAATCCATATCAGCCTCCTACAGGGAACCAGCACCGTATTGCAGACATACAGCTTCCACATATGGCCCATTTCTAATCTGAGACATTCAGAGCTAAACTCCAACAGCAGCACTCCATTTCAAAAGGGCCATTTATATGTTCAATTTACAGCATAATGTCCCTGCGAGTGGCCTGATGCAGGCGGCGTGCAGGTAACGAAGGGGACCCACGGCAGGCTGCTGATAAACAATCAGACACATGGCTTCGCCCCGGCCGTGCTCGATGGGCGATGGGTTTCTGATAAGCTGTATAAACGCGAGTGTCACCTGGAGTGCAGCCCTGCACTCCCTGCCTGTAAAATATTCATTACTTTTTTCTTCCGTCACTGTCTGCCCTCGTCTTTGAAATGGATTTAGAGCACTTCTTCCTTTTAGACAGAGCGTGACTTTCCCCCTGCAAACTCCAGACAACGGCTTCAAGCTCTGGCGTCGAAAGACAGAGCTGTTTGAAAGTGTTCCCTTTTTTTTGTTGCTTAAAGCTACTTGGTGATTCATCCTTTCACTACTTCTGGTGAAAAGCTTGAGCGCTTTTTTTTTTTTTGCGGTGGCAGAATGACTCACAGTGGACTATCTTAATGTGATTAGTTGGCTTTGTTGCCGTGGATTAGTCTGTATTAGATGATGATTCTGTAGTTGGAGGGAGTACTTGCATGGATGATCACATTTGCCCATAAAATTTGCAACACCTTATGCATGTTTAAAATATTGGATTTTCCATTTCTCACTCAAGCGCTGATGAAAAAGACCATTCACAACGATCCAGAGTTAAAGGGGCTCTGCGGAGCTTCTGCGTTGAGCTGGAAGCCGGTTGTCATGTTCATCCTAATTTGCCAGAATAAATGTTAGCTCAGTGCACTTCTACAAAACCACCAAGTTCAAACTAAACGATGAAACTTTATGTTTATTTATGTTCAATCTTGCCATGCTGTGCTTATGCTCTGCTTAGGTTATGGCACAAAAAGCACTTGGTTAGGGTTAGGAGGGAAAAAAACCTGTTTTGGTCACCACAA
This sequence comes from Lagodon rhomboides, assembly GCA_039737535.1. Lineage (NCBI taxonomy): Eukaryota > Metazoa > Chordata > Actinopteri > Spariformes > Sparidae > Lagodon > Lagodon rhomboides. Next base: position 20,095,186 of record CM077790.1, read on the forward strand.
AAACAGCTGGAGAAGGTCCGACTTCCCATGAAAAACAGCAGCTTGTGGTTGCCACCAAAACGGATGGAGATGGCCCGCCTTTCCCGTGAAAAACACCTGGTTTTGGTTTCCACAAAGTCTTCTGGAGATGGTCTGTCTTCCTGTGAAAAGAAGCTGGTGTTGGTCATCACTAACGCGGCTGCAGATGTTTCGACTTCCTGTGAAAACTTTGACATTGAAAAATAGCCAATGTAAGTTTCTTTGACGAGGGACTTGAGAACAAACATAAAGTCACATCCTTTGGACTGTCAGGGGAAATCCAACCTGAGTCCTTCACAAAGAAATCCACAGTCCAGCAGCATTAAACAACTTAAACAAATCATCCACAGGCTCGTACAGGCAACCAAGAGAGACGGGGAAGGTCTATACATTTTCACCTCACACTACTATACGCTCACATATGTCCAGAAATAAAGTGATTATTAAATGAAATGTACAAATTGTTACACAGAGCCCCTTTAAATGAGTTCACATTCATAATGAAACAACGCTATTGTCCTCTCACTTTTCTGCAGCTCTCATGGTTTCGATAGTGGCCATTAGCAGAGTGATTGAGAGGTTTTTTTTGTTTACCGAGGGATAGTTCGAATCCATCTTAATCACATCAAAGAGGCACAGGATGTCGGGGATGCCCACTCTGGCTTTCAACTTGAAAGCCGGTGAAGTCAATATGGCTGCCTTCGCTCGTGCGTCTGCTTTTTTAGTTCGTTAAATCATTCCTCCTTCAACTTTTATTCTCTTTGGCCCTTTTGATTCTTGAAACAGGACGAGGTTAACTAGCGGACCCGTGTTGCTTTCTCTTATCTGAATCTTTTCAGGAGCTGCACATGAGAAGACATCACTTATTTGAGTGGGTCGGCGATAAAGGGACGTGTTCTTGTGGGGTTTTTAGTAGAATATTATAAGATGGTGAAAAGAGTAATTGTGTCCGATCATCTTCACAAAGTACCGGTCAGGAAAAACATGTCCCCAATTCAAAGGTCAGCGCAGCTAAGACCACTTGAGGAATTCATCAGAAACAGTGTCCAGCGTGCGGTTTACAATCACTCCAACTCTGAGGTTTTAAATCATGTCAAGTCAAGTATTGTGCGCAGCGCTCAGGCACACAAAAAACTACATTCAGGAAATGATGGAATTACAGAGGAATTACAGACGTGACATTAAGAGGCTGTAACATCATAAAACTCTATTTCCTCTCTGTCTGCACCAGTCGATGTCTGATTATTATCACAGTCTACACTCACATGATTGATGCCGCTCCAGTCCGCTCCCACAACAATTTGGACAGATGTGGCCCTCATCTGCGAGAGTATTTCATAATGCTGCCACTCAAACATTGCATTGTTCTCGTCCGTTTAATACTTTCTAAAGGGCTGCCCAAAATAAAGGGAGAGAAGTAGGCCAGTGCTGGACCCAGTTTGCTTCTAGCAGATATGACTAAAAAATATGGGACGTAAGCTTTTTAAATCTAAATGCCTGCTGCCCGTCAACCATGAAAAACACTGGCTTCAGGGGAATTATTGCATTATGTGATCTTAGCCATTACAGCACCCCAGGACGAGCTTTTTGGATCCATTAATTCGGGTACAGATCTTGAGGGAAAACATGTCCTCGAAAACACTTTAACTCAAGAATGAAAAGCAATAATAAAACTTTTAGAAACCTGTAAAGGCAATCTCGTTTCCCTTTTTGGAGTTTTTAGAATTTCAGAGTAACTTTCCCTGTAATCACACTCAATTATTGGTAGTTTCACAGGTGATTTTACTTAAATCATGGCTCTGTAGTCCTGTTCTCACTGGACTAGTACTGCATTTCCAGTGGACCTCATGTTATTTATGAATCGCCCCCTTACATAACTGTTTCGTGCAGGAGCTACTTCTGTTTTTTACTCAAATTTACTGACTAAATACTCATTTACAGCTCGTTTAGATTAAAGCTAGGGTCTACGATGTTGTTCAGAAACACATTTTGTTATACTGGGGGAAATTGTCCTTCTGTCCTGAGAGTAGTCAATACATTATGTATTCAGAAAAAGGAGCGAAAATAATCAGACCGCTGTGGCAGCTGCATGACTGAGAAAAAGCTGACCAATCCGTGCTATCCAGTCCGGATAGCACGGATTGGTCAGATGCCTTCATGTCCCGCCCTCCTCCGCGTGTACACACGTCCGGTTTCACTGATGCCGGAAATATTCAGCACACTCCTCTGCAGGAATAGTTCATTTGGTTACAATGGCAGAGAAAACGCAGCCACCGTGACTTCTACCAACTCACCCCGCTAAAAAGGCAAGGAAAAGAAAGCCTGAGGCAGAAAAGGGTGCAACGAAAAAGGCTCTGGATAAAGTAAGAAGTCGGACCCGAGTCAACATCGGTGCTGCGTTTGAGCGGTGGAGGAGACAACTGGGGCATGTGAAGCGCCTGAAAAGTGATGCAGAGGTTGCTCTCTTTCTGTTGGACAGGTAATGATTTTTTTTATTATTATTATTTCGGGGGGATTTGTTATTTTCATGAAATATGTAAGGTTTGCCAACTTGTCGGCTCTCCTTCTCCCTGCTGAGTTCAACTGCCAGATGCGCGTTCAAGTTTGTGGGGGCGTGGCTTTGAACGGAGCACTGACGGGATGGGGAGGGGGGATGGAACTTAGAGGCGATGCCACTTTGAAATCTTGCTAGCTCTCTTGCTAGCTCTCCAGGATCGTAGACCCTAGCTTTAAGTAACATCTTCTTAGTGGCTGTACCAACCGTTGCTGCTAACCCTCTCTGTCATCACTTTTAAATGTTAGCATCAGCAATCTCACAGCACAGTTGTTGACTGCTATTATGAGGCGCGACCAAATCTCGTACCTGTTCAGTTGTCTGTCTACAGAACCGGAGATGCTGATTCACACACGACTGATATGTGGAAGGTAATTTGCGATGGCATCTTTACTTGATAAATTATGGATGCGCCAGATTCGCACGCAATACACCCAGTCCAAATCTGGCAGACCCACACGCAGCTCTCCTTGACAATATATAATGCATACACGTGAAGATGAAGAACAAGAGATTAGATCCCGACTGAGACCATTTACATGAACGCCCCAGTGAGTCAGAACACAACATGAGAGGGCACCAGAAAAGTTGCTGCCAAAACGCAGAAACATGGCAGAGGAAAGTAAATGTTTTACTAATTATTGTTTTGCATGTTAATTTATTGCTTATATGTAATTTGTAATATAGTTTTGGGTTGTATGTGTTAGTTGCTGTACACATCTTGAGCAAGATGAGTCCAAAATAAACAAAACTCTGGCACTTAGAGAACAAATCTTATTTTTTGTGGGTAAATAATGAACACGCGGATGATGGCTCCTAGCTAAAACGCGTTATCGCACGCTGCTATTTTCTCATTCGCTTAGTTTAGTTTGAAAGTTTTGTACAAGCATCAATCCTGACAAATACACCGTCCCTGCTTTGTAGCGTTTATGTTGTTTCCACATTACGACTTAAAAGCTCATGAACAGACCGAAGACGGAAGCGCGATATTCAAAATTGGGAAATCAGACCATCCGAGGAGCAGGTGAATGCACAGTTAGTGAGTTGATCACCAATATTTCTTGTCAATAATGTCTAATGAACCTGCTCAAGAAGGTTTACTTGAAGAAAATGTTTGACAAGAGTAAGATGAGAAAATTGATACAACGCTCAAATCCTTACACTATGTGTAGCTGGAGCCATTAGCCAGTTAGCTTTGCTAGCACAAGGACTGGAAACCATGGTAAACAGCTAGCCTGCGTCTGTTGAAAGTAAATAAATCTGCCTAACACTCACAAAATCAATTAAAATCTCGCTTGTTTACTCCGTTCACATGCAGCGCGGTGATTAGCCATTTTCTAGCGGCCCACGTCTTGCTGAAATAAGCTAACAAGGCAGTGAGCTTCATATTGAGCACACCGACGTAAGAGGAAGACAGTCTGTGTGGTTACACAGTAAATTCCAATCATGACTGTATGCGGCTATTCTTGGGCTTTTTCTTATTTTTCTCTGGATGGCTGAAGTTACAAACACCCACACCAACCTTTGGAATTGCATCTACTAAATAGAGGACATTACACCTACAACACACAGTGAGAGTGTGGGTGAAAAATACAGGTTTCTTATGTTCCACCAGCCTTGAATCGTGCACACGGCAGCAAAACATGTCATCGGTGACCTCGGTGCACAGAACATCTGAATATTTCACACATAAACGTCAACAAACGCTCACAATGAAAAGCAGATGAGCAGAAGACGGCGAGACATTTAATCACGACCAAAACCAGGTGCACAGCACCAGCAGCACAGGAAATAAGACCGACTGATTTGTGTTTGAAAGGAGGCCTGGCAGTGTTTGTGTGCCAGAAAAGAAGAGGAGGAGAAGGAGGAGGAGCGTCCAACAGACACGTCTGATTAAGCAGTGTGTAAATGGACTTGCTGGCTGGACCAGATGAGGACCAGCAGATGGTTTTTCCACTCCGAGCGTTTGTATGCGCTGCGCCGTGGCCCCTCGAAATCCTCCTCAACTTGCACCGCGGCGTGGCCCCCTGTCCCGGCCCTGTTCTCCTCGCGTCCTAACACCATTAGCATGTAAATGACAGCTGAGCCCCCTCGCCTGTGGGTGCTGATAGGCTGCAGCAGACCTCCAGCTTCCACGGTGCATTAATATCAGTTTCTTCATTGTTGTGGGATTATGTGGGGGTGGGTGCTGCTTGTGGAGAGGTCAGGTTTGCTTGATTCTTGGTATGAATATCAAAGGTTGTTGTGCTGTAGATATTCACACCACTTCTGATGGATAAAGAGGCGACAGTGAAGGAGGAGCTGCTCCCTCAAGGTCAAGATTTATGCACTGTGACACACAGAGACACTGTGTACTGATCAGTTACGATCAAGAAAAACAAGTAATAACACCTTTGAATGTTACTGGGAGACAAACTGTTAACAGAGAGCTTCTGTCCCTTTCTCTCTAATATTTCTTTTTTTTTTCTTCCTTCAAGGTCATGTGGGAGCCAGTACAGAGAAATGTTGAACTAAATCTACTGAAAGTTCTGAAATAAATAACCAAAAAAAAAAACGACCAAGTAAAAGTGATGCACGTGTGTACCCTTTCGTCTCGATGAACCTGCATATAGTCGGGCAGGCAGTCATGTAATTGCACAAACGGGCAGAGAACATTTGACATTTTCCTTACCGTAACCGAGAGGTTTTTGTGCCTAAACCTAACCAGATCATAAGCACAGCCTTTTAAAAACAAAATTTAACGTAAAGAAATTTATAATTTCAATATATGAAACCGTGGTTTGCAGAAATGTACATTGCCAACAGTTATTCTGGTGACTGGGGTTGGTGCTTTGCACAATTTAACTGAAGAAATATAATACAGACAGGGTATGCTGTCAGGTGTGGTTACCACGGTGACCTGTCAATCAAGATAACAATGTGTATATGTGGTACTTTGTACATTTAAATAGAGGTGAACTCATTTTTGGGTGTTGTGCTTGTTTTCGTCTTAGAACTTTTACCCTTGCGCAGAGTGTTTTGTGTTGTAAAAGGAACCAATTAATATCGAGGTTAACATGAATAATCGATGCACATTGCTAACCTAGCTATCGCTGCTCTGCTCTCTCGTACAAATATGCTCACCTCTGGCTCCAAAAAACTACCAAAGGCAAAGGCCAATTTGCAAAGATCTTATGACAGGGATCATTTTTACCCAAACCATTATCTTTCTCAAATTCTAACCAAGTGTTTTTGTGCCTAAACCTCACTAGATCTCCACCACAGTCCTGTCAAAGGCTCAATAAAGAAACAACGCTTGAATTTCATAAACGTTTCACAAATATGCGGTTATTTATAATTGACCATGGGTGAAGTCACAGTGTCCACGTCCACTCATTTTACAGTCCGCTGTCTGTTCCTCCGCCTTTGATGCTGGTTGTTCTTCACTTCCTGCTCTGTTTCCTGGCTCTGTTTCTCAATGTTCCCTTCCACATTTTTTTTTCCACCCAGCACATTGAGCCTTTTGAGCGCAGTTACAATAAATGCGATTAATTGCTGACTGCTGGCTTGCATTTTTAGCCAAAGGCTGCAATGCTCTCTTAACCTAAAATAACAGACGCGGGTCTGCTGAGGCACATCCGAATGCAAATAAGAGGCACACAGAGAAAAAAACTTCATGAATATCACATCCTGCACCAGCCCAACCCCATCCAAGACAAACACTCACAAAAAGTATGTAAAGCTGGAGAGTCGTGAGGTTTTATTAGCCGAGCTACTTTCTGTGTAAGAGCCAGAATCCGTTTTTAAATCTCATCTCACATATTGATTCATCTTCCTTTGATCAACCTCCTCTTTTACTTTGCTGCAGGAGTCCAGTTGATGCACCCTGACTGTGTCCACCCCGCTGCCTGCCTGCAATACTCCGCGTTTAATCGTTAAGGCTCGAACGAGTTAGATGATGAGTAAATCTTTAATTTCCCGATTTCACACAGAGCGAAATGTTAAAAGTCCTTGTACTTTCGGCATTATTTGGTTTGGGTTTTTACACTCAAACCCAACATGCTGTGTATTTGTGTCCTGCTCAGAGTGTAAAAGTAGGTATGGATGTGGAGTCACTTGAGAAAATTGAGAGAGCCCTCGCTGTATTTTTTAACTGATGTTTGCAACTTTCAAGGTAGTTTCTTTAGCCTTGTGCGCACACAGATATAAAACACCTCTTCCATGCAATAGCCACAGAGAACTGTGAAGGTAAACTGAGGGTCACTGGGTTTATATTGCTGCTGGTTACAGTAGCATAAGTTTTGCCTCTGTCCTTCACTGCTCTGGGCTTTCTGTGGCTGCGCTAAATTATTTAACGGACAGCAGTCATCTCTGAGGAAACCCAGCAGACTCTCCTCTGCCTCCCACGAGTGCAGGGAGAGGCAGACGGGTAGCTGGGGCACCGCTACCGGAAATAACATGGCAGAGAAATTTGGCTGCCCGGCTGGTATCTGGTTCAGAGAATCCTGCTGCAAACGGAGCCGAGCAGAGTCAAGGTTTCCAAGCAGATGTGCTGATGCCAGGCAGAAACAAAGGCCTCTTCTCTCAGATGGTGCAGGATCACAGTGAAGAGCATTTCAGAGTGGTGGGCGCAGCCAGGTCCTAAACAAAAGAGACTCAGTCCTCATCTCGACCTCAGCTGCCTTCTGGCTCGCTGCCAGCGCTCAGACTCCCCCGCACAGAGACGCCTCTCCTCTGTGGAAAGTGACAGTCCATCTTTCCTCATCCTTAGGCATGACCAATCAACCCTGAGCAGAGTGATGGATGTTCACCGAGTCCTCTCACTCCTGCTCCCAGCGCCGCGCCGCGCCGCGCCGGTTCAATCTTTTGTTATTCACCTATAACGGCTCAGTCTTGTTTTTTCCCCTGCGCTCACCTGAGGAAATACCTCAGCACATAAAGTTGCACTTTAAATTGTTAAAGACTCGCCCACACACACAAGCAGGCACACGGTAAAGTTGTGCTCCTGCAGGATGATCAATAGATTCAGAGAATTTCAAACAGCTTCTAGTTCCAGTGCAAAAAGGTCTAAAGAGGAAACTCTTGACTCTATTTTTTCTTTTAGCCCAAAGCCAAAACCCTCCAGGGCAAAAAAAAACTGCATGGTGCTCTGTATTTATCAGACTATCAAAGTAAACTATCAAAGTTAAAAAAAAAACTTCCACCTCCAGAGGTGCTCAGCTGTGTCTGCGACAAAGGCAGACATGCTTTGCTTGAATTAATATGGTGTAATTAGATTTAAATTCAAATTGACGGGACACATAGCTTTACTCACAACAACACCTCCACGTGCACGGACACGCACACACACATAGACACGAAGTGTTGGCAGCGTGTCCTTTCGAACTGACAAAACGCCCAGTCAGGAGATGTCTGGTGACCGTCTGGGGCCTGCTGTCATCCTTCTCACTCCAGATAATCATCACCCATCATCTCCCTCTTGGTTTGCATCCATCCTGTCGAACCAGCCGTCTGTAATTCCACCTCGCTCAGCGTCTTCTGCTGCACTAATACATGTTAGAAAGGATGCTCCACAGCAATACTGTTAAATCAGCAGATATTGACTCAGAATTGCCCCCGGCCTATAAAAAGACACAATAAATGAGCGACGGAAACCTGTCAGACAAGGAAAAAACACCTCCCTCCTGTTCTTATGTCTCTTTAATTAATCTCCTTTAATTAAAACCACTGTATTATGTAAATTCTTGAATTGAGGCTGGGAGATTTGCTCCAAGTGATGTGTTCTTACGCTCGCAAATCTCATCACATCTCCCGGGGACGGCAGCGAGGCTATTGTTTCTTCTGAGATGTCAGACTCATTTTGTTTTGTGGATGGCATCGCGCTCGTTGTGGAGAACAGACTCATGGGACCATTGTTAGCGGCTGTCTCATTTTGTCTCTGAAATCATTAAAGGCAGGCTCGAGCTGCAAATGTGCTAGTAAATAAAAAACAGCCAGGACTGGGATGCCATACAGAAATGTTGAATGTGTAAAAGCTGGAACTCTTCACACGAAGGAGGAGAAACAGGAGCTGAATACATCAGATTACATATTTTAAGTTTCTCAGAGGCAAAACTATAAATGACTCACAGCTATATTTAGCATATTACGGAAAAGCCCAGCAGAATTCTTTCTGTTAGAGGTGGAGACGCACAACTTGCTGCAGAAACTGTCAAGACCGGCCCGTCCTCATCAGAAAAATGACATTAAAGGCCAGCTGTGAAAGCAGCTTATTACCACCCATGTTTACTGTTATTTGTTGTAAGGTGACAATCTCTAGCTTCACGTTCATGACATATTTTTAAAATAGAAAAAGAAAACTTTTCAACTGCACCCCCTTCTAGTGTTGGCGCTGCTGTCACAAACACAGCATCAGTAACATGGCTACCACCAGCAGCTTGGCTTCAGTCCAAACCAAAAAACAACCATATGAATCCCAATTTGACCGAGAAACCCTGAACTCAGCGCTAGATAACAGCAGAGTAAAACAGAAGAGTTTTATTACTAAGTAGGCAGGTTTTGTCACCTAATGTTCAGTAGAAAGAATACTGAACTGTCTCAAGTCCCAGTGGAAAAAGGGTAAACACATATCAGCAAGGGACCAGACTTTGACACAACACCGGTGCTCTCCATCAAGGGAATGCTCCATCAGCCTTCTCGTTAGCAGTGTAGAGTTTCCACAGTTATTCCAGTCGTTCCAGTGTTACATAGGGAGAGAAAAAACAGGGGAAACAATGCCTCCTCTCTGTCTTGGTGAAGCGATTGGCAGACTCATTTCCTTTTTGCCCTAATCCGACCTTGGATTTGGCAGGAAAAATCGAGCCTTGTGGCAGACAGAATGGCGTAGTTAAAGCGAGGTTTACAGGGAACCAATCCACGCTGATGGTGACATTTTTCAGTAGCTGCTCCAGCAGAAGTAGAAGCAAAACAGTTGTCCATTGCCACTTTAAGTGACGTACGTAACATATGTTCGAACTTTCTTTTGTCAACCCAAAACGCAATTTTTTCCTAAACCTAACCAACAAGCAACATGAAGACAAAGGTCCAGTACATGCTTCAGTGGTCATTTTGCTGAAAACAGAAAACTGAGATGTAAATGTAAATGGATTAACTATTTGACATTCTCATAAGAGATTTACACATTCAATTGAAATTGGAGTTGTCCTGAATCCAAAGGTAGCAAGCATTTGATAAAACTCTTTTTAAAACTAGTTTTTCAGCAACAGCCATTTCTGTATGACACTATATTTAGTTTTTAAAGACACAAGTTTACTCATTTTATCATTTTACTAAGAGATCCTTGTAGAAATGCAGGCTCCTAGGATGCCTGGTATACAAAAGACTACAAAAAGAATGTTAATAAAACTTCTACTGTAGCCTCATAATTGGACTTGATTACATTTTTTTGTGCTAGTATTATAAGTGCTTTACAGGAAATGATTAAACTCCTCTCTGGAAATGAGAAAATAAGAACCGATGTCTAAATCCTTGATCTAAAACCAGACCAGAGTGCTCCACAATGGGTCCTGAAACATGATGCCCTTCCTGTTTAATCAAAAGACGGGCAGGAGACTGAGAGAGGAACGTTTCAGCCTCTCAGCAGGACTTCTGCTGTTGTTGTCAATAGTTCTGCTGCATGGTGAAATTCGATGCTAGCTTTTCCCCAGTTTATTCCCACACTCCATTACCCAATTTAATTTCCCATTGTCTTTAGCTGGATGTCTCTTTGATTTATGCTCCATCCTTCTCCACCATGGATCATTACAGATGTTGCAATAAACTTCCCAGCATCTAGCTGGCTTTCGCCGGCTCTCTCACTCATGGCTTGTATGAATAGGGTGTGGTTTTTTTTGTGTTGTGCCGCTGACATTTTGGGCAACACTATGTGCGTTACTTAGAAAAAACCTCCAGCTCTCCAGGTGTTTATTTTCTTTTATTACTCTGACAACTACAGCTGTTTTAAAGGCACACTAATGACAGAGAAATAGTCAGATAGTCCGTAAATGAGGAGAGATTTTCAGTCCCTGGGCTCACATACCTTACATTTCAGCCTGTTATCTTGACATCTGCACAGTGTGTGTATGTGTGTCACTGTATACTGAATGTGTATACATTAAGGTCTGCAGTAGCACAGATCACAGCCTTTACTAAACATTTGCATTCCTTATTTTTCCTATGTTAATATTGTCTTAGCCAAGTTAATTGCTGAGATCTGCATCTGCACCACATCCACCAAGTTTGACACATGAGCAGTGAGATGATCAAGCCGCTTGTAAACGAGCCAACACTTTAGCCAGATTATCAGATTATCTATTTGGAAGTAAAACTGAGAGTGAGCAGACACATAAAGTCGATAATAATCCCTCATTGCATGGAAAATGTGTGTCAGTGCACGAGTACCGTAAGTACAGTAGGTCAAGGTTAAACCAGGAGGTCAGTCTGTGAACAGAGGCGGATTTTTAAGAGCAGTTTGGGTAATAATGTCCCTGTTCGCCCTCGCTTCTTCCTCTCCAACAACCCTGTCTCCTAGGAATTACTTCTAATTTGCAACAGCAAATATGTTTTCTAATAAATGTAATGCCTCCCGGATTGAGTTTTTATATCAGCATAATGAGGAAATATATCTGCAGAGTTGCAGAATGATGATATTGATAATAGCTGCAAAATCTATATCTGCACTGACAGCATATTTAATTCCTTTCTCCCCACAACATCTGCCTGTAGCAAAACAATGTATCCATCTATAACAACTAAATCGTGTTTTAATCATATGATTTGTCTATTGGTTAAGGTGGCATTTAATTGCAACCACAATCTTTCCCTATCTCATCTGAACTATAGCAAGTCACTGCCGTAAACGGCCTTTACTTACATATCCTATCAAAACATAGCACCTCCTTAACACAAGTGATTTCACGTAGTTAGTTGCTCTCAAATAGGTTTGTTTAAAGAAATTATATGTAACATTTCTGCTTTAAAATGTCTAAAAACAACTTGACCTTTACTGTACAGTATGTGTACTTAGGTTTGCTCAAGATAATGGTCAGTTTCTTCGGTCGCCTATCGCTATAATTTCCAGGAGAGAGTGGGAAAGGAAAAATAGAAACATAAGGTGAATACAACTAAAATATTAACTTGTTGTCAACATTTGTGCTCAAGTCACTCATGTCAGACAGATTTTCATCAGCAATGGAGGTTGTTTAATGGTGTGCTCATCACAAGCAAAAGAAATGTTTGCCTCCTGTTACATGTGCGAGTTTGACCACAGGGCGATTTGTATTTTATTCGTGTTACTTGCAGAAGGTTTCATTCGCCCCTAACAGCCAGATTACTTTACTGAGTGTTTGCACTCAGTTGAGCCTCTCACTGGAATCAGCACTCACCAGAGACTCCAGTGCTCATGTCTTTTTCACCTACAGTCAACACTACAGTACATACACACCTGACAATGGAGGTCACCGCTGCGGATCGCTGCTGCAGTCATGTCGATAAACAGGAGTGAGGATAAATCCACATTCAGCTCTGCTCCCATCAGTATACAGCTCCAGATAACATCAGAATCCGACGTGATTCCGAGTGTTTGGCAAGAATCTTTTGTTTTGTGAGAAACGGCAGAAGTTTGACTCCTTGTTAGCAAAGTTGACATGTTCTTACATCCCAGGAATGAACTTGTGAGTACAACGTGATAGTTGATATATAAACGATGGGTCAAAAATGAAGCAATGTGCATGCTTTAATAAATGTAATACATTTGTATACAAGTTAAGATCAACAGTGAACACTGAATGACTGAAGACACGTTTCATTTGCCACAACTTTTGAACTTTAAACATAACTCCACTTTCTGCCACCATTTATTCAGTATTTGGGATCTTCTTGAAGAACTGACACTGATATACCCATATTCCTGGTTAAACACACTGAGCACTGTCACAGCCACAGTTTGCATGCTGCAGACTGACTAATTCATCTCTTGGGGAGTTGTAAATTGGCATGTCATTACAGCTGATGTGTCAGGACAGGAGCTCCTCTCTCTTGCTATAGGGGATCCAGGTCTTAAAGGCTACATAGAAGGCAAACTGAGCTCTCCTTGGGCAGAGGAATGTCATGTTACATTTTTTTTTTCACAGAAGCTCTGCACTCCGACTCTTTTTAAGTTGCAGGTGACTAATCTTCACTTGACAAGCAGTCAGGCTTTATTTTTTTATTTTTTCAAAACTGACACTTTGAAGGCCTCGGCTCATTCCCCTGACTTTTTCTCCTGCAGTGTTCAGATGTTGCTGATTCATCCTGTCTCCTGCAGAGAAAATAACTGCACGATGCTCCTACTTTTAAAATCAGGGCTCTTCCCTGAAGGAACATAGACTCTGAGTCATGGCTTAGTCAAACTCTTTGAAGGATATCATTAGCTGCTCCTGCAAAATGTCAGGTGAATATTGACATGGTGAGAAAAAAGACAGGGGAAGTAATTGCACCGATGTTGTTCACTGTGATGAAGCTGTGTAAATACCAATTAGGAGTAAGCAATGCTGCGTGTTGTTGCAAAATAACCAGATTGCAAGTGACACATTTAGTTTTCCGTTATTCAGCGGGAGTCATCTGAGATGCACAAAAGTCATGCACTCAAGCTTTACCCCACTAACCTCTTCACCTCACACCTTCGCTTCATTATATAACCAAACAGTGCACACGCAGGGCGAACCCTTTAGGGCCGAAAGAGGAAGGGTTGCGGGGAAGATCAGAAGAATTTAGATTAACTGGCATCAGAACTGAAGACGCAGAGGAACAGCAGGTCCCACATGCCCCAGCCCCCTCAGCTGGCTTTGTTCCTGCATCTTCTTTGCAACAATTCAAAAGCAGCTTGCACAAATTAGACCCATGGGAAGAGAGAACAGACCAACGCACGGCGAACTACTGTCACTCAGGAAGCCTTCTGCTGAGGAGAGAGAGGAAGGGGACACTGGGTACGCAACGTGCCCAAGTAGACGAATTGGCCACGAGGGACCAGATGTTCCTCTACAATGTAGCCTCTTCTCATTAATAGATGCTCTTGGCATTGCACTGCAGCATACACTGTATTTATACCTACACCCCCATTCTTTGCTTGCAACTCCATTAATGTCAAGGCACAGTGGCTTATCGAATGTGGAGCACAGGAAGCATCTATTGGTGTGTGGAATACTGCCCCACAAAGCCGAAGCGCAGCAACTACAATACTGGTCAAAATTCAAGTTCCAATACAAATTCCAAGTTCAATCTTGAACTATCTTAGAATGAAAGCAATCTAAAAATAGCAGTTGTAGTTGCAGCATTGCCTTGGTTTTTCAACGCTTACACTGCAGTTACACTGGTCTGTGACAGCTGTCTATTAAAGTAAACATATTATGCTTTATTTTAGGTTTGTAATTTCATTTTGGGTTACTACCAGAACAGGTTTACATGCTTTAATGCTCAAAAAACACATTGTTTTTCTGAAACTGTCCAGTGCTGCAGCTCTGTATTCCCCCTGTGTCTTAAGCTCCTGTTTCCTTGAGGCCCCTCCTCCTGAATACTCAGTCTGCTCTGATTGGTCAGCTCACACACGCCTGACTCAGGAACACTAACAGAGCAGCTGTGCTGAATCGAATCTTTCGTTCAAAACTAGCCACTAAGCATAAATTATGCAAATGTGTGACAAAGTGACGTAGCGTGATGTCACAAAGTCACGGAATTAAAGGTGGGACTACTAACGAGGCGTTTCAGAGATCAGTTTTTTTGTGGGAGAGGAGAGCTTCTGTTGGTGCAGACTTTGACCTTTTTAACTTTCAAGACCATTTACATGCACAAGAACCTTTAAAACACTAAAAGACAAGAAAAAGAAAAAAAACAAAACACAATAATGTGTCTCCTTTAAGACAGGGACTAGAGTATGTCGTATGAGAGCAAATAAATGTAAAAATAGGTTTATTAATTTTTCTTAATTACTCAATTTCAACTTTTTAAACAACAAAACAAATACAGATATAATGTAATGAGAAATAAGTTTACATTTAGATTTTCTCTAGCGAACACTATCACTGATTACATTAGCAAGCTAACATTGGGGCAGTACAGTATGCTGGACACATACTTTTAGAAATCACTCACATTTATGTTTTCTTTTATTATTTCGTTTATTATTTTCTTTCCCAGAAAAAATGCTACCAACTACCAATCACTGACAAAACACAAAAACCACATGATACCAACGGCGTTACACTGTTGGCTGACAAACCTTGCACAGAGATGGAACCAACCGGCAGAATTCTTATACAAACTTAAACAAAACAATAATTTTGGACCTCACAAATGTTTTTAAAATGACAGATTCACAATTATATTAATGTTTCTGAGAGATGAGAGCTGTGTTATTTTTAAACATGATGTGTCTACGTAAATCAATATCAATATACACTGAATAAGGACATGACTTTTTTGCTACCCACAATGCATTTGGTTGGCCAGCCATTCCATCTCAGTTTCCTAGTTTCCGTAGTAACTGCTGTAAACCTTTGTAGGGCACAATAGAATCCGTTTTCTGCTCCTTGCATCCGTTAAAAAAACCCATCTCTCTCAGTGTCACACTTTGTACACACACACCTGCGTACAGATGGTGACAACAGGCGACAAAAAAAGAGACAGGAAGAAAGAGAGACAGACGGACAGACAGATAGAGAGAGAAACATGTCTCACCATGGGAGGAAGTTGGCAGCTTCCTCTACTTTCTGTAGATTGCAGGTGTTGTGTTTCACGATCGTGATCGAGTTAGGAACGCCACACATCAGTGCGGGCTGGCAGGGAGAGCTGGCAGGTGTCGTCTACGGAGAGATGAGCTGGCAAGCACGAGGTGTCATATGTGGAGTGAATTGGAAAAACAGAACAAACCCTTTATTCTGTCAAAGCCGGCGTTGTGATATTCATCATGGTTAGATGTGCTGAACTTCTGCACCCAAAATCTACTGCAAGCTGCGCAGAGCACCAGAGGACTGTGTGTTTAAGTGTGTACTTCTGTATGTGCAGTGTAGCGCATCGGCATGTCACTGCTTAAATTGGATTTTCCACACTTATTAGTTACACATTGTATTTTATCCAATAGAGGGAATTAAACATGCTTAATACTTGAGCAATAGTGCTTAACATCCTGGACCTGAAAGTAGATGAATCATAAACATTAAAAAGGGGACAAAAAGGGCTTTATACGATTCAGTAGACGACATTTTTCCGAACAATAAGGTGCAAATGAAAACCGGTTTGCGGGACAGCAGACGCAGATCAAAGTAATTAGAGTCTAGCAGATATTTTGCCTTTCAACAATGCAGAAGACAAATTAAACACCACATAAGAAATATACATTTACGCAGCAATTAACTTATTATTTTGCTTTTTTGACGGAAGCAGCATTTCAAAAGACGTTAAGGGGGAACATGTGTCTTTTCTCTCTTTTCACTGCCACTGTCAAGGTTGGCGTGGAGTTTGTAATGGCAGCCAATTACAGCGGCTTTTCATCCAGGAGGGAGCATCAAACGGTTCGACTGTCAGCTTTTGTTGCTGGAGGCAGACAGGCAGACCAGCCTGGGGAGAGACTGATGCACACTGCAGCACTTTCTTCTTCTCCGAATGCCCATCTCTATGTGATAGACGGCCTTCAGAGTCGGCAGCAATAGCGAGCTCTTAGAGGTGAAAGAAGTGAGGGCACAGTGCTAAATATTATTTTCAACGTGGCAAACCAGCTCCAGCCTCATCAGAGCAAAAGTGAGCGTGTGCTGCTTTGAACCTGAGTGTTTGTTGACTCTGCACGTGTGTCTTGTCTCTATGACAACAATATCTTGACAACCGCTGCTGTATGATCGACACCGTCATTCATGGTTAACTATCTGTTTATTTTTTGTTTGGCATCGAGACATCAGAGCAAGGAGGTTGTTGGTGCATGACATGATCCATAGGAGACAAAAATATGGTTAATGTTATCGCCTAGACCAGGAAAAAGAAAAACGCTGGGTGCTGCGCCTTTTCTCTGGACACTGCCTGCTGCCGCAGATGCTCACTCCTCTTTGCAAACAATTTAAAAAATGACTCAGGCTGAGAAAAAGACACCTTATGCTCCCCTACACCACTGTGAAAGAACAGCTAACGTTAGCTTTGAAATGGGCCTCCATTTCTAAGATAACATTTTTTCAATCTTATCTAGAGAGTTCACGATTCTTTCATGCTTCAACAACAACATCAACAATCGGCACTCACTAAAACGCAGTCCAAAGTCCAAGATCACTGCAAAGAAAGTGAAATAAGTGTGAAATATAGTGTAGTTGGCTAATGTCAGCTTGCTTCCTAACACGGACAAATCGCTAACTAATGTAGCACAATACTGTCCTAAGTGGATGACATCAGCTAATACATCCAGACTCCTGGGGGAAATCTGGTTGGTAAATTGGCACGCTAACGTTACAAGACAACCTAGCCTGTTCCACGCAGCATGTTTAAAGTGGTAGTCGTGCAGTAGATGACTGTCAGCTCTCCCCCCATGTGGAGAAGCAGCAGGTAGCAGCACCGACAGGGAAGCAGAGCGTCGAGCTGCTAAACGGCACCGACAGCAAGATGTATTTCAGCAACCTAAAAGAAGGTACACCTAAAATAATATATATCCATTGAAGTGTACGCTGTCTTTTGAACATTTTTGGCGCTTTACATTGCCGTCAGATGGCCATTCTCTTTGGGACTACATTCCCTTAACCTTACAACGTCCATATTCCTACGCACAAGCATGGCTTGTTTATTATGTTTCTTGTCTGGCGGTAATTTTAAGCACAAAAATGTTCAAAATATAGCGTACTCTTAAACATATATAAAACATTTTTAGAGGTGGGCCTTCTTTTAGGTGTCTAAAACTTGATGTTATTGCTACTGGCTGCTTCTCGACACAGGGGGAGAGCTGACAGTAATACACTGACCTCATACAACCCCACACCAAAAGACCCAGACTATCACTTTAAGTTACAGCTACGTAGCTAGCTAACATCAAAAGCTGCGTTACTTTCACTGTTTTGGACGATGCCTAGCAGATCATCATCGGCGCCTGATGCTGATGGCAGAAATTTAAAGAAAGATCTTTATGCTAACTAACCAAATAAACAAACTCTCTGTGTTTTAATGACTGAAAAAACAAACACACAATTTCATACTGTTTCACTTTGTTTATATGTGGCAGACCCTGCCACCTTTCTGGCTTCAAAACAGTGTTCTGGGGACCTTATGTTCCTCTGAGAACAGCTTGTTTATTCGGTTATGGAAATAATAAATATTTCTGCGTTTGTCTTCTCTAAAACTATTTAGTGCCCCTTCAAAGGTTGTTTTGATAACATTTGTATGTAGGCATATCTTTTTCACATGACAATACATCTACAGAGCTTGTAGAAAGGTGCAGAAGGACAAAACTGAACAGGCTCTAGTGTTTGTTGATTGGAGAGGTCCTTACTTTACCCTACCTGTTTGTCAGTCTGCTGTATAACCCTGTTGCCACCCGAGGGACTTTCCCGAACACTGTCGCTGGCCTCCTCCTGGGATCTCACAGATGTAACAGATGCAGCATTGGCGCAATGGAAAAGCCCTCAGCTCCCACACACACACACATACACATACACAATGCATGCATTTACGCAGACAGAGCACAGACGTAAAGGCAGCGAGGGACAAACGACTCCTGCCTGGGAGGGGGAGTATATTTAGAGTCTTGCGTAATGTGCTTTTAACACAACACAGAATGGATGAATTTTTAATGCCAGGCATGAGCGAGGGGGGGGGGAATGAATAAAGTTAAGTATTTAATCTGTGCTGCTGCTCGGGGGGGGGGGGAGACAGATCTGAGAGCAGCCCATAAACGTCAGGCATGGCGCACGGCATAGCCACCGATGTACCAGCTATGGATGAATGGGTCTGCAAGAGAGGAAATGGAAAGCAGGGAGGGGAGCGCAGGCAAGGGAGGAATACTGGAAGATGTGTAAGGCAAGGGAGGAGAGAGTTTGCATGAATGAGCGAGCAGGAATAACTATGTCAACGCTGTGCTGGGTAACCCGGGGGAAACACAGAAGTGCACAGTACCACGGTTTCTCTGGCAAGCCCTACACTCTGATACCAATGTTTACAATGCAAAGGCATGTGCAGACACGTCTACCACACTGTTTGGCTGGGAGGAATACGTCTCAGCGTAATTAAATTTAAGAATTCAGTAGCTGATAGATCTACATTTCCTCCGCTATTTTATTCTCGGACATAAAACCCATTTAAACTGGGGAAAAGGCCGTGGCGAAAAAGAGAAATCGGCATCAGATATTTCACAGCAGTGCATCAGAAACGCCTGCAGATAGTGGTGTTGGTTACCTTCTCCAAGATTACAAATAGGCAACAGGATGAGATACTGAAGATGACATTCTTGTGACTGTTAGTCATACGCTAAAGGGCAACGATAAGATGGTGTGCAAATGCAGTTCACTCCTCCGCTGGGAGAAGGTCTCACATACGGCGTGCGAAATAATTAAAATTAGATGTATTGCCTTTTGGATTTTATGTTCATATTTAGCTGTCTTCACTACCAAGAGAGTTTCCAAAGCCACCATTTTATTAAAAGCACACATGATATTCAGAAAACATAAGCCCAGGGGCGCACAGCCGTTCAATTAGCCACTCACATTTACAGAATGTGGCACGCAAGTGCAGTCCTGCTCGTTTGTTTTTCAAATACAGAATTATTTTCTATGTGGAACCTTTTGATGTCTCCCATTGTTGAAGATTTTCTCAAAGAAGATTTCCCTCATTAGCTTTTTCTTAAAAGTATAACAATGTGGAATAGTTTACATGTATTAAACAGTTTGTGTTGCCAATGTGTAGGTCTGAACACGGATTCAGAAAAGGAGACTTTTCCCGACTATCTTGGTTCCCTAGAACAGCCTGTGGACTCATATCTATGAACTGTAAGGAAGCATTTATTTATTTCCTTAACTGAATAAACAAACATGGCATCTTCAGACGGAAATAAGGTCCCAAGAACCCTGATTCAAGCTGGAGAGGTGGAAAGTCTCCTGCAAATATAAATAAGTGAAACCATTATAAAATTGTGTATCCGTTAAGGTCAGTTTTTCTATTTACGCTGTTCATTCATGAAAATCAATGAATGAAGATATTTCTCTTCTGATTAAAATTATTCCCCAAAGCGACATAGTGCACCTAAAGATAGTTAAGTTACTCTGAATATGATTGTTATTTATTTTCTGGCATTCAGCGTAGTACATTACTGTTATGGACGATGCTCAGCATAATCGCAGGCACCTACGGAGCGTGCAGCCGGTGTCATAAATAATGAGGGTTTTCTAAATATTCTACACATTATTTTAAAAGTAAGGAGTGTCACTCTCCTTTTTGTTATTGTCAACAAATCCCATGACTTGGCTATATTCTGACTGTCCTTTCCTAGAGATTGACAAGTTGTCAAGGAACTGTAGATGTTTGAGTTGCTGCTGATTTTGGTGTTTCCACGGATTATGTTGATAATAAGACAAATAAAGAATATATAAATGACTTTTAAAAGTTAAAAGCTGAAATGAAATGGGTTTCTCTCAATAAACTAATCAAGTCTAATCTGCCTGTCAGTTCTGATGATTTTCTGTCCAGTAGCCTGCAGCAGTTGGCGCAAGGTTAATTTCTGAATTAGGACAGAGAAAGCAGGTAATAGCTTCAGCTTTTTTCATTAATGAAATAACTTAATGAAAATTCTGATGTATTAAACTTCAGCTTT